>OU342741.1:73162788-73908168 GCA_910589775.1 Avena eriantha
CTCATTTGAAATACAAAGGAACACCTAAAGATTTGTGGAAACAACACCATCAGTGTTATGGCAAGTTCGAGTTTCTGGAGATTTCCATAAAGTCGAAATCGTGGCGAATAAACAAGTCTTTGTAGAGCATTCCTAGGAAGCTATGAATGCATCTTCCACACAAAAAGGGCAAACCTATTGTTGTCCAAAATTGAGGTATCTTGATGAAGATACAAGTGGAAGAAAGTAAAAGATCAAAACAAGGTATTTGACCTTACCTCCGAATTGTTGAGTGGCGCAGCGGAATTTGTTTCATGAATCCAAACCCTGCAAATAGAGGAAAAACCAATGATAATGATCATAAAGTTTTAGTGAATAATTTTATATATTCTACAAGTTTGTAGAATTATTTAATAACATCATCAAACTGAAGTCTAGAGGGAACAAAAATTATTATTCGAGACAGAAGTCCCGTGATGGCTCCTCTCCCACCCTCTCCATCTCTCTCCTGCCACCGACGATCTTGATCTATAAGACATGGATTGCCTGCTACTGTGGTATCTCTCTCCGGGCCAGACCTTAGCTGCGCAAGTGCATCGTCGTTTCAAGTCTATGGTCCATTTATCCCCCTCGTGTTCTTCCAAGGAGTTCTTTTTGGTGGCTGTTTTTCGATCTGCCTCTTTTCATCTAGATGTGGCATCTGTGGGATTTGCGCTTGAATGATGTTTGGGTGGTGATCCAACTGGTTTCCGAGTGTTCAGAAAAAGTGATGATACGTTCAGATTCTCAGTGGCCTCTAACCTGGTTGGACATTTTATTCATCGTTTGGAGTCTAGAATCTGGCCTGATTTTCATTGCACGTTTCATTTGTTTCATGGGGACTCTAGCAGTTCTGGTTTCTACGATCGCTCTGCTGTATCTGTGGAACAGGGTTGGCACTCTCCTCATGCAAGTATCAAGAAAAGAAAGGCCGTTGACATCCCTAGACAAACTGTTGATCCTTTGGCTTTTGTTCGGTTTAATCCCGATCTTAGCTTTCTTCGGCAGTCTTCAAGATCGTCGCCGGTGAGCTTGTTGCCAGAGTCTCTAAATCTTGGTAGTTTTGTCTGCCCGATTAAGCCGGCGGCCAGTGGACCTAAATTCAAATTTCAAACCTGAAAGCGGTCTTCTCAGTTGGATTCAGAATTCTCGGATGTTTCTGCTCCCACGTTGGAATATTTGCGTGATTTGCGTCGGGCTGGTTACTCTGATAAGGATATCCAGGTAGCAACAGATTTATCTTTCCTGCCAGACATTTCTGAGTCTCAGTTTGAATGCACATTGTGTCTTGGGCTAGGTAGGCTTTGCCACCATAATGGTTCGTCTTGTGTGATTGATATTAGATGTTGCTTCTGTTTTCAACTGGGCCATATTAGAAAGAATTGTTCAGAACAGATACGCAGAGTTGGAACAGATAGTGCGAGATCCTCGTTCCAGTTCGAGAAGTCCGGGGTCTCTTTGGAGACTATGTGCATATTTGAAGATGGCCGAGATCTTCCCACGGATAAATCTGATTTGGTCACTGATACATTGCAAATGTATCTATAATTTTTGATGTTCCATGCTTGGTGTTATCCACTTTCTTGTGTTTTGTTCCAACTTTGGAGTACTTTTCATATGATTTCTTGGACTAACCTATTAACGAGAGCCACAGTGTCAACTGCCTATTTTCTGCTGTTTTTGGTTCCAGGAAAGTTAGAAAATGAATATTCTCGGATTTGGACAGGACAAAAGCCAAAGTGCCTATTTTTACGGAAGTCATGAGATGCAAGAATACGAGACGGAGAGGGGCCAAAGGCCGGCCACACCACCTGGCCACGCGGCCAGGCTTGGCCCGTGCCAGGGGGTGGTGTGGTGGCCCCTGGCACCCCCTCGGCCTCCCCTTCTGCCTATAAGATGCCCTCGGGACCAAAACCCTAAGTACCCGATCAAAAATCCACGAAAGAGTCTGTAGCCGCCGTCATCTCCATCCCTAGGTCGAGAGGGGTCTGAAGCTCTTCCCAGCACCCTACCGGAGAGAGAAATTCACCCTGGAGGCCTACTTCATCACCATGCAAGCCTCCGGTGTGATGCGTGAGTAGTTCATCCTTGGACTACGGATCCATGTAGTAGCTAGATGGCTAGTTCTCCTCGTTTGTGCTTTCATGTCTAGATCTTGTGAGCTCCGTTCATGATCAAGATCATCTATTTGTAATTCTGCATGTTGTGTTTGCGGGGATCCGATGGATATTGAGATGCTATTTCATATTAATTATTGATTCTATCATGTCTTTGTTATTTGTGATCTTGCATGCTTTCCGTTGTTAGTAGCTATCTTAGCCAAGTAGATGCTAGCAACTCCAAGAGTTAGTATTTATGCTCGATAGTGGGTTCATGCCTCTGGTAATCTGGGGAAGTGACAGAAATCTCTAAGGTACTAGATGTGTTGTTCCTACTAGGGATAAAACAACAATCCATTGTTCATAGAACAATCGTATTGTTTACTTTACACGCAGTTCGTAAAGCAATAATCTGTTGCTTGCAACTTAATACTGGAGGGGGTTCGGATGATAACCTGAAGGTGGATTATTAGTCATAGATGCAGTTGGATGGCAGTCTATGTATAATGTTGTAATGCCCAATCAAGTTCCAAAGGAGTCAAGATGATTAGTATATGCATGTATTGCTTTCTCGATGTTTGTCAATTGCCCGGCTGTAATTTGTTCACCCGGCATGTTAGATATCTTAAGGAGAGCCACCTCTAGTGAACTATGGATCCCGGCCCTTGTCTTTTACATACAATCTACAATCTTTTACTGCTTTGTGTTTACTTTCTGCAAACTTTTACTTCTTTCCATTCGATACATTTAATCCTTTGTTTTCCGTAAAACAAGGTGAGATTGACAACCTCATCGCAAGTTGGGGACAAAGTTCTGTTGTTGTGTTGTGCAGGTCTCCATGTTGCTGCTGGCACCGGTAGTGCGCCCTGCCAAAGCTCAGCTAGTAACACCTTTGGGGTGTTTCCTTGCTCCTACTGGTTCGATTAAACCTTGGTTTCATACTGAGGGAAACTTGCTGCTGTGCACATCATACCTTCCTCTTGGGGTTCCCAACGAGCTCTACATCAACATTGCACCAGCACTTTTTTGGCGCCATACACAGAGCCATCAGTCACTTCTGGGTCTTCCAGGGCCCCTTCTCTGAACTTTTGTCCTAGGTGTCTGACGGTGGGTCATTTCTTGCAAAAGTGCACCAATAGAATTCGTTGCCGTAAGTGCAAAAGAGAGGGGCACATTGCGGCGAAGTGCAGAACTTTTCTTATCTGACAGCCCAAGAAACAACCTGCGGATTTATCTGGATCGCTGGCCAACAGTTTGCCTAGTAGTGATGCTCCTTTGGTTCCTTCTATTTCCCAACCTCGTGACCCAGACCCTCCTCCAAACCTGGACATAGCCATGTCGAACTTTCCTCTGAACCCCTTCCGCTTTGTCCCTGATGGCCTCACGCTTGATGATGGGCAGGACAATCGTCTTGTTCGTGCTCACATGGCAGTTCCAGCTGATGCTCCTTTGTTCCACGGTGATTTTGCAATCGCTATGGCTGACTGGGATGTTCCAGACTTGGTGAGGCCAGAGATGCTTGAGGATTTGGTCAGTCTGCTTCGTTATGATCATCATGTGGTAATTAGAAGTGCACATAGCTCCCCTTTTGGTATTGGTCCGATCAGATTTGAGAGTGTTATAGTTAGAGATGTTATGGTTGAGGGGCATGGTTACGATCTAGATGATGACACGCATATCTCTTTTGTGCGTCATGCTGCTGCTTTGAACCTTAGAACTGCTGTGTTGGGGCAAGAGAGGTGGATTTTGTTTCTGGGTTTTCCTATGGATTACCGCACTGAAAGTTTTATTACCACTGCTTGTGCTGGTTTTGGGCATCTGGTTTTATGGCATGACCCTAATGGTAGCCTGTCGAGAGTTCTTGCTAGAGTATGGTTGATGGATGATGTGTTGGTGTCGCGTAGTCTGATTGTTTGTCAGGTTGGGGGTGCAAATCATTCTTGGACAGTGCCCACCTACCTGCTTAGGGGGTTTGGGGCTCAAGCTGTGGCTGGTTTAGCTCCACCCATGGAGGTGAACATGGAGGAACCGCCGCCGCCGGCCAATGTGGACCCACACCCTTTTCAAGGTCAGGTTCCTCCGGTGATTCATGAATGGAATGAGCATATGCTGCCCCCTCACATGGTTCAGCAACAGCTTCAACAACAATTTCTTAATCTGCATAACAACCTTCATCTCCTAGAAGATGATCACATTCTATACCGGTTGGGGTTCTATAACGTCTGTTCCATATTCCAATTGAGCAGTGGGTGCAGCCTGAGGATGGTACTACCCCTCTGCTGAATATGGTTGATGATCTTGCGGATGTCAGTATGAATTCCTCAGAGTATGATGCTGAAACTGATGTTGAGTTTTTAAGTTCTGGGGTCATGATTTATCTGTTTGCTGCTATTGTGGAATCTCTACAGAATATTTTGTACCAGGAGTTCGGGTTTGTGCGTGCTGTGGTTGATGACAGTCTGGTAGTTGCCACTGTGACTTCTCCTGAAGTTCAGTGGGTAACGATTCTTGATGGGGTGCCTGAACTGCAGAGGCTGCATGGGGCTGAGCATGTAGAGTTTGGGTTTGAGGATGCCGTGGTTTCTCGCAAACGTCGCCGCAGTACCCCTGTCTCCACCAAGCCAGTACGTCGAAGCCCACGTTCAACCAGATTCAAAGGGTTCAGAAATAATCTATCGGACAGCAAAAAAAGAAGGTCGCATGTTAAGGTCAGAAGGCTTCTAGGGGTTGTTGTGCAGGAAGTTGATGAGGAAGGGTCAGCGCTGGTGGACTCTATTCAGGAAGTTGATAACATTGTGTTGCCAATTACTACTCTAGTGCCGTCTGAGACTCCCGTGGTTGTGCTTCAGGACATTGGGGAACATCTGTGTGGTATTCCCCGTGAAGAGTTGTCTTCTTCTACTCTTTTGGCTCCTATTCAGGAGGATGGAGATAATTCTGCTGAGGATTAGAGATGATCGTGAGCAACTCAAATTAAATTTCCCCTGTCCGCTCCAGGGTTTTGATTTTTATCATGGATTTATTTGTTGTTCCTTATCATGTTCTGTCAGACTTTATTTGCTTTGCAAGCCCTCAGGGCATTAAGACTGCTGCTTTATTATTTATCTACAATGTCGTGTAAGCTTTGGGTTGTGCTGTCTTGGAACATTGGAGGCATAAATTGTGAGGCTAAATGGTTAGTTCTAAAAAATAAAATATAGGAATCAGGCTGTGCAATCATCTGTCTGCAAGAAACAAAGAGAGAAAACTTTGATCATTCTTTCATACGCAAAATCTTCCCAAGGCGTTTTGATAAGTTTGAGTTTGTTCCTTCCATTGGGGCATCGGGAGGACTGATGGTAATCTGGAACAGTTTGATTTTTTCCGGGAGGCTTTTGCAGAAACAAAGTTTTGAAATCTCTATCCAATTTTCCTTTGTTCATCTGTGTCAATCCTGGACTCTAACCAATATTTGTGGGCCATGTAATGAACCTGAGAGGCAGCTCTTCTTAGACTGGTTCTCAAATCTGGATATACCTTTTCATAGTCTGTGGTTTTTTCTTGGGGATTTCAACTTTATTCGTTCTTCAAGTAATAGAAATAGGCCTGGGGCAATATTCAGGATATGCAGCGGTTTAATGAACTGACCAATGGACAATCCCTAGTGGAAATACCTTTAAAAGGTCGTAGGTACACGTGGAGCAATATGCAGGAGGAACCTTTATTAAAACAACTTGATTGGTTCTTCTCGATAGTTGAATGGACTTCTATTTTCCCGAATACTTTGGTTAAGCCGCTCTCTAAACCAATATATAATCATGAACCCTGTATGCTCTCTATTGAGACTTCTATTCCAAAATGTAAATTGTTCAGATTTGAAAGTTTTTGGCCTTTACATCCTGGATTCATGGACGTGGTTAAATCAAGTTGGGAGAAACCTGTCATTGCATCTAGTAGTGCCACTATCATTTCAGCTAAGTTAAAGAGGCTGCGAAGAGGTTTAAAGGTTTGGAGTAAATCAATCTCTAAATTGAAATTAATGATTGATAATTGTAATATGGTTCTTTTGGAACTTGACAGCTTGGAGGACAAGAGAGTATTGTTTGTACAGGAAGCAAACTTCAGAATTATTTTGAAGAAGCATATTAATAGATTATTGGGCTATCAGAACAAGTATTGGCAGAAAAGGTGTACTTACCGATGGGCTAAGCTTGGGGATGAAAATACAAAGTACTTCCATGCTAGAGCCTCTTAAAGATTTAGGCATAACTCAATAACTTCAGTAATTCTTGATGATGGCAGGCATGTGGATGTTCATGCTGAGAAGGCAGCTGCTTTTCTTAGCTCTTTTAAATGCAGGATGGGCATTTCCAATTCACCTCAGATGGCTTTTGATTTGGAGACCTTGTTTACTCATGTGGCTGGTTTAGAAGCTTTGTATGTTCCTTTTTCCACCTTAGAGATTGATACAGTGATTGATAGGATGCCTACAGATAAAGCTCCAGGTCCAGATGTTGGGGATATACTTTCCGGGTATCCTCACAGTTCCTCACTGACCAGGGTGGCCCACTTCGGGTTAGAGCTTTGCTTCACGGGCAGCCCAGTCAGGGAGAGAAGACGGAGTCCAATCCGGCTACGGGAAGGCCCAGAAGACTTACCGACTTAGGCCCATAATGTTACTTGTAGTTCAAGATGTACTGTGTAACCAACTCTTAGTCGTAGCCGGATAGATCTCTCTTGTAAACCCTAGGCCGGATATCTATATAAGCCGTCCTAGGGAGAGCCTTTAGGGCAACACTTTTAGACCCTCAATAGTCTACAATCTCAACTCACACAGGCGAACCCTTGTAACCCATATTCCGGCTCTGCCGTATTACTGGATTGCTAGCAGGAGTAGGATCTGTCCAAAGCCGGCGGATTCGAACCTGGGTAAACTTGTGTGCTCACCGTCCGGGAATACCATACGTCTCACACCCCTCTCTTCCGCACGCCTCGAGGACCCCCTCATGGCGTACTTTTCCTCAATCCGACGACAGTTGGCGCCCACCGTGGGGCAAGTGAGCTTCGGATCCGCGTTCCAAGCCGAATCTGCAAGAATCGGAATCGGCGAGACTATTGCCGTTGGTCGCATCCTCTACACCAGCGACGTCCCTCTCATCGTTCTCGGCGAGACTTGGATTCCGGCTAGGGAGGCCGTGACTGCCTACACAATCATGTCTTTTGGCGAGATCGATGTTTACATCGGTTTCGCTGAACCTGCCCCACCCACCCCAGCGGTGAAGAGAGAGGCAGAAGAATCTTCTGGGTCCCCTTTGTCCGTGGAGGCGGCAGAGTTCTGGATCTCAGAAAACCCTTATCCTACCCGGCCCGCACCAGTTGCGGAGATAGTGGAGAAATCCGAGCCTGAAGAAGACCTAGCGGTCCAAGTCGAATATGGAGTGGATCTCCTAGGAGAAGCCGGAACCCAGATCGACCCACCCGCGAAAGTCGAAGTCCAAGAGGAGCATATCAACGACACTGGTTCCGGCTCTGATGACGCCGGGACAGACAGGCCTTTCCTGAGGTATACACTTTGACGTATGATACTGCAAGGCGAAAGCGCGGATGCAATCCTCGAGACCATCAAAAGTTTCGACATGGCTGATCGCGAAAGCCGCAGGTACCTCAGGAAGCACGCGTCGCACTTCGTCGGATACGTGGGATCCGGATCCGGCTCTACCGATGCTGGAGAAAACACCGACTTTGTGCTGGAGGCAATTGGAACAAACGCCGACGTACCCGCATCCTCGGATGAATCGATGACGTCAGCAGATTTCCGAAAGTTCTCCGCGGAATATGAAGAGGAGTATAACTCCAAAGCTGCAGAAGAAGGAGAAGCCATGGATGAAGGATCCGAGGAACACTCTCCCAAAGCGCAGGATGACATGGACGTCAGAGATAATCTCGAAGTCCAGATGTCCGGAAGTACTGAGAGCTTGACTCCGGGAAACGGACCCAAAGCCGTCTTTGCTACCGGCTCTGCCAAGAAGGCAAAGAAGAAGAACAAGACCCCGACAAAAGACCCTCTGGCAGAAGAGGTGATTGCAGAGGAATACGAAGAAGACTCAGATGGAGCACTTATCCCAGATGAGCCGAAAAAAGAAGAATCGGTGGATGGACAAGTGATCACCGAAGGTGCGCGTAAGCTCATCGATGCTGCTGATGACCCACAAGTATAGGGGGTGTATCGCAGTATTTTCGAGGGAAGTGAAACCCAATTTATTAATTCGACACAAGGGGAGCCAAAGAATATTTATAAGCCTTAACAACTGAGTTTTCAATTCAGCTGCACCTAGAAACAATCTTGCTCACATCAGTTATCAGTAGCAACATTTTTGTAGTAGGAATAGTAAAGTAACAGCAGTAGTAAAGCAAAGACAGTAGTAACAAAAGCAGTAAACAGTGGGATTCGAGTGCGGTAGGCAAAGGGATGGATGGACGGGCGTTGCATGGACAAGACAATTCACATAGCAATCAGAACATAGGGCAATTGCAGATAAATAAGATAAAGCACCCATGTACTAGATAATCCTAGGCACGTGTTCCATATATAGTCATACGTGCCCGCAATGAGAACTTGCACAACATATTTTGTCCTGCCAGCCCGTTTGCAGCGGGGCCTCTAGGGAACTACTGGCAATTAAGGTGCTCCTTTTAATAGAGCACCAGAGCAAAGCATTAACACTCCGTGAACACACGTGATCCTCACATCAAAGCCTTTCCCTTCCGGTTATCCCGATTTCTATCACTTCCGGGCCATAGGTTCCGGACAACAATGTGTGTATACAACTTGTAGATAAGACCAGAAACAATACTATCATAATGAATCAATAATAAGTTCAGATCTGAAATCATGGCACTCGGGCCCTAGTGACAATAATTAAGCACAACAAGTCGCAACAAAGTCATAAAGCACTAATAAAAGATACTAGGCACCATGCCCTAACAATCTGATGCCATTACATGAACGATCTTATCCAATCCCTACCATCCCCATAGCCTACATCAGGGGATTACTCACTCATAGATGGAGGAAATATGGATGGTCGATGGAGAAGCGATGGTGATGATGATGGCGATGATCTCCTCCAATTCCCCGTCCCGGCAGGGTGCCAGAACGGAGTTTCTGGTGCTGTTTTGTGGAATATGGTGGTGGCGGCGGAGCGGAACTCCTTCTGGAAAAACGTCGAACCCCCCGAAGTTTTTAGGTCAGAAGGCTCCTTATAGGCGAAGAGGGAGGCCGAGGGGGTGCCTGGGGGGCCCACACCACCCGCTGGCGCGGCCTGGCCTAGCCCGCGCCACCAGGTGGTTTGGCCACCCCATGGCTCTTCTCCGTCTCGTATTCTGACTCCTGGAGTCTTCGGGTGAAATAGGATTTTTGGCATATTTTCCGAGATTTTTCCTGATAGTTGATTTTCTGCACAAAAAGTAGACACCAAGGCAATTCTGTTGAAAACAGCGTCAGTCCGTATTAGTTGCATCCAAATCACACAAGTTTAGAGGAGAAACAATAGCAAAAGTGTTCGGGAAAGTAGATACTTTTTGGACGTATCAACTCCCCCCAAGCTTAGCTTATTGCTTGTCCTCAAGCAATTCAGTTGAAAACTGAGTGCGATAAAAGAACTTTCACGAACACATTTGCTTCATATGATGTAAATATTCTCAGCAATGTGATCAACTACTTAGACAATTCGTAATAAAGATTATGCAACTAAGTCTACTTAATAGTCTTTGCAAGCTATGAAGAGATTCCAACTCAAGAATAATAAGTAGCATGAAGCACAAACATAAGCAACATTACAATGCTTATAAAAGGGTATGATAGAGTGGTATCTCGCTTGCCTTTGATTATGAATCCAAGGCACCTCTGAAGTTCAAGTGATGACTAGAAGTAAAGATATCAAGGATACAAGCATCAAAGTCATAACACAAATAAGCAAGTAATGGAACAAACACAAAGAATGACAACTATGCTCTCAAGAAGGTGCTCAAAGAATATGTGGAGACTCAACAAGTAGAAGAAAAAGTTTTGAATAATTTGAAAGGCTTCCAAATGCTGAAAGTATGGTACTCGTTAGCTTTGAGCTCTCATTTCCCCTTTCATAAGCATCTTTAATGTGGTTAAGGTGAAAGTGACACAACTAAGAGGATATGCTTGACAAGTTATGAATCGAAGTCTCCTGCCCCTTACTTACGAAGACCGATCCTCATGCTACTCAACTTCAATCACAAGTAAGCTCTTGTCATTGTAAGTATATACGTATCATAGAGAACCGCCAACGGGGTACCCCTTGCACATGACACGGGAGCTATCCCATAATCAAAATACAAGGCAAGCAGACAATGAGCATCGCGGCGATCTTTTTATTTACTATGTGCATAGATTTTTATTGAGGATGCTTCATAGAATGCTCATTATGGTTATGCTGCAAGTCTCCACCATGATTAGGCATGGCTTAGGCTAGCGGCCTAGGCGTTTCTCTAACACACATACAAACTCCATGATTTTACAAGTTCCACTTTTATTTCACACCACCGGGATCCATAAGCAAAAGAACATGATATCAACGGGGTACAAAGTACCTATGAAGCGTTGAAAGCGGTCCCCATGATACATGGTTCTGCTAACTTCAACTCATAAAGCGCAAGCATATGCACAACAAAGAAGGACGCAATGGTTCAGGTTTATTAAGTGCAAAAAAATAAAGTGTGCCATCAAGTTCGTGAGAGCTTTACTAACTAACTTTCTCATAACAAGCAAACATTTTATTCGGAAGAAAACAAGGCATATTGAATATGCACGGAATTAGCAAATGATGCTAATGGGTAGGTATGGTGGACACTTTGGAAATGTTTGGTTTAGGGAGTTGGAAACTTGAGTAAAACATACTCAGTGGAATTGAAGGCTAGCAATAGTAAGGGAGCGACAAACGAGAGAGCAATAGCTGTCATTATCATGCTTGCAACAAAACAGGAGTACTCATGGCATGAAGGTGATTCGAGATCCTCAAGGCAAAATAATTCATCAAGGCTTAACTGATTATTACAGTCATGTGCATGCGTGAGCATGTGCCAAGTCAATCAAATGAAATATTCAGAGGAGGATACCACGGTGTCATACCAATTTATGAATAGAGCAATCCAAGCGAACATTCATATGACATGCTACAAACTATTAGCGAGATGGAGCTAATCATAAGAAAGCAAGAACTATTAAGCATGCAAAGAAAACATACACTCTACATGAACGGACTAAGCATGCCCACAGTGATGAGTACATGTACAAAAATGAAAACAAATGGAGTTCGTTACCTGGCCTCTTACCACGCCTCAAGTTGTCATTAATCCTCATTATTGCTCTTCACTTGTGTGGCTTGAATAATAATATGAGACCAAATATCCACCGAGGACTGCTGAACCCTGTAGCAAACTCACAAAAACCAAAGGAGAACGAAAAATATTTTTGGTGTTTTCGAATAGTTCAAACAAAGCAAAAAGGGAAAAGCAAACCAAGGCAAAAAGAAGAAGCAAACCAAAGAGAAACAACAGAAATATTTTTGGTCTTTCTGTGTTTTTAGAAAGCAAAAACAAAGAAGAAGGAAAACTAAAAAGAGAACGAAAACATGAATATACAAAGTACCGACGCAACATGATATGAAGATGAGTGCGGTGTCGGCGTACCTCCCCCCAAGCTTAGGCTTTTGGCCTAAGTGGGTATCAATCCCAAGCTGGCCAGGATGAAGTGTCACCGTGGTATGACGAGGAGGTACCCTCGTCCTGGTGTGAGCTCGAGTACGTCCCTCCGTAGTGCACAGAGTAATCGTAGGAGGGCACATCCTCCTGGTGCTGCTCGTGGAAACCTAGCAAGCGAAGCTGCTCGTCCACCTCCTCCTTGGAGCGCGGCCATGGTCTCCTGTGAACACTAAACAAAGCAGGTTGTGGCAAAAGGATTTCCCTTTCATCCCCGTCAGTGAAAAGCATCCTATATACTAGATTGTTCAAATCAGAGGTAGCAGTGACAAAGTGATGAGTTTTCATGGCAACAAGGTCAAGCCTCTGTGGTGCCAGCATAGCATCATCGGGATCCACTGAAATACCTAATGCATTGACTATGCGCGATGCAATGATGTCTTCATTATACGATGGCCTAGCTTGAGAGGCTGTTCTTGAGGGCCTCGGCCTCCTAGGTGCATCACTCTCAAATATCTCTCCAAAAGTACGGTTCTTCATGACTTGGTATTCTGAAATTTAAACACCTATTAAACAAGTGATTGCAAAGTAAATATAATGAAGGATTCTAGTCATAGGGACTTGCAAGAGGCCTAAACATGCATCAAACTATATCTCTAAGCATCAAACAAGCTTAAAAGCTCTCAAAACCAGTCACCTACAGCAACAAAATACTCAACATATAATCCACTAAACACAAATCTACTTGGACAAGGGGAGGAGTCACATACCAGGGAACAAATGCTCCAAATTTCAGCAAGAAAGATGTGCTGAGCAAGGAGATCAAAGAAATCGAGAGTAAGCACAAAAGGAACACGATTTTCAGCTATGAACTGGAGCTTACTCGGGAGAGAGAAGAAAGTGGCAGATGAGAGAGTTAGTTGGGGGCCAGGGGTGGCCCACACCAGGGCATGGCGCCACCCAGGGCTGGCCGCGCCACCACATGGTGTGCCTGCTTGATGGGCCCCCTGGTACCTACCAGGTATTCCTCTGCCCCTTTTTCACGTAAAAATTTAATATGAATTTTCTAGAATTTTTCGAGACACTTTATTTTTGGGCATTTTTCAGAAATAGAAGAATGATTTTTCTGACAGACGGATTTTTTTATTTTGGAAGCATGATGCAAAGACAAAACAAGGCTAGAACTACAGAAGTTCTAGCATGCAAGCAACTAACAACACAAAGAAAACTAAACGAAAGCAAAAACTAAAATGCAAAGGATAGAAATAAACGGAGATAATCATAATGGAAACATTGTATTGTTCAATGGAATCCTTTTGTTAACAAGGTTGATCAAGTCTTGCTACCAAAACAATTACATATGAGAAAAAACTTTGTACTCCACTAATGATTATGTTACCTCAACCTTGATAGCAATGGTCCCAATCATAATAGTTTTAAATTTTTCTCTTGGTATGGGATAATATATTTCTCCAACTTGAATGCCTTCAACATGTTCAATTGAATTCAAGCCATAAGTCCTTTCAATCTTCTTGGGGAAATAGACAGTATGTTCCTTGTCATTAACATTGAAGGTCACCTTTCCTTGATTACAATTAATAACAGCTCCTGCAGTATTAAGAAAAGGTCTCCCAAGAATAATAGAAATATTATCATCTTCAGGCATTTCAAGCACAACAAAATCAGTTAATATCAAGCAATTGTGAGCCACTTGAACAGGTACATCCTCACATATACCCACATGAATAGTGGTAGATTTATCAGCCATTTTCAAAGATATATCAGTTGGTATCAATTTTTCAAGATGAAGCCCCTTATAGAGAGAGAAAGGCATAACACTAACTCTAGCTCCCAAATCACACAAAGCAGTT
The DNA here is from genome assembly GCA_910589775.1 of Avena eriantha. Taxonomy (NCBI): domain Eukaryota; kingdom Viridiplantae; phylum Streptophyta; class Magnoliopsida; order Poales; family Poaceae; genus Avena; species Avena eriantha. The sequence goes on from OU342741.1 coordinate 73,176,485, forward strand.
CTAACATAACTGTTCTTAATAGAGCAAGGGATAGTTGGAATCCCTGGGTCTCCAAGTTTCTTAGGAACCTTACCATTGAAGGAGTAATTAGCAAGCAAAGTAGAAATTTATTCATTAGGAATCTTCCTTTTATTCGAGACAATGTCCTTCATATACTTTGAGTAAGGAGGCAATTTAATAGCATCAGTCAAAGGAATTTGCAAGAATAAAGGCTTCATCCACTCACAAAACTTATTATAGTGTTCATCTTCCTTTGACTTGTGTTTCTTATCAGGGAAAGGCATAGGTTTTTGGACCCAAGGTTCTCTTTCACTACCATGTTTCTTAGCAATAAAATCTTCTTTAGTGTATTTAGTAGTCTTAGTGTGGTTTTCAGGTTCTTTTTCAATCTTTTCTTCATTTTCTTCATTACCACTTCCAGTTTCAGCATCAGAGATAGATATACTATTAGGATCTATAGCGGGTTCAGAGGGTTCTACAACAGTTTTATGTTTCTTTTTCCTTTTCTTACGAGTAGAACCACTATTTTCAGCTTGTTGAGAATCCTGCTCAATTCTTTTGGGATGCCCCTCAGGATATAGAGGATCCTGGGTAGCAGCTCCACTTCTAGTTCTAATTTCATAAGCATGTTTTTCTTTAGCAGCATTAACTAGCAAGTCATTTTGCACTTTAACGAGTTGATCTATTTGAGTTTGAACCATTTGATAGTGTTTAACAATCATTTTAACATCATTAGAGGTTCTTTCCACAATATCTTTCAACTCAACAATAGCTCTAGTGTTTTCCATTAGATGATTTTGCACCCTTTTATTAAAGTTATCTTGCTTAACAATAAAGATATCAAATTCTTCTAAGCATTGATCAGGAGGTTTCGAGTAAGGGATATCACCTTCATAAAAGTGTTGGAGAGAGTGTACCTCAATAGTGGGTGAGTAGGGAATAGGCTTACATAATTCTTCTATAGGAGGTAAATTCTTGACATCTGCAGCTTTAATTCCCTTCTCCTTAAGACATTTCTTAGCTTCCTTATCACTTCATCATTTAATTTAATAACTCCCCTCTTCTTTGATGTTGGAATAGGCACATGAATAGATGGTTTAGGTACAATTACTTTAGGTGTAACTTGTTTAGGAGGAGTCCAATCTTCATAATTCTTGCTTATTTTAGCCATTAATTCCTCGGCTTCCTTAGGAGTCCTATTCCTGAAAACACAATCAGCACAACTATCTAGGTATGTCCTAGATTCTTCGGTTAGTCCATTATAAAATATATCAAGAAGCTCATTCTTAGGTAACAGACTCCCAGCCTGTGCATGAATCAAAGCACAAAACCTTGCCCAAGATTCGGGCAATACCTCTTTTTCTCCCTGTTTAAAATCAAAAAGTTCCTGCAAAATAGCATGTCTAGCACTGGGAGGAAAATATTTCTGCAGGAAAGTACTAATCAAGCACTCAGGGCTATCAATAGATCCAGGAGGTAAATTACTAAACCAAGTTTTAGCTTCTCCTTTCAGTGAAAAGGAGAAAATCTTAGCAACAAAGTAAGTACGCATCTTAATATCATCAGAAAACAAGCCACTCATAGTAGAAAGTTCATTCATATGTGCTACCGCACTTTCATTCTTAGTCCCACAAAAAGGTTCTTTCTCGACAATAGCTATGTAAGATAGATCGAGAGAGAAATCATAATCTTCATCTATAATGTTTATGGGAGAAGCAGCAAACTTAGCATCAGGAGATAATTTGGGTCTAATAGTACGCCTCTCAAGGAGACTCTTAGCAGCGCTCCTATCATGGGTGTTCTTACATTCTTCAATAAACTCATCAGTCATCTCAACATAATCTTCTTCAGTATCATAACTCTCACTAAACTCAGGTGAGCTAACAGGTGTGGTAGTGTCTTCATTAGGAGTTTCAGTATTTCCAGCTATAGATCTAGCAATCGTAGCATCTAGGAAAGGACCTAATGAACCACTCTTATCAAGCACAGTAGAAGCAGCATCATAAGCATCAGAAGTTTCAGATTTAGCAGTAGTAGCAGTGTGTGTAGCATGTGTATGGGGTGGTGTAACGAGCTTACTTATAACAGGCGGTGAATCAAGAGCAGCAGAGGTGTTTAGAACCGTACCTCTTCTTGTAGTGGATGGTAAAATAGGAACCTTGCCATCACGAGACTTACCCATGATGGACGGAAAGCAGCGAACAATAGAGAATCCAAGTGAACTTGATAAATAAAGCTATGCTCCCCGGCAACGGCGCCAGAAAATAGTCTTGATGACCCACAAGTATAGGGGGTGTATCACAATATTTTCGAGGGAAGTGAAACCCAATTTATTGATTCGACACAAGGGGAGCCAAAGAATATTTATAAGCCTTAACAACTGAGTTGTCAATTCAGCTACACCTGGGAACAATCTTGCTCATAGCAGTTTATCAGTAGCGATAGTTTTGTAGTAGGAATAGTAAAGTAACAGCAGTAATAAAGCAAAGACAGTAGTAACAAAAGCAGTAAACAGTGGGATTCGAGTGCGGTAGGCATAGGGATGGATGGACGGGCGTTGAATGGACAAGACAATTCACATAGCAATAAGAACATAGGGCAATTGCAGATAAATAAGATAAAGCACCCAAGTACTAGACAATCCTAGGCATGTGTTCCATATATAGTCATACGTGCTCGCAATGAGAACTTGCACAACATCTTTTGTCCTGCCAGCCGGTTTGCAGCGGGGCCTCTAGGGAACTACTGGCAATTAAGGTGCTCCTTTTAATAGAGCACCGGAGAAAAGCATTAACACTCCGTGAACACACGTGATCCTCACATCAAAGCCTTTCCCTTCCGATTATCCCGATTTCTGTCACTTCGAGGCCATAGGTTCCGGACAACAACGTGTGTATATAACTTGTAGATAAGACCAGAAACAATACTATCATAATGAATCAATAATAAGTTCAGATCTGAAATCATGGCACTCGGCCCTACTGACAAGCATTAATCACAACAAGTCGCAACAAAGTCATAAAGCACTAATAAAAGATACTAGGCACCATGCCCTAACAATCTGATGTCATTACATGAACGATCTCATCCAATCCCTACCATCCCCATAGCCTACAGCGGGGGATTACTCACTCATAGATGGGGGAAACATGGATGGTCGATGGAGAAGCGATGGTGATGATGATGCCGATGATCTCCTCCGATTCCCCGTCCCGGTAGGGTGCCAGAACGGAGTTTCTGGTGCTGTTTCGTGGAATCTAGTGGTGGCGGCGGAGGAGAACTCCTTCTAGAAAAACGTCGAACCCCCCAAAGTTTTTAGGTCAGAAGGCTCCTTATAGGCGAAGAGGGAGGCCGAGGGGGTGCCTGGGGGGCCCACACCACCCCCTGGCGCGGCCTGGCCTGGCCCGTGCCACCAGGTGGTGTGGCCACCCCAGGGCTCTTCTCCGTCTCATATTCTGGCTCCTGGAGTCTTCGGGTGAAATAGGATTTTTGGCATATTTTCCGGGATTTTTCCTGATAGTTGATTTTCTGCACAAAAAGTAGACACCAAGGCAATTCTGCTGAAAACAGCGTCAGTCCGTATTAGTTGCATCCAAATCACACAAGTTTAGAGGAGAAACAATAGCAAAAGTGTTCGGGAAAGTAGATACGTTTTGGACGTATCAGCTGCATTAACCACACCTATCCCTACAGCTGCAGAACTTACTGCTGAAGAGCTGGACGAAAGGGCCCAAGCCCTAGAAGCGCATCGTCAACAACTCCTGGATGAAACCAAAAACATCGAGGAGGATAAGAAACGCATGGCAACTAGGGACTACATGTCTCGGTTGCATCAAAAGACACGGAAGTGTCACACCAATGACAACGAATTCCCACATATCCGTGGCGTCCTTTTCAGAGATGAGATGGGGAAGCCACAGAAAGATAGCAAAGGAGATTGGGTATATCCAACCCTAGTACAGAATACCGTGGCGGCCCGAGAAATTTTATCGGCTAATCCAGGACCAGAGGAGATCCGTTTGGGCTAACGTAAGACCCCGTCGTGTCCCGGAGCAGTATCATCGCCCCGAACGCCGGGAAGACAAGTATTCAAGAACCGGATCGTCATGACAGCATCACAGAACTGCGCGTGACTGGAGCAACGTTGCCCCAGCGGCCGAAAAAGAGGCCATTGCTACACTAAATCCGAGAAACCCTCCCCGACGAGAGTCTAACGATCGAAGGGGAGAAGATAAAGAGAAACATTGGGAGGAGGATCGTCAAAAAATGCCACCTCCTAGACATGCAAGCCGTCCGGCTGACCCTCACCGTGGTGGGAACGACGGACGAAGGAACGACGGAAACCATGCTGACGGAAACCATGATGGCAACCATGCTAGCAACATCAGGAGAAATCCCTCACCAGATGGGTTCAATGGTTTATTTCTGAAGGTTTGTTGGGATATTATTAAAGGAGACTTTTATAAGTTTTGCTCTGACTTTTGGGAGGGAAAGATTAGTCTGCAATGCCTTAATAATTCCTTTATCACTCTTGTCCCCAAAACTCCTTCTCCTGAGTTTGTCAATGATTATCGGCCTATATCTCTTCTAAATTGTGTCTTAAAAGTTTTGACTAAAATCTTGGCAGAGGGACTACATAAATGGATTCTAAAAATGGTTCATAGGAATCAATATGGATTTATTAAAGGAAGGAATATTCAGGATTGCCTTGCTTGGTCTTTTGAGTATTTGCATCAATGTAAAGCTTCTGGAAAGGAGATTGTTATCATAAAATTAGACTTTGCAAAGGTCTTTGATACCATTGAACATTCTTCTATTCTGGAAATTCTGAAGCATATGGGTTGTGATGACAAATGGCTTAATTGGATTAGACTTATTTTTGAGTCCGACTCTTCTTCAGTTCTATTGAATGGAGTTCCTGGATCTGAGTTCATGTGTAAAAGGGGGGTACGACAGGGGGACCCCCTCTCTCCTTTGCTATTTTTGGCAGGTGTTGAACTTCTTCAAGTGGTTATAAACGCTGCATGTTCTAAGGGCCTTCTGACACTTCCAATTGGGCATCCAGCTTCTGAAGATTTCCCTGTTGTGCAGTATGCTGATGACACGTTAATTATTCTCCCAGCTGACTTGGATCAATTAGTTACTCTAAAGACTATCCTGGATGCTTATGTTAGCTCAACTGGTCTCAAGATTAATTATCATAAATCTCAATTAATTCCTATTAATGTCTAGAATGACAAGGCTGCCAACCTTGCTGCTGTTCTTGGTTGTTAGGTGGGAGGATTGCCATTTACTTATTTGCGTTTGCCTATTGGTACCACTAGACCCACAGTTGCTGAACTGATGCCTCTAGTGGACAGGGTTGAGTGGAGATTAGCAAGCACTGCTTTATGGCTCACTTTTGGAGGTCGGGTTACCTTTATTAATTCTGCAATGACACCTCTGCTTACCTATGCATTGTGTGTTCTCAAGGTGCCCCTGCAGATTTTTCAGTTTGTGGATCGTGCTAGGAGGCACTGTTTGTGGAGGAAAACAGAGGATAGAAATGAAAAAGCCTACTCTCTAGCTGCTTGGGACTTGGTTTGTAGACCAAAAACGAAAGGTGGCTTAGGGATTTTAAATCTGAAAGTTCAGAATCATGGGTTGTTGCTGAAATTCCTCCACAAATTTTATAACATGCATGATATACCATGGGTTATGTTAGTTTGGTACAAGTACTATCTGGATTGTGTACCTCATGCAATTGCTCCTTGTGGGTCCTTTTGGTGGCGGGATGTTTCATCTCTTTATGACATCTTCAGGGGTATTTCTACGTGCAGAGTTAAGTCAGGGGATGCAGTCCTGTTATGGAAGGATCTATGGATTGGTGATGATATTCTACAAAATTCGCTTCCTAGGCTTTTTTCTTATTCAACCAATGAGGATGTCTCTGTTGCAGCGTACTCCTATTCAGAATTGGCTGTGAATTTTGCTTTACCTATGTCAGGAAGCTTTTGAGGAGCTGCTGATTCTTTCAGGGCATATTGAGGGGTTTTCCCGTGAGGCCTTTTAGTCAGACAAATGGACATATATTTGGGGGGCAAAGGAGTATACTTCACAGCGGTACTATAAGTTCTTTTTAGGACTATTACACCAATCTCTGCACTTCCAAAAATCTAGAGGACAAAATGCATGATGAAACCCAAGGTCTTTGCCTGGTTGCTAATGCTGGATCGTCTACATACTAGAGATATGTTACAGAGGAGACAATACCCAATTCCTGATGTCAATTGTGTGATATGCGAACGTCACAATGAGACAAGAGACCACCTTTTCTTCACTTGTAGCTTCATCTTGAAGTGTTGGTCTTTGCTGGGTGTTTCCTGGGATATGGGGCTAAGCCTAATCAAATGAATTTCCAAGGCTGCAAGTGTATGGAATAAACCCCTGTTTCTTGGATGTGCTATATGGAAACAAAGAAATAGGAGGTTTTTTGATGGTGTACAACCTGATATCCATAGTTGGTTAGCTCAATTCTCTTCTGATATTGATTTGTTAGGGTCTAGGCTAACGCCGGACCTTAGTGATTTTATTAACAACTTTGTAAGAGAGGTGAGGGTCTAGAGTAGTGGGCCAGAAAATTCTGGTCACCTTGTATATATGTTGTAAACTTTATTCTTTTTAATTTAAGCGCAGTAGGAGCCTCTCCTGCTATAATTCCTCAAAAAAAGTTTGTAGAATTACATTATTGATTCACTTGTCATGTTTTGAAGAAGACATACCTGCAAATTACAAAGAAGTGTGATGGACCTGAGTGCGAGAAATGACTAGGAGTCATAAAATCCTATATTAAGTTACATTTAAGATTGTAAAGTAACATGTTACTTGATCTTATTAAAGTAAAGAAGTTTACTTGATATTTCTGAATGACTGCAAAGTCATAAGAAGAAAATGAAACTTAATGAATGACAAAAGGCTCGATTTGGCACAAGTTTGGACAAATTCAAGGAGTTTACTACAACAGTAGTGATGCTTAAAGTCTTTTGGATTTACACTAGAAAGATATATGGATATTGAAGTCTTGTAATTGGAATTCTCAAATTGATGATGATCAAAGAATTTTGGAATGTCCATGATTATTGAGAGGACCTAGATTTGAGTGGGAGAAAATTAGCTTGGCTAATTCATAATATGTAGCTGACATATTTTGAGTGGGAGCTAAGTGAAATCCCTGGATCTCAAACATGAATGTCATATTTGACTGAGAGCTAAGTGAAATCCCTCGATCTCAAACATGGATGTCATATTTGAGTGGGAGCATGAAATCATTCTGGGATATGTGGACGACATATGTGAATGATGTGATTAGTGTTAATAATATTTAAGTTAGATCAATAAGGATGAAGTTGAAGTTATTAAACAATAAGATCTATCGAGATAGATTGGTGAGTTTAATAAACACTAAATGTCGAATGCTTCCTAGACTTGATTCTGAAAGATGTTCAGAATGTCCTACGCAAGATTCTGAAGTAGCTCAGAATGGAACAAGGTGAGAAAGTAGTTCTTACTATATGAAGCATTGAGATAGTATTGCAACTATGGTTGAAAGAAAGAGATGCGTTGCATCTCCTATGCCTCAGTCATAGGTTCTTCCATATAACCATGTTGTATACTCGACGTAATGTGACCCGAAGTTCTGGTTGGTAGGGCAAAGTCTTAAATGTAAGAACGTGTCTTTAAGTGATTCCTGAGTTGATCATAGAACCAGATTAAGTTTGTACTTAAATGAGAAGAAGCAATGTAAGTGGCATAGAGGCATTTCATGCACTATGATCTACACAGATATAGAAGTATAAAGGCTCCATCTGATGTGATGTATAATGTTATGGCGGGGCTAGTTCGCTTTTAACGTAGAATGATGTGTCCTAGGGCCTAGTGCCCATGAGAACACCCTCGAGGTTGATCTAAAGTCACTGTAAGCTCCTGGAATCCGGCCTCATTCTGCTGCCATGACTACAGTATATACACAAACGATAGCAAAGTGTGTTTCGAAGTTTAGATGACAACAGTGAAAACAACCATCATTACAAACACTATAAACAAAGTCTCACTTTGTTGCCATACAAATACTTCGACCCATTATAAGATAATGGAGTGAATGTCAAAATTAGGAAGACATTAACGATTTGCAAAAGACATAATGATCTAGTAAAACAGAACATGGACATGACGTTTCCCATGAGCATGCATGATCTGTAAACACATATGGTATATGGTTTATATGAGTAAAATCCAAGCTAGATTATTTGTACTCTAGTGCAAGTGGGAGACTGAAGGAGGTATGCCCTAGAGGCAAATAATAAATAGGTTTTTATTATCATATCTCAATTACTTTATAATAGTTTCATATTGTGCTATAACTGTGCCAAGTAGAAACATTGGTACAGGTGTGGTATGAAACAACAAAGTCCCTAGTAGCCTCTATTCATACTAGTTCGTTGGTCATGATGATGATCTGGGTTTCAAGATCATGGGCATTTATGCCAATTGACAACAGGATCATATCATTGGAGAATGATGTGATTGGACATTCCTCGAAGGATTGCAACACGATCAAGTCATATAGTTCATTGTTGCAACAGCTATACCTAGACTCCTTTTCCTTAGACCGTGAGCTCATATTACTCATTGTTTCTCGAGGCTGCTTTGACTGCATCAACCGTCATCTGGTAATACGGTGGCCATAAAGGTGTATGTTGGGTATTCCAAAGGAACAGTTGATGGCATGTGACTGAAAGACCGGGATTTGTTCACCCACATGATGGGTAAAGATACATACGGCCGGCTTGGTGAGATTACATCCATAAATGTTGCAACATGTGACTCAGTCACGGGTATGTAATATCACGGTAACAAGAAAAACATAACTTGTTGTGAACAAGATTGAACAAGTTATGTGATACCAATGATCGGATCTCGGACAAGTCGTATCAAGAAACAAAAGGAATTGGATGCTACATTTAGCGGTTCAAACGACATTGTCATCAAGAATGCATAGGGTCACATGGATATCCCTGGTCCCTTTGTTGATCATTGATACAGATCATGTCTAGAGCATTCCCGATCCATGAGAGGATACACTTAAGAGTACGATGAGAGCGATCATTCATAAGACGGAATCATAGTAGAGAAAGAGAAAGCCGGAATCGTTCAGCAGAGAGATCCGAAGTTGTTCGGAGAAAGAATAAAGGACCGGAATCATTCCGGGAAAGATCCGAAGTCGTTCGGAGGAAATCGAAAGGGAACCGAAAGGTGTTTCGGGTCAAGACAGATTTTGTAATATGTATTTACATATTAATTAATGTAATTAATATTAAATATAATATTAAAATCTAATTTGAAGGGTTATTCTACTAATGGGCCAAACTTCCTAGTGAATAAAGGCCAATGTGGGAAAACCGAAGGAGGGAAGGGCCAAGGCCCAGGCGCCTCAAGGGGGCCCACCCGGCCAGCCTAGGGCTGTGCGCGGGGTGGGGCCCACCCCTAGCCGGCTGGCCCATGAGGCCCATGCGCCTCCCCCTCTCCCTTGAATAGTCCCACATGGGAAACCCAAAGGGGAGGGCACGCCCCCTCCCCCTATATAAAGGGCTGCCCATGGGTGGGATTAAACACACCAATATTTGGAGAAGTCCTTTGGTTGACTTCCTCCTTCCCTATCTCTCTAGCCCTTGTGACCATGAGCCCAAGTTTGGGCTGTGCAAACAAGGCACACCTGCAGTACACCGTTGTGCTGCAGGGATTCCTAGCCGGATATCAACTTCCGCACTCCCGGCGGGATCGGGGAGCCGGAGGTCTCATTGTGCACCGGATGTGTACGAAGACATGACGTGCAACACTTGGGGCGCTTAAATGTCGTGAGCCGGAGCTGCTGCACGATGAAGATGAAGAAGAAGCAAGGGGTGACCTGCGAGGAGCTTCGCGACCTTGAGGTCGGCTACGAGTACGACTACTTCAACCACGTTCCCCGCGGAACGTTAACCGCGTACGGTCTACAAGGGTATGTATTCTCTATGCATTGGCCGTTACCGCATTACTACATAGATAGATCCTAGGCAGTTTTGGGGTTCCATCGTAGGAAATTTTTTGTTTTCTGCTGCGATCCCCTTCACCATGGGATCGGGGCAAGTGGCGCTAGCCAGTGAGCGGGAGGGCGCGAGGCGAGAGGGTGAGGCGAGCCGCGCGGGAGAGCGACATGCGGGCATTAGGGGAACGGGGCGAGATGCGCGGGAGCGATGGAAGCTGGACTAGGAAGAGGCGGCGGCCCGCGCGAGCAGCAGCGGCCACGCGGGCTTGGCGCGGCGAGGCGGCCCAGCATCATCGGCTGGAGCAAGCGAGCAGGGCGAGGGAGCGAGCGTGCGGGGGAGGAAGCGAGGTGAGGGCGGGGCGGCTAGGAGCGAGAGCAGCTGGGCATACCTAGGCCGGTCGGCAGTACCGACCCACTTGGGCGGTACTACCGGGCTAGACCGGTAGCACCGGATGCGGCCACCGAGCGAGGCAGAGGGGCATGCGAGGCGACTGGGCCGACCAGTAGTGCCACCCCGCTCGGGCGGTACTACCGGATGGGCTAGAAGAAAACTTTCCTTTTTTCTTTTTTAAACAAACAAAAAGCAAATATTGAAATGATGGTAACTTAAGATTGGTAACTCCGATTGACCGGAATGCAATTGCGTTGGAAAGAGGACGACAATAGATACCCAATAAGAAGTGAGAATATTGGATATCACCAAGTGAGAATGTATCAAGTATTATAATGTGAGATACCTCACTTGGTGAGAATCCGGAAAACCGCCAAGATCAAAATCGCAACAAGACATAAAAGGGAGATCTGACTTTGATGAACAAGAGCTTGTTATGAAGATTACCACTAGATCTATATCCTCACATGGATAAGACAAATAAACAACCAAATACGATGATGCAAGTATGCAAAGGTTTGAGCTCTCTCTGAACGATATGATCGAGCTACTCACTCGAAAGCCCCTCTTGATAGTACGGCTATCTATCATACACCCGGTCTCTCAACTACCAACACAAGACCGGCAAAAGGGAAAACAATCAAGAATACATTTGCCTTGAGCATACTATGACCTTGTCTTCATCGATCCATGATCACCAAGGATGGCAAGCATCAAACTAGAGAGCTTCTAGAGATGGCGCCTTTTGAGCTTGCACAACGCATCTTCTTCTTATATCTTCCACCTTGGAGCCAACACATAATCCAAGCAATGCTAGTGGACAATTCCTACGAGTGCAACTTAATACACACACTAGTCCATAAAGATTGTCATTAATTACCAAAACCACACATGGGGGCCCACATGCTCTTTCAACATGGAAAACTATCCAGCTAGATGGAAAGGTCGGTACAAAGGCCACTGCAACGATCCAACAATCGTCCTAGAGGTTGTGGCATCGAAGGATCTATGGATTTAGCATGCCTTTTTTGGATTGCCTAGGTCTCACAATGACCTGAATGTGCTTGATAGATCACCGCTTTTCTCCAGGCTTGTTGCATGAGATGCTCCTTGTGTTAGCTATGAAGTCAACAACCATGAGTACACCATTGGTTACTATATTGCATATGACATCTATCCTCCATGGGGCCACCTTTGTGAAGACAATACCGAAGACTCTCATCAACAATCCCAAGAAGGCTCACTTTTCCAAGTTTCAAGAGTCTGCGAGGAAGGATGTTGAGTGTGCTTCAGAAGAGATTTGACATAATCATGGCCCTATTGAGTATTGGAAGCCAAAGGTGCTTTGGCAAATAATAGAATCCTACATCATCTTGCATAACATGATCATTGAAGATGAGCGCATGATAGGGCAAAGGTTTTCGATCTTTCGATGAGATGATGATAAATCGATTTTGGTGGACTTTGAGCTTGACGATCCGACTACACGTGCGAGCATGAGCGCCAGTGCAATCGCTAGGCCAATCTCCTGGAGGTTACCGATCTTGTAGAACCTTATTAAAAAGGGTGGGATCTTGAATAAGTGCGAAGTATAGGAGGACTCTGCGACACTCAAGCCTTGGCAAGGGTGGGATCTTGAATAGGTGCGAAGTATAGGAGGACTCTGTGACACTCAAGCCTTGGCAAAGTTGCGATGATGGCTAACTTTTAGTCTAAACAAAATATGAGTCTAAAAGTATGGTGGCCGAACCAAACCCTAGTATGGTGGTCGAACCGAACCCTAGAAGGCCTTTCCCCCTTAAATACGGACTCTAAAAAGTGCCTATTTTAATTCCTACAAAAATAACATGGGCCTGACCCAAAATAAAGGTGACGCGGTACCATATTAAGCTATGGATGAATCTATGAAGTAATATTCTTGAATATTCCATCCAAGTCTTCAATCATCGCTATGGTGGCTCCAAAGTTCTGAAATCTCCACTTGCGGCGTCCTCTTCAATCCTCACATGCTTGCTTCCATCTCCATTCATGATCATGCTCCAATGCTTGTCCCTCTTGTCCATGCTAGGTCCATCATTCCTAAGAGTCGAAAACACATCTGATTTAGGCAACATCATATTCTCATGTATGTGAGGAATAGTTCCAAGAAACGAAAGTATCTGATAGTTAAGTTGTTTGGCACAAGATCGAGTGCTAGGTCCTTGTATTTGTGTAGCTGTAGGTACAACGGTTGCATCAATAGATGGGATGTCCTCATCATGCCCCCTTCTTGAATTAAAGTCATCCTCAACGCAATCTCATCTTCCTCACCAGAGTAAGGCCTCAAATCTGCAATGTTAAATGTAGGACTAACCGTACCAAAATCTGCAGGCAGCTCAAGTTTATATGCATTATCATTTATTTTCTCTAACACCTTAAAAGGACCAGTAGTGCGTGTCATTAACTTAGACTTACGCAAATCAGGAAAACAAACTTTGCGCAAATATAACCAAACAAGATCACCAACATCAAACATAACATGCTTCCTTCCTCTATCCCCAGCAAGTTTATACTTAGCATTCATGCATTCTATGTTGTCTTTAGTAGTCTCATTTAATTTTAATATCATTTTAGCATGTTGTGTAGCATCCAAATTATTTTGCATCGAAGATGGTAATGGTTTTAAATCAATAGGTGCACGAGGAACAAAACCATACACAATCTCAAATGGACACATCTTTGTGCTAGAATGTAGTGAACGATTCTAAGCAAATTCAGTATGAGGTAAACATTCTTCCCACAATTTTAAGTTCTTCTTTAAAATAGCCTGCAACATAGTAGACAAAATTCCTTTGACTACTTCAGTTTGTCCATCAGTTTGGGGATGACATGTAGTACTAAAGATCAATTTAGTCGCCAACTTAGCCCATAAACATCTCCAAAAGTGGCTAAGAAATTTAGTATCATGATCAGAAATAATAGTATTTGTCACACTGATGTCTACGCACTTCTATTCTTGTAGACAGTTGTTGGGCCTCCAAGTGCAGAGGTTTGTAGAATAGCAGCAAGTTTTCCCTTAAGTGGATCACCCAAGGTTTATCGAACTCAGGGAGGAAGTGGTCAACGGTATCCCCTCTCAAGCAACCCTGCAATCAAGATACAAGAAGTCTCTTGTGTCCCCAACACACCCAATACACTTGTCAGGTGTATAGGTGCACTAGTTCGGCGAAGAGATAGTGAAATACAAGTGGTATAGATAATTATAAGTGGTAATGGTGCTAGAAAATAGCTTGCTGGCGTGTGGTTGACGTGGGAAAAGACTAAAGGCAAACTGAAATAAAGATGGAAGCAATAAAACATGTAACAGATCTAATTGCAAACGGTGTTTCAATGTTTAGAAACAAGGCCTAGGGATCATACTTTCACTAGTGAACACTCTCATATAAATATATTATCTTCATGATACTACTCTGAACTACTCTCCAGTTGGACACTCTAATCGATGGTAGGGCTATAATGGCACACCTCAAAGTAAGCCTTTCCCATCTAGAAAACCCCACACTGTCACCTTGAGCACTAGATGGTTCAAACAAATACCACAATTTCATAGAAACATCCAACTCCAAATATAACTCATAACAAGTATTTGTAATCTCTAGCCTAAGTGCCACCATGGTGTGCACGCTGTCACTTTCATACACATGGGGAGAGCAGAGATCTATTAAAGCACTTGAGTAGCAAGGTAGATGTTCTTGATTACAAAGATCATGATCACAATATGATCATGCATAGAGAGAGATGAATACATAGCTACCGGTAGAACCCTTAGCCTCGAGAGAGAACTACTCCCTCATCATAATGGGAATCAGCAATGGTGATGGAGATGGTGGTGGAGATCGATGGAGATGGCTCTAGGGGCACTTCCCGTCCCGACAGGGTGCCGAAATAGAGACTTTCTTTCCCCCGAATCTCCACTTCGGTGGCGGCGGCGCTGCGGAACTTTTTGTGGCTGGAGGCTGGACGACTTAGGGTTTTTGCATCGGGAGGCATCTTATAGGCGAAGAGGCAAGGTCGGTGGGTGGTCAGGGGGCCCACACCACCTGGTGGCACGGCTAGGGCTAGCCCGCGCCACCATGTGGTGTGGCCACCCTGTGGCCCCTCTCCGTCTCGTCTTCTGGCTCCGTGAGTCTTCCGGTAAAATATCAACTTTGCCTTTTGTTCGGTCCAATTCCGAGAATATTGATTTTCTGACTTTCTTGGAACCAAAAATAGCAAAAAACAGGCAACTAGCACTGTGGCATCTTGTTAATAGGTTAGTTCCAAAAAATGTGTAAAAGTACTCCAAAGTGTGGAAAAAACATAAGAAAGTAGATATAAAACAAGCATGGAACATCAAAAATTATAGATACGTTTGCAACATATCAACATCCCCAAGCTTAACTCCTGCTCGTCCTTGAGTAGGTAAGTGATAAAAAGAAAGAATAATTTTTGAGGTGACATGCACCATCATAAACTTGATCAAAGTACTTGTAAAACATTGATAGCTGGGATCATAGTACTTCAACATAGCATGAAAGATAAAGTTCTAACAATAAGACATAACAACTATGTTGCAACATGGAAAGGCACAAACAAAAGATTCATGAATAACAATACTTTGCAAGATGTTTGTTTGTTTCACATAAAGAAAACATAGCATAGTGGCATTCAGCTTGTCCCTCATAGAGTAGCAAACATAAATGCATAGGACACCTTCAAAGTTTATAAGGGTGACTAGATACAAATAGTTTAAGAACAAGCAATATCAAGTTATGCATCAATCAACAAGTCTTGGGACAATGCACATAGAACTAAGAATGGCCACTATGCTCTCAAAGTAGGTGCATAAAGGTAGAAGGTGGAGACTCAACATAAAAGTAAAAGAAAGGCCTTCATAGAAGGAAGTAGGGATTCAAGTTTCATAAAGAGCTTCCAAAAATTATGGTACTTATTAGCTTTCAGCTCTCATTGCCCCTATCATAAGCATCTTTAGGTGATTAAGGTTAAAGTGACACAACTAAGAGGATATGCTTGACAAGTTATAAGCTGAAATCTCATGCCCCTTACTTACGAAGACCAAACCTCATGCTACTCAACTTTAGTCACAAGTAAGCTCTTGTCATTGTAAGTACATATGTATCATAAAGAACCACCAACGGGGTACCCCTTGCACATGATATAGGAGCTATCCCATAATAAAAATGACAAGGCAGGCAGACAATGAGCATCTCAGCGATCTTTTTATTTGCTATTTGCATAGGTTTTTATTGAGGATGCTTCATAGAGTGCTCATTATGGTTATGCTGCAAGTTTCCACCATGATTAGTGATGGCTCGGTGTTGATGTAGAGCTCGTTGGGAACCCAAAGAGGAAGGTATGATGAGCACAGCAACAAGTTTCCCTCAGTTATGATACCAAGGTTATCAATCAAGTAGGAGCAAGAAAACACCCCAAAGGTGTTGCTAGCTGAGCCTTGGCAGGGCGCACTACCGGTGCTAGTAGCAACATGGAGACCCACACAACACAACCACAGAACTTTATCCCCAACTTGCGATGAGGTTGTCAATCTCACCGTGTTTCGCGGAAAACAAAGGATTAAACGTATGGAATGGAAATAAGTAATTGTTTGCAGAAATAAACACAAAGCAGTAAAAGATTGTAGATTGAATGTAAAAATAAGGACCGGGATCCATAGTTCACTAGAGGTGGCTCTCCTTAAGATAGATAACATGCTGGGTGAACAAATTACAGCGGGGCAATTGACAAACATCGAGAAAGCAATACATGCATATACTAACCATCTTGACTCCTTTGAGACTTGATTGGGCATTACAACATTATACATAGACCGCCATCCAACTGCATCTATGACTAATAATCCACCTTCAGGTTATCATCCGAACCCCCTCCAGTATTAAGTTGCAAGCAACAAATTATTTCTTTACGAACTGCATGTAAAGTAAATAATACAATTGTTCTATGAACAAAGGATTTTTGTTTTCTCCCTAGTAGCAACAACACATCTAGTACCTTAGAGATTTCTGGCACTTCCCCAGATTACCAGAGGCATGAACCCACTATCGAGCATAAATACTAACTCTTGGAGTTGCTAGCATCTACTTGGCCAAGATAGCTACTAACAACGGAAAGCATGCAAGATCACAAATAACAAAGACATGATACAATCAATAATCAATCTAAAATAGCATCTCAATATCCATCGGATCCCCATAAACACAACATGCAGAATTACAAATAGATGATCTTGATCATGAACGGAGCTCACAAGATCTAAACATGAAAGCACAAAGTTCTAGCAATAAGATAAAGAAACTATGATGCAACATGAAAAGGCACAAACAAAAGATTCATGAACAACAATGCTTTGCAAGACGTTTGTTTGTTTCACATAAAGAAAACATAGCATAATAGTATTCAGCTTGTCCCTCAATGCATAGGACACTTTCATAGTTCATAAGAGTGACTAGATACAAATAGTTTAAAACAAGCAATATCAAGTTATGCATCAATCAACTAGTCTTGGGACAATGCACATAGAACTAAGAATGACCACTATGCTCTCAAAGTAGGTTCATAAAGGTAGAAAGTGGAGACTAAATATATGGTGGAAGAAAGGCCTTCTTAAAAGGAAGTAGGGATTCAAGTCTCATAAAGAGCTTCCAAAAATTATGGTACTTATAGCTTTCAGCTCTCATTACCCCTATCATAAGCATCTTGAAGGTGATTAAGGTTAAAGTGACACAACTAAGAGGATATGCTTGACAAGTTATAAACCGAAATCTCATGCCCCTTACTTACGAAGACCGAACCTCATGCTACTCAAATTTAGTCAGAAGTAAGCTCTTGTCATTGTAAGTACATGTGTATCATAAAGAACCGCCAACGGGGTACCCCTTGCACATGATACAAGAGTTATCCCATAATCAAAATGACAAGGCAAGCAGACAATGAGCATCTCATCGATCTTTTTATTTGCTATTTTCATAGGTTTTTATTTAGGATGCTTCATAGAGTGCTCACTATGGTTTGCTGCAAGTTTCCACCATGATTAGGCATGGCTTAGGCTAGCAGCCCAGGCGTTTCTCTAACACACATACAAACTCCATGATCTTACAAGTTCCACTTTTATTTCACACCGCCGGGATCCATAAGCAAAAGAACATGATATCAACGGGGTACAAAGTACAAGTGCAATGTTGAAAGCGTTCCCCATGATACATGGTTCTGCTAATTTCAACTTATAAAGCGCAAGCATATACGCAACAAAGAAGGACCCAATGGTTCAAGTTTATTAAATGCAGAAAGTAAAGTGTGCCATCAACTTCGTGAGAGCTTTAATCACTAGTTTTCTCATAACAAGTTTAATTTGGAAGGTAAACAAAAGCATGAATATACTTGGAATAGCATAAGCTAGTAGGTAGGTATGGTGGAATCTATGGAATAACTTGGTTTAGGGAGTTGGATGCATGAGTGGAACTCATACTTGGTTGTGGAGGCTAGCAAAATACTAGGAGCGACAAACTAAGAGAGCAATAATGGCCATAATCATGCAGAGCGACAAAACATCATTGATCAAAGCATAGAATGATACTAAAACTTGAAAACTAAAGGATCATAAAGTCTATGGTGACTTGAGATAGTCATAACATGGTGTGAGCATGTGCCAAGTCAACCCAAATAAAGCATCAAAGGAGAATACCACAATACTATGCTTTAATATGCTAAAACAACGCATGATTCATCCAAGGCACATTAATCAATCTCAATAGTTTATAATAACTCATGCTACAGCAAAGAATACTAAGCATAAAGCCAAAACAATATCAAGCATGGCATGACAAAGCATAGGCCACAGTCAAAAACGAGCTCTTTTTACCACATAAGTATGAACTTTCCTACTCTTTTCCAAACCAAACCAAACTATTTGCAAACCAATGTATGAAAGAGGGGGTCCAACCAATTTATTCAGAAAACTAAGCAAACAAAGCAAACGAAAAACCAAAACAAAAACGAAAAAGAAGACGCTCCAAGAACAACACAACTGTGCATGAAACAATAAAAATGAAGCGTTTGGAAGAAACCTGGGATTTTTATTGATGTAGAGGGGGATGCCTTGGGTATCCCCAAGCTTTGACGCTTGTACTTCTTGAATATTTCTTGGGGTGACACACGTGGCATCCCCAAGCTTGAGATTTAGTCCATACTTCATCTCATTACTCATTCCTTCCATACACCTGAAAGTTTTCCTTCATACAAAACTTCACACAATCTTTATTAGCAACATTAGTGCACTCAAGATAAATAAGTCTTAAGGTTCAGTTATAACACCAAATAAACTTCCATTAGAACACTAGATACTGTAGTAATTCCCTCAAAAAGCTCAATTCCCCAAAAGAACTCAAAAAGGAACCAACAAGAAGCAAATGCAGAAAATGGCAGAAATATCTCAAAACAGACCAGCAGGAAAAGACGAATTTTTTCGAAGACCTTCTGTTGCTCAAATCAAAACGTGTTGAACTAACGAAAGTTAGATAACAACCTGGGGCAGAATTACACAAAATCACGGCTCAAAAATACATTTAGAGATTTTACACGAATTTTTACGGTGAAGCATATAAATCAGTTTCGGGACAACAACTTTCCCAATCATTACTTCTCTCTCATTAGAGGTTATTCTTGGCACAAAAAGCAAATAAAAAGGATAATGAGCGGTTATTACAGAGGTAATAACTTGCAAGACTCATCTAAAACTTTTGGGTTATCTCCCAATAAGTACTTTTCTTTAACGCCTTTAAGTTAGGCATAAGAAGCAAGAAAAGAATCAAGTGTTCGAAGAAGCATTAAAACCAAATTTCTTGCCCTTACCTCTCTTACTTTTATTCTTAACCTTGGGGAAAATATGATTGTTTGGTGGAGAAGAAAGGTGCATGGTCCCCTTTCCCACATCTATTATTGCTCCAATGAGTTCTAATAGGGACCTTCCAAGTGTAATTTGTCCTTTTCCTGCACATTCAATAACAACATAATCAGTAGAAATCATTTTCCCAAGGATATTTGTAAACAATCCTTCAGCTATTCCAATAGGTAATATGGTAGCATTATTAGAAGAGATATTTCTTTTCCTCCTTCAGTAAGCTCCCAAGTATTCAAAGATTCATAAATATCTTTGGGCATAAGACAAAATTCAGACATGATATCACAGCGGGCTTGAAAAGTTTCAGTATTTATCTTAATTTTTACTGTAGGGAGCCACTTTGATGGTTCAGAATTTATTGGAACATAATTGTGATGTTCCCTAAGCGTATTATAGCAATCTTTTAAGCTAGCAGTGCCAGTCTCAAGAGTGTTCAATCTAGCAAATATTTTTGCGAAAGAAATATCAGTTTGGCTAGGCAAGTTGTAAGTAAGGATCAATTTCTTTATAGCATTAATAGCATCATCCTCATTACATTGGAGGAAATCTCCTCCCACAACAGCATCTAAAGCATATCTATAGCAAAGAGCAATTCCAAGGTAAAAACTGCTAAGGAACAAGCTTTGGGTCATTTTAGGCTCAGTTTTTTCATGTAGATCGGAGATTCTAGACCAAGCTTCCTTAAAACTTTCCTCAATTCCTTGTTTAAAAGTGAAAATCATTTCCTCGGGTGACATAGTGATTGGAGCAAGGCTAGACATAGTTGCAACTTAAGAAAGGAACTAATTTTTTTGTGTTTTCAATAAAAAAAGCAAACTTGTAAAACTAATTTTTTTGTGTTTTTGAAAAAGAAACAAGCAAACAAAGCAAAAAGAACAAAGCAAAACAAAAATAACAAAGTAAAGAGATTGGTTATGAGGGACTCCCCTTGTGAAGATGTCCCTGACTCCCTGACAACGACACTAGAAAAGTGCTTGATGGCTCATGTATTAACAAGCTCGTTGGGGAACCCCAAGAGGAAGGTATGATGAGCACATCAACAAGTTTCCCTCAGTTATGAAACCAAGGTTTAATCGAACCAGTAGGAGCAAGGAAACACCCCAAAGGTGTTGCTAGCTGAGCCTTGGCAGGGCGCACTACCGGTGCTAGAAGCAACGTGGAGACCTGCACAACACAACCACAGAACTCTGTCCCCAACTTGCGATGCGGTTGTTAATCTCATCGTGTTTTGCTGAAAACAAAGGATTAAACGTATCGAATGGAAGGAAGTAATAGTTTGCAGAAAGTAAACACAAAGCAGTAAGCAGTTTATAGATTGTATGTAAAGAAAAGGACCAGGATCCATAGTTCACTAGAGGTGGCTCTCCTTAAGAAAGATAACATGCTGGGTGAACAAATTACAGTGGGGAAATTGACAAACACTGAGAAAGCAATACATGCATATACTAATCATCTTGACTCCTTTGAGACTTGATTGGGCATTGCGACATTATACATAAACCGCCATCCAACTGCATCTATGACTAATAATCCACCTTCAGGTTATCATCCGAACTCCTCCAGTATTAAGTTGCAAGCAACATATTATTGCTTTACGAATTGCGTGTAATGTAAACAATACAATTGTTCTATGAACAAAGTATTGTTGTTTTCTCCCTAGTAGCAACAACACATCTAGTACCTTAGAGATTTCTGTCACTTCCCCAGATTACCAGAGGCATGAACCCACTATCGAGCATAAATACTAACTCTTGGAGTTGCTAGCATCTACTTGGCCAAGATAGCTACTAACAACGGAAAGCATGCAAGATCACAAATAACAAAGACATGATAGAATCAATAATCAATCTGAAATAGCATCTCAATATCCATCGGATCCCCGCAAACATAACATGCAGAATTACAAATAGATGATCTTGATCATGAACGAAGCTCACAAGATCTAAACATGAAAGCACAAAGGAGCAGAATCAGCCATCTAGCTACTACATGGATCTGTAGTCCAAGGATGAAGTACTCACGCATCACACCGGAGGATTGCATGGTGATGAAGAAGGCCTCCAGGGTGAATTCCCTCTCCGGCAGGGTGCCGGGAAGAGCTTCAGATCCCTCCCGATCTAGGGATGGAGATGACGGCGGCTACGGACTCTTTCGTAGATTTTTGATCGGGTACTTAGGGTTTTCGTCCCGAGGGCAATATATAGGCGGAAGGAGAGGCCGAGGGGGTGCCTGGGCTGGCCACACCACCCCCTGGCGCGGCCAGGCTTGGCCCGTGCGGCCAGTGGTGTGTGATGGCCCTGGCTCCTCCCCGTCTCGTATTCTGGCATCTGATGACTTCCAAAAAATAGGCACTTTGGCTTTTGTCCCGTCCAATTCCGAGTATTCATTTTCTGAATTTCCTGGAACCAAAAATAGCAGAAAACAGGCAACTGGCACTGTGGCTCTTGTTAATAGGTTAGTCCAAGAAATCATATGAAAAGTACTCCAAAGTGTGGACAAAACACAAGAAAGTGGATAAAACCAAGCATGGAACATCAAAAATTATAGATAAATTTGCAATGTATCAGGGCTCCAGCTTCACCAGCTGTCCCCAAATTCCATTCTCCACATCTCTTGCTTCATCACTCTCTGCGAGTGCTGGCTCGGAATCGAGCCACACTTTGGCCTCTTCAAGAGGCTTTTTAAGCTAAAACGTCAATCGGCGTCTCGTTCGGTAGTCTACGATGTAGGAGGCTACGGGATCCACATCGACTCCTCTGTCACCTACTTTGACATCAAGCTCACTGCGTCCGTCCATGGGTGGAGAGACAAGTGGTTCTAAATCCGCGACCAAAAGGCCGACGGGGAGCACTACGGACTCGCGCCCTTCAATCCTGTGATGCCGTGCAAGAGAAGGCGTTCCTAGAAGAATGTCGTGATGCCTAGCGAGTCCGAGGAAACAGAGGTGCTGTATAAGCGTGTCTATGACCTTGAAAGTCGCATAGGTAAAGAAGATGGAGGCACCACTCTCATTCGCACGTGGTTGCGCCGCCGTGTCCAGCCTCTGCAGGCCAGGGGTCCACCCCATGTACCACTAGGCCGGTGCAAGCGATGTCACTTGCATATCTGCCGATGGCATTTCTGCGGGTCAGGTAGATAGAAGGTTGCGATTGGTGACCAAATATACTGCCAAGGAGGATCTCTCGGGCGAACCAGTCGTGCCTCCTTTCGACGCCTCTAACCCTCCTCCTAAGGTAGAATTATACTACAAAGTAGTTCTTATGTCGATTGCCACCGGGTACTTGATATATATAGTAATGTATCTTCTGATTGCAGGACTGGAAGGTGTCTTCCAATTTCCTCCCTCATCCTGAAGGGGTTATCCTCGCGAAGTGGATGAAGAGGACGAGTCGGAATCGATCGTCCCAATTGAAGAGGAAGAGGGAGCCCCCGAGTCCAGCGGCCATGATACTCGCAAGCGTTCTCGCAGCAAGGACTCGGACGCTTCATCGCCGACGATGCCAAAAGGCCCTTCTGTTTTTGTAGAGGAGCCAATTCCCGCTGTTCCTGTGTGCTCCATGGATCCTCCTGCCCGGAAGAAGCTGCGACTGCCAAAGGATTTGTCGGAGTCAGAGGAGCAATCCTTCGACCTTGATAAATTTAGCTGGTGAGTTTTGCATTCGCGATCTCGTTTTGGTTTCTTTTTGGAGTTGCTTTTTCCCTGAAGTTTTTACTTGATGTGTTTTGTAGTCAAGCGGCGTCATCGTCTTCTGTCGATGTCCAATTTAAGAAGGAGTCCGGAGTCGCAGACTCCAAGGCCAAGGAAGTGGCCGAACGGTCTCCTTCTCCTCCATTGGTGGCCCACTCCGGGCACAATTCGTCGAGTTCCCCGCATGCTGGGGAATACCAGAAGGTTACCCGGATGACTATGCGACAGTCATCTTCAGAGTCAGTGGAGGATCATGTAAGCATCCTTTTGCTGTTTTAGCAGTCCAATTTATACTTGGTGCTGCTGCTGAACTTTTGTTTTCTTCTGATGCAGCTCATCATGAAGGAAGCTGCTCGCTTGGCGGAGCAAGTCCTTGTCATGGGTCAGCAGCATGCGCTGCTGGACAATCATCATCGTGTTGTTGAAGGTTAGTATTGGCTTTGGCTTTGTCTTCGTGAAATTTCTAGATTCGATTGATGATTCACCATGTGCTTTATAGTTGAACACAACGAACTTCTTCGTCATGCTGCTTCCCTCGAGAAGGCGCTTACCGCGGTAGTGAAGAGTCACGACGAAGAAGTGGCGGCCCTGGAGGAGTTGCAGAAGCGCGAAGAGGAATTGCGCTCCTCCACTACTGAAAGAGAGAAGTTGTTCGAAGAACAACTTTTCTTGATTGCGAAGGCCCTCTCAGGTGATTGCTAGCTTTGATGTTGTATTCTTCCTTGTTTGATGTCATATTGTTGTGCTAACACCTTTTTTATGCAGATGCTGGTGGCTTGAGCTTTGACGCCCAGTACCTTCGTCGTGCATACGCGTTGGCTGGTGCCGTGGCCGCAGTCGAGGACCGCAACGCTTCTCTTCAGGGGACGTTAATGAAGGCTAAGGGTGTCCTCAGTCGCATCCACGAGGATCTAACTCCCAAGGCCAGGCTTATTGACAACCTTTGAAGACCTAGGGGAATCCCTCGCTAGAGGTATTCCCGCAGAATTCAAGAACTCAGAGTGGTCCGTCGACGCCACCATGGCACTCGTGATGGTGCAAGCCCATGGCGTGGAGATGGATTCCGCCGCTATTTCCAAGGAGATGCCTGTCGACGCCAGAGGCCAGTAGGTAGTGTTTGCTCCCTTCACTGGTAGCTGCGCGAAATATGGTTCTCAACTTATCGAGATAGTCACCAAGTATTCCGAGGAGCGGCGGCGAGCGAAGGCGGCGAAGGCCGCGACATCTGGGGCTACCACCGGCAAGTCCATGGCATCGGAGACTACCACGGATGCGATGAAGCCCCCAAAGCCAAAGTCAAAGTCGAAGAAGCAAAATGCTCCTTAGTCTGCCTGTGTAATAGCTTTGGTGTTTAGCCTTTTTTGTTGGAACAATGCTTTTGTGGGAGTGTCCCTGTCTATGCTTGAATGCATTTATGCCTTTATCAATGTATTCTTGGTCCCTCATTTGCTCTTGCTTGATTTGTGATAGGGTACATCGAGTGGTCCTTAGAGTGGTCCTCATGATCCTCCGCCCACCGATGAAGTCTTGGCGCAACCGCGCTCAAAGGTAGACGAGTTATCGTTGCTTTCGCGACTATGCGATCGCATTAAGCAATTGGAGCATGAGTTTCCCATCCTCCGTGGTTGTGCAGATGTATGGAAGTCGAAGGCGGAGAAGGCCACTGCCCGTGAGAAGTATCTCTTGGAGGAAGTGGCGCAATTGAGTGAGCAGTTGAAATGTTAGCTTTCTGCCTTCTCATCTTTTCTTTTAGTTAGTCGCGGCGATGTCCTATCTTCACACTTTGCCATTTTTCTTGGTGTAGTTGTCAGTGCTCGTCATCCGCAGGATGAGAAGGACCGGGTTCCCATTCGAATGAATGACTTGACCCAGGAGCAACTGCAGGCGAGTGGGTACTTTTGGGTGGATCATGATCGTGCAATCGCGCTTGCGACCCTGCAGGATCGTGCTTCTCGAGTACTTGATTTTTTGAAGAAGGCGCAGTCATGCCTTAGGCATATTTATCAAACGATGTTCCGACTGGACGCCGTCCCTTCAAGCCTGTTGGCTCTTCTGGCGAAGTTCCAAGATCTGAGCATGGTTCGTGAGTGCGTACGGCAGCAGTTAGTAGCTGGTGCTCAGGCTGCGTTGTCGCTGGTGCGACTGCGTAGGCCAGATGTAGTTGTTGCACCCATTGCAGCTAGGCCACCGCCTCCGCCAGAAGGTATGACCTAGGACATGGTTCCGCACTATCAAGCGGTGGATCAGCTAGTAGAGGACAATGTCGATTTCTTCGAGGAGCAGACGAACGTTCTTCTTTTGCAACAATAGCATGTTTTGTATCCTGCACATAATTGTACAAGTGTTGCAAAGTTCGTATGAATATGTTGGATGTAATTAATACTCATTGATATGTGAAGAGCTTGCTAGCTTGTATTTTTTGCGAGTGTATTGTACTCTGCAGTTCCTTTTCGTTAGCCTGACTTGTATTTATCTCAGCACCTTGCCAACCTGTCAGGTGCGTTGCAACTGGGCAAGTGTTCGATTGATGTTGTATCAGCTACTCAGGATACTGCGGTTTGTTCGTAGAACGGAAGTATAAAGGGTGGCGCAACCCCCGAGTGATAAAATTGCAAGAAAATAAGGAAAACACAGAGTTTTGGGGAACTTAGCTTTTATTTATTCATGGAATAGTGCAAGGTACAATGTGTGGCTAAGTAGCCTGGCTGGATAGCCTTATTTGTAATGTAAAAAACGAGTAGGGGTAGAAACGACGCAGCTGCGCGACGTTCCAGGGGTTGGAGTATGCGACTCCTGTCTCGAAATCTTTAAGGCGATAGGCGCCACCTGGGATTACTTCTGTAATCACGTATGGTCCTTCTCAAGGGGCTCGAGCTTGAGATGCCCTTGTTGCTTCAATCGCAGGACCATGTCTCCTTCGACGAAGGATCTGGGGCGTAGCCTTCTGCTGTGGTGGTTGTGGAGACTTTGCTGGTAGATCGTTGATCTCCCCGCTGCGATTTCCCGTGCCTCGTCGAGGAGGTCGATGGTGTCTTCGAGTGCAAGAGTTGACTCCTTCTCGCTGTAAGCGACCACCCGTGGGGCTTTGTAGCGTACTTCTGCGGGTAGCACCGCTTCAGCACCGTGCACCATGAAGAACGGGGTGTATCCCGTGGCGCTGTTTGGAGTTGTGCGCAGCCTCCAAAGTATGGATGTCAGCTCATCTGGCCAGCATCCAGTGGCTTGTTCGAGTGGTCGGCGGAGTCGTTTCTTGATTCCACCGTAGACGAGGCCGTTGGCCTTTTCGACTTGACCGTTGGTCTATGCGTGAGCCACCGAGGCGTAGCTTATGTTGATTTCTAGGTTTTCGCAGAATTCCTGGAACTCCTTAGAGGTGAAGTTCATCCCATTGTCCGTGATGATGCTGTGTGGCACTCCGAAGAGGTAGACAATGGACTCGAAGAACTTGACAGCATTGGCCCCTAATTGATTTGTCACCGGCATGGCCTCGATCCACTTGGTGAATTTTTCGACTATGACCAAGAGGTAGACGTAACCTCCTGGCGAGGATTTCGGGAGCTTGCTGACCATGTCGAGTCCCCATTGCACGAAGGGCCAAGCCAATGGTATTGGCCGGAGTTCCACGCCGGGTGCATGAGGTTTGTCTGCAAATCACTGGCAAGCGTTGTAGCGCTGGACGATGTCCTTGGCGTCGCGCATGGCCGTAGGCCAGTAGAATCCAGCTCGTAGAGCTTTGGCGACAAGGGCGCGACTGCCAGCATGTTGCCCGCAAGTGCCTTCATGGATGTCGAGGAGGATGGTCCTTCCGTCCCCGTTGGAGACGCACCATTGGAGTAATCCTGTGATGTTGTGCTTGTACAGTTTGCCGTTAATGAGGGCGAATGCCTTGGATCGTCGTGTTACCTGCCGTGCGTCAGTCGGATCATCTGGCAGCCTCTTGCTGAGTAGATACATGATGTAGGGTTGTGTCCAAGATGGCTCGATCATCATGAAGCTCATTGGTCCTTCGAGTCCTGTATCAAGCTCCAGTCGTCGAGTGTCATTGGCTCGTTGGGTGGCGTAGCCCCCGAGTCTGTTGACGCGTTTGCTTTCTTCTCTATAGCCTTTGGCTTGATGGAGCGTTCGCATATGCGCTCGAGAAATACCCCAGGTGGGATGGGGGCGTAGGTGGAGCCAATATTGGCGAGGAGATCCGCCTCTTCATTGCTTCTGCGACCCACATGTCGCAACTCACAGCCGTCGAAGTCTCCTTCGAGTGTGTCGTAGAGGTCGCGATAGGCGATCATGTTGTCGCTCAGTGCGTCGCACTCGTGCATTGTTTGGTTGACCACCAGTTTGGAATCGCTGTAGATGATGAGTATTTTGGCGCCGCAGGCTTTCGCCATCCACATCCCATGGATTAGGGCCTCGTACTTAGCTTCATTTTTGGAGGCGGTGAACTGCATTCACAGAATGTATTTCATCTTGTCTCCTTGGGGCGATGTCAGTATGACACCTGTGCCGGCTCCGTCCTTTCGCTTGGACCCGTCGAAGTGCATTGTCCAGAGGTAGGACATATCTGGTTTGTCGGGGAGCTGATTCTCCATCCAGTGCACGAGAAAGTCCGGGAGAACTTGCGAGTTGATCGTGTCGCGCTTCTCGTATGTGATGTCTAGTGGAGACAGTTCGATTCGCCAGAGCGCGACTCGTCCGGTGGCATCAGGATTATTGAGTATGTGCCCGAGCGGGGCGTCGTTTACCACCACGATTGTGTGCTCCTGGAAATAGTGGCGCAGTCGCCTAGCTGTCATGAAGACGCCATACGCCAACTTCTGGTAGTGAGGATACCGCTGTTTTGTTGGCGTGAGCACCTCGCTGAGGTTATATACTGGGCGCTGGACCCCATGGACCTTGTTTTCTTTGGCTCGTTCCACCACAAGCACCGTGCTGACCACCTAGTTGGTGGCGGAGATGTAGAGCAACCGCGGCTCTTTTTCACGTGGAGTCACCAGTACTGACAAGGTGGACAGTAGACGCTTGAGGTCTTCAAATGCTTCTTGCGCCTCGTCTGTCCACTCGAAATTGTTAGTTTTGCGGAGAAGTTGGTAGAAGGGCAGTGCCTTTTCGCCCAATCGACTGAGCGCCGCGATTCGCCCAGCCAGCTGTTGGACGCCTTTTACGTTCTTTGGCTTCTCCATGGCCAGTATGGCCTTTATTTTCTTCGGGTTTGCTTCGATCCCTCTCGTAGAGATGAGATACCCAAGTAACTACCCAGATGGTACACCGAAGGCGCATTTATCCAGATTGAGCTTAATTTGGTAGCGGTCGAGGTTGGCAAAGGTCTCGCGTAGATCGTTGATTAGCGAGGCTTCCTCTT
The DNA here is from genome assembly GCA_910589775.1 of Avena eriantha. Classification (NCBI taxonomy): domain Eukaryota; kingdom Viridiplantae; phylum Streptophyta; class Magnoliopsida; order Poales; family Poaceae; genus Avena; species Avena eriantha. Next base: position 73,204,936 of record OU342741.1, read on the forward strand.
TGGTTTTGATGACGATGTCGTCAACATAGACTTGGATGTTGTGACCAAGTTGGTTCTTGAGGCAAGCCTACATGCACCGCTGATAGGTGGCTCCTGCGTTTTTAGCCCAAAGGGCGTCGTAAACGCCGTTTTCTCCAGATCCTCCTCTTTCATTCGAATTTGACTGTAGCCTGAGTAGGCCTCGAGGAAGCAGAGACGCTCACATCCCGCGGTGGAGTCGATGATTTGGTCGATTCGCGGCAACGGGAAGTGATCCTTTGGGCAGTGCTTATTCAAGGAGGTGAAGTCCATGCACATCCGCAGGATATCCGTGTATTTTTTAGGCACAAGCACTATGTTAGCGAGCCAAGTACTTTCCTTGATCTCGCATATGAATTTTGCGTCGAGGAGTCTGTTGATCTCCATTCCAACTGCTTTTGCTCTTGGTTCAGACAGTCACCGAATTATCTGCTTGACTGGCCTTGCGTCTCGATTCACGCTGAGTGAGTGCTCAGCGAATTCCCTGGGAACCCCTGGCATGTCCGCTGGACACCAGGCGAAGATATCCCAGTGCTCATGGAGGAATTCGACGAGCGCGAGTTCCTATGCGGAACTCAAGTTGTTGGCGATGAGGGCCGTCTTGGTCGGGTCCGTTGGGTGGACCTGGACTTACTTCGTGTGCACCGACGAGTCGAAGGACAGGTCAGGTGCACTTGGCCTGCTCAGGGTCGGCAGACTGTTGTCTGTCGACTCCTTTAATCTTGCAAGTTCCTCCTACATGCCAAAGGACTGAGAGATTCTGTTGAATTCCATGTCGCAGCTGTCGGACCTCTCGAAGTTCCATTGATTGTGATTACATTGTTTGGTCCTGGCATTTTCATCTGTAGGTAGGCATAGTGCGGCACTACCATGAACCTTGCAAACGCGACACGTCCGAGGATGCAGTGGTATTGTGAAGGCCAGTCAACAAATTCAAAGTCAATGCGCTCTCGCCGAAAGTTTTGCGGCGTGCTGAAGATGACGTCGAGGTTGATTTTACCCAGGGGATATATGTCCTTCCCTAGGATGATGCCATGGAATGTCGTGTCCGAAACTTCCAGACAAGTTAGAGGGATCCTCATCGCACGCAAGGTACTTGCGAACATGAGGTTAATACCGCTGCCGCCATCCATGAAGACGCGACTCATATCGAAACCCCCGATCTATGTCTCGAGTACGAGGGGATAGTGGCCTAAATGAGGAACTTGGCGCGGGCGGTCACGCCTGTCGAAGGTGATGCAGGAGTCGCTTCCACTAAGGTACTCAATGGTGGAAGGTGGAGAGTTTATCGCCAAGTTGACTTGGCGAGTGATGGCCTTCTGCACTCGATTTGTGGGATGCCCTTTTTGGACCATCCCCATGTTGACCACGGCTCGTGGGTATGGCTTGCCTCCGTGATGCTGGACCAGCACGGCCGCGGGTGGTGCTGGTCCGGGCGGTGGTGGAGGATCTCCATGTGCCACAATGCCTAGGTCGGCTCCATATCCCCTGTTGACCGTGTCGCGAGTCATCCGGGCCAGGCCCTCGTGGAGTTTGATGAACTCGCGGCAGTCCTTGAGGAGGTGGCTGGATTTCTTCTTGCCATCGTGCTTGTCGATGTAGAAGTGCACGTTGCATGGCCCGGATAGTTTGTCCTCGATAGATGTTGCGGGTGCCTCTTCACGAGTGCGGCACTACCACACCTGCGTGGTTTTTCCGCTGTCGCGGTATCCACTACTATGATATCCGATGTTGCGATTGTCGTCGTGTTTATCGGTGTAGCCGGCTGCAACCATATTGACCTCATCGCGCTCATCGTAGACGCGCATCCGACATTTGCTCGGCGGTCGCGTCTGTGCCCGAGGTCGTCGTTGTCATCGGAGTAGGTACAGTTTTTCACCGAGTCTTCTCCATCAACCCACCGATTCACGATTTCCATCAGGTGGTCGATTGTTTTGGGCTTCGAGTGGCCCAGCTCCTTCCTGAGCTCTATACGGCGAACACCACCATTGAACGCGTCAATTACGCCGTCCTCCGAGATGTTTTCTGCGGAGTTCTTGATTATGGACCACCTCTAGATGTATGAGCGTAGCGATTTGCCAGATCTTTGCTGCTAGCTCTCAGTTCTTTGATTGATGCGGGCCTTTTTTAAGTGCCCTTGAAATTGCGCACAAAGCTGTAGACCAGCTCTTCCCAGGTGCGAACGGATCCGCACTAGAGGTTGTTGAGCCATGCGTGAGCGGTGCCCTGCAGCTGTAGCTGCAGGCATTGCATGGTCGTGCTTCGACTCCCTCCATGTAGCCTGACGGAGGAGATGTGGTCCTCCAACCAGATTTTCAGGTCCTGCAGGCCGTCAAATTTTGGGTTGTTCGATGGGAGCTTGAACCCCTTAGGCATTCGCTTCTACCTGATGGCCTTGCTGAAGCATCTGGCGTCGCAGAGCTCAGTCTCGTCTTCTTCTGAGTCAATTGAATGAGCACGTCTTGCCCACATCTTGTCGACTTTGCGCTGCGTGAGGTCATCGCGTGCGTCGTAGTCGCGGTCATGTCGCCGTGAGCGACGTCGCCGTGACAGATCGTGACTGTCGTCACTGGAGGAGTATGAGTAGTACTTTTCTAGAGCCTTGCTTTTCTTCAGCTCTGGCGTTGGTTCTTTGTCGAGGGCGGCCTCGATTAGTCCCAGGCCCGCGGTCGTAGATTGGTGCATGGAAGCTCGCGGATCTCTAGCTAGAGGCTGGTTGTTGAGGAGGTACATGGTAGCCGCCGTTACCGCGGCCTGTGGCGTTTTTGGAAGCACATGGCCCCATGTATCCATCATCATAGAGCTGAAGTTAAGGACTTTTGCAGCTTCTACGCGTTCTTGCTCTGTGAGGTGGGCCAGTCGACATCATCTATTGCTGGACATGTACTCGTTGCCTTTGGAGGAGGATCCTCCATGGGAGGAGAGCCCTGCTCGTCGAAGACTCGACTCGTCCGCCGCCTTTCTGCGCGCTTCGAGTTGCGCAATCACCTGCTGTTGGCGCTTGAATTCCTCCTTTAACAGTCAATGATAGCCCATCAGCATGTCCTGCGGCGTGTTGGGTGGTAGAGGATTGTCCCGTAGAGCTTCGCGATAGCGGGCCCACTCGTTGTCGTTGAGCTTGATCAGCATGCGCTCGCCGGTGTTCTCATTCACCGTGAGCGATGGTTCTCCACCTGTCCCATTGTTGACGGGCACACCGTTACCACCGTTGGTGGGGCCGCCGTTCGCGACTGGTATGCCACCATTGGGCGTACTGCCATTGGGCGGTCCAGTGCTAGATCCGGTGCCAGTGTTTTCGCGATTGGCGGTGGTGTCGCCCGCGTTGATGACGACGCTCTTGAAGTGGTTGGGGAAGCTGTTGCTCCCGTAACTTTCAGATTTGGAGCCGTAGGCCCCATCTTCTGTGGCTAGGTCACCCAGATCGGATCCGCGACAACTGTCAGTGTCCGTACTCCCAGCTGCTGATGAGGTGTTGAGCTCGTTGAGGGTGCCAATTGGCGGCAGGAACCACGATGCTAGAGCAATCGCGGGTGTCGTTGGCTGGTCAGGCATGCAAAGTGTGCCCAGTTGACCAACCTGGAAGCAGAAGCTCCCAATCGCCAGGCTGATTCCATCGCCCACGGACTCAAAAGCAGGGCGAGTGGCTGGCGTGTGGACGGTGAAGTCGAACGCGCCGAAGAGCTGGCGAATCTCTGCTAATGCAGAGTTGTAGATCGCGGTTGACAGGGCCGAAGAAGCTGCAACATCAGCACTCCCAGTTCCCACAGACGGCACCAACTGACGAGGTTTTAACTTGTCAATGCCCACTATTATGGACTTGGATTTTGGAGAAGGAGGGAGCGCTGGAGGCATCAATCGGCTAGCAAACAAGCACACAGGGACGCAAGTTTTACCCAGGTTCAGGCCTCGTAGACGTCCCTACTCCTGCTTGTCTTCTCTTGGAATTAACAGGAATCGAAGATTACAGGGGCGCGCAAATGCAATCTGGCGAGAGTTGTGGAAACTAGGGTTGTGATTGTCCTCTTCACCGCCCCCTCCTAGCCTTTATATAGATAGGCTAGGTATCAGGTAGCAGGTCGAGTTGGTTACAGATTAGGGTTTTCCCTTTGAACTTTCTATCTTAAGCTTCTTCTTGTCTCGCAAGTAATCGAGAGTCCGTGGGCCACTCGAATTCCTTATTGGGCCTTGGCAACGCCATGGGCTTCTATCGTATCTGGACCGTATATGCCATACTCGAGTACCTGTAAGGTATACCCATGTCACTTAGATTCTTCCGATTCCTTGCACTCCACAAATGTGGCCCAGTTATCCCGCAGCTTCTCTACTACGCTAGTGAATTCTGGAGTTTCTTCTCCTTGACATACTCTCTGAAGGGAAAATGCCCGAGAGGCAATAATAAAGTGGTTATTATATTATATTCCATATTTATGATAAATGTTTATTTCTCATGCTATAATTTTGTTAACTCGAAACATTAATATGTGTGTGTTTAATAAACAAATAAAAGGTTCTTAGTAATGCCTCCCATTACACTAGCTTGTTGATTAACAAATGATCAAGGAATCCTAATCATGACATTGGATGTTGCTAATAACAAGGTCACAACATTGGTAGAATGATGCGATGAACATTCTCCCAAAGTATAGTAACATGATCATGCCATTATATTTACACTACTATAACATCACTCAAACTAACACTAATCCTTAGACCATGAGATCACATCAATCGCTGTCTCAGGAAGAGTATTTTGATTACATCAAACGTCACACCATAACATGGTGATTATAAAGGTGTTGTCGGATACTTGGAAAGTGTTAGTTGAGGCTCGTGGTTCAAGAGTGGGATTTGTCCATCCTTATGACATAGAGATATACTCAGGGCCTTCTCGGTGATATCACATTAACATAGCTTGCAAGCAAGTGATAACAATCACTAAAAATATTATATCACGGAAACGAGAAAAGACTACTTGTCAATAATAGGATCAAACTAGGTATAGATGATATCAAATGATTGGATCTCGGACAAGTAAAATATCACAAGACAAAAGGAATTGGTTACTATGAATAAATGTTCACGCGATCACTAGTTTATCGTTTGAGCTGGTGGGAGTCATTATGGATTTCTAGGTCTCGCTAGTGATTACTGATCAGAGAGTGTCTTGATCATGTCCACTCAGATCGTGAACCCGTAGGGAGACACACTTAAGGGTCGTGAACGCATTTGAGTGGATAGGGAACACCGGAGAAAATACTGGATAGTGCAGGAATTGTTCTGATAAATCAGCTAGAATAGTTTCGATTTATTGGATTATTATTGGGGATTGGATTATCAATGTGTTCATTAAATGAAATACTTATTAAATGAAGTGTTCATTGAATGAGTGGCATTAAATCAAGTGAATTAAAAGGAAGTTTTAATTGCATGGCTCTTGATTTTGAGTGGAGATTAAACATGAGAAAGTGGAGTTGAATTTTGGGTGAGTGGATCCTCCACCCACATGAATGAGGGAAGAGGTGGGGGTACCTCTTTGGCCACCGGCCTAGGAGGGGCTGCCCCCTCCCCCTATAAAAGGTGGGATGGAGCTCCTCTCTCTCTCATACACTCATCCTTCTCCTCTCATATGCCCTTTGGTTGGCATATTCCTCCCCCTTCTGGCCTTGTCCATTGCCACGAGCACGAAGCTTAGGCGAATCCCTACTCAAGATATTCTCCACCACCATCACCACAATGTCGTAGTGTTAGCGGAGTTCCTGAGGACCCACTATTTCCGCTGCTGCGCTAGAGCGAGGGACGGAAGTCGTCGACACACCGTGTCTATCACCGATAACGGAGGTGCTGCACTTGTAGCGTTGTCATCGTGTCCTTGAGGTAGCTCGTGTACACTCTACAACAACAATGTTTGTTTGCGGGAACGTTATCTCGCTTTACGGTCTTCGAGGTCTAGGATTCCGTCCTCAGACATCTTCAAGGAACTCTCTATATAGGCACTCCCATATATGTGAAATTTGTTAGTTACCAGGCATATTGATCTAGCTAGAGAAGTTATAAACTGTAAGATGGTGCGGCAGGGACACCACTACGGCGGAGCTTTTCGAAGATGTCTTAGGATCCCATCCTCATACATCTTCGAGGAGCTCGTTATAGAGGCACTCCCATATATTGATCTCGAGGAGCTTCTCAAAGATGTATTGAGCTAGCGTATCTTCCTATGAAGCTTTTTTGATTTTAACCCTATTATTGTTACAATTTTGTGATTATTATTGTTTACTGTGGTACATATATATGTCTATGCATAATAATGATGTTATTTTGTTTATATCCATCCGTAATTTAAAGATGAAGTTGTTACACATCTCTCTACTTCGAGAGCATGAAATGAGCTAAACTAGCAATTACAGATAAAAGGATGGAGTTGCTAACCTTTTTGAACACTTGGATAGATGTGGCGCTGCCAAATCTTGATAAATCGTGTTGAAAAAGGGGATGAACTCGAGCTCGGGAAGGAGTGTGGCCAAATCTGCATTATATAATTAATTATATCAAAAACCATTACACAGCATCATAAATAGAGAAGTGGCCTAATTAATACAAGTTCATCACATTAAAACCAAAGTAAAATAGCGACCAAATATTATTATTGCAAAAATTACTCTCAAACAAAACCCACAAATCCCACCACTTCTAGAGCATGAAATGAGCTAAACTAGCAATGAAATATGAAAGTATGAAGTTGCTTACCTTTTAGAACCCTTGGATAGATAGAGCACCGCCAAATCTTGAGAAATCTTGTGAAAAAATGGGGATGAACTCGAGATCAATGGAAGAAATAGAGAGAGGATGAAGTAGATTGAAAATGGAGTGTGGCTCGGGCAGGGAAGGAGGTGATATAGGAATCACATTAGTCTCGGTTGGTGTTTCCAACCGGGACTAAAGCCTCACCTTTAGTCCCGGTTGGAGAAACAAACCGGGACTAAGGGGCCTGACGCCGGCCCCAGCCTGGCGGAAACCCTTTAGTCCCGGTTTGTGTATCCAACCGGGACTAAAGGTCCCAGTAAAACCGGGACTAGAGGTGGCCGGGCCCTACAGTCGTTTCTAGCCGTTGGGTTCGGAGTATTAGTCCCGGTTTCAGACACAACCGGGACTAATGCTCCGAACCAAATGCATGTTTTCTACTAGTGTCTAGGTCTTTAACTATCCGTATCGGGGGACTTTTTATTTAATTTGGATCATACTTCAACACTCACGAACACTGTCACTCTATTTAACCATGCACCTCCACTGGTCCGACCTATTTGACCACGGGCTGACTTAATCTGTCCACGGGGACATACGGTAGGGTAAAACCCGCGACGCGACCCATTCGACCACGCGTGTCCGAGCTGACTCATTCCTCGTCCAAAATAGGCTAGAAATGTGTCGCCCCGTCCGGGCGTCGGCTGAGCAGTTTGGACCAGGTTTGTGTTGTATTTCCCGGCCCAATCTAAAGACATGCCAAACCACATGTGGGCCAGTGGGTAGGCCGGTCTCAGCCGGGTGAGCCCCCAGAAATCCCCCGCCAGGTCGAGGTGTAATCGAAACACTCTGCCCCCCTTGAGTTTTGGTTGTTGACAGCACACGACGCTCACAACGATGCCCTATCGATGCCCAGATTCCCTGTGTGAATCAAGAGTTTGTTGGTCGGGCTTATCATGTGTGCCGTACAATATGGCTATTTTTTTAAATAATACATTTTTAAATTAATTTCACGAATAATACGCGATTTGGACTATTAACGAAACTAGCGGTGTCGGTTTTTGAAACACCGACCAACCCCGGTCGGTTTTTGGAAACCGACCACACTGTCAGAGTGTGTCAGCGCAGGAAGTCGGCCGTTGAATAGCCGAGGAGGGTCGAGCGACTCGCGGGACAGAGATCAAAAAACGCCACAGGCTGGTTGCTGTCAGGTTGGTACACGCGCGTGGCCTGTGGCGGGAGTTGACCGCGAGGGTCGAGCGACGCGCGGTGGCGTTCGGGTGCAGCCGAAAGCGCGTCTGCAGAGGACACACACGGCGGTGGTCATGGCGGTTCGAGAAGGCGGGGCCCGAGGCAGCAGCGAGCCTGACGGGGAACCGAACGCTCCGCGGTGGGGTGCTGTGGGCGGTCGGTGAGCGGCGGGCGCATCGCTGAGACGAGGTGGCGACGGCGGACTTGCAGCGGACGGAGGCGGACGCCGGGATGGAGGAGGGTCCACGGCAGCAGCGAGGAGGAAGCTCCCGTGGTGGCGCTTGGGGATCAGAGGCATGGAGGGACGGGGCCGAGGCAGAGCTCTCGAGGGCGCCAGGGCGACATCGTGGCGAGGGCCCTGGCGGCGCTCGTGCGGAGGCACACGACCGGAGCTCGAATTGGAAGTCGGAGGAGTCCTCGAGCGACTCGTTGGCCGTGTTGGCCTCCTCCACGGCCCGCTCCAGCGCGCGCCACCGTTCTCGTCCTCGACGGACCGGTGCAGCTCGGCGTTCTCCTGCCTGGTGCCCTCTGCGTCGCAAGCTGCCGCGCGGGCGCGCGCGAGCAGCGCCTTCTCCCTGGCGCGCCACGCGTCCGCGGCCTCCTTCCACTCATACGTGACGCCGTCGAGCTGCTCGGTCGCGGACCACAGCTCGGCCTCGGTGGCGCGCAGCAGCCCCTCCAGCCTCCCGACCTCAGCGCTGGCGCGCCCCAGGTCCGCCTGCGTGTCGGACAGCCACGCCTTGACCTGCTTGGCCTCCAAGGTGACGGCGGACAGCACAACGGCGAGGTCGTCCGCCGCCGTCCTGCTCCTCTCCTCGGCGAGCTTGCCCTGAGCCCGTTGATCTCCTCGTCGACGCTACCGAACATGAGGTCCATGACGCTCTAGGCGGGCCCGGTGGCGGGCGCGCCCTACCGCAGGGTGGCGAGCTCGAGCTTGGCCTCCTCCAGCGCAATCTTGGCCTGCTCCAGCTCCTTGGTCTGGCGGATCAGTGACTCCAGCATCTTCGTCTCTTTCGGCGCCTCAAAAGACGATTGGGACTGGTCGTTGCCTCAAAAGCCGACCGGGACTAGTCGTTGCCCCCAAAACCGACCGGGGCTGGTCGGTGTTTCAAAAACCGACACTGCGCTAGATTAGTAAATAGCCCAAATCAGTATTATTCGTGGAATTAATTAAAAAAAATTAGCATACGATATGTGTTAGTGGTAGGAAAATTATGAGGAAAGAGATTGGTCGGGGGAAGAGGATTTGGTGAGCTGAGTGTTTTCACTAAAACCCATACCAATCAGAACACACGCTTATGCCGAACAAGGTCTACGGCGGCGCAGTTACCGCCAAACCGGCCAAAAAGAACTAACATGACATAATTCCATTATAATGCAACCCGTCCAATGGCCGGCGACTATGTGGCCATGAGTAAGTTTCGCCATGAGATGCTTGTACATACCCCTTTGAATGCAGAGCCTTGAAATCGAAAAGAAATACGGAGTACTATTATCTTTCTGGAATTTTCTCGGTGAAGGGTGAACCATTGGTGCGTAAGGAATGACAAGAGTATCATCTGTATACATGTGTAACATTCCGTCATGTTGAATATCCAACGGATGGAGCCTACGCGAGGGTGAATGTGGTAATTCGCGCAGGCTATTTCCACTCCTCGATGTACCACGGGGAACTCCGGCCCATTGGTACGTGAGGAGGGTGGCGATCGAGCTAGCGTGTAGACGAGCAGCTGGCTGAGTATGAGCTGCAAAACACGAGCGATCGCCGAGAGCCAGAAAGGGCATCGCAAGGCTCCAGTGTCGCGCAAGCAAACGGCCGGGCCGGGTCTTATGATCAGACCCATTTTTCTTCCTTCTAGAAGGAACGTGCTCGTCCAGAAAACCAGATCCCGATGATGACGATCGACCCGGGAACCCAAATAAGGACGCGGGGGGGGGGGGGGGGGGGGGGGGGGGATATGAAGAAAATGGCGGCGACGAGAGGGGCCAGGTCAGAAACAACTGTCGACAAGCGTGCACTTGCTCGAATTTCAGAGCAAGATTCGCTGGTATAGATTTTCCCCTCTGCATATCGGCAAAGTGCACGGCAATATCCGCCACTGAGCCTGATACCGTAGCACGTTATTCCTGAATTCTGTTGATGGGAGAAATATAGTACTATAGCTGTAACGAAACCGACACGGTGACAGTGCTACGAGTCCAATCGCACGCACGGTGGTCATTTCGCTTGTAGTACTACAGTACGTCTTGTAAAAGAAGCGGAGAAAAAACATTCGCTTTCGGCCTGAGATGTGATCACGGTCGCTGGAACGCGTGTCGCAGGCCACACCTAGCCCAAAAAATCTTTCGTTTCTGGTACTCTCTCCGATCCATATTAGTTGACTTAGATTTGTCTAAATGCGGATGTATCTAGACATGTTTTAATGTTAGATACATTTAAATCTAGATAAATCCAAGTCAACTAATTTGGGTTGGAGGGAGTATTATATTGGTTGCGAGACCGTCCATGTAAAAAAGCGGCACGCAAGGAAAGCACGAACGAGCTAGGCAGCGACACGCGAACCAACGCACTGAACTCGTCAAGCTAGGGCCGGAGGCAGCCGGAGGTGTCGCCGTCCGTCGGGTCACGGCGACGGCGACGAAGAACCCGGGCGCCTCTCGCGCTGGCTAGTCCTTGTCCGCTCCGCGGTTGCACCATGCATGCATGCACGGGCGGGCGCGCGGCTTTGATCTTCCTCGTTAAGCCTGTCGTTGGTGCGTGGTGGCGGCGTAGGTCTGGCCAGCTGCAGCTAGCTATTCTACACCCTCACACCATCGGGTGTCTCTATCCGTGGCTACGAACGATGCTTGGTGGCTGGCTGGCCTAACCAAAACGAACCAAAGTGACCATTAACCAACCGCCCCGTGCTATCTATGGCCCTATATATATGCTGACACTAACCAACCGTCCCTAGCTATCCTGGTCTTTGATAAGCATGTTTATCTGGGCACTTCCAATGGTTTGTATGTAAAGGCTGCAGCATAATGTGAGGAACATATATAGTAATGTTGTGTTTGTCCGGTCCTCGCAAATAAGATATTTTTGTTCCATTTGAGTACAAAAAGAAGGAGGAAAAAAAACACGCGCTCGCGCCCCCCCCTCCCCCCCCCGAGGGCGACGGCGCAACCACCCGCATCTCCGGCCAAGTCCACCCCTCCCTCTCCAATCCCGTCGCCACCACCGGCTCTCCTCTCTCCGCGCCATGGGATCTTGTCGGGGCGACCCTCTCAGCGGCGACGGTGCATCTCGGGGAACGACGGGTCGGAGCTCCTCCGGGTGGCGATGGACAGCGACACTGTGGAGCACGGCGGGGTGGCGCTGCAGGTCGCGTACTCTGGCATCGGTCGTCGCCCGACCCAGATCTAGGCCCCTCGGGCCCGATCTGGGCTTCGGCGGGCCGGTGCGTGCGCAGCGGCGGTGCCTTCCTAGGAATGGCGGCGGCGACAAGGCTCCGATAAGGGATGGTGGCACGACGGCTGGCCCATTGCAGCAAGGCAGCGGGGGCTTTACGGGCCCCTCGGGGCTCGGCCAGGCCCACGTAGGCCTGGTGTGACCCTGCTGCCTTGTCCGGGCGATGACCACCCTTGTGGTGGAGGTGGGTTCCTCCCGTCGGCGGTTGTGCTGCGGTCTTGGCTCGAGCTAGGTCTTGGGCCTCTGTCCTGCGGATTGCTTGCTATTGTCTAAGATGAGGCTTTGGCGATGGTGATGGCAATATCGTGGTGGCGCATGCTGGTGGGCGGCAAGACCGGTGGTGGTGCTTCGAAGCGTCCGGAGTTTTTTTGTGGGTGGTGTTAGGGAGAAATCCCTGTCGGCTCGTTCGACTCCACCGTGGTCCCGTCTTCGGGTGGCGCCTTTCCTCCCTGGAGAGGGCGCCGCGGATAGCCCCAGTCTACTCTACTCTGAGTGTCGGGGAAAGCCCTAGGTCCAGTGCTTCCCTTCCTGAAGGTGTTGTTTTGGTACTGGGTGTTTCGGGGTGCATGGAGCGGGGCGGGACAAATTTGGAGGGCGCAACGGTGGCGGGTCACCTTCGTATCGTCGATACGTTGTCTTTTCCATTTCTTTTCCTTTTGGGCATGTTGTAGCTGTTGTCTCAGCATTTTCATTTGTTCAAACTCTTGGGTCGGGTGGTTGCTTTACTTATAAAGCGGGGCGGAACCCTATTTCAAGAGAAAAAAGAAGATTTTTTGGATACAAAAGGGAGGGTATTTCGGTTATTAAATATAAGTTGATGAGTGGGAGCTTTGTGTGCCATCAAATCAAGGTGAAATTTAAATTTAATTTGTTTCATGTGATAATGTTAGTAATTCAGGTGTTGGTCGTGGTGCTACCTGCCCAGCATTCATCTACTACCCCCTATAGTAATTAACTAATGGTGTGATTAGCTTACAAGTCGTCGTTCATGACATCACACGAGAATCGTGAGATGGTTTCCTTTTCATTCCAAAACAATGGATCACACAGCTTTTCACACCGTCCTTCGAGACTAAGTAATACGATTCAGTTTCTATCACACGCTACCAAAAACTAAACACTACCTCTTTTCCTAAATGTAGCACGTTTTGGTAGGCAAAAAAAATTAGGAGAAAGAGGGTGGGGACGAGGCAGTGCGAGAAGAAAAGAGTGGTACCAAAAGGCGTCGAGAGGTTGGAAAAAGATGCTGGCATTGGATCTCATTCCAGTAGTTCAAAAAATGTATTGCACTCTAAATGGAAGCAAGGTATTGCATTATAATATCCTACATAGTATATGAAATTCATGCCGAGTTCAACTCTAGTCTACATGCGTCATGATCAGTATAGAGTGGTTTTTTATAACCTAGCCATGCATCTTCTTAAAATCTCAGCCACTTCACCCCCTCCTGTATACCGCGTGTAACTTGCTCCACCAGCTATTGCCACGATATTATTATATTTTGTTAAGATTTACCCTATTTTTCCCTAGACCTTACGGACCCACCTATCAAGCACGTGACTAGGGCAACAACTCGTAAGCATAAATCGGTTGCACGTATCTCTGCTACCAGTGCGACTCACATCATGCTCAAACTACATAGGCCTGTGTACACGATCAACTTTCGATCCATGCAATTCCACAAACTGCGTAGGTCCGTATACACAATTTGGAAAATTTCAGAAAGGATGGGAAAATTCGTGTTGTATCCTGTAGCAGCACACATCGATCACTCGGCGTTCCTGCTTATCCATTACCATGCACATTGAGCTCAACCAGCCATTGGACTTTTTTCTTCGCACTACAGGAATAGATAGCTACGTCGACGGCCGGGAGCTACGCCGACGGCCAAACGTCGGGGCCGTCGGCGTAGGTCACGAGCTGGACGCCCCAGGAAGCTGGCTGTCGGCGTAGAATTGCCCTCGGCGTACGGGAGCTACGCCGACGGCTGCCCTCGGCATAGCTATTTTCCCTTTTACCTCATTAATCTTTAAAAAATCATAACTAAATCATTCTTATTCAGAAAAATACAAATAATATATCAAAATTTGCAGAAAAATAAAATCTATCTATCTGCACTCAAATATTACACATTTGTAAATAAAAATTAAGTAAAACATAAAACATTACATATAGTTTGAAACGAGCATAAAAAATTCAAAAATGATCCAAACAATGCGAAACCTTCGCGCCGGGTCATATTATGTGATATAGTTGCAAGGAAAAATATAAAACTTGGTATATTGATTATGTCTAAAAAAAACTTCACAAAATGACCTATCTCATTCGAGGTTTATTGACTTTCGGGTCAAATGACCAATGTTATGGCTAGAATCAAGGCATAGTTTGTGATAATATGTCCATATTGTGCATGAATGTGAATCATGGGATGACGAACAATGTTGCAGGAGAAAGTTTTCCTTTTCATCGTACCAAAAAGCCATTTTCCATTTTTCGAGCGCAAAAAACGAGGGGTTTTGTGAAGCAACCACCAAATGGCTAATTCAAAATGCTACCACCCTATTTTTCAAAAATACTAGACCACCTTACATGGATAATGTCCTAACAGGAGGATCTCAAACCTTTCCGTCCATCCCTGGTGAAAAAGAAAAATTTCTGCCGAATCGGTAAGAAGTGGGTCAGATATGAACTACAGATACATGATCTGATGCTCATTATTTTTTACAAAAATCATTTTTAGGTTCATAATATGCTATTTCATCAGAGACCCACTACAAGTTTAGCGAGGCTTAGCCCCGAGCTAAGAATCTTCATGCCCGCCGTTCGACAAAGTTTGACGATAGTTTGAAACGGACATAAAAAATTCAAAAAGTATCCAAACAATGCGAAACTTTCGTGTGGTGTCATATTATGTGATATAGTTGCAAGGAAATATATCAAACTTGGTATATTGATTATGTCTCAAAAAACCTTCACAAAATGACCTATCTCATTCGAGGTTTATTGACTTTCGGGTCAAATTACCAATGTTATGGATAGAATCAAGGCATAGTTTGTGATAACGTGCCCATATTGTGCATGAATGTGCATCATGGGATGGCAAACAATGTTGCAGGAGAAAGTTTTCCTTTTCATCGCACCAAAAGCCATTTTCCATTTTCCGAGCGTAAAAAACGGGGGGTTTTCTGAAGCAACCACCAAATGGCTAATTCAAAATGCAACCACCCCATTTTTCAAAAATACTAGACCACCTTACGTGGATAATGTCCTAACAGGGGGATCTCAAACCTTTCCGTCTATCCCTGGTGAAAAAGATATTTTTTTGCCGAATCGGTAGGAAGTGGGTCAGATATGAACTACAAGTACATGATCTGATGCTCATTATTTTTTACAAAAATCATTTTTAGGTTTATAATATGCTATTTCATCAGAGATCCACTTCAAGTTTAGCGAGGCTCAGCCCCGAGCTAAGAATCTTCATTCCCGTCGTTCGACAAAGTTTGACGATAGTTTAAAACGGGCATAAAAAATTCAAAAAGAATCCAAACAATGCGAAACCTTCGCGTGGTGTCATATTATGTGATATAGTTGCAAGGAAAAATATTAAACTTGGTATATTGATTATGTCTCAAAAAATACCTTCACAAAATGACCTATCTCATTCGAGGTTTCCTGACTTTCGAGTCAAATGACCAATGTTATGGCTAGAATCAAGGCATAGTTTGTGATAATGTGTCTATATTTGTGCATACATGTGCATCATTGGATGGCGAACAATGTTGCAGGAGGAAGTTTTCCTTTTCACCGCACCAAAAAGCTATTTTCCATTTTCTGAGCGCAAAACCCGGGGGTTTTGTGAAACAACCACCAAATGGCTAATTCAAAATGCTACCATCCCATTTAAAAAAAATACTAACCACCTTACATGGACTACATGTACATGTTTTGATGGTCATGATTTTTTACAAAAATCATTTGTTCACAATATGCTATTTCATCATATCCACTTCAAGTTTAGCGAGACTCAGCCCCGAGCTAAGAATCTTTATGTCTATCGTTTTAAATGGGCAAATGAAATTATGGCTAGAATCACGTCATAATTAGTTATAAGTTGATATGGATATCATATTTGGATTCCTATCATTTTTCTGATCAATTTAGACATATTATTTGTCGAATTCCGATTTACGGATTTGGAGATATTAATTATTCCATATTAAATAGAAAAATACAAAATAAATAAAAAATCATTATATTTTTATTTGAATTGAATAATATTTTTACTTATTCATTGTTGTTTACTTAAATAATTGTTTGTAATTTCAAAAAATACAAACATGTGACATGATGATATAAGAGTTAATAGGATTGATATCATAGTATTGACAACAATGTATAAACTGCTTTGTGGGAACAGATTTTGAAGGAACAGAGAAGTTAAGCGTGCTGGGGGTGGAGTAGTGCTAGGTTGGGTGACCGACCGGAAAGTTTTATCATAAGTGCAATTTGACCTAAGATTAAGTGTAATTAGTGTTAAAATTGTTCCAAGTGAGAGATTAACGAGTCAAACAATTCAAACATTAAAACAAATAGAGAAAAAAATTTAATTATTTTTAAATTATTTTTGCAACCGGTCGTTAGGCTATGCCGACGGTAGCTATGCCGAGGGCTGCCGTCGGCGTTGCCTACGCCGACGGTTTTCCCATACGCCGACGGCCTCCTCGCGCTCCGCCGAGGGAGATCGTTGCCGAGGAGCTACGCCAAGGGCAGCCCTCGGCGTAGCCTACGCCGACGGGGATCAGGGCTAAGCCGACGGCTTTTGGCCCTCGGCTTATCTTGCGATTCCTGTAGTGTCGCGAGAAAGTCGTTGGACTCAATGTTATAGCAAAAATCAATAAACTCGTTTGAGGTGGTCCGGTCAACTTCAGCGACGAAGAGGGGAAGGGACCGGGATGGGAAGAGGCCTATGCCGGCAGCTAGGGCTTCCTCCGAGTCGCCCACAGGAGGAATCCAGGAGAGGAACGGGGGAGGCCCTCTTTTTTTTGCATTCATAGAATTATGATTTGTTTCTGAAATGTATAATGCATATCATTGCTATTTGGCTATTCACGGTACATTTTGTATAGGTTCCTGCTAATAAAATCCTTAGTCCCACCAACGTTTGTTGTTAATTTAAAAGGCACGTTGACTAAATTTTGTAGAACCAAAAGATATCCCACAGGCCACACCGATGTAAAACGGGACTATCTAGTATCATCCTGCATGTGGTACCGCCACAACTTGCCCTATACTTAAGCTGGCATTCTGCTGCCGCCCTCCATGCAGCCTGGATTATCTAACTATGCAGCTGTGTTTAGATTAATAGCGCCGGCAAATTCCCTGCCAGTACATGGGAATGCGGTGAGGTGATGCCATGGACTCGCCAGCCATCACTCATGCTGGCTGATGAGGGGACACCGGTATTTGTAGCAACTGAAAACCTGCGGATGCAATGATATACACAGACACAGGAACGAGGGAGGGAATCTTGTTGTGCTAAATACTCCATTGAGTATACATTAGGTTTTTTTTTCGCTTGATAGGTATTAGCTAGATATTCTCTGCTAAAGAATACTCCCAATACAATGGACGATTGAGGTTTTAGGAGATATAACTCTTTTTAGAATATGTAGGAGAAAATGGATAGAGAGAAAAATGACTAAGACAAGTGTGAGTAAATTAATGTATGGATAAAAAAATACTTCCTCAGTCTCAAAATAAGTGACTTGGATTTTATCTAGATTCGCATGTATCTATAAACTAAAATATGTCTAGATACATACGAATCTAGACAAATCCACGTCACTTATTTTGGACAGAGAGAACACTACTTGCGTGTCATTTTGTTGTATCGTCGTTCTGAACCTTTGATTGCTCTGTTGGACAGTTACAGAAATCTAGAGGCCAAAAGGATGCTAAAAGGGAGAAATCTTGAGACCAAAAAGGGCCTCTAAAAGGAGAATGAGAATCCAAGCACTGTCCCCGCCCCAATGGAACAGAGAAAGCTGCCTGGTAGCTTCAACCGTCATCCTATCGATCCAGAACCAATCAACCAAAAACAGCTACCACCATATTATATTACAGTGATAATAACAACCCAAACTCACAAAGAGTAACGACTTGAACACCCACAGAAGAAGCAAGAACCGCTAAATAATTCCCATCACCGGCATACATTATTTGCAGTTGATGCAACCCAATCCATGTCATATGTGTACAGGTCCAGCTGATGGCAACATTAGGTCGGCCCATCCACATCCGTGAACCACTAACCGAGTAATCCCAGCTAGTAGTACGTATCATAACCACTAATGCAGAAGGTCACAGGGATTAGCCGCTCCATCCAAGCTGTCCAGCACTATTGTTATCAGCTGCCCTACCGGTCCTGGCTGCCCTACCACACATACCTGCAGCGGCAGTACATGGGCCGCTAGCTAGCCGAGCAGATGTGATCGGTGGCCATGCTGCAGCGGCTTCTAGCTAGTTAGACTAGTACTATACTACTGTACTAGCTAACTGAAGATCATGTCTGAGCTGATGGTTTGGGAGAATATTTGAGCTGTTCCAGGTACCAACTTGCTACGTTGCTTGCAGCAAAAGGGCTCTTGTGATGCAGTCCTGGTCCCCATCCAACCACAGGTTATGGTACCATTTGACTTGTTAACAAACATGGTTTGTCAGTAATGTTAAAGGGTAGGCAGACAGGATAACAGTGGAAGAGTCTCATTTGCATATATACAGTTATCTGGTTATGTACAACACACATGATCAGCACATGCCGGTACATGGAGGACTAATACACTGATTGATTAATGCTAGTGGTAACTAGAATTTTCTGAGATGAACTTGTACTTAGATTTCTCCATGATTGTTCCATGATTCATTCTGGTCAAAATATCTAGGGATCGCCTAGATGGGTACTACGAAGTACTGTCTGACCACCAAGAAGGTCAAGTACTTTCTCAACTAATCAATGAACAGAGAAAAGCTAATGCTGCAGAGTGGATGTTGTTTGACAATTTGGAAATAACAGCCCACGGACAGACTGGCCTAATGAATAGGTACTGCGAGTAAGGTACGTGCTCCAGCGGTTGGTCCTAATTCCATTCCGTGCGACAGCGTAAGGTTTTCGCCTAACACGCGCGCTGACGTAAGTGCCCAGGAAAGATATATACTCCCTCCGTTCCAAAATAAGTGACTTGTATTTATTTAGATTTGGACGTATCTTACACTAAAACAAGTCTAGATACATACGAATTTAGAAAAACCCAAGTCACTTATTTTAGGACGGAGGGAGTAGGTTATTTAAGAAATCTATTATATGCTACTAGCAAAATGCCCGCGTGTTGCAGCTGAAGGAAAACAATATGCTTATATACCTTTTCTCTAAGCAAACAAATATCCGTCGCAGGACAAAGGGACCTAAAAATGTGCGGGAGATCGAGCTCGTACTTGGCGTATGTACTTATCGCGCCGCGAACAACCTAACAATATGTGGGAGAACGAACACGGCTGCTCATGTCAATCAGCTCACACATCCCCCTCCCCCGCTCGCCTGGCCGCCTTCCTCGCTGCCCTGCAGCGCCGCCGCCGGACGCCTTTCCCTGCAGGCCCTCCCTTTTCCTCTGGAGTTCGTCCCTCCGCCGGCTGCGGCTCCGACCAAAGACACGCGCCGCCGCCCTGGAGCCTCGATCTCGTCCGCGAGTCTGCTCATGTCAATCGGCTCACACATCAATTATAGCAACGCGCTGATGTTTGACATTCATTTTCCTAGGTTTTAATAATTTCTTGCTATGAAAATATATCAACGAAATCCTACAGAATGTGGCATTTCAGTCTTGAACAGAGGTCCTCCCAATATAAGTTGTGTCCTGTAACTGCTAGGGATAACAAGGGCATACAGCCATGGACTCAAAGGAACAGAAAAAAAAACATAATTCCAGCAAGAAGCCAGGCCCAGAAGCCATATTGACCTAGCAGTATTCATGGCATCTTTTCTCTATTGAATTGAATTTAAATAAAGTAACATGTAGTATCTGTCCTTCACTAACAACTGGCCCAAGCCTGCAACCCTCTTCAAGCGGGTCTGACACCTTAATATTTTTGGACCATGCAACCATCCTCTCCACGAATTCCTTAGCAATATTTTTCTGCAAAGCTTTTGATGCCAGTAGTGTGAAACTGATTGTTACTCCCTTCGTTTAGAAATATAAGATGTTTTAGATTTATGAAGGGAGTGTATCTCGACCCTTTTTAGTATATAGGTTCACTTCGAACCTCTACGAACCTATACACTAGAAGACGTTTAGATACATTCTATTCACAAAACTAAAACATCTTATATTTCTAAACAGAGAGTATATGTTTAAGAGGGCAAGGTGGGCGAGGTAACGCTGGAGCTGGAGGGGCTACAGGTCATCCACGACCGGCACCATGTCAGGCTCGGCCTTGAACCTGTTCATGGCGTGCAGTAGTCAGTACTGATCGAAGCCGGCCGCTCCTCCATGTTCATCCGGTACGGCGAGCTTGCGTAGGGCCAAGCTCGGCAGCCTGCCATGCCTGGCACACCTCATGGAATCGGACGAGGTCGCTGTTTTTAATTTAATGATAAGTAAACATGTAGCCACATCAAAGGAAGTCATGAAGTGTGAACTCTGAATATCCTAGTTCTTTCACATCCTCTAATCGACTTGCACTCTACCTAGTCAGTCCATACTTTGACATATACAGTGAACATGAGTAATCTGTTGTTGCGAGCAATAATAAAGAGTAAAGATGAAATAATAAAGAGTAAAGATGATGCTTCTTCATGCCTAAAAATGTACTCCCTCCGTCTCAAAATAAGTGACTTGGGTTTGTTTAAATTCGTATGTATCTATATATACTAAAATACGTCTAGATACATCCGGATCTAGACAAACTCACGTCACTTATTTTGGAACGGAGGGAGTATCTGAAATCAAGTCCAGAGAAAGACAACAACTGGCTTGACCGCCACATAAGCATATCGCAATTGCCAGCGACGTGAACTTAGCAATCGCAACCCAGAAATAGCAGTTTCTTCTGATAGTGTAGCATCTCAAGGGATCGCACACGCACATAGCACCGTGTTACCATGAAGAGAGAATTTCAGAATTACCTGAATCGTGCGTGCTGTCAAGCTCCTGATGTTGATGCTGCCGGCGGCTACGGCGGCATCCAGTCCGTGACTCACAGGTTGTGAGTGGGTTGGCCGGGAGGAGGAGACGGGATTGGTCAGCGGAAGTGTCTGAACTTCCGTGGCGATGTCTCCAATGTGGCGTTGGAGAGGGGAACGGCGGCGACGTCTTTGCTATGGCGTTGGACAGGGTAACGGAGGCGGATTCGACGTCAGCCGGGGGGGGGGGGGGGGTAGTCGATGGCGTTTTTTTACGTATTTTACCCGTAGTGCTGGGTAGTCGATGGCGTTTTTTTCTTCGGGAGCTGTGGGCATGGGAACCGACCCATATTTAGCCTTTTAGTAATATGAGGCTTGGTGGGAGGACAAATCTATCCAAAAAAGAGTTGGACCGGAAGAAACAATCTGTTCTTTATTATTAGGTACTAGCACAAATACCCGTGCGTTGCACCGGGATAAAAAAATATTTTGTACGAGGCATATGTGAGATTCTAACCATTCTCACCTCTGAATTTATGTATTAGAATTTTTTCTAGACTGCCCGATAGGTTTTCTTTCTCTACCACATGCAGATGAACCAATCCGATTCTCCACTCTATGTTGGAGTGGATATTTATGGCGAATGCCCCGATGATTGCAACGACCAACCATCCGCATTTTCTCACCTGTCTCATTCTCTTGGTCGAGGCTCGTCTAAATGCGCTGAAGGGATGTCAGGGCTGCCGTAGGGCACATCATATCTACCGTTAGATGCCCCAAAAAACCATCTAACGAAGCCGAGAAGACCAAATCCTTAGCAATGAGCGCGTCCTCCTAGCTGCTAACTTCTTGACGGCAAAAACAAAGTTACTCTGTAATTTTCTTGCACTAGATTTGGATTCAGCCTGTTTCTCATGTGCAGTTCGCTAGTTCAAAACTTGAAATTCCACTTTGCTCTGTTTTTGGGTGCACCTCAATTTGATATCGTGTTCAATTAGTTGGGTCGTACCCTGAACTTCAAAATGTATGTAGTATATGTATCGATTTACCTGTTTTAGGCTTCCAACAAAAACGTTTACTCTGAGTTGATATGTCCAGGGCTGGCGAAGACACTGACAGGCGACTCGGCGACTGTTGGCAGCGGCGGCGAAGTGCCATCCTCTGGTATTAGAGCTAGTGGCCAGAGCTGGTCATGTTCAGAGACGGTCGCCATTGACTGGATCTTTCAGGATTTTGCATGTTGTAGTTCTCCTAGTTCGGTTTCCTTGGACATAGGTCTGGCCTGCACCGCGTTGGCTCATTCACTGCGACCCTCATCTCTAGCGTGCTCCCTTTCAGAGCTAGACGTCTTCTGATTTTACATGTACTCTCTCTACCCCGGACAGCCCAGTGAGGACCGGCTCCTCCAAGGCGACGGTGCCGACTGTTATCAAGGACACGTAGCCACGCCTCCTCTGAGCTCTCTTTCCAACCTCTCTCCCCTGCATTGACATAACAGTGCATGCCCGTGCCTTGCGCCGCCAAGTATTCGTCGACATGCGGCGACCCTGTACTCTGCCCGCCGCTGGATCGAATTAGGAAGAGTGTCAGATCAAACAGACCTTCAAGGTGCCTCGCGGCGCTAGATATCGACGTTCATCAGCGTCATTATCGTGGTCTTCCATGAGAGTCCAAGTACATGAGATGAGATCCCGGCTAGGTTCTTGAAGAACATCTTCTTGGGTAGTTGTTGTCGTGGTCGATCTCGTCTCAATGGTCATCGGTTAGAGCAGGGGTAGTTCTCGTCGTGGTCAATCTCGCCTTCTCGATCACGTATGTTTCCTTGATGTCATGTGTATATAGAGAGACAGTGGTGGGAATCAGGAAAGGCGCCGAGCCGACGGAAGTCGAAGCGTGGTACATAGGGAGTCCACCCGGGATCACAGGATACGAACGACCCAGCAAAAGGTTATTTTCTGTTGTATAGGTCGTGAGCAGAGCTGATTCTTTTCCTTGCCCCCTCTACTTTTCTAGCCCTTTTTTTTATAGTATCTCTTTTGGTTTTTCCGTACGGGATCATTCCGGACTCCATCGCTTCTGGACTGCATCTGTTCCGCACCGACCAACAACTCAGAGCCACGTATGAAGGCGCCCCAGCGATGGTCGAAGGCCTAAACTGACGGACGGACGAAGAGAAATAGAAAAATAATATAAGAGTGTTTTTCGAGGCACGAGATTGATCCACATCATCTAAATTATATTAACTGTTGGATCTATAATTTAAGGCCATGATTTAACTAACGCATTAGTACAACGTAACATATAGTTGGTTCAAACATGTCACGACTCCAACATGTCACGTACAAGTCCATACCAACACGTTATATTTTTTTTTAGATAACACAAACACCTTACGTCTAATCTCCCAATCAACACATTACTTTTTTTTTTAGAAAAATCACAAACACCCTAAGTCTACTCTAATTCTCTAGGCAGCAAAAAAAGAAACTAGGCACTGCCATCTTCTCCGCCATGACGTTGCGATGGAGGCAATAGAAGAAGGGATGTACAGCTTTGTCCCGGCAGCAATGAAGGCAAACATACGCAGCGCTTGCCAGCGATAAATACGTGAAGTATTACCTAATTCCCGATCCCCTCAAAGTAATCAGCTCCCTTTATCGGGAACCATCTTCCGTGGCTCTATCTTGCCTCTCATGCCTTGGCATTAAGTATTCACTTTTCTGCTGCAGTTTCCCTTCAATCAGATCATTGCACCCACACATATCATTGTTTACGAGAAACCCTTCAATCAGTATAGTTTTTAATGGCTTCCCCAAAAGTGCAATCTCAAATCTTCAAGTAAGACAAGGAGACGACATGCTACTCAATCTGAAATTGCAGACTAGGAGACCATGTTGGATGTCGCTATGAACTCGGGGTATGTTGAGGTATGCTGATACTCAAGTGAGATGTACTGGCTATTTGTCCACGAATCTGTATCATTGAATTTATTATTGTTTTTTATGTTCTACTATGCTACTACTCATTGCTAGGAATCCTAATTATAAAACGTTGTTGCTGTTTTTACCTGTTGCTGTTTTTACCTATCGTTTTCTTGGATTTTCTTTATGGGTATGGGATTAGATTAATCCGATGACCGATCTGTTCAAAACAGTTTTTTAAACAATATACGAGATCCTTGAATTGATTTTTGTATCATAATTATTTTCTCTCGGGACACTGATGCTATCCATGAAAAATTGCAATCATTGTTCAGACGGTGAGAACAAAAAACAGAAGTTGGATAACTTAGACTGGTTTAGAAGCTAGCATTGCCAGACAAAGCACATGCAACCGGTGCATTCTTCCTTTTTTTGACAACATTCTTCCTTATTCTTCATGTTGTATAGCTGAATAAGTGATATTCGGAAAAACCTAGGACTACAAATTATGGGATGAAAAGCTGATACGCTATTTTCTAGCACATTCCGGCAATAGTGAACACAACCAATGAATTACTTAAAAAATTGACCAAAAAAAAATATATTGTGATCATGCTATTGGCCAAAAGAATGCCTCAACCAGTCCCTTAATCTAACCACGTTGCTTACAAAGGACTTGATCTAGAGATTCGGAAAATCATGCGACGGCAAGCTAGCAAGACCAAACTACAATGTATTTTATCCCACTGATCCAATTTTACTTCACTACATTCATGCATGGGTTAATCCGAGCAGTGAAATTTTAGTCTAGAGAAACTAATATTTAATACTATACTAGCTAGGGCGGTCAAATATATAGTATGAATACGAGTATACTCCTGTAGATTTTTTTATCTGTCACAAGGGATTTGTCCTCCGAATTTGGGTAGACACAATTCTAACTTCGGTGGAAGTTTACTACCAATCTACATATTTTTGTCTTTAGTATTGTTGTTACATTCTAATTATTATCTACAAAATGGAATATCCACGGCCTCATAGATGCACCATACTAAGCCACATGATCCGAATTATATTTTGGAGTCAGATCTTTGTATATTTGTTTTTGTTATGTTAGTTCAATATTTTTCCGGAAATATTGAGTTGGTATAACTTTGCTACTAATAAAGAATGTTGATGAAATATTAGGGCAAACTTGGTATTAGTTGGATACTCTGATCAGAAAAATATCATGCGAAGAAGACAAGCAATAAGTTGTTGGACAGAACCATAGAAGATATCGAGGGGAGAGTTGAATAAAGTGGATAAAATAGGTTTGAATGTAGACCACAATCTACATAAACATTAGAGATAAAAAATAAATACATTAGTTTTGAACAACAAAACTTGATATTCAATTTTACTTTTAGAACATATCATGAAATATTATCAAAATTACATCTTAGAGACAAAATACGTGTCACATATTCTAATGTGAGAGCATGTGTATTTCAGAACACATGAAGCAAAGCTAAGTTTGTTTCCCTACATGTCAAAAAGAATCTTTTGTTGACTTTTAACAACTTCCATACACATATCAATCGCTTAAACATATTATTAACATCTAAGAACTAATATATCTTCATCATCTGATCATTATATTAATATGATGGTCCTTTACTGCAAAAGACCACAATACCTATACCTATACACCTAATTATTATATAGACATATCATACGTTTTCTTAGCTCAAAATCAATCTAATATAAGCGACCAAGCTATAAAACCTACATGCTAGGTTGCCATCTTAATTTAGCTTGATGAATTGATCAAATAAGGCCACATGGTACATTTGTTCATTTATATGATTTGTTAAATCAAAATCATTCACCCACAAATTAAATGAACTAAAGCGAATGTCTACAAGCTTGATATTTTATATTACCATAAAGTTTGTGCTAACAATTGAACCATATTGAACATATTTCATAATATAAGTATCTAGGGAAACAAACACAATTACATAGATATTTTAAGGTATTGCCCTCGCATTTGCGAGGGCCACCTTGCTAGTTAGATCGAAAGATGAGATGATCATGGAGTGACCAAACGAAGCAACAACTGATGCAAGTTTTAAGGACTGTTGTACAAAATGCATGATTCTAGTTGCAGTGCATGCACCTCTGTTTTGGATCTCTCATCAACGATATTTTTGTGTGACTTCTCGAGCAAATAGAATGTTGGATGTTGTTTCCTCTAAATCCAAGCTAGCTAGCTAAACTATCCCCCCAATCGAATGTTGGATGTTGTTTCCTCTAAATCCAAGCTAGCTAGCTAAACTATCCCCCCCCCCACCCCACCCACAAAAAAAACTAAAGTAGTTTTGCTAACTTGCAGGTGCTAAAAGCTGCCCCTGTTGCTTTATGTTGACTTGAGTAGGCAACATGCAGTTCGATCGCATATATTCTCATCACTCAAGCAAAGCTTAGCTAAACTACGGAGATCATGGTATATTGAAAGTTTTGGAACACATCTTCTAAGCAAAGCCTACCTAGGCTACACGTACGATGTAGCATTGGTAGTTGGGACACATATATGTTAAGCAAAGTCTGAGGTAACTACGTACAGATCACATATGATGACATTAGTACACCTTTTGATGAGATCATTAGTGGGGAAATTATAAGTGGGCACTAATTTGGGAAGTCCTAAACTGTGACTCTCCACTAGGTTACGTCGGATATAAGTTCAATCATATATGGGTGAATACAAAATCAGATGAAATCTGGTTTCGGAAAAATAAATGCCAATCAAGTATGGCAAAAAAAAAAAAGTACTCCCTCGGTCCCAAAATGTAAAGCTCGCTTTTTTCAGCAGTCTTTGATGCATTACTTTGAGCATACTACAAAATTATATACTACTGCAAAGTTATATGGACCGAGGATGTATAAACTGTACTCCCTCCGGTCCATAATAAGTGTATCTCATTTTGTGCTAAGCTAATACAAACTTTGTACTAAATGGACGACACTTATTATAGATAGGAGGGGTATCATTCTATCAGTCTTGCACTCTTCTTTCGTCAGATATAAATTTTGACTGATTTTATGAAGGGCTCTAATCGAGTACTCCCCTCTTCCCTAAACTCGTATAATGTCAAACACAAGGACGGCTCAGATCGCTTGATACCCCTTTGTGATTAATATATACACGTATATATAACCTAGTACAAAATCCCGTATAACTCAACCAAATAATATGTAGACGTACATGTACTAGTACGAGCTCTACATAAAGGAAAAAGATAAGTACGGCTGTCCGCGGGATCATCGGCGGTGATGGCCGTGTCCGCGCGCGGTGGTAATGGTGGCAGTCGGGTCCGGCGAGCCGGTGACTCATCCTGGCTGGCGCATGCCTCGGCTTGGCCTCGTAGGTGTGTGTCGGCGGGGCTGGCGCGGCGGTGCGCGGAGGCAGCGATGCAGCAGAGCTTGGTAGCAGCGGCACGGTAGAGCTTGGCGGCGGGACTGAACAGTCAGGTGACTTGTCCGACGGCTTGTCCGGCGGGGGCAGCACGGGAGAGCTTGGCATCGGCGGTCATGACGATGCCGGCGGCGGCGGCGGTCAGGGTATGAGACGGTGGTGGACAGACCGGATCGTGTGCGGGCGGGAATGTCGTATATCTACATATTCCGATTCGTATGCCTCTACAAGAATAATACTCGGTTAGGATACGAGCTTTAATATATACGTAGACGTATTTGTACGAGTTTAGGGGGAGAGGGTAGTACTGGATCAAACCCTATTTGTGAAAGTATTATAAGCATAAATCATGATCAAAGTTTAAAAAAAATTCACCGGCAAAAATGAAAGGTGCCTTATTTTGGGACCGACGGAGTATACTGAATGGCCTCACACCTACTCCCTCCGTTTAGAAATATAAGATGTTTTAGTTTTGTGAATCGAATGTATCTAGACATCTTTTAGTATATAGGTCCGTAGATGTTCGGAGTGAACCTATATGCTAAAAGGGGTCTAGATACACTCCTTTCAGAAAGCTAAAACATCTTATATTTCTAAACGGAGGGAGTATAAGAGATTATTTTTTTCCATGCATATGTAGATATGAAGTGTGGGCATTGGTTAGTGGATAAGTGTGCACGACAAAAGCGAAAGGATATTCAAAGAGGCAAAGTGCCAAAATGTTTGATCACCCATCAAAACGCGCGCTCCAGAGAGAGATAGAGAGAGAGAGCTGGGGCAATCATAGGATCCCAATTATTGGCATCTGATTGGCTGCCCATGAAGATGGAAGAAAAGAGAAGGAGATCATATATTGATAGCAACTCCACGTAGGAGTATCTAGTCAAGACATATATGCTCCACTAACTAAACAAGAATCGATCAAATACTCCTTTTCTTTTCTGACCGAGGAAACCGAACACCACCACCACCACCCTGTTGGTAAAGCTGCGCAAGTGCTGGTCGGAGTGTAAATTAAGGAGCATGACATAGGCTCGCCCTCCACTATTCATGATGACACGATCACGGGCTCTGTTGCGCGCGGTGTCGATCGATCGGCTCGCGAGCGAGCGACCGTTCGTCCCTTCTCTTGGATCGGCGTGCGCGGCCGAGCTAGCGATCGAGGACCCGCGTGCGGATGACGTCGTCGCGTCCTTATCGTGTCCTAGCCAGTTGATGATAATCATCCTCCATCGAC
This sequence comes from Avena eriantha, assembly GCA_910589775.1. Taxonomy (NCBI): domain Eukaryota; kingdom Viridiplantae; phylum Streptophyta; class Magnoliopsida; order Poales; family Poaceae; genus Avena; species Avena eriantha. Next base: position 73,233,187 of record OU342741.1, read on the forward strand.
CGAGCTGGCCGGCCTAATCCCGGAGTATTAATTAATGTATCATGTCATTCTCGGGCCCGTCAAGGTAGCCCGTGCCATTGCCCAGCTAAAGTTTGGATGGATGGATGGATGGGTTCGACGGTCGACCTATTGATCTGTCACGAGCGGCGTCTCCACAGCCATGCATGAATAGTTTGATCGACCTATCTATATGTCACGAGCATGCACCCTCTCTGCATTTAACCACGATTATTAGTTCGGTCCATCACAAATTAAATAAATGACAATAGCAATAAAAGGAAAATTGAGTGAATTCTTTGTTATACAATAGTAAACATGTCCGTGCGTTGCAACGGAAGAGAAAAAACCGGTCGTAAAAATGTACAAAATAATTTGTTGTTGGTACATCCGCATTATGTTGGTATAAACAAGTGAATTTTCGCTAGCAAAGCAATATATCGCCATCATCACCTCACCCGACACCGTGAAGACGTTTTCCTTCCTCGAGGTCGGGGAGAGGGAAAATGGACAAAAATAACCTCTAATAAAAACAAATTCGCAAAATGTACTCTGACCGAAAGTATTTCACGCCCACTAACCCTTTTTGTAGCGTCCAACAGCTAGGCACTATACTCTACAGTATAGTGCATATGTCATAGGCGCTATGGCCCCTGCTAGCGTGGCGGCCGCCTGGCCCGCCCTGGCCCCACCGGGCCGTGTAGCGCCTGGGCGTTGAGCCTGGGCCGTGCAGCGCCTAGGCGCTATGCCCCAATGTGTAGCGCCTTTCAGATATGCGCTACACATTGAGACATACAGCCACGCGCGCGGCCTCCCTCCCTACCCCGACCAAGTCACTCCCCAGCCGCCAGGGAAGAACAAAAGAAGACCCAGGCGGTTCCTCTCTCTCCTCCTCTCAAATCCACCCCTAAAAATCAACAGATCTGAAGAATTTCTCCGTGGATTTGCTACCCAATCTCCCCTCAAGGTATTCTCCTTCGATCCCCTCTTTTTCATCCAAAAAATCTTGCACATTTTAGTCCTATTTGGTGGAACCCTAGGTTTAGATGGAAACATGAGCATAGGCCGATTTGTTCATGTCTTTTGGTATTTGGTAATTGTATGTTAGTTATATTTGTTGGGGAATGACAGTGTGTTGTTGATTTGATTTGTATATGATGGTTGTATATGGATTTGTATAAATGTTCCAATAATATGCTCCCATATCCTTTGTAGTTACTTGTAGAAACTAAAACAATGGCCACCGATGATGGTTGTATATGGATTTGTATAAATGTATGAATAATATGCTCCCATATCCTTTGTAGTTTCTTGTAGAAATTGAAACAATGGTCACATATGATGAACCACTTACATATTTGTTGATATTTGGAATATATTTGTAGGATGGTGTGGCTACTTGATGATTACTATGATACAAAACACCGTGCATACTTGATGGCGGAGAAGCATATGGTAATAACACCATGTTGGACTTGTTTGTCTTAATTTTTCTATTGATTTAATTGTGTTGGACCCGTAAAGAAGCATAATATTTTGACTTGTATGTATGCAGAAGCTAGGTCCCCTGAAGATTCGGTCTCATGGCGCGTTCTCGAGTGAGATGTCGTACGACGAGCGGTACACTCCATACATCCAGCAGCTAGGCCTCCTCCCTTTTATCACGCTTGTGACCCGGTCGACACCGAACCTCAACGCGGCTGCCCTCACCGCACTTGTCGACCGGTGGAGGCCAGAGACGCACACTTTCCACCTCCGGACTGGCGAGATCACCCCCACCCTTCAGGATGTTTCCATGATCTTTGGGCTTCCTATCGCGGGGAACCCTCTGTGTATGGACACAAATTCTGACGGGTGGCGCAATGAGATTGTAACACCCTCGAATTGGCCCTATGCAAGTTTTAGCCCTTTTCGCCAAACCCGCATAGAAACGATTCAAGGACGCCCACCAGGCACTTTCGTGCGGGTGGAAAACGAAGTAATACCATTACACAACAGTCCTCAATGGGACCCACAGATCATATATATACAGCAACGACTCCATGAGTCAAGAATACAGATATACAATACAAAGATCCAAATCACCTTGAAAACGATAGAGCGTCCGACTACGGACAAGATGCAAATGGGGCTAAGAGCCCTGACGAATAACCAATGGAGTCCATAACCCTGCCCAGGCCAAGCCGGAAGGGTAACCCTGCTAACGACGTCGAACTCAAACCTGCTAAAACAAAAGGGGTGCCAGCAAAGGGCAAAGGAAAAAGAGGAGCGTCAGTACTGAGGCCAGTACACGGCGAGGCTAGAATTCGGCGGCTCTCGCCTACATAGGTATAGTGGGCTGGAGCGGCAGCGCAGCGGCACTAAACATCCTATAGAGACTCGAGACAACTGGCGGTTATCAGAGAGGGGTAAGAAAGACCTATTCGGATCCAACCTGAAGCTAACACCAAACAAACCCATCCTGGTATTTCCCCCTCGAGACCAAACGAGGAAGTCGGACCAAGGAACTCACACAGTTGGCAATTTTACTCATTCCCTTATAATTGCAGCAATTACTAATCAGATATATAGCATGAGTCATCCTGAAGCATAAGTAGTGGGCAGTTTTAGTTAACATTCTGTTGTAGTTGGAACATTTACTAGTCAGATATAATTGTCCTGAGGAATCCCAAAACCCAACAGTTGTTGGCACTTTTATCACATTCCATTTGAGTTGTAATACTTACTAGGCAGGTATAGCATGTCACGAAACAACCCAAATCCACCAGTTGTTGGCATTTTTAATATCCATTCCGTTATAGTTGCATCTGATTACTAGTCACATATTAAGTCAAATTTATAGCACTACTTTAGTTATGATTGTCGATGATCGAGACACTATGCTCCAAGTCGTTCATAACCACAGACACGACTTTCAGAAAGTTTTATCCTGTAGGGGTGCACAAATAGCAACACACACTCGATCAACCTCGGAAAAAACTAACTCAAAACCCAACGAGGCTTTCACGACAAAGCAATCACAGGATTCATAAATATTTTAGGGGGCCACCCATTAAGCTACCCGCAACGAAGTTGGCCGGCTCCGATACGGACCCATGGTTTGCGCCAATGGCTGTAAACGACTAGGAACCCGAAAGTGTGACTGGGCTTGTCGATACTGCGAAAACACTCCGCAATCCTAAACAGTACAGGTGCTCCACGCACAATCTTAAATAAAGCAGTAAAGCATGGCATAGGTACATGATAGTAATAAAACCCCAAACTAGTTTGTGGCCCCAAGAAATAGAAATGAATCAAGCTCTGGCTCAGGGGGGTCCACGGCCTCCCGGATGTGGATAGTGCAAAAAATCAAGGAACATGTATCAAGTACTCGGGGTCCTACGGGACACAAGTGAGCGTGGAAGAACCAAATAACATCTATTGCCCACCGATGCCTCTACATTAGTTATATCTAGCATTTTAATAGTTGTATTTAAAGTCATGATCATCTCCTACACAAACATCTTCCAGCATTCCAACAACTGTGGTACTTGACAACACGAGATCACACCTGAACAAGCGACTACGACTCGCAAGGCCTGCTATCTACCAAACACGGGTAATAGGAGGTGTCCAAGGCAATATAGAGGCTGCACGGGATATAACTCGTGTACGAAAACTAAAGCATCGCGACACGGATAGCAATAGATCAACATGAGGAAATAAAGACTATAAATGCAAAATAGGTAGAAGGGAGAGAGATGCTCGCCTGGGAAACACTGCCGACGGATCATATCCGGAGAACTTGTCGATTCTCGTATCCACTCATCGGCCTAATCCGCGAAGAAGCAAACACTAGAAGAAACACTGGATGCAATATTTAATACTACGGCAGAAGATCCGGCATGATTGTGATATGATGCATGGCATGGCACAGATACGGTGCAATTAGGCAGTATTAAGCGGAACCGGGGTCTCGACAATTAATTAATAGGTTCGAGTTGTTTATAACCCCCGCAATTTAAATGTTGTATTAATAGGGCGAAACATGGCATCAGTTCGCTACACCAATTTAAATGCAGCTCGGAATAAGACAACAATATTCCGCATGAACACTCCATATTTAATTATGAAGTGAATCGGCATAATGCCCCCAACCCACAAACATGTATGCAAGCATGAACAATTTAAGATGCGACAGTCTGTAATGTCATATTATTAAAATAGGGGCTTAGGGTCACACATCTGGGTTCAGGAGATCTTGGATTCCGGGGGTCCGACGGTGCGGGTCCGGGGCTCAGGGTTCGACGGGAACGTCGGGATCGGGCTTCAGATAAAGGAACATTCTCGGACAACGGAGTAGAGCTTGTGTTCCAGGAAGAAGGACTTGGTTTGGCGTCGGGGGCGCATTGGATTCGCCCTGGTCGGTGTCGATCTTGTCATCGCGAAGATCTTGTCGGGTCCTCGTGTCGGGTCGGTCTTGGTGTCCAGGATGAAGAACTTGGCATTCCGTGTCGGTGACCTTGGCGTCCGGGTTCTCGGGCGTCGCATCCGGGAAGGAGTACTTGTCGCATCTGTGGTCTTCGGGGTCCGGGAAGAAGAGCTCGGCGGGATCGGTCTTCGGATCGGGGCTTCAGGGGTTTCGGCCATCGAATCCATGAAGGAGATCATGGTGGTCCGTGACGGAGAACTTGGTGTTTCAGGAGGTAGACCTTGTCGATCTTGTCCATCGCGTTCCGTGTTGACTATCTTTGGATTGACGAAAAAACGCAGCAGATCTTGCCGATACCGAAGCAGAGATGGCATGCTCCTCATCTTATCTGGGACACACCCGTATTAGCACATAACCAACACGGGCAAAGGCAGCAGCAAACACCCATCTCCCAGCTAGAACCATCACGCATGGAAGCAAGCACATGCCGAATTTGAGCGGGGCCTTGGATGGCACTGTAACGTTCGAGCAGGCGCATCACCGAGAAGGGCAGGGCGAGGCCGGCGACGTGACTAGGAGATGATGGGGCGGAGGACATCGATGCTTGCAGCGGCAGAGGTAGAGGAACGCGCTGGCGACGCGGCCGGCGGTGCTCGCAGCGGCGACCGAGAAGAAGCTCGGGGCGGCGATGCGGGCGCGCGGAGCAGAGGCAGGTCATGAGGGACGAGGGCGGCACCTCGGCCGGCTCGCAGACAGGGAAGGACATGCACGGGGTGGAGAGGAGAGGCGGGACGGCGACGCGTCTGCGTGTAGGGAGAGGCGAGGACGCCTCTGGGTCCGGGGCGAGGCGGGGCTCCCACCGGAGGCAGGCACGTGCCGAGGGTGGGAAGGAGCTTGAGCGGGCGGCCGAGAAGGAGCTCGGCGGCGGCGTAGACGGTGAAGGGTGGCTCGCCGGCCGGGAGGAGCTCGGGCCGGAGGGAGGCGCCGGCGGCTGCTCGGAGGGGAGCCCGCGAGGCGGCAGCACGACGATGGTACGGGTGGCGGACGGCGGAGCGACGCGCGGAGGGAGCCAGACAGGGGCGCCCTCGGTGCCTGGCGGCAGGGGAGGAGGAAGTTGGGGATGGTGGGCGACGCGAGCGCGTGCGGGAAAGAGAGAGAGAGGGAGAGGTAGACGCGCGTGGTGGGGACGCATGGGGCCACGCGGTCGCGTGCGTGTGTGCAGGCGGTCGGGGCGGTGGGGAGTGGGGAGTGGGGCTGCGCGCCCAGGCGGGGTGGGGTTCGGTCTCAGGTGGCATTGGGGTGTGGGCAGGGGGTGAGGTGGCCTGATGGGATTGGGCGGAGTGAGGTGGCGGCTAGGCTAGGGTGGGGGCGGTGGAGAGAGGGAGGGTTTGGTCGGTGTGGGGAGACTGGGTCAGCGGGGTGGGGCTGTGGTCGGCTGAGGGTTGGGGTAGAATAGGGTTGGATTAGGGTTAGGTCTAGGTAGATTTAGTTTTAGGGTTTGGAGGTGGCCGGCCGGGCTTTCGGGCCTGGCGGGCTGCCTCCTAAAAATAATTAAAATAAATTATTTATTTCAAACAAGGCTTTTAGAAGTCGTTTGTAGACGAAACGAAATAATCCGGACAAGCCCCGGTTTTATAATTTGAATAAAAGACGGGGCGTTTAGAAAACAAAACTAGGCTTTTCGACAATAGTTTTAGGCAGAACCATGCATGATGTCATGACGATGCTCAAATGCAATGTGACATGATGACATGAGCATGCGGTCATGATGATGCAATGCACAAAAACAACGCGATTTTCTAGTAGTGGTTTTAGCGGGGCGTCACAATTCGACACCACTAACAATGGATCTCGCCCTCGAGATCCGCCTCATGGTACCGGGAAGAAGGCCGGCGATCTGAATCTTCTCGCTTCGTGTAGATGCTCGCGACACCACTAACAAGAGGTCGTTGTCCGTGATCGTCGAGAGAACACTCCGGGAAACAAAGGACGAAGGTAAAGGTATCCACAAATAAAGCCACCTCTAACTTCGATAGGAGGAGAGAAAAGTTGCGGTCTATCCCACTTCAATGTAGAAGAACGAATAGAAAGGGTAGTCGGCATGGGGGCCAATCCATGACGCACCCAAAATATTACTCCGCACAATCAGTAGAAAAGCGTGCAACCATTCTCGGAATCAGACTGAAGATCTCGGCAATTGAGGTTCCGAACAAAGGGGTGATGCGGCTCTGCATCAGATCTGGCGTAGAGGATGTCGGCGCGTCGGAAACACCGGAAGGCACAAACGAGGAACAGAGAGAAGTCCAACAGATAAAGGATTTCACAGATAACACGAAGACCGGAGGTAGAAACACCATTGCCAAAGGAGGAAGCGAAACCCTGAAGGTACGACGAAAACCCAACCACGAGAATTCCTGGACTCGAAGAAAATATAAGAGAGCAGATTCAAAACACGCAAAGATAAGAGGAGAATAGCAGAGGGGTAAGGAGTAAAAACAGACCTAATCAGATCTATCCAACCGATTTTACGAAATAGTTTTGGACACTCTACTTCGGCCGTTAGCTAGGTTATCTTACAGGCTGGACTGGTGGGGTATCGTAACTGCTGAGCTCTGATACCACTCTGTAACACCCTCGAATCGGCCCTATGCAAGTTTTAGCCCTTTCCGCCAAACCCGCATAGAAATGATTCAAGGACGCCCACCAGGCACTTTCGTGCGGGTGGAAAACAAAGTAATACCATTACACAACAGTCCTCGATGGGACCCACAGAGCATATATACAGCAACGACTCCATGAGTCAAGAATACAGATATACAATACAAAGATCCAAATCACCTTGAAAACGATAGAGTGTCCGACTACGGACAAGATGCAAATGGGGCTAAGAGCCCTGACGAATAACCAATGGCGTCCATAACCCTGCCCAGGCCAAGCCGGAAGGGTAACCCTGCTAACGACGTCGAACTCAAACCTGCTAAAATAAAAGGGGTGCCAGCAAAGGGCAAAGGAAAAAGAGGAGCATCAGTACTGAGGCCAGTACACGGCGAGGCTAGAATTCGGCGGCTCTCGCCTACATAGGTATAGTGGGCTGGAGCGGCAGCGCAGCGGCACTAAACATCCTATAGAGACTCGAGACAACTGGCGGTTATCAGAGAGGGGTAAGAAAGACCTATTCGGATCCAACCTGAATCTAACACCAAACAAACCCATCCTGGTATTTCCCCCTCGAGACCAAACGAGGAAGTCAGACCAAGGAACTCACATAATTGGCAATTTTACTCATTCCGTTATAATTGCAGCAATTACTAATCAGATATATAGCATGAGTCATCCTGAAGCATAAGTAGTGGGGCAGTTTTAGTTAACATTCCGTTGTACTTGGAACAATTACTAGTCAGATATAATTGTCCTGAGGAATCCCAAAACCCAACAGTTGTTGGCACTTTTATCACATTCCATTTGAGTTGCAATACTTACTAGGCAGGTATAGCATGTCACGAAACAACCCAGATCCACCAGTTGTTGGCATTTTTAATATCCATTCCGTTATAGTTGCATCTGATTACTAGTCACATATTAAGTCAAATTTATAGCACCACTTTAGTTATGCTTGTCTATGATCGAGATACTGTGCTCCAAGTCGTCCATAACCGCGGACACGGCTTTCAGAAAGTTGTACCCTGCAGGGGTGCACAAATAGCAACACACACTCGATCAACCTCGGAAAAAACCAACTCAAAACCCAACGAGGCTTTCACGACAAAGCAATCACAGGATTCATAACTATTTTAGGGGCCACCCCATTAAGCTACCCACAACGAAGTTGGCCGGCTCCGAGACGGACCCAAGGTTTGCGCCAATGGCTGTAAACGACTGGGAACCCGAAAGTGTGACTGGGCTTGTCGATACCGCGAAAACACTCCGCAATCCTAAACAGTACAGGTGCTCCACGCATAATCTTAAATAAAGCAGTAAAGCATGGCATAGGTACAGGATAGTAATAAAACCCCAAACTAGTTTGTGGCCTCAAGAAATAGAAATGAATCAAGCTCCGGCTCAGGGGGGTCCACGGCCGCCCGGATGTGGATAGTGCGAAAAATCAAGGAACAGGTATCAAGTACTTGGGGTCCTACGGGACACAAGTGAGCGTGGAAGAACCAAAGAACATCTATTGCCCACCGATGCCTCTACATTAGTTATATCTAGCATTTTAATAGTTGTATTTAAAGTCATGATCATCTCCTACACAAACATCTTCCAGCATTCCAACAACTGTGGTACTTGACAACACGAGATCACACCTGAGCAAGCGACTACGACTCGCAAGGCCTGCTATCTACCAAACACGGGTAATAGGAGGTGTCCAAGGCAATATAGAGGCTGCACGGGATATAACTGGTGTACGGAAACTAAAGCATCGCGACACGGATAGCAATAGATCAATAGGAGGAAATAAAGATTATAAATGCAAAATAGGTAGAAGGGGGAGATATGCTCGCCTGGGAAACACTGCCGACGGATCATATCCGGAGAACTTGTCGATTCTCGCATCCACTCATCGGCCTAATCCGTGAAGAAGCAAACACTAGAAGAAACACCGGATGCAATATTTAATACTACGACAGAAGATCCGGCATAATTATGATATGATGCATGGCATGGCACAGATACGGTGCAATTAGGCAGTATTAAGTGGAACCGGGGTCCCGACAATTAATTAATAGGTTCGAGTTGTTTAGAACCCCCGCAATTTAAATGTTGTATTAACAGGGCGAAAACATGGCATCAGTTCGCTACACCAATTTAAATGGAGCCCGAAATAAGACAACAATATTCCGCATGAACACTCCATATTTAATTATGAGGTGAATCGGCATAATGCCCCCAACCCACAAACATGTATGCAAGCATGAACAATTTAAGATGCGACAATTGGTAATGTCATGTTATAAAAATAGGGGCTTAGGGTCACACATCTGGATTCAGGAGATCTTGGATTCCAAGGGTCCGACGGTGCGGGTCCTGGGCTCAGGGTTCGACGGGAACGACGGGATCGGGATTCAGATAAAGGAACATTCTTGGACAACGGAGTAGAGCTTGCTTTCCGGGAAGAAGGACTTGGTTTGGCGTCGGGGGCGCATCGGATTCGCCCTGGTCGGTGTCGATCTTGTCGTCGCGAAGATCTTGTCGGGTCCTCGTGTCGGGCCGGTCTTGGCATTCGGGATGAAGTACTTGGCGTTCCGTGTCGGTGACATTGGCGTCCGGGTTCTCGGGTGTGGCGCCCCGCAAAACCACTACTAGAAAATCGCGTTGTTTTTGTGCATTGCATCATGACCGCATGCTCATGTTATCATGCCACCTTGCATTTGAGCATCGTCATGTCATCTTGCATTTGTTACATAAAACTATTTTCGAAAAAACCTATTTTGTTTTCTAAACGCCCTGTCTTTAATTCAAATTAAAATCTGGGTCTCCAGATTATTTTGTTTTGTCTTCCAACGGTTTGCAAAAGGCTCGTTTTTAATAAATAAAATATTTCATTATTTTGGGAGGCAGCCAGCCAGGCCCGGAAGCCCGGCCGGCCACCTCCAGATAAAAACCTACCTACCCAGAAAACACCCAAGATCTTTTCCCACCAAAAACCCTACCCTATTTTCCCTACCCAGCCCCTCCACATCACCCCAGCCAATCTCCACCTGCCACCTCACCCCACTCACCTCACTCCCCACTCAGCCGCCGCCACCTGCACACCCACTCAGCTACCCACCCCCCCCCCCGCGCGGGCCCCACCTCCTGGAGCGGACAACCGCCCCTTGCCCACCCGCGCCCACACCAGCCCCCGCTCCCGCCCACCTGGGCACGCCAACCCGTGCCGCCTGTCCCCATCCCCCTTTTCCCGCGCCTGGCCCACCACCACGTGTCCGCCGACCGACCCGCCTCCCTCGATTCCATCGCCCCACGACGCGCCCGCGCCTCCCCCTCTCCTCCCTCCGGCCGCAAGCGCCAGGCCCCGCCGCCCGATGTCCCTCCTCCAACCGCCGGCCGACCTCCTCTCCGTCGGGCCGCCGCGCCGTCCACCTCGACCGGCCTTCCCTAGGCACGCGCCCCTACCCCCTCCCGCTCCTCCCCGCCTCGGGACCCCTGCGTCTCTGCCGCCACCATCCCCACCACCTGGACCCGGTCGCCTTCCCCATCTCCGGCCGCCGTCGCCACCCCCGCCGCCGGCACGCTTCTTCCTCCGCCGCCTCGGGCCCCTCCTCCCCGACCTCGACCTCCTTCCCCACTCCCCGCCAGCCGCCCGCGGACCTCGGCCTACCCTCGCCGACGCGACCCCGCCGCCAAGCTCGCTCCGCCGCCGCGTCTCCTCAGACGCCAGGCGTCGGCCTCGTCTTCCGCCGCCGTTCCCGCCCCGAGCACCTCCGCCCCCACCTCGACTGACCCCCGCGTCCGCCGCCCTCTCCTCTGCCTCCGGCGAGCCTGCCTCCCGCCGGCCCGCCCAATCCCCGCGAGCACCTCCTCGTCGCCGGCTCGCGCTCCCGGCGCTCGGGCGACCTCCACCCCGTCCTCCGCCACCGTTCGGCCCCCGCTCCGGTCGCCGCCGTCGTCCCTGCCGCCAGCGAGCCGCCCCGACGCCTCCACCTCCGGCCTGCTCCCCGCCGCCGTTGTCCCCGCGCGTCACCGCTGCCGACCTGCGCCCCCTGTTCCGGTCCCACGCGCGACCCGAGCCCGCGGTCGCCGCCGTTGCTTCCTCCACGTCGCGTGTGCTCGGCCTCCATCTCTTTACTAGCGCGTCAACATCCACTGTCAGGTTGCTCTCTGCTGCCATGCGTGCTTGTCCTGTCCCTGCTGGGTTTCTCGGTGATATGGTTGTGGCTGATGGACTCCTTGTTGGTTTTTGGAGGTGCTGATGTGTTACAGACGTTGTAGTGGAGATGGTGGTACTGAGATTGTGCAATTGAATCCGTGGGGCACTCTCGGGTGATGGTTGATGCGATATTGTAGTGGTGTGGCCGAGAGAAGACAACATGTGAGTAGACGGTGTGCAAGATTATCCTGTCGAAGGGCGTTGCCCCGAAGACTGATCCTGGCGTCCAAAGACTGATCCCGTCGAACCGTTTGAACCCCAAGATCTCCGGACCATCATGTGTAACCCTTTTCCGAGACCCCTTATTTTATAATATATAATGTCTATCTGCTGCACATAAATTGATCATATTTGCATACATCGGATCATGAGGTTTGGGGTATTTAGTCGAATCACCTAAATTAAATATGAAGTCTATCTGTGGGCTATCTTTGTCTTATTCCAGACTCCATTTAAATTTGTGTAACAAACCGATACCATGCCCTGCCTTGTTAAGACAACATTTAAATTGCGGGGTTTCTAAATAACTTGAACCGTTTAATTAAATGTCGGGACCCCGGTTCCGCTTAATATTACCTAATTGCACCGCATCTGCATCATATCATAATCATGCCGGATCTTTTGCCATAGTATTAAATAGTGCATCCGGTGTTTGTGCTAGTGTGTGCTTCTTCGCGGATTAGGCCGATGAGTTGATGCGAGTATCGACAAGTTCTTCGGATATGAACCTTCGACAGCATTTTCCCAGGCGAGCATCTCTCTCCCTTCTACCTATTTTTCATTTATAGTCTTTATTTCCTCCTGTTGATCTATTGCTAGCCGTGTCGCGATGCTTTAGTTTTCCGTGCACCAGTTATATCCCGTGCAGCCTCTATATTGCCTTGGACACTTCCTATTACCCGTGTTTGGTAGATAGCTGGCCTTGCGAGTCGTAGTTGCTTGCTCAGGTGCGATCTCGTGTTGTCGAGTACCACAATTGTTGGAATGATGGCATATGTTTATTTGTGGAGATGCTTATCGGTGGAGATGATCACGACTTTAAATACAACTATTAAAATGCTAGATATAACTAATGCAGAGGCATCGGTGGGCAGATGTTATTTGGTTCTTCCACGCTCACTTGTGTCCCGTAGGACCCCAAGTACTTGATACCTGTTCCTTGATTTTTCGCACTATCCACATCCGGGAGGCCTTATGGACCACCCCTGAGCCAGAGCTTGATTCATTTCTATTTCTTGGGGCCACAAAGTAGTTTGGGGCTTTATTACTATCCTGTACTTATGCCATGTTACTGCTTATTTATGATTGTGCGTGGAGCACCTGTATTGTTTAGGATCGTGACACGTTTTCGCTGTATCGACAAGCCCAGTCACACTTTCGGGGTCCCAGTCGTTTACAGCCGTCCACACAAACCCTGGGTCCGTTCCGGAGCCGGCCAACTTCGTTGCGGGTAGCTTAGTGGGGTGGCCCCCTGACATATTTCTGAATCCTGTGATCGCTTTTTCGTGAATGCCTCGTTGGGTTTTGAGTTGGTTTTTCTGAGGTTGATCGAGTGTGTGTTGCTATTTGTGCACCCCTGCAGGGTAAAACTTTCTGAAAGCCGTGTCCGCGGTTATGGACGACTTGGAGCACAGTATCTCGATCATAGACAAGCATAATTAAAGTAGTGCTATAAACTTGACTTAGTATATGACTAGTAATCAGATTCAACTATAACGGAATGGATATTAAAAATGCCAACAACTGCTGGATCTGGGTTGTTTGTTATATCTGCCTAGTAAGTTTTGCAACTCCAATGGAATGTGATAAAAGTGTCAACAACTGTTGGGTTTGGGATTCCTCAGGACAATTATAGCTGACTAGTAAATGACCCAACTACAATGGAATGGTGATTAAAACTGCCCACTACTTATGCTATCAGGACGGCCCACGCTATCTATATCTGACTATTAAGTGCTTCAATTATAATGGAATGAATAAAACGGCCAACTGTGTGAGTTCCTTGGTCCGACTTCCTCGTTTGGTCTCGAGGGGGAATACCAGGATGGGTTTGTTTGGTGTTAGCTTCAGGTTGGATCCAAATAGGTCTTTCTTATCCCTCTCTGATAACCGCCAGTTGTATCGAGTCTCTATAGGTTGTTTAGTGCCGCTGCGCTGCCGCTTCAGCCCACCATACCTATGTAGGCGAGAGCCGCCGAATTCTAGCCTCGCCGTGTACTGGCCTCAGTAGTGACGCTCCTCTTTTTCCTTTGCCCTTTGTCGGCACCCCTTTTGTTTTAGCAGGTTTGAGATCGCCGTCGTTAGCAGGGTTACCCTTCTGGCTTGGCCTGGGCAGGGTTATGGACGCCATTGGTTATTCTTCAGGGCTCTTAGCCCCATTTGCATCTTGTCCGTAGTCGGACGCTCTATCGTTTTCAAGGTGATTTGGATCTTTGTATTGTATATCTGTATTCTTGACTCAGGGAGTTGCTGTTGTATATATATATGTTCTATGGGTCCCATCGAGGACTGTTGTGTACTATTATTACTTCATTTTCCACCCACACGAAAGTGCCTGGTGGGCGTCCTTGAATCGTTTCTATGCGGGTTTGGCGGGAAGCGCTAAAACTTGCATAAGGCCGTTTTGAGGGTGTTACAGAGTGGTATCAGAGCTCAGCAGTTACGATATCCCACAAGTCCAGCCTGTAGGATAACCTAGCTAACGGCCGATGTAGAGTGTCAAAACTATTTTTGCAAAATCGTTGGATAGATCTGATTAGTCTGCTTTTACTCCTTACCCCTCTGCTGTTCTCCTCTTACCTCTGCGTGTTTTGGATCTGCTCTCTTATCTTTTCTTCGAGTCCATGAATTCTCGTGGTTGGGTTTCCGTCGTACCTTCAGGGTTTCGCTTCCTTCTTTGGTAACGATGTTGCTACATCCGGTCTTCGTGCTATCGGAGTGATCCTTTATCTATGGTACCATTCTTTGTACTTTGATTGTGCCTTCCGGTGTTTTCCGACGCGACGACATCATCTACGCCAGATCCGATGCAGAGTCTGCATCACCCCCCTCTTGTTCCAAATCTCGTTTATCGAGATCTTCAGTCGGTATTCCGAGAGTTGGTTACATAATTCTCCTATTCATGTGCAAAGTAATGCTTTGAGTGCGGGATGGAGTGGCTACCATACCACTACTCTTATCATTCGCTTTTGTACATTGAGTCGGTGGATCTGCAATTACCCCTTCCCTTGAAGATAGAGGTGGCTTAATTTGTTGATACCTATACCTTCGTCCTTTGTTTCCCGGAGTGTCCTCTCGACGATCACGGACGATGACCTCTTGTTAGTGGTGTCGCGAGGATCTACACGAAGCGAGAAGATTCAGGTCGTCGGCCTTCTTCCCGGTACCATGAGGTGGATCTCGAGGGCGAGATCCTTTGTTAGTGGTGTCGAATTGTTGCGCCCCGCAAAACCACTACTAGAAAATCGCGTTGTTTTTGTGCATTGCATCATCATGACCGCATGATCATGTCATCATGCCACCTTGCATTTGAGCATCGTCATGTCATGTTGCATTTGTTACATAAAATTATTTTCGAAAAAACCTATTTTGTTTTCTAAACGCCCTGTCTTTAATTCAAATTAAAATCTGGGTCTCCAGATTATTTTGTTTTGTCTTCCAACGGTTTGCAAAAGGCTCGTTTTTAATAAATAAAATATTTCATAATTTTGGGAGGAAGCCAGCCAGGCCCGGAAGCCCGGCCGGCCACCTCCAGATAAAAACCTACCTACCCAGAAAACACCCAAGATCTTTTCCCACCAAAAACCCTACCCTATTTTCCCTACCCAGCCCCTCCACATCACCCCAGCCAATCTCCACCTGCCACCTCACCCCACTCACCTCACTCCCCACTCAGCCGCCGCCACCTGCACACACACTCAGCCACCTACCCCCCCCGCGCGGGCCCCACCTCCTGGAGCGGACAGCCGCCCCTGGCCCACCCGCGCCCGCACCAGCCCCCGCTCCCGCCCACCTGGGCACGCCAACCCGTGCCTCCTGTCCCCATCCCCCTTTTCCCGCGCCTGGCCCACCACCACCTGTCCGCTGACCGACCCGTCCCTCGATTCCATCGCCCCACGACGCACCCGTGCCTCCCCCTCTCCTCCCTCCGGCCGCAAGCGCCAGGCCCCGCCGCCCGATGTCCGTCCTCCAACCGCCGGCCGACCTCCTCTCCGTCGAGCCGCCGCGCCGTCCACCTCGACCGGCCTTCCCTGGGCACGCGCCCCTACCCCCTCCCGCTCCTCCCCGCCTCGGGACCCCTGCGTCTCCGCCGCCACCATCCCCACCACCTGGACCCGGTCGCCTTCCCCATCTCCGGCCGCCGTCGCCACCCTGCCGCCGGCGCGCTTCTTCCTCCGCCGCCTCGGGCCCCTCCTCCCTGACCTCGACCTCCTTCCCCACTCCCCGCCAGCTGCCCGCTGACCTCGGCCTACCCTCGCCGACGCGACCCCGTCGCCAAGCTTGCACCGCCACCGCTTCTCCTCAGACGCCAGGCGCCGGCCTCGTCTTCCGCCGCCGTTCCCGCCCCGAGCACCTCCACCCCCACCTCGACTGACCCCCGCGTCCGCCGCCCTCTCCTCTACCTCCGGCGAGCCCGCCTCCCACCGGCCCGCCCAAGCCCCGCGAGCACCTCCTCGTCGCCGGCTTGCGCTCCCGGCGCTCGGGCGACCTCCACCCCGTCCTTCGCCACCGTTCGTCCCCCGCTCCGGTCGCCGCCGTCGTCCCCGCCGCCAGCGAGCCGCCCCGACGCCTCCACCTCCGGCCTGCTCCCCGCCACCGTTGTCCCCGCGCGTCACCGCTGCTGACCTGCGCCCCCTGTTCCGGTCCCACGCGCGACCCGAGCCCGCGGTCGCCGCCGCTGCTTCCTCCACGTCGCGTGTGCTCGGCCTCCATCTCCTTACTAGCGCGTCAACATCCACTGTCAGGTTGCTCTCTGCTGCCATGCGTGCTTGTCCTGTCCCTGCTGGGTTTATCGGTGATATGGTTGTGGCTGATGGGCTCCTTGTTAGTTTTTGGAGGTGCTGATGTGTTACAGACGTTGTAGTGGAGATGGTGGTACTGAGATTGTGCAATTGAATCCGTGGGGCACTCTCGGGTGATGGTTGATGCGATATTGTAGTGGTGTGGCCGAGAGAAGACAACATGTGAGTAGACGGTGTGCAAGATTATCCCGTCGAAGGGCGTTGCCCTGAAGACCGATCCTGGCGTCCAAAGACTGATCCTGTCGAACCCTTTGAGCCCCAAGATCTCCGGACCATGATGTGTGACCCTTTCCGAGACCCCTTATTTTATAATATATAATGTCTATCTGCTGCACATAAATTGATCATATTTGCATACATCGGATCATGAGGTTTGGGGTATTTAGTCGAATCACCTAAATTAAATATGAAGTATATCTGCGGGCTATCTTTGTCTTATTCCGGACTCCATTTAAATTTGTGTAACGAACCGATACCATGCCCTGCCTTGTTAAGACAACATTTAAATTGCGGGGTTTCTAAATAACTTGAACCGTTTAATTAAATGTCGGGACCCCGGTTCCGCTTAATATTACCTAATTGCACCGCATCTGCATCATATCATAATCATGCCGGATCTTTTGCCATAGTATTAAATAGTGCATCCGGTGTTTGTGCTAGTGTGTGCTTCTTCGCGGATTAGGCCGATGAGTTGATGCGAGTATCGACAAGTTCTTCGGATATGAACCTTCGACAGCATTTTCCCAGGCGAGCATCTCTCTCCCTTCTACCTATTTTTCATTTATAGTCTTTATTTCCTCCTGTTGATCTATTGCTAGCCGTGTCGCGATGCTTTAGTTTTCCGTGCACCAGTTATATCCCGTGCAGCCTCTATATTGCCTTGGACACTTCCTATTACCCGTGTTTGGTAGATAGCTGGCCTTGCGAGTCGTAGTTGCTTGCTCAGGTGCGATCTCGTGTTGTCGAGTACCACAATTGTTGGAATGATGGCAGATGTTTATTTGTGGAGATGCTTATCGGTGGAGATGATCACGACTTTAAATACAACTATTAAAATGCTAGATATAACTAATGCAGAGGCATCGGTGGGCAATAGATGTTATTTGGTTCTTCCACGCTCACTTGTGTCCCGTAGGACCCCGAGTACTTGATACCTGTTCCTTGATTTTTCGCACTATCCACATCCGGGAGGCCTTATGGACCCCCCTGAGCCAGAGCTTGATTCATTTCTATTTCTTGGGGCCACAAAGTAGTTTGGGGCTTTATTACTATCTTGTACTTATGCCATGTTACTGCTTATTTATGATTGTGCGTGGAGCACCTGTATTGTTTAGGATTGTGACACGTTTTCGCTGTATCGACAAGCCCAGTCACACTTTCGGGGTCCTAGTCGTTTACAGCCGTCCACACAAACCCTGGGTCCGTTCCGGAGCCGGCCAACTTCGTTGCGGGTAGCTTAGTGGGGTGGCCCCCTGAAATATTTCTGAATCCTGTGATCGCTTTGTCGTGAATGCCTCGTTGGGTTTTGAGTTGGTTTTTCCGAGGTTGATCGAGTGTGTGTTGCTATTTGTGCACCCCTGCAGGGTAAAACTTTCTGAAAGCCGTGTCCGCGGTTATGGACGACTTGGAGCACAGTATCTCGATCATAGACAAGCATAATTAAAGTAGTGCTATAAACTTGACTTAGTATATGACTAGTAATCAGATTCAACTATAACGAAATGGATATTAAAAATGCCAACAACTGCTGGATCTGGGTTGTTTGTTATATCTGCCTAGTAAGTTTTGCAACTCCAATGGAATGTGATAAAAGTGTCAACAACTGTTGGGTTTGGGATTCCTCAGGACAATTATAGCTGACTAGTAAATGACCCAACTACAATGGAATGGTGATTAAAACTGCCCACTACTTATGCTATCAGGACGGCCCACGATATCTATATCTGACTATTAAGTTCTTCAATTATAATGGAATGAATAAAACGGCCAACTGTGTGAGTTCCTTGGTCCGACTTCCTCGTTTGGTCTCGAGGGGGAATACCAGGATGGGTTTGTTTGGTGTTAGCTTCAGGTTGGATCCAAATAGGTCTTTCTTACCCCTCTCTGATAACCGCCAGTTGTCTCGAGTCTCTATAGGATGTTTAGTGCCGCTGCGCTGCCGCTCCAGCCCACTATACCTATGTAGGCGAGAGCCGCCGAATTCTAGCCTCGCCGTGTACTGGTCTCAGTACTGACGCTCCTCTTTTTCCTTTGCCCTTTGTCGGCACCCCTTTTGGTTTAGCAGGTTTGAGATCGCCGTCGTTAGCAGGGTTACCCTTCCGGCTTGGCCTGGGCAGGGTTATGGACGCCATTGGTTATTCTTCAGGGCTCTTAGCCCCATTTGCATCTTGTCCGTAGTCGGACGCTCTATCGTTTTCAAGGTGATTTGGATCTTTGTATTGTATATCTGTATTCTTGACTCAGGGAGTTGCTGTTGTATATATATCTGTTCTGTGGGTCCCATCGAGGACTGTTGTGTAATGTTATTACTTCGTTTTCCACCCGCACGAAAGTGCCTGGTGGGCGTCCTTGAATCGTTTCTATGCGGGTTTGGCAGGAAGCGCTAAAACTTGCATAGGGCCGATTTGAGGGTGTTACATCGGGCGTCGCATCCGGGAAGGAGTACTTGTCGCATCTGTGGTCTTCGGGGTCCGGGAAGAAGAGCTCGGCAGGATCGGTCTTCAGATCGGGGCTTCGGGGGTTTCGGCCATCGAATCCGTGAAGGAGATTATGGTGGTCCGTGACGGAGAAGTTGGTGTTTCAGGAGGGAGAACTTGTCGATCTTGTCCATCGCGTTCCGTGTTGACTATCTTTGGATTGACAAAAAAGCGCAGCAGATCTTGCCGATACCGAAGCAGAGATGGCATGCTCCTCATCTTATCTGGGACACACCCGTATCAGCACATAACCAACACGGGCAAAGGCAGCAGTAAACACCCATCTCCCCGCTAGAACCATCACGCATGGAAGCAAGCACATGTCGAATTTGAACGGGGCCTTGGATGGCACTGTAATGTTCGAGCAGGAGCATCACCGAGAAGGGCAGGGCGAGGCCGGCGACGTGACTGGGAGATGATGGGGCGGAGGACATTGATGCTTGCAGCGGCAGAGGTAGAGGAACACGCTGGCGACGCGGCCGGTAGTGCTCGCAACGGCGACCGAGAAGAAGCTCGGGGCGGCGATGCGGGCGTGCGGAGCAGAGGTAGGTCATGAGGGACGAGGGCGGCGCCTCGGCCGGCTCGCAGATAGGAAAGGACATGCACGAGGTGGAGAGGAGAGGCAGGCCGGCGACGTGTCCGCGTGCAGGGAGAGGCGAGGACGACCTCTGGGTCGGGGGCGAGGCGGGGCTCCAACCGGAGGCAAGCACGCGCCAAGGGTGGGAAGGAGCTTGAGCGGGCGGCCGAGAAGGAGCTCGGCGGCGGCGTAGACGGTGAAGGGTGGCTCGCCCGCCGGAAGGATCTCGGGCCGGAGGGAGGCGCCGGCGGCTACTCGGAGGGGAGCCCGCGAGGCAGCAGCTCGGCGATTGTGTGGGTGGCGGACAGCGGAGCGACACGCGGAGGGGAGCCAGACAGGGGTGCCCTCGGTGCCTGGCGACGGGGGAGGAGGAAGTTGGGGATGGTGGGCGACGTGAGCGCGTGCGGGAAAGAGAGAGAGAGAGAGGGAGAGGTAGACGCACGTGGTGGGGACGCGTGGGGCCACGCGGTCGCGTGCGTGTGCGCGGGCGGTCGAGGCGGTGGTAGGTGGGGAGTGAGGCTGCGCGCCCAGGCGGGGTGGGGTTCGGTTTCAGGTGGCGTTGGGGTGTGGGCAGGGGTGAGGTGGCCTGATGGGATTGGGTGGAGTGAGGTGGCGGCTGGGCCAGGGTGGCGGCGGTGGAGAGAGGGAGGGGTTGGTCGGTGTGGGGAGACTGGGTCAGCGGGGTGGGGCTGTGGTCGGCTGAGGGTTGGGGTAGAATAGGGTTGGATTAGGGTTAGGTCTAGGTAGATTTAGTTTTAGGGTTTGGAGGTGGCCGACCGGGCTTTCGGGCCTGGCGGGCTGCCTCCTAAAAATAATTAAAATAAATTATTTATTTCAAACAAGGCTTTTAGAAGCCGTTTGTAGACGAAACGAAATAATCCGGACAAGCACGGGTTTTATAGTTTGAATAAAAGACGGGGCGTTTAGAAAACAAAACCAGGCTTTTTGACAATAGTTTTAGGCAGAACCATGCATGATGTCATGACGATGCTCAAATGCAATGTGCCATGATGACATGAGCATGCGGTAAGGTTGATGCAATGCACAAAAACAATACGGTTTTCTAGTAGTGGTTTTAGCGGGGCGTCACAGAGATGGAGCTACTAATTGGTGTTGGAAATATGCCCTAGAGACAAATAGTAGTATGGACTAATATCATATTTCATATAGTTTATGATTAAGTTTTATATCATGGTATAACTATGTTGAGTGGAAACATCAATACACCTGTGGTATATAAACAAACCTGGGGTTCCCAGTGAAACTCTAGTCACAGGTTCATTGCTCAACAGATGATCATGTTTCCTGATCATGTGGCATTTATGCAAGTTGGAAATAAGGTCATCTCATTCTGAGAATGAGATGATGAACTAATACCCAACCTAAACATTGTGATTCGATCATGTCACGAAGTTCAAGTTACGATGATTAGAAAAGGATCCTCGTAGACTATTCCTTAGACCGTGAGGCTATATCAATCACTGTCTCCCGAGAGTGCTTAGATAGCATCAAACGCCATCTTGTAAAATGGTGGTTATAAAGGTGTGTTCAGGTATTCGGAGGAAACCGTAGAGGCAATATATGTCAAGAGCGGGATTTTTCCGTCCACGTGAAGGGAAGATACTCAAGGGCCCACTCGGAGAAGTTATATCCGATAGTTGCGCAGCGTGTGATTGGATCACAGGGATATCACTTGTCGGAACGAGTCAAATAGCATTGTTCAGTAACGAGATTGAACTCGACATGATGATGTCATTGATCAGGTCTCGGGCAATGCAAGTATCGGATGACAAAGGGAATAAGACTCGACTGTCACCGGTTCGAACGACGAAAGATCTTCGTGGAATGCACAGGGGTCACATGGCCATCCAGGTCCCTCTTTTGATCATTGGTACGGGAGTGTCCCGACCATCTCTGGAGTGTTCCCGAACCGTAGGGTATCATGCTTAAGGGCTTGATGATGCTTAGAGAGTGTTTATAGGATCGATAGAATCACTGAAGAAAAGAATGGAGAAAACCGGAAGGGTTTCGGTAAGTCCGGAGGATGTCCGGAGTGGAGGTGGAAGGTGTTCCATGGCCACGAAGATTAAATGATATGTGAATGAATGTTAAATATTGATTTAATCATTTATTCATAATTATTTAATAAAGAGAAAATCAATTAAAGGTCAAAAAGGCTTAATGGGCCAATTCCGGAGGGAGAGGGCCCATTAGGGAAAAGGAGAAAGGGGAGAGGGACCAAGGGGAGGGGGCCAGCTGGGCCTTGCCCCCCTGCGGGGTCCACTAGGGGCTGGCCGGCGGCCACCCCACCCCTCCTCTCCTTTAGTCCCACCCCGGGACTTGAGGGGAGGTAGTACCTCCCCTCCCCTATATATAGTTGGGTATATTGTACTAGAAATTACAACCCAATAATCAATAAAGGTCTCCCCACTTTTGGGAGGACCTCCAATTGATATTTTCTCTCTCCCCCTCTCTCTCTCGTGACCGTGGTCCCAAGTCTGGACTGCACGAGCGAGAGACATCTTCACCGCGGAGCGCCGTCGCGCTGCGGGATTCGGATCCGGGAGCTCTATTTCCGCAACTGCTGCTGGATCGGGGAAGCGGGAGTCATCGTCAGGCACCGGACGTGTGTAACTCCCACGAGGTGTCACACTTGAGGCACTCAAGTCGTTGGAGCCAGAAGGAGCACAAGGACTTCATCACGACCTTGAGGTCGGCTTCGGCTCGTCTACATCAACCACGCTCTCCTGAGCATTAACAACGATTTTCGGTCTTCGAGGGTAAGTTCACGAAAAGCCCCTCCCGTTACTGTATTACTAATAGATAGGTCCTGGTAGCTTCAGGGGTTCAGGGGTGTAGAGTAAAATTTATTGTTTTTATGCGCGGAACCCCTACAGTGGTATCAGAGCTAGATCTATGCGTAGTAATGCTAGTACGGGTAGAACACACGAGATGTAGCGTGTGGGCGTTGATCTTTTAGTTGTTACCCTCCCACGTGTACTTGTATATACCGCAGCAATGCTTGATGAAGCGGCCCCCAACCGACTTTACGCGTTCATTCGTGAGACTGGTCCACGCTTGACATACGGCTTGTACCATATAAAGTGGCTTAGGGGGGTGTATGTTTCTCTCGCATTAGTTGGTATACCATTTGCAACGGAGGGTCCCGAAAGGGGTGTCCTAGAGACAACTACTTGATCAGCATTGTGCTGAAAGTTCGTAGGTAAGAACGGTTCTCGTACGAAAGCCCATTCAGCCACGTAAAACATACAAAGATAAAGTAGAAGCGTCTAACTTTGTTTTGTAGGGGGCATTGCTTTGTGATATGGTTGTGGCAAAGGTAAAGTAATTACCTTTTGTTGCATAGTAGTAGATAGTCACGAAGGTGACGAACTACCACGCCGGAATGACACTGGTACCCTAGTGTCTACGACGCTAGAACCCTGGCGCTGGAACCCGGTGACGACGGATGGAGATCACGACGTGAAGGACCATATCACATAGCATTTACATTCAATGTTATTGTTTGTATGTCTTATTGTGTGCTAGTATTAGATACTCGACGGTAGCCTAATAAGAAGATCCCTGTTAAAATAACCAACGATTGTGTTCCCACTTAGTGTGCACCACCAAGAAAGTTCTTCGGTATGAGGCGATCCAGGGTGACAGGCCTGGGTGTCAGACATATCTACGTTCACATACAGTGGGTGTAAGCCATGTTGCACAGCGAATACACTAAGGTTGAGTTGGCGAGCCTAGCACGCTAGAGAAGCGTGGCCTCGGAACGCGGATGGTCGAAATATCGAGCACGAGTCGCATGAACGATGTGACCGACGTTTAGCGTCCACCCTTGAACCCACATTGATGGCCGTGATGATCGGGGGAGATGTGGCTGATAGGGGTCGTGTTATCACTAGGAACCCTCACTAGGGATAGGTGTTTCTGAGTGGAGTTATTATTAACTCATTTAATTATAAACTTAGTCTAAATTCCTTTTGCAATTATAAATGTAGATGGCTCACCGTGAAGCTTACTTTGAGATTGAGGATTGGGTAAAGGGTGAGAAACTTAGACTTGATGGATCCAACTTCCCTAGTTGGCTTGTGCGCCTAGATGATCTCCTTACTAGGAATCATGTGGTAGACTACATACGCCACACGATGGATTTGACTGAGCCAGACTACTATGAGACCCCACAAGAGTTGGCAGACCGCTACTATCGCCAAGAGATGTCCACCTACATTCAGATAATAATGCGTTACGGGATGGTGGATGAACTACATCCACTCATGGGTGATCTTGACCCATATTCGATGGTGGATCAGCTGAGAGCAGAGTTCATAGGCCATGTGCGCATATGGAAGCACGAGTTGCTTGGAGAGTTCCTTTCCATACAGATGGAGGAGCATACATGTCTGAAGAGTCACTTAGAGCGCATGCTTGATGCACACACAACACTGGTTCACTTCGTGGATTACTGGATGGCTGATCCATTTGCGATAGACATACTGCTTCGGTCATTGCCTCCCAGCTACAAATGTCCAGAGTAGCATCATGAGTGGTGATACGGAAGCATTGGATTTCCATGAGTTCATATTACGTTTATAGAACGTAAAGGTTGAACCAATCACCGGAGAGGTCATTAATAACAAAGGTATATATCTGATATACAGTTTTATAAATGTTATAATCTTGCAAACACATTGCAGTGTTAAGTATATCTGATACTTGTTCTGTTTTACTGAAAACAGGTCCTTCTGCATAGAGGTGCTTGTTGGAGAGGAGGTGACGTTGCGTGTTGATGGCGAGCATGATGATGACGGCCAACGACACTCTCCCTCGACATTTATCACTTAGTTTATGTTTTAGGATGATTCTTTGTAATCGAGAGATATGAACTTCTTTAGTGTGTCTCACACTTCGTGAGACAGTTATTCATATCAGTTTGTAACAAACAGTTGTTCCACTTTTATGAATGATTTCTATTCGTGTTCATATCTTGTTTGATTATGTGTGAATTATCCTTATTGTTTGAAACTAATTGATAATGCATGAACATTTGTAAAACATTAAAATGCCTTGTTTAAAATACCCAATTTAATGATATTTCATTAATGAATGAAACCATTGTTTAAATTCAAAAGTTATGTGATAATATGTGAAAGTCATTCGATTTATTCTCACATATAAATCATGCCTAAGTTCGGCAAAATAACTTGAACACCGTGTACTACTTGAATACAAAGTGTTTAAAGAATTGTTAAACAGAATACATATTCGATGTATTATGTTTTAACGAAAATGGTAATTATCATTAAATGATTGTTTAAATGTGTAAACTAGTTTACCAAAGGAAACATATATATGAAAATATTTGATTTGATCAAAGTGTTTCATCAACAAAGGGTATAAATATAAAAGAGAATCTAATTACTATGATTTGATCAATAGTAATAAAGTTCAACTTTATAAGAATGGCATAACAGAAATTGTGGAATGCAAAGTGTTTTGAAACATCAAAGCATCACAATGCGATATTAGATATCAAAGGGGTTGAATAGAAGGCACCAAATAAATCGTTGTAGTATATATGTAGAGACCATTAGCTTAGAAATAGTTAGCACTCAATTAGAATTAGTGAACCATTTGAATTCGTGAAAGTTTTGGGGTTATTCGATGTAACCAAAACAATAGCGAATAAGTCCTTGTAGTGTATTCATTGGAAACTTTGAATACAAAACCCATAGCTCAAACCAAAAGGAAAGCAAGATTCATATTGCTTGGATTTTGGTGCATTCTTGAGAAAGCTCACTTCAGTGATATTTCTCAATTATGGAGCAAATGGAAATTAGTGTAAAACACGATGAGGATTCAAAAACCCTGCATCAGAGTGTTGAGAAGCACAACGGACAACGTTCCTGAACGATTCTCTTCATAGAAGGAAAGAATCAATGATTTTGATCATTGTGTTTTTCCTCCACTATTGTTATTCACTATATGAAGTAGGATTCAAAATGTAAATCCATATCTTGTATGAAAACATTTGTGAATTACTTGTCATGATCTTTGGAACATGACATACCAACAAACTACAAAGGAAATGATGGTAAACTGAATTATGAGAAATCCTAGAAGCAAAATTCCCTTGAGATTAGAAAGCAATTCATTGTTGAATCTCACAAGTAAAAGGAGTTACTTGGAATTTTCCCAAATGACTGCAAAGCCATAGTAGGAAAAATGGGTGAATGACAAAAGCACAATTTGTCAAGTATTGGATGAATTCAAATGAATTTGATTCATGTCTGCTAGATGTCTAGTGGATTTAAAACTAGTAAAGTACTAGTATCTCATAGTAAATCTCCATGTTTGATATTTGATCAAAAGATTTTGAAGTTATTCAAAATAATGGGAGATACACAATTTGCATAAAATTGAGTGGGAGCTATGTAAGTCTTCCTAAAACAATATGTGATTGACATATTTATAAGTGGGAGCAATATAAGTCTCAAATTCAAATATATAGGAACATTGTTTGAGTAAGAGTACTGACTCATACCCAAATATGTTAGCAACATAGTTTGAGTGGGAGCTTATAGGAGTAATTCTTAAAGCAAGTTAAGGATGAAAGCGCAAATACTTATAAATAATGATTTATAAGATGTAGAAGTTGATGATAGATGTATTATGATATTATGTAGTATTCCTTAAGGGATTCTGAAAGCTGTTTCAGAATAGAAGTTAATTAAGGAACTAGTCCTTGATGACTAAAATTAGGAATAGCATTAAGTTTAACATCAATGGTTAAAAGAAAGAATAGGATGATCATCATCCACTATGTTAAGACATAGGTTCAATCTTAGTAAACCATGATGATAACTTAGCATAATAAGTGATCCAAATAAGGAACGTTTGAAAGTGATTAAGTTCGAATCACGGAACATTGAGCTAAGTTTTTGTCCGTAGTGTCTAGTAGAGAACTATAGACATGTTTTCCAAATCCATAAAGGATGACATATCTTAAAGCATAAAGAGCTATGTTATAAGGGAATATGTCGGAAACTCCTGTAGATACCAAGTAAAGTCAAGTAGGAAGCGAGGTGAACAAAACATCAAAAGTTGCACATAGTGCACTAGTGTTTTGATGAATACATTTATAATAATACATAAGGGTACCATCTAAAGTGTTGTATAATGTTATGGCGGGGCTAATTTGCTTTTAACGTAGAATGATGTGTCCCAGGGCACAGTGCCCATGAGAAAGCCCTCGAGGTCGATCTAACATCACTATAGGCTCCTGGAATCAGGCCTCGCTCTGCTGCCATAGCAGCGATGCATACACACAGATGCTGTCATGTGATGATAGAATATTAATGTAAATCAAAGTGACATTAATAAGTTGCAAAGGATCTAGGACTGTAAAGTACAGACCCAAGACTCAACCTCTTCCATGAGAAAGGATGTTCTAGGCATCGGTTATATGGTACCAATAATTAAGAACAAATGCAGCTAGTGTATTTGTACTCTAGTGCAAGTGGGAGACTGTTGGAAATATGCCCTAGAGACAAATAGTAGTAATGACAATTATCATATTTCATATAGTTTATGATTAAGTTTTATATCATGCTATAACTGTGTTGAGTGGAAACACCAATACACATGTGGTATATAAACAAACCAGGGGTTCCCAGTGAAACTCTAGTCACTGGTTCATTGCTCAACAGATGATCATGTTTCCTGATCATGTGGCATTTATGCCAGTTGGAAATGAGGTCATCTCATTCTGGGAATGAGATGATGAACTAATACCCAACCTAAACATCGAGATTCGATCATGTCACGAAGTTCAAGTTACGATGATTAGAAAAGGATCCTCGTAGACTATTCCTTAGACCATGAGGCTATATCAATCACTGTCTCCCGAGAGTGCTTAGATAGCATCAAACGCCATCTGGTAAAACGGTGGTTATAAAGGTGTGTTCAGGTATTCGGAGGAAACCGTAGAGGCAATATATGTCAAGAGCAGGATTTGTCCGTCCACGTGACGGGAAGATACTCAAGGGCCCACTCGGAGAAGTTATATCCAATAGTTGCGCAACGTGTGATTGGATCACAGGGATATCACTTGTCGGAACGAGTCAAATAGCATTGTTCAGTAACGAGATTGAACTCGACATGATGATGTCATTGATCAGGTCTCGGGCAATGCAAGTATCGAATGACAAAGGGAATAAGACACAACTGTCACCGGTTCAAACGACGAAAGATCTTCGTGGAATGCACAGGGGTCACATGGCCATCCAGGTCCCTCTGTTCATCATTGGTACGGGAGTGTCCCGACCATGTCTGGAGTGTTCCCGAACCGTAGGGTATCTCGCTTAAGGGCTTGATGATGCTTAGAGAGTGTTTATAGGATCGGTAGAATCACCGAAGAAAAGAATGGAGAAAACCGGAAGGGTTTTGGTAAGTTCGGAAGATGTCCGGAGTGGAGGTGGAAGGTGTTCCATGGCCACGGAGATTAAATGATATGTGAATGAATGTTAAATATTGATTTAATCATTTATTCATAATTATTTAATAAAGATAAAATCAATTAAAGGTCAAAAAGGCTTAATGGGCCAATTCCGGAGGGAGAGGGCCCATTAGGGAAAAGGAGAAAGGGGAGAGGGACCAAGGGGGAGGCCGGCTGGGCCTTGCCCCCCCCCCCCCGCGTGGCCCACTAGGGGCTGGCCGGCGGCCACCCCACGCCTTGTCTCCTTTAGTACCACCCCGGGACTTGTGGAGAGGTAGTACCTCCCCTCGCCCTATATATAGTGGGGTATATTGGCCTAGAAATTACAACCCAATAATCAATAAAGGTCTCCCCACTTTTGGGAGGACCTCCAATTGATATTTTCTCTCTCCCCCTCTCTCTCTCGTGACCGTAGTCCCAAGTCTGGACTGCGCGAGCGAGAGACATCTTCACCGCGGAGCGCCATCGCGCTGCGGGATTCGGATCCAGGAGCTCTACTTCCGCAACTGCTACTGGATCGGGGAAGCGGGAGTCATTGTCAGGCACCGGACATGTGTAACTCCCACGAGGTGTCACACTTGAGGCACTCAAGTCGTTGGAGCCCGAAGGAGCGCAAGGACTTCATCACGACCTTGAGGTCGGCTTCGGCTCGTCTACCTCAACCACGCTCTCCTGAGCGTTGACAACGCTTTTCGGTCTTCGAGGGTAAGTTCACGAAAAGCCCCTCCCGTTACTGTATTACTAATAGATAGGTCCTGGCAGCTTCAGGGGTTCAGGGGCGTAGAGTAAAATTTATTGTTTTTATGCGCGGAACCCCTACAATTGGGAGGGCTCCTGTAGAACTTGAAGACAAGAGTAAAGATAGAGTCCTAGCAGGCGCGACATATGCGTGGATTGTGGCGAACTTTGCGCACTGCCCGGAGCCAGCCGAGGTTGAGGTGATCGAGACACATGCTCGTGTGCACGTGTGGTATGTTCTCTTCAGGACTTTGTTTGCTGACAGCGGAGGTAGGACCGCTCAGTGGATGTGGCTGAAGGATCTAACGCACTTTGATAGCAACATTAGCTAGGGTTCGGCGGCTCTTGCCTACTTGTACTGGCAGGTAATCACTTGTTCACGTCGTCGTCTTTTGTACACTTTTAATCAACACGTATCATATGCTAACATTTTTACTTTACTTGTAGTTGGATGATGCTTGTTGTAGGTCAAGCGCCAACATCGGAATAGGTGGTGCTATGGTTCTCCTCTCGGTATGGAGCTGGGAACGTTTACCAGTAGGTCGCCCAAAAGAGGTGGGCTACCTTCCTTGGCCAGAGTTTGGGAGACACCCTCTACGCTCACCCACTTGGGCTTATAGGTGGGACATCGTGTCGGAGATGACAAGCGATGTTGATGCCATGTACATGAAGTACACAAACGAGTTCGATGCACTTACGCCCGAGCAGGTAAATTTCTGTCTTTACATCACTTCCTAGAGTGTTTTACCCACTAGTCGAAATCTACAAGAAACATGTTCTTGTGATATGCTGCAGGTGGAGTGGGAGCCTTATGGTTACGGGGACAATTTAGGTGTTGCTCCTGGGTTTGATCTTAACCCGAAGTGTTTGGAGGAAAAGAATCTTTGGCTCATGTGCTGTCCATTAATTTGCAATTGGGCGCTTGAGTACCATCTTCCACACCGTGTGATGAGGCAGTTCGGTTTGTTCCACGTTCACCCTCCCACATATAAGGACACCGACAAGGAGCTTCATAGGTAAGTTAGCATGAGAACCTTTTTCCTCAATTGCATCGTTGTCTTCTATTTGGTTGTAGTAACAAATTTCTTTGTTGTCCTGCAGGTTGGACAGGAAAAGGCAGAGAAAGATCAAGAAGTGGGATCACCATCATAGGAAGTATGTCATAGAGTTCTAGCTATCTGTGGAGCAAGCTCAGCAAACAGAATGGAATAGTGGAAGAGCTCATTGCCCAATTGCATGGAACAAGTACCTTTATTGGTTTCTTGAAAATACTCATGTCTCCATTTGCCCGCCGTCTTACGAGGAGGAAATATTAGAAGAACCGTGTGTTTTCGATGAGATTGCCTACAACGAATACAACAAGCTTGTTAGGGAGGGGCACGAAATCCTGATATCTTCCTCGCTCAACTTTGTGGTAAAGTTTTCCTTGCCCTTCCATTACTTTCCTTGGCCTTCCATCGCTTTATTTCCTAACATGTTTGCGTTCTTTACTCCATAGCGAAAGGAGATAAAGAAACATGCGGACGACACTAAGGACATTCTCCACGATTGGCCGAAGGGAAAAAAAGGCAGAAGGCATACTTAAAAACTTCCTCAAGGTATGGTTGAAAATGACAAGAGTACTTATAGGGCATGTTGTGCTACACGCTTTGACTTCTCATGTACTTTATTACAACGGACGGCCCAAAAGATGCGTCGGTTATCTAACCTATTAGGTTGCTGCGACCCCGAGTACACAACACCATCAAATTCTAGGTCCAAGTCGATTTCTGACCCAACGGCTAATCTTGAGGATGACGAAGAGGAGGAGGCCACCTCGGCGGCTCATATGGAGGATGAGGTATGGGACGACCTTACATTTCTTACCTGTATTAAGTGCCTTTGGTTTGTTTACCATACATTTCCTTAGGCATACATTCGTACATGTAGATGCCTTGTATGGAGAATGATACGGAGGAAGAATACCGGATTCGTTCCGCTTACCTATTGAAGCCAAGGAAAGAGTTCACTCGGTGGACACCAGAGGACTTCCGTAACAAAGGGAAGGCTAATATTGTCGAAGACGAGCCACCACGGAGGTCAAGAGCTAGTAGGAGGATGAGGGGTCTAGAATATGATGATGATGAAGAGGAAGAAGAAGAAGAAGCGGCAGTGACACAGAAGATAGCTCCGAGGAGGGGTCGACGCCCAAGAATGCATGGACGAAAGTAGTTCTATGCACTATGTGGTGTGCGCTATGTGTTGATGTTGTTCTATGCACTATGTGTTGATCTATGTGATGATGTAGTACTATTGCACTATTTGTTGGCACTATGATGTAGTTGTATTGCACTATGTAGACGAAAGTAGTTAATCTATGCACTATGTGTTGGCACTATAAATATCTCTGTTTTGACAGTATGAATATCTTTCTGAATATATCTGTGTATTTGTTCTGTAAATTTGGAGGTTAAACTGAACTAAATTCAGTTCAGAGGCATAGCGCCTATCTGACAGGCGCTATGCATGTGTAGCGCCTACCTGATAGGCGCTACACTTTGGGTTTTTGTTGCCCCAGCCGATACAGAGAGCAAATCGAGCTGTGCCCGCTGAGAAAATCGCTAAGTCAATGTGTAGCGCCTACCAGACATGCGCTATGCATGTGTAGCGCCTACCTGATAGGCGTTACACTTTGGGTTTTTTGTTGCTCCAGTCGATACAGAGAGTATACTGAGAGCAAATCGAGCTACGCCCGCTGGAAAATTCGCTAGTATATTGAGAACAAATCGAGCTACGCCCGCTGGAAAATTCGCTAAGTCTACATTGACTTAGCGAATTTTCCAGCAGGCGTAGCTCGATTTGCTCTCAGTATACTCTCTATATCGACTGGAGCAATAAAAAACCCAAAGTGTAGAGCCTATCAGGTAGGCGCTACACATGCATAGCGCCTGTCAGGTAGGCGCTATGCCTCTGAACTGAATTTAGTTTAGTCATTTCTTAGTCTAGAGCACAAGGTATACCAGAATTGTATTACAAGTTTGCAAATATAACAGAATTGAGAACACACTCAAAGTTCATCACATACTTAAGGGGCTTTACATTCTCAAAGTTCACAACATACTAAAAGGACATTTCATACTCAAAGTTCATCACATACTCAAAGTTCATGTCATACTCATACACCACGAGCCTCCGCCATGGCCTCCGTCTACAAGTCTAGAACACGGGGCCATTTCCCCTTCTTCTTGCGCTCCTCGTCTTCCTCCTGGGAGCGCCATGCCGTTTGATGCTTCCTTTCCCTCTCCGCATCACGGGCCTCCTTAGCGATGCGCTTCTCTTCCTCTTCTTGCTTGCGACGCTCGTCCTCACGTTGCTTGCGCCTCGTTGATATCTCCTCGTTACACACAACTTCTTGGTACCGACGTCTAACTATTGCAATATCGATCTCCTGGATAGTCTTCATAGCTTCAGATTGCTCGAGGTCTATCCAAGTGTAGTACCTGCATACTGGAGGGGGAGACTACAAGATAATAGAGCATGCTATTAATATGATATGGGATAGAGGTTCTTAAATTAAATTGATTTGTGCATACCGGTGGAGTCTCATACGTGTTGCGGGTACGCACGGGAGAGCGAGCATAGTTGGCACACATGAAGAACTTTCTTCCCCAAGTATAAGAATTGTATTCGATGGACTCCTTAACAATGCAATCATATTCGCACCAACAAATTGGAACCTCCTTTCCATGGGCCTTAGATGTATGATACGCCCTCCGTGGCCTTTCCGCTTGATCGGCGCAAGGTGGCCTAGCATTGGACCTCCTCTTCCTCTCCTACTCTTCCTTCTCCTTTTTCTTCTTCATCTCTTCCTCTTCCTTCTCTTTTTTCCTCTTCCTCTCTTCCTCTTCCTTCTTCCTCTTCTTCTCTTCCGCTCTATCCTTCTTTTTCCTCAAGTCGCGAGCAAGTTGAACCACCGAATCGAATTCATGAGCAAATGTTTCCTTCCGCTTCCTCTCTTCCTCTTCCCCAACTTCCTTCCTCTTCCTCTCCTCCTCTTCCTCTTTCTCCTTCCTCTCTCTCACCACCGCCAAAGCGTCCACCCACAACTTCGAGTAGTTCACACCATCCCCATCATTGTTCTTGTTGGCCATACCTATAATAAGAAAAAAGGTAAAAGATAGTTAAGTAAGCATGAATGTGAACAATAGTGGTTTCAAAAATATAAGTATGAAATCTAGTAAAATAAGCATGAAAGGTAGTAAAGTAAGCATAAAAGTGTGATTATTTTTTTCGCCATACCTATGCGCATACGGATTTGGTCCCGCCAAATAACCTATCATACTAGCCGAATTTGGTCCACGCCCTATTCCTCTACTAAGCCCAAGTGATCGACCTCTTCCTCTACTAAGCCTAGGAGCATGTTGGCTACTTCTCCCTTGGCTTGGCACATGTTGGTTACTTCTCCCTTGGCTTGGCACATTTTGGCTACTTCTCCCTTGGCTTGGCACATGTTGGTTACTTCTCCCTTTGCTTGGCACATGTTGGTACTTCTCCCATGGCTTGGCACTTGTTGGCTACTTTGCCCTTGGCTTGGCACATGTTGGCTACTTCTCCCTTGGCTTGGCACTTGTTGGCTACTTCTCCCTTGGCTTGGCACTTGTTGGCTACTTCTCCCTTTGCTTGGGACTTGTTGGCTACAAATCAGTTGGCTTGTGCTTGCTTCATTTCCTTTTGCTCTCTTCCTTTGGGTACACTTTCTTGCATTATGCCCTTCAACATTGCATGTTTGATGACCCACAAGTATAGGGGGTGTATCACAGTATTTTCGAGGGAAGTGAAACCCAATTTATTGATTCGACACAAGGGGAGACAAAGAATATTTATAAGCCTTAACAACTGAGTTGTCAATTCAGCTGCACCTGGAAACAATCTTGCTCGCAGCAGTTTATCGGTAGCAACAGTTTTGTAGTAGGAATAGTAAAGTAACAGCAGTAGTAAAGCAAAGACAGTAGTAACAAAAGCAGTAAACAGTGGGATTTGAGTGCGGTAGGCATAGGGATGGATGGACGGGCGTTGCATGGACAAGACAATTCACATAGCAATCAGAACATAGGGCAATTGCAGATAAATAAGATAAAGCACCCAAGTACTAGACAATCCTAGGCATGTGTTCCATATATAGTCATACGTGCTCACAATGAGAACTTGCACAACATCTTTTGTCCTGCCAACCCATTTGCCGCGGGGCCTCTAGGGAACTACTGGCAATTAAGGTGCTCCTTTTAATAGAGCACCGGAGCAAAGCATTAACACTGTGAACACATGTGATCCTCACATCAAAGCCTTTCCCTTCCGGTTATCCCAATTTCTGTCACTTCGGGGCCATAGGTTCCGGACAACAACGTGTGTATACAACTTGTAGATAAGACCAGAAACAATACTATCATAATGAATCAATAATAAGTTTAGATCTGAAATCATGGCACTCGGGCCCTAGTGACAAGCATTAAGCACAACAAGTCGCAACAAAGTCATAAAGCACTAATAAAAGATACTAGGCACCATGCCCTAACAATATGATGCCATTACATGAACGATCTCATCCAATCCCTACGATCTCCATAGCCTACAACGGGGGATTACTCACTCATAGATGGGGGAAACATGGGTGGTCGATGGAGAAGCGATGGTGATGATGATGGCGATGATCTCCTCCAATTCCCCGGTCCTGACAGGGTGCCAGAACGGAGTTTCTGGTATTGTTTCTTGGAATTTGGTGGTGACGGCGGAGCGGAACTCCTTCTGGAAAAACGTCGAATCCCTCGAAGTTTTTAGGTCAGAAGGCTTCTTATAGGCGAAGAGAGAGGCCGAGGGGGTGCCTGGGGGCCCACACCACCCCCTGGCGCGGCCTGGCCTGGCCTGCGCCACCAGGTGGTGTGGCCACCCCAGGGTTCTTCTCCGTCTCGTATTCTGGCTCCTGGAGTCTTCGGGTGAAATAGGATTTTTGGCATATTTTCCAGGATTTTTCCTGATAGTTGATTTTTTGCACAAAAAGTAGACACCAAGGCAAATTCTGCTGAAAACAACGTCAGTTCGCATTAGTTGCATCCAAATCACACAAGTATAGAGGAGAAACAATAGCAAAAGTGTTCGGGAAAGTAGATACGTTTTGGACGTATCAACTCCCCCCAAGCTTAGCTTATTGCTTGTCCTCAAGCAAATCATTTGAAAACTGAGTGCAATAAAAGAACTTTCACGAACACATTTGCTTCATATGATGTAAATATTCTCAGCAATGTGATCAACTACTTAAACAATTCATAATAAAGAGTATACAACTGAGTCTACTTAATAGTCTTTGCAAGCTATGAAGAGATTCCAACTCAAGAATAATAAGTAGCATGAAGCACGAACATAAGCAACATTACAATGCTCATAAAAAGGTATGATAGAGTGGTATCTCACTTGCCTTTGATTATGAATGCCAAGGCACCTCTGAAGTTCAAGTGATGACTAGAAGTAAAGATATCAAAGATACAAGTATCAAAGTCATAACACAAATAATCAAGTAATGGAACAAACACAAAGAATGACAACTATGCTCTCAAGAAGGTGCTCAAAGAATATATGGAGACTCAACAAGTAGAAGAAAAAGGTTTTGAATAATTTTGAAAGGCTTCCAAATGCTGAAAGTATGGTACTTGTTAGCTTTGATCTCTCATTGCCCCTATCATAAGCATCTTTAATGTGGTTAAGGTGAAAGTGAGGTCCAATCTGAGTTATAAACTGAAAATCCCAAGTCCCTTGAGTACGAGGGCCGCTCCTCATGCTACTCAACTTTAGTTACCGGTAAGTTCTTGTCATCGTATGTATGTACGTATCATTGAGAACCGCCAACGGAGTACCCCTTGCCCGATGATACGGAAGAATACCCATATCAAAATGACAAGGCAAGCAGACAATGAGTATCTCAGCAATCTTCTTATTTACCATGGGAAAATGGAGTTTTTTCTCTCTTTCCTATTTTCATAAAACTCTTTTTTTTCTTTTCTTTTTCTCAATAGCTATCTCTCTTTTTTATAAGAATAATGCTTCATAGATATCATTATGGTTACGCTGTAGGTTTCCACCATGTCAGCATGGATTAGACCAGCGGCCCAGGCGTCTCTCTAACACACATACATAACTCCATGGACTTACAAGCTCCCCTTTTATTTCACACCGACGACATCCGCAAACAAAAGAGCAAGGTATCAACTGGGTATATATTTACAAGTGTTGAAAGCGTTCCCCGTGACAGCACGGTTCTGCTAATCCCCAGCCTATAATTTGCAAGCATATAACTTTCATGGAGAGTTCACAATGGTTCAGGTTTATTAAGTGCGGGAAATAAAGTGTGCCATCAAGTTCGTGAGAGCTTTACTAACTAACTTTCTCAAAACAAGCAAACATTTTATTCGGAAGAAAACAAGGCATATTGAATATGCACGGAAGTAGCAAATGATGCTAATAGGTAGGTATGGTGCACACTTTGGAACTATTTGGTTTAGGGAGTTGGAAACATGAGTAAAACACTCAGTGGAAGTGAAGGCTAGTAACAGTAAGGGAGTGACAAACGAGAGAGCAATATCTATCATTATCATGCTTGCAACAAAACAAGACTACTCATGGCATGAAAGTGATTTAAGATCCTCAAGGCAAAATAATTCATCAAGGCTTAACTGATTATTATAGTCATGAGCATGCGTGAGCATGTGCCAAGTCAATCAAATGAAACATTCAGAGGAGGCCACGGTGTCACACCAATTTATGAATAGAGTAATGCAAGCAAACATCCATAAGACATGGTACAAACTATTAGCGAGCTGGAGCTAATCACAAGAAAGCAAGAACTACTAAGCATCCAAAGATAACATACACTCTACATGAACGGACTAAGAAAGCTCACAATGATGAGTATATGTACAAAAATGAAGACAAATAGAGTTCGTTACCAGCCTCTTACCACGCCTCAAGTTGTCATTAATCCTCATTATTGCTCTTCACTTGTGTGGCTTGAATAATAATATGAAACCAATATTCCACTGAGAACTGCCGAACCCTGAAGCAAACACGCAAAAACCAAATAAGAACGATAAATATTTTTGGTATTTTCGATTTTTAAACAAGAACCAAAAGGGAAAAACAAGCAAAGCAAAATCTTTTTGGGTTTTTCGAATAGTTCAAACAAAGCAAAAAGGGAAAAGCAAACCAAGACAAAAAGAAGAAGCAAACCAAGGAGAAACAACAGAAATATTTTTTGTCTTTTTGTGTTTTTAGAAAGCAAAAGCAAAGAAGAACGAAAACTAAAAAGAGAACGAAAAATGAATATACAAAGTACCGACGCAACATGATATGGAGATGAGTGCGGTGTCGGCGTACGTCCCCCCAAGCTTAGGCTTTTGGCCTAAGTGGGAATCAATCCATGTACGAATAGGGGTTCCAAGCGGGCGGATCTTGGTAAGAATGGTCGTAGCTGGGCCCATGAGAAGAAGAGGAAGCTCCCCAATCATAAGCAGGCTGCTGATATGAAGACTCTCCATCATTCGAGGGCTGGACCGAATCATCTGTGACCTCCCTTCTAGTGTCCTGCTCCTGCTGGGAAAGCTCACCCAGGTACATGTCAAGCTCCTCCTTAGTGAGGGACCATCCTTCCCGGTTATCAAGGTTAAACAAAACAGGCGCAGGCAAAAGAACAACACGCTCGGACTTGCTCTTTCTCCAGCCAGCCTTGAGAAAGGTTATTTCATAAGATAACTCACTCAAACTAGCCCACGAGGAAATGAATTTATGCTGTATCATGGAATTAAAATCAAGCCTCTCTATGGGAAACTGTAGGTCTAGATGATGAGGCACTAAACCATGCAATGCTAGCAACCGAGAAGCAATGAGGCCTCCACACATTCCACCTTTCTCACGGTTAGCAGCAAGACGGAAAGCTATCAAAGCACCCAAGTTGTAAGACCTATCTAGTCTAAGAGCAGCAGAGATAAATGCTAGATCAAACGAAGATAACTTATTGGCAGTTTTCCTAGCAAGAACACACTTGGCAATAAAGTAGGCAAAGTAGCGAATGGAGGGAAGATGAATGTTACGGATTTTTCCACTCTCCTTCGAGAAACTACTCCCTTGGCAAATTTCTGCATATAAATCCATGAGTGGTTCAGGTCTCTCTTTAATCTTCCTACATGATCCCCATTGAGGTACCTTAATAGCTGCACAAAAATCATCAAGAGAAAGGTCAACAGCTATATTGTAAATTTTGTAATGGACCATGGGGTTAGGCAAAGAGTGACTAAATTTGAAGTCCTGCACCACAGACATGGTTAGGTTCACAAATTGACAAGGTTCATCTTCCAAAAAGTGCTCTAACCCTGCATTAGAAACCAAAGTGTGGAAATCTTGTAGAATTCCTGCAGCTCTCATGAACTCAGAGCATGGATAAATGGAGGTAAAAACTTCCTCCTCCCGATGGACCTTCATGACCTCAGGCACCCAAAGCTCATGTTGGTTTAGGTGGTGTTCACTCATCTTCTATTCTGAAATTTAATCACCTATTGAACAAGTGATTGCAAAGTACATATAATGAAGGATTCTACTCATAGGGACTTGTAAGAGGCTAAACATGCATCAAAAATATATCTCTAAGCATCAAACAAGCTTACAAGCTCTCATAACCAGTCACCTACAACAAAAAAAATACTCAACATAAAACCCACTAAACACAAATCTACTTGGACAAAGGGAGGAGTCACATACCAAGGAACAATTGCTCCAAATTTCAGCAAGAAAGATGGGCTGAGCAAGGAGATCGAAGAAATTGAGAGCCAGCACAAAGATAACGCGATTTTGAGCTATGAACTGGAGCTTACTCGGGAGAGAGAAGAAAGTGGCAGGGGAGAGAAGTAGTGGGGGGCCAGGGGTGGCCCACTCCAGGGCATGGCGCCACCCAGGGCTGGTCGCGCCACCACATGGTGTGCCTGCCTGGTGGGCCCCCTTGGTACCTACCAGGTACTCCTCTGCCCCTTTTTTCATGTAAAAATTTAATATGAATTTTCTGGAATTTTTCGTGACACTTTATTTTTGGGCAATTTTCAGAAATAGAAGAATGATTTTTTTGACAGACAGATTTTTTTCTTTTTGAAACATGATGCAAGGACAAAACAAGGCTAGAACTACACAAGTTCTAACATGCAAGCAACTAACAACACAAAGAAAACTAAACGAAAGCAAAAACTAAAATGCAAAGGATAGAAATAAACGGAGATAATCATAATGAAAACATTGTTTTGTTCAATGGAATCCTTTTGTTAGCAAGGTTGATCAAGTCTTGCTACCAAAAAAATTGCATATGAGACAAAACTTTGTACTCCACTAATGATTATGTTACCTTAACCTTGATAGCAATGGTCCCAATCATAATAGTTTCAAATTTTTCTCTTGGTATGGGACAATATATTTCTCCAACTCGAATGCCTTCAACATGTTCAATTGAATTCAAGCCATAAGTCATTTCAATCTTCTTGGGGAAATAGACAGTATGCTCCTTGTCATTAACATTGAAGGTCACCTTTCCTTGATTACAATTAATAACAGCTCCTGCAGTATTAAGAAAAGGTCTCCCAAGAATAATAGACATATTATCATCTTCAGGCATTTCAAGCACAACAAAATCAGTTAATATCAAGCAATTAGAAGCCACCTGAACAGGTACATCCTCACATATACCCATAGGAATAGTGGTAGATTTATCAGCCATTTGCAAAGATATATCAGTTGGTATCAATTTTTCAAAATGAAGCTTCTTATAGAGAGAGAAAGGCATAACACTAACTCCAGCTCCCAAATCACACAAAGCAGTTCTAACATAACTGTTCTTAATAGAGCAAGGGATAGTTGGAATCCCTGGGTCTCCAAGTTTCTTAGGAACCTTACCATTGAAAGAATAATTAGCAAGCAAAGTAGAGATTTCTTCATTAGGGATCTTCCTTTTATTCGAAACAATATCCTTCATATACTTTGAGTAAGGAGGCAATTTAATAGCATCAGTCAAAGGAATTTGCAAGAATAAAGGCTTCATCCACTCACAAAACTTATTGTAGTGTTCATCTTCCTTTGACTTGTGTTTCTTATCAGGGAAAGGCATAGGTTTTTGGACCCAAGGTTCTCTTTCACTACCATGCTTCTTAACAATAAAATCTTCTTTGGTGTATTTAGTAGTCTTAGTGTGGTTTTCAGGTTCTTCTTCAGCTTTTTCTTCATTAGGAACTTCATTTTCTTCATTACCACTTTCAGTTTCAGCATCAGAGATAGATATACTATTAGGATCTATAGCAGGTTCAGAGGGTTCTACAATAGTTTTATGTTTCTTTTTCCTTTTCTTATGAGTAGAACCACTATTTTCAGCTTGTTGAGAATCCTTCTCAATTCTTTTGGGATGCCCCGCAGGATATAGAGGATCCTAGGTAGCAACACTACTTCTAGTTCTAATCTCATAAGCATGTTTTTCTTTAGCAGCATTAACTAGCAAGTCGTTTTGCACTTTAACGAGTTGATCTATTTGAGTTTGAACCATTTGAAAGTGTTTAACAATCATTTTAACATCATTGGAGGTTCTTTCCACAATATCTTTCAACTCAACAATAGCTCTAGTGTTTTCCATAAGATGATTTTGCACCCTTTTATTAAAGTTATCTTGCTTAACAATAAAGATATCGAATTCTTCTAAGCATTGATCAGGAGGTTTTAAATAAGGGATATCACCTTCATCAAAGTGTTGGAGAGAGTGTACCTCAATAGTGGATGAGCAGGGAATAGGCTTACATAATTCTTCTATTGGAGGTAAATTCTTTACATCTGCAGCTTTAATTCCCTTCTCCTTAAGACATTTCTTAGCTTCCTTCATCACTTCATCATTTAATTCAATAACTCCCCTCTTCTTTGATGTTGGAATAGGCACAGGAATAGCTGGTTCAGGTGTAATTACTTCAGGTCTAGCTTGTTTAGGAGGAGTCCAGTCTTCATAATTCTTGCTTATTTTAGCCATTAATTCCTCAGCTTCCTTTGGAGTCCTATTTCTGAAAACACAATCAGCACAACTATCTAGGTATGTCCTAGATTCCTCGGTTAGTCCATTATAAAATATATCGAGAAGCTCATTCTTAGGTAAAGGACTTCCAGCCTGTGCATGAATCAAAGCACAAAACCTTTCCCAAGATTCAGGCAATACCTCCTTTTCTCCCTGTTTAAAATCAAAAGTTCCTGCAAAATAGCATGTCTAGCACTGGGAGGAAACTATTTCTGCAGGAAAGTACTAATCAAGCACTCAGGGCTATCAATAGATCCAGGAGGTAAATTACTAAACCACGTTTTAGCTTCTCCTTTCAATGAAAAAGGAAAAATCTTAGCAAGAAAATAAGTACGCATCTTAATATCATCAGAAAACAAGCCACTCATAGTAGAAAGTTCATTCATATGTGCTACCGCACTTTCATTCTTAGTCCCACAAAAAGGATCTTTCTCGACAATCGCTATGTAAGATAGATCGAGAGAGAAATCATAATCTTCATCTATAATGTTTATGGGAGAAGCAGCAAATTTAGCATGAAGAGATAATTTGGGTCTAATAGTATGCCCCTCAAGGAGACTCTTAGCAGCGCTCCTATCATGGGTGTTCCTACATTCTTCAATAAACTCATGTCATCTCAACATAATCTTCTTCAGCATCATAACTCTTACTAGACTCAGGTGAGCTAACAGGTGTGGCAGTGCCTTCATTAGGAGTTTCGATATTTCCAGCTATAGTTCTAGCAATCGTAGCATCTAGGAAAGGACCTAATGAACCACTCTTATCAAGCACAGTAGAAGCAGCATCATCAGCATCAGAAGTTTCAGATTCAGCAGTAGTAGCAGTGTGTGTAGCATGTGTATGTGGTGGTGTAAGGAACTTACTCAAAACAGACGGTGAATCAAGAGCAGTAGAGGTGTTCAGAACCGTACCTCTTCTTGTAGTGGATGGTAAAATAGGAAACATGTCATCACGAGACTTACCCATGATGGATGAGTAGCAGAGAACAATAGAGAATCCAATTGAACTTGATAAATAAAGCTATGCTCCCCGGCAACGGCGCCAGAAAATAGTCTTGATGACCCACAAGTATAGGGGGTGTATCGCAGTATTTTCGAGGGAAGTGAAACCCAATTTATTGATTCGACACAAGGGGAGCCAAAGAATATTTATAAGCCTTAACAACTGAGTTGTCAATTCAGCTGCACCTGGAAACAATCTTGCTCACAGCAGTTTATCAGTAACAACAGTTTTGTAGTAGGAATAGTAAAGTAACAGCAGTAGTAAAGCAAAGACAGTAGTAACAAAAGCAGTAAACAATGGGATTCGAGTGCGGTGGGCATAAGGATGGATGGACGAGCGTTGCATGGACAAGACAATTCACATAGCAATCAGAACATAGGACAATTGCAGATAAATAAGATAAAGTACCCAAGTACTAGACAATCCTAGGCATGTGTTCCATATATAGTCATACGTGCTCGCAATGAGAACTTGCACAACATCTTTTGTCCTGCCAGCCCATTTGCAGCGGGGCCTCTAGGGAACTACTGGCAATTAAGGTGCTCCTTTTAATAGAGCACCGGAGCAAAGCATTAACACTCCGTGAACACATGTGATCCTCACATCAAAGCCTTTCCCTTCCGGTTATCCCGATTTATGTCACTTCGGGGCCATAGGTTCCGGACAACAATGTGTGTATACAACTTGTAGATAAGACCAGAAACAATACTATCATAATGAATCAATAATAAGTTCAGATCTGAAATCATGGCACTCGGGCCCTAGTGACAAGCATTAAGCACAACAAGTCGCAACAAAGTCATAAAGTACTAATAAAAGATACTAGGCACCATGCCCTAACAATCTGATGCCATTACATGAACGATCTCATCCAATCCCTACCATCCCCATAGCCTAAAGCGGGGGATTACTCACTCATATATGGGGGGAACATGGATGGTCGATGGAGAAGCGATGGTGATGATGATGGCGATGATCTCCTCCAATTCCCCGTCCCGGCAGGGTGCCAGAACAGAGTTTCTGGTACTGTTTCGTGGAATCTGGTGGTGGCGGCGGAGCAGAACTCCTTCTGGAAAAACGTCAAACCCCCCGAAGTTTTTAGGTCAGAAGGCTCCTTATAGGCGAAGAGAGAGGCCGAGGGGGTTCCTAGGGGGCCCACACCACCCCTGGCGCGGCCTGGCCTGGCCCGCGCCACCAGGTGGTGTGGCCACCCCAGGGCTCTTCTCCGTCTCGTATTCTGGCTCCTGGAGTCGTCGGGTGAAATAGGATTTTTGGCATATTTTCCGGGATTTTTCCTGATAGTTGATTTTCTACACAAACAGTAGACACCAAGGCAATTCTGCTGAA
The DNA here is from genome assembly GCA_910589775.1 of Avena eriantha. Lineage (NCBI taxonomy): Eukaryota > Viridiplantae > Streptophyta > Magnoliopsida > Poales > Poaceae > Avena > Avena eriantha. The sequence continues at coordinate 73,276,459 of OU342741.1, forward strand.
AACAGCGTCAGTTCGCATTAGTTGCATCCGAATCACACAAGTATAGAGGAGAAACAATAGCAAAAGTGTTCGGGAAAGTAGATACGTTTTAGACGTATCAACGTTCCACACCGCGCTCTCTCACGAGGCTCTTGGAATTGGTCGTTGCCCATTTATCAACCACCACCACGGCCCCATCCATCCATGTCACTCCTAAAGCGTTTTGTAATGCGTCTTCCACGTTTAATCACCTTCCATTTCAGATCGGTCCATAGTTGAATTCCATGGTACTCCGGCCATTGTGATTGGTCCAGGTATGGGTGAAATCGAGGGGCCCATGTCTTCTTAGTAGTCTCGATAGAGAACTCGGACTCTCTCACCGTGAGCGGATTATTATAGTCCAAATGTCGTCTACGAGCCGCGGTTAGCAAGTGTGAGCACGGAAGATGAAGCAACAATGCCCTTCTGCATGTGCAATCACATGTAGTAAGCGAGACCATGAATGCACGGCCTCCGTGTTGGACACCATCAACCGTGGTTCCCCTGGCTCCGTAACTTGGTATATATGCTCATCATTATCAAATTCCATGACAACTTGGGAATCCGCTTTCCTTGACTGAAATTCCATCCAATCATTAACCTTTGGTGGGAACTTGTATATATGATTGTTCTTGTAGTCTCCCGCAATCAACCTATTTGTTTCAGCTGAGTATTTTAGGAAACACTCATTCAACATGTCAAATGTATATTGGACTATTGCTGTGACGGGTAATGCACGGACACCTTTGAGCAACTTGTTGAAGCATTCTGCCATGTTGCTTGTCATTTGACCGTACCTTCGGCCACCGTCATGAAAATCTCGTGCCCACTTTCCCATATCTACAATGTTCCTAAGGAGAAACTATTTGCCCCCCGCATTGAGTTCTTTGTTATGGAACAATTTGTTGTACAAGTTTGAGAAACGGCGCTTCGTGAAAGCGAGACAACAATCTTGTAGATCATCGGACAAGTCCTTACTCTTGCATTCTCTATAGAAGTTTGAAACAAAATGTCTCATGCACCATTGATGGTGCAATGGGACATGTCCGGGAATGTCAAGCATCACCGCATTGAGAATTCCTTGATGACGATCCGAGATGACACATAATTCCCTTTGAGTGGGTAAGACCTTCGTTCTCAAAATATGGAAGAACCAATCCCAATTGTCATTGTTTTCCACCTCAACCAAAGCAAACGCCAAAGGAACCAACTGGTTGTTGGCATCGCTAGCTATTGCAATCAAGATAGTGCCCTTGTATTGTCCGGCCAAGAAGGTGCCATCAACAGATATAACAGGCCTACAATGTTCAAAAGCCCGAAGACATTGCTCGAAACCCCAAAATGTACGTCCAAATACTCGAACGGTTCTTCCGTTCATTATCCTTGTCTTGTTCCCATAAGGTTCAATGATATGAATCATGCCCGGGTTAACATTGGCCATCGCTAACAACAACCTAGGGATCCGGTTATAAGATTCCTCCCAATCACCGTACAACATCTTGAATGTGGCTTGCTTCGCCTTCCATGCCTTCCCGTACTTCACCTCGCAGTGAAAGACGGCTTTCACAAGCTCCATGACCATCTTGATGCTCATTATTGGAAATGACTTGACGTCATTGGAAATACTATAAGGAATGAACTCGAAGGTGAGTTATCGGTGCCCGTTCTTCACATCCTTGCGACTCACCTTTGGGCCTCAGCACATGTGAGTTGATACACAACTAGATATGTGCCAATCGGGACCTCCCTTGAATGGTCTTGCACGCACAATCCAAGGACATCTATCCTGCTCACATTTAACCGTGTAGCGCTTCTTCAAGTCCGAGTGCACCACCGTGTAAGGATGATGATGCTTAACCGAGAAGGCCTTTATCCATTGTTTAAATTCTAGCAAGGTCTTGAATCTCGTTCCGCGAGTCATCCCATTATTCTCTTCATTACCATCTTGGTAAGAACTTGTCCTTGGTCCAAGCACTACGCCCTTGCCTCCATCAACCGTGACTTCATCCGCGAGACTAGCATCATGAAATAAACATACTCGATGGTCCCGCCCCAATATGGTATCATGGATTTTGGCCTCTGTAGCCGTGAACCCCTCCTTGTCAAGTTCTACTTTGGGACCATCATCATCCGAGTCTGATGCATACCCTCGAGCATAGGGGATGTCACGGTCCATGTTCTCTTGCGTAATATATTTGTCCAAATCTCCAACATTGTTGTCGTGAAGCTCAACCTCACTCTCATCTTGCCCATAATCATCATTGTTCTCTTCCAATACTTCATCTTGGTACTTCGAAATCGGGCTCAATATTTAGATTAAAGGAGGGTCACTCAATACCTCTTGGTTGAAGGGTGGGGGACTCCTAGAATCCAATGGGGAGGCAAAATGGTTCAAGTCCAAAGGCAACAAAGTATCAACCTTCTTGGTAGCAAATAGATCAAGAGCCTTGTCTAGTGATTCGGCCACCACCTCCTTGTATGCAACCCAACGGGCCTCGGAAGAGATACACATGGTCTTCCAACGGACATGCATTCCGAAACTCACATTATGTCTTCCCTCCAACTCAACAATATCACTTGGGTCCATCCATTTCAATTCTATCCTAACTTGCTTCAAGACCTCGATGTAGGTTGGACTACGTTCAAACACCATGTCTAGCTCATTCGGGTCCGGTTCTATGTTGCCTTTCAAAAATGCATCCTTGTCCACATGATGAACATGAACGATTATTTCCATACCTAACACATAAGAGAATATGATCATTAACTACCCATGACAAGATGGATAAAAATATAGTAGTCGCATTATCAAACAATTTATCTAACAACAACACCATCCCTTACATGAGCAAACCCTAACCATAGCCATAACATTCCAATAAACCAAACTCTAACAATCCAAGAACCCTAAACCTAACTAAATGCTTCTTAGACACCATTCTACCCAACATTGGCCATGAACCCAACAAATTTCCAAACATTTCCTCACAAATCAAATTTCTAGGGTTTCAACTCAAATCCCACTAAAATGAAAGATTTCAATCGGTGAAAATGGAGGGAATAGAGGGAGGGTACCTCTAGTAGCCAGGGAGGGGGTCGAAATCCACCAAATGAAGCCTCCAATCTAAGGGATTTGAGGGGGAGGGAGAGAGGGCTGCCGCTGGGTCTTCTTCTGTTCTTCCTGGCGGCTAGGGAGTGACTAGGTCGGGGTGGGGAGGGGGGCCACGCGCGTGGCCGTATGTCTCAATGTGTAGCGCCTATCTGAAAGGCGCTACACATTAGGGCATAGCGCCTAGGCGCTGCACGGCCCAGGCGCTACACGGCCCGGTGGGGCCAGGGCAGGCCAGGCGGCCGCCACGCTGGCAGGGACCATAGCGCCTATGACATAGGCTCTATACTGTAGAGTATAGCGCCTTGCTGTTGGGCGCTACAAAAAGGGTTAATGGGTGTGAAATACTTTCGGCCAGAGTTCATTTTGCGAATTTGTTTTTATTGGGGGTTATTTTTGTCCATTTTCTCTCGGGGAGAAGGGAAAGCAGAGGTGGCAGAAAAACCGTCAGAACAATGATTTTGCAATGTACAAACAAAGTAAGGAAGTTATAAACTATATTCTAACTATAATATGTGTTAGATCATTTTAGTTTTACCCCCTTTGCATGATATGCAAGGAAATTAAAAGAGTCACCGAGATAATTACGGTTCCTAAGCAATTTAATATAACTGATCTATGTGAGTGTATTAGTTACCATCATGTCTATGCATGAAGTTAATTACGGATAAAAATTCTCCAAGCCTTGAGCAGGTCGATTCGGAACATCTTATTTAGCTAGGCTTGATTTCCATCACACGTTTTATCCTCAGAGTGCTCTGGATCCTTTCTTATTTTCTTTTGCATGCACCGCCGATTTCATGACAGAGGACTTCACCGATATCGTGTATAAGCATCAAAGGAAAAGAGTGCCGCAGCACGCTCCCTCCCTTGGCTACATGTTGTAGGGCTCCCACTCGCACACGGCGTGGCCTCACTCTGGTCTTGGCCCGTAGTGCTGCGATGTCGTCGTGGCGGCCAGACTGTTGCTCTGTTCGTTTGCCGTCCTCCACTCTCGTGACCTCAACTGCCGCCACCGATGGGAGTGCTGCTAGCAACCCGACGAGGACCCCATCGATGAGCTCAACCTTAATATAGGGAGGTGTGGCTTGCTCTGCCATTGGGCCATGCAGCCATCGGCGCATGAGGAAGTTAACTCCTTGATCATTAGATTTTGGACAAGACAATGCGTGAATCAAGGATTGTCTGCCAGCGATCAGCAAAGCCAAAACCCAAAGTGATGGGACACACGAATTTTCCATGGAACTTCAATGTACAACCGGTTGGAGTAGATGCTGCTTATTTATCGGATGGAAGTTCTCTCCTATCATTAATGTGAGCACGATTGCGTCCGTAATTTTTATGGTAGAAGCAAACATGGCCAATCTGTTGATTCCTCTTGCGTCGTATCAAACTGATACGAACCACTTGGCGTGACATATGCTGCTAGAATGGAGGTGTACTTCATCATCAACCTACTGCGGTGTGTGGCTAGCATACCCGCACGAGCCGGCCTCGAGACGATTGAAGCAGCCCCACGCGCACCAGCCGGACCGCAGTGCAGACGTGTTCACCGAAGAGGCGGAGGTCGTTGGAGGCTGTAGCTATGGCATCGCCGACGACCAAGAAGGCGGCGTCTAGGGCTACGCTAGAAATCCACGGAACGACTTCTCGCCTGGTAGGTGGGTTAAACCGCGATGCCATTTAGGTCATCGGGCGCTTCAATATATAGGCAGCTAGATCACATACAATTTTTTGTTACTACAAGTATATAACTTCCTCTACAAGCCTATACAGATAAATACGTACATACGAAAACCGTACAGCTCATATCTTAACAAATCGCATGAGTCGGTGCGTTTCGGGAGAGTTGTTTCTTTCCATTTATTCATTAATAGTTAAATGTCCGTGCGCAGCCATGGGTACCGGTCACCAATATAAACATGATGCACGTGAATATTTCCAGTGACGTGGAGGATATGCAAATGAGGACATATTTTTAATCAATATTTTCAACACGACACCTTCCCTTAGAGTTGCAGTTTAGTTACTCAAACTACCTCTCGCTTCTCCCTATCTTCGCTCTATTTCCCTCTTTCCCTCTTATAGTGCCGTCACTCAATCACCAATGAGATGGAAGTATTAAAAGGGAAGGAAAACAATAGAATTAATTAAGATTATCGATACACTTGTATACTTCTTTTTCTATGCCAAGGAAGAACACACTCATGCTCTTTCGTCAGCTCGGTTCCTTCTTTCTTGTCAACCAAATTTTCCTCGCCGGCTTAGTCGTGTCAGTATAGATACAAATGTAGTGTATTAATTAGGTGTACACATGTATATCATCTTAGACTGACGGCAGAATTTTACTTAGGTAGATTCCAGTTCTTTGGCATCTCTAATGGACAAGATGTGTTTGCGAAGCTCTTCGACTAATTTGCGTGGGTTTGTGGGCGTGATGTGGACTGGAAGAGGATGTTTGTTTTTAGCTACATCAGGTAAGTCTAGTCGCTTTGGCCCTCCACGATCATACAATCAGAATCAATCACATTCTTTTCATCCTAGGACGATAGTATATTGGTTTTCCTTTTATCTTATTCAATTTCTGGTAAGAGGAGGAAAAATCAGTTACAAGATTACGGAAGGTACAAGAGAAGATTGATAATTGTTTCTGTCGTCGTAGATGGCATATGATTGAAACGATCTAACACTAATTTATCACATGTATCTCATTGTTTGTACTTGTTTTTTAATGGGCAGCCGAGACTCACATGTTTTAGCCTTGTTGCGAGGGTGCGGTGAGGAGCGCGATCCATGTAGCACGTCGGCGCTAGGCGGCGGCAAGGAGTGCGATGTCCAGAATATTCATGCGTGACGAAGACAGGACATGTAATCACGAGAGGCTCCATAATTTTCTCTGTCATCACGATAGTAATTGCATTGCCGTGTAGTTATATTTTATGAAGCAATCATTAAGGTAAATACTACTTATCGTGGTCCGATGGGAAACAAACCGTCGGACCCATCCAATGCCGTCCATCTCGCTTCCGTCGAACGAGCCGAGGTTCCCTTGATTTTTTCCCTATCCGTTAACCCCGCATCAACCTCAAATATTACGGCTTGTACGCATTGTATGCCCCCAAATCTGAACCCTCCTCGACACCAGCTCCTGAAGTCCTAACCCTGCCATGGATATTCTTTTCTTACCGTCTTCCCTCAGCTCTCCGTTCCTCGTTGTACCCCCTCAGCACCACCCCTGCCATGGCGCACTTCACCCCTTTTGGATCTACTCGTTCAACGGATCACATGCCGTTCCGCCGGGTCAACCGCGCAATACACCAGCCGAAGCAGCCGCCCAGAGTGTGCTTCAACTGGTCCGGTCACCCCATCGATCCATTCAAGGACGACACGATCAAGTTTGTAGGTAATGGTAGTGGTAGGCGATCTATGTCCCAAAGTGTCTATATTTTCCACGGTTTTGAACGGTTGCCCATCACTCTTGGTGTTTTAAGAAATCATCAAACCCTATTTTGAAGGAAACTAACAACTTTAGCCAAGTTCGAGGATGCGTTGGGTAGATTTTTTTGTTCCGATGTTTTTAGTTTTGCTTCATTAGCAACTGAATTTTGCTTCCTTACCAACTGAATTTTGCTTCCGTTAAAACTAAATTTTGCTTCAATCCAAAAGTATTAATTTTAAACCAGTCAAAGTATGTTTCCGTGGAAAGTCGATTAGTGCTTCCATGGTGAACCGGTTTTCTTGGCTGGCTGGGGTGTGCTTCCACTTGTCCGGACCACCCCATCAACCAATTCATGGACTACATGATCATGCTGTAGGTAATTCTAACTGATCAAGGTCCCGAACTGTCCATATTTTTTACACTTTTGAAGATCAAATCCATCTAATCCTTTGTGATATCATATGTATCTGTGAAAATAATTTCAGGTGCTCGTTCATAGAACCAATGGTTGAAATTGTTGTTCTGTCATTTTTGTACATGATTTCTTGGGTGTTGGATCACTGTTTTGATGAAGGTGTTTATTGCAAATTAGGTGGTACTAGCAAAAGGGTTTGAACTACCTCCAGGTTCCAGCTAAGTCGTCAATGAACTTCATCTCGACGGGGACTACTATGGTTGATGAGAAGGACCAAGAACAGAAGCAAGGGAGCCCACAACTGCATCGTGTCATTGAAGGACTAAAGCCTTCTGGATTGATGTCTAAACTGTGCGGACGGAAATTCATTCAGTGTAAGCAAGGGAGCCCACAACTGCATCGTGTCATTGAAGGACTAAGGCCTTCTGGATTGATGTCTAAACTGTGCGGACGGAAATTCATTCAGTGTTTGGAACACATTGTTGGTTAACATATGCTGCATCTATAACATATCGTCCTACATAATGAAGCAAATTTGTATCATTTAGGAAACATGTGATATGGAAGGTTGAAGCTATGTACTGTCTATTTTGACAACTTGAAGGAAGAAAATATGTATTTTTTGTGAAGTTTGTCAAGTGAATATACGAAGCACTAAAATTTCTACAGATATATGAATGAAGCTTCTGTAGTCACACAAACACGAATAATGCAGGTTCTCATAACATAATCATGCTTCTAAACATTAGTGCACTATGCTTCCTAGGCATATGACTGAAGTTTTTGGCACACCAATCCACTATATACTTCCACCATTAGTGCATTATTCTTGAACCATTAAAATTTCATGTTTATATATTACAATGTTTTTTAAATGTATATCCGGTTACATATGATAGAAACTTTTGCGTGGTACATCCAAGAAAATCCATTCACCAAAGAAGCATTAATCCACGGTCCGCATATACATACTTTGACAGGCTTAAAATAAATATTTTTATATTCGAGCAAAATTTTGTTCTAATGGAAGCCAAATTCAGTTGCAAGGGAAGCAAAGTTAGTTAACATTATAAACAAAAAAAACTACCGACCGAAGCAAATCTACACGACAGAAACTGGCTAAAGTTGTTAATTTCCATCAAAATAGGATTTAGTTTCTGGAAAAAATCCATGCGTGATTGGAGAGTAGTTAATAGTGTATCGCAATAAATAATAGTTTGTTTGAGGGAAGGGTGGAATTACGGGAGTAGTTATTATGGAAGCATGCAATCAGGCCCTCCTTTCACGAATGCAATCGCGCATAGTACCTCATTGAAAATCAGACGTCAATCGTGGTTCGAGTTGTAGGGCTATAGACTGGTCCGATGGGAAGCCATATAGTATCGGGCACTGATTCCTTTAAGGCCCCTTTTTCTTCTCTATACTCCTTAATTGCCGTTAGTAATCTTTGTTAATTGCCTTTATTAATTGTCGCTATTAATTGGTGGATGTGCAAAACAAGAACGTCGCGCAATGTCATTGGGACGTCCTGGAGCGTTAGATCTGATAGATTTGAAGGTCGAGATTAATTGTTCCTGCCTAGTTGGAGGAAACAGAGGAAATTCGCCCTTTTTAGATAATAGAGATAGAGATAGAGATACCAAAAAACGCTCAGATCGATCCTCTATAGGTGAGCCGGACAGTGAATACCGAGTTTGGCATACTTTCATCACTACAGTCGGCAAAACAAACTTGCAAAGTACCATGTCCTAAACAAGAAAATAAAGTCATTTTATCTGAAACTGTATAATTCACAAAAAAGTATCTTGTCTAGCACCATATCCTTTCTCTAATCTCTACTATATACATGATCAACATAGTAATTTTGTCTCTACAAAATAATCATTCATATGATCGATGTAGTAATTTTGTCTCTACAAATAGTCATTCATATATATGATCAATGCATGTAGTCAATTTGGCTCTACAAAATAATCAATCCAACACTAGATATAATCTCTAGCTATGGATCTACAAATATACATATAAATCTCTAGGTACCATATGAATCTACACATACATATACATCTCTAACTACCATATATTCTCTATCTACCATATGAATCTACACATACACATCCAACATTAATCTTAGCATACATATAATCTCACCGTGAAATCGGATCGGAGACTCACCGCGATGGTGGCGGGGTGACTACATGGATGGAAACAACAGCACTAGGGAAGGGGAAGGGGAGCAGATGCGTGCACATGCGGAGTGGCCGGGGATAGAAGACAGATGCGTGGTGGATCGAGAGTGTGAGACCTAGAAAGCCGCGTGGCTGAATTAAACTTGAAGCCGTTTTGGTAAGTAGCTAGTGGTGGCGTTCGAAAGAATCAACCACCATCAGATGTGTCACTAGTGGAGGCGTTTAAATAGTCTGAACGCCAGTACTAACTTTGTCTCAGCTGCATTTTTGGGGACCATATACATGTGGCATTGGCCTGCTTCCAAACGCCACTAAAAGGTGTTACTGGTGTGACGTTCGATAAATATAGGACGTTGTTACTATTTTCTCAAAAAGTGGTGGCGTGTGATTTTCTAAGCGTGCCACGAGAAAAATGACTGCTATAGACATTTTTCTACTAGTGCGGGAACCTCCACGGTCTCTTCCTCGTCCGCCACGACCTCTAGATCTGAAAGTGGAAGCTACTGCTACCGTATCCGGGTTGGGTTTGTCGTTAGTGGGATTCTTGCGTTTCTGGTTCTGGTTTTGTTGTGTCTTAGCCGATTTTGAGTTTGGGTTGGTCATATTGTTCAACAGTCCCCATGAGTCGTCAGCAACATCAGCATACTGGCTAGTCAACTGTATCACCAGTCCTAAGTTGGTTATTTTGTCCTGCTTCAGGTGGTGATGGAGTAAGCCGACTAGGAGCCTTGAGATGAAAGCTTCTATCGCGGTATGATCATTTACTCTTTCACTGGAGTTCTTCGTGTCGATCCATCGTCTGAGATAGTTTCTATAGGTTTCTCCTAGATTTTGGGTATAGCGTTGCAGATCGACGACTGTGCAGGGCCTTCTGTAAGTACCCTCAAAGTTTCTGAAGAACACACTCTACATATCATACCAGTTCTGTATGGTTTTTTCTAGCAGCTCGTTAAGCCATGAGCGAGACGTTTTCCTTAACATCAACAGGAGTTATCAAACGGCGATGAGGTTGTTGCCGCCTTTGGCGATGCAAACAACGTTATAGTAAGCGTGAAGCCAGGTATATGGCCGAGCGATCCCTTTGTAAGTCAGAATATGTTTTGCGATTTGAAAATCTTCCGGGAACTTGGTCTTCCAGATTGTGGACCAAAGCATTTAAGACCCATGTAAATGTCATCCGACTCAGAGTGTCTTGTTTCCTTGTTGCATTTGATGCGATAACGCGTGTACTTAGGTGACAACGAGCGTCGTGGTGAATACATACATTCGAATGCAGAGCTGAGGAGAGGTTATTTTTTTGAATTTTTTAGCATACAACTAAAAAACAAACTAAAGGATTGCCTTTTTTAAGTCTTTGAAAGGTGGTACTTGAAATCGAAAAAAAATCATCTTTCTGGATTTTTCTTAGTGAACCACTGGTGCGTGCATATGTGTGACCTTCAATACCACCGGCGGAAGCGTACGTGGGTGAATGTGGTAATTCCGCAGGCCACCACGCGCGCCGCCGGGAGAGAAAAAAGAGCTCCTGCCCTAGGGTACTCGTCTTCCAACGCCGGCCTCTGGCGGCTTCCCCCGCCGGCGACCTAGGTCGTCGGTGGTGAGAGGGGTCACCGGGTCCACACGTGTGGATAATTTTAGTCTAAAGTAGATTTGTTTTTAGGCTGCTTATCGTCTTGGTTTCGGGGACGAAGATGACGACGCTGAATAAATTTTCTTCAGATCCTTCCCCGGTGGATTTGGAGATCAGTCTATCCAAGCAAGGATGGTGTGGCGGTGGCGCCATCCTCGTGGTGGATTTGTGTCCTTACGCTCCGCCGCTGCGGCGGCGTTTGCTCTAGCGCCGGCGCGGAACCTGTGAGGTAGTCCAGGAACGGATGCAGATTGTGATGTGCATCGACAATATCTGGAAGATGGTGGATCGTGTGCTGGGTCTATGGTTCATGGATGACAGGTATGGCTTCCTCCTTCGACGTCTTAGTCGTGACGGTGCTAGATCTGGAGCTCGATGGCGTGTTCGGGGTGTTGCCCCGGTCTGATTCGTTCAATGGCAATGGTTTCACTTTGGGTGAGCCACCTCGGAGGTCCGCAAAGCTGCATGTCAGCGATGGAGCCGCATCAAGCTCGGATGTGGAGGTGATCTTTCATTCTTTCCTTTGATGGCTACTGGCTACTATGGTGGTGCCAGAGGCAGGTGACGGGCGTCGGCGTCAAGTTCAAAGGTTTCTTCGGTTTAGATTGTTTTCTTTCTTGGCCGGTGGTCTTTTGTGTAAAAGCTTGCGTTTTGCTATCTTTTCAGTTTTGCCAGGTCGGTGTTTATGTGGCTTGTACTATGATGTTTGATATATAAACAGAGACACGTATTAACGTAAAAAAATTCCGCATGCCATTTTCACTCCTCTAAATACCGCGGAAAACTCCGGCCCGTTCGTTGGTACGTGAGGAGAGTGGCGACCGGAGATAACGTAGACCGTAGACGAGCAGCTGGCTGGGCGTGAGCTGCAAAACACGAGCGATCGACGAGAGCCAGCCAGGCATCGGCGCATCGCAAGGCTAGTTAGCTAGCGCGCGCGCCTTCGATTCTTATCCAGTGGCGCGCAAGCAACGGGCCGGGTCCTATGATCAAACCCTATTTTTTCTTCTTACGAAGGAGCGTACGTGCTCGGCCAGAAAAAACAGCGATCCCGAGGCTTGCCGGGGCGAATTTTAGATCAGAAACAACTGTCGACAAGCGTGCACTTCTTGAATTTCAGTGGCACGGATTTGCTGTAAATTTATCTAAATTTAGATATATCTAAAAACTGTTTAGTTTAATAAACGTATCTAAACATCTTTTAGTGTGTAGATTTGGAGTGAACTGACGCATCAAAAGACGTCTAGATACGGCATTTCACAAAAGTTAAAATATTTTATATTTTCAGAAACGGAGGGAGTAGATACATTCTAATTTAAAAAAAGTTGACGCATTTATTTTGAGACTGAGTGAGTAGATTTTTTCCCCTCTGCATATCGTACCACGTTAATGTGCATGTATTGTGACCTTGCGTCCATCCGAATTCATTCCTGAATTCTGTTGAGAGAAAATAGCTGTAACGAAACCGACACGATGACAATGATACGAGTCCAATGCGCAGGCACAATCGTGTACTCCGCCACCGGTCATTTCGCTTGTACTACCGTCTTGTAAAAGAAACGGATGAAAACATTCGCTTTCGGACATGCCTGATCACGGTCACTGAAACGTGTATCGCAGGCCACACCTAGCCCGAACCGATCGATTTCTCTAAAATAAAAATTCCTTCTAATCGCCACAACCGTCCATTTAAAAAGGCGGCACGGTCCGCGGTCGCGCACGCAAGGAAAGCGCGAACGAGCTAGGCAGCGACACGCGAACCAGCGCGCCGAACGGGTTCAAGCTAGGGAGGTCGGAGGTGTCGCCGTCGCCCGTCGATCGGGTCACGCTAGAGCCGGAGGCCAGAGTTGTCACCGTCGATCAGGTCACGGCGACGAAGAACCCTGGCGTCTCGACCGCGCTGGCTAGTCCTTATCCGCTCTGGGGTTGCACCATGCACTGCATGTACTGGCGCGGCTTGGATCTTCCTCGTTAAAGCATCTCTAGTAGATACCGCATACCGTGATAACGCAAAAGACGAAAGGGATAAACCGGGAATGTTTTTTGCGGTATAGAAAAACACGGGGCGGAACAGATGCACTAATCCGAACTGGATATTTAAAAATCATCACACATTGGCGCCAGATTATAGTTTTACATAGAGGAGGTTTTGATCATATAGATCTACATATATAGTTTTAGCAGAATTTGATGCTGCGGCCTGCATTCATATTTCACCTAGCATCTACGCGTTACCGGCGATACCTACTCACCGGATCATCATCGGTGGCGGCACTTACTCCTCGTCGGTTGCCGCGTTGCCGAAGTCGTCTGCCATGAAGTACTCGTCGGGTAAGTGTGCTTCCAAGGCCTCGAGCCGGCGGTCATGCTCGCGGAAGGAGATGCGGCAAGCACGGAGAAAGTTGTGCTTCTCTTCTGCCTCGTCCGCGGCATCGTCGGGCGGAGACGCGGGAGGGGGGGTTGAGCTCACGGGGGCCGACGCCGTGTTCCTACACGGGGACGCGCTCACGCTCCCCCTCTACCGACGGCGCTGCTCCTGGAGCTCGCCGCCCGGAGCTCCTCCGCCTCAGGCGGCAGCAGCACCGACAGTCGCATCTACCAAATCACGGCTCGATTGGCCGGCCATGGCAAGAGCGGGGTGCACACGGAGGTTGGCGGCGGCGATGTGCTTTTCGTCGGCGGAATCAGAGAAGAATGCGGGCGGCGACAAGGGTTTTCTAGGCGGGGCGGAAGGAAAAATGGATGCGGATCTAGCGCCCCCCCCCCCCCCCCAAGTATATGCGGGATGGATGGGCCTCGATGCAGGAAACCACAAAAAAATTGCGGTACGGCCGTTTTGCGGTATCTGGAAAGACTATTTTTTAGCCACACTAGCGCATATCAGCCTAAAATTTTACGGTATCTGCTAGAGATGCTCTTAAGCTTATTGGTGCGTGGTGGCGGCATAAGTTTGGCCAGCTGCAGCTAGCTATACACGCTCGATCAATCGGGTCGGGTCTCTATCCGTGGCCGCGAACGATACTTGGTGGCTGGCTGGCCTAACCAAAACGCACCAAAGTGACCATTAACCAACCGCATCTACCTATATATGGCCCTAAGCTGACGCTATAACAGTAGCTAGCTAACCAATCCTGGTCTTTGATAACCATGTTTATCAGGGCACTTCCAATGGTGTGTATTATGTAAAGATTGTAGCATAATGTGAGGGACCATAGTAATGTTGTTTTTTGCACAATCCTCGCGAATAAGAAGTTTTTTCTTCATGTAGAAGAAGAAGATTTCTTTGGATAAACAAAGGAGAATATTTTCGGTTATTAAATATAAAGCTGATGATTGAGAGCTTTGGGTGCTATCAAATCAGGGGGAAATTAAATTTGTTTCATGTGATAATGTTAGTGATTTAGGTGCTGGTCGTGGTTCTACCTGCCCAGCATTCATCTACTACCCCCTATATATAGTGATTAACTAATGGGGTGATTATCTTACAAGTCAGTCGTTCATGACATCACATGAGATGATGAGAATCGTTGGATGGTTTCATTTTCGTTCCAAAACAAGGGATCACACAACTTTTCACACCGTCCTTCGGGACTAACTTGTAGGATTCAGTTTCTATTACACGCTACCAAAAACCAAATATTACCTCTGCTCCAGTGTTCCTAAATGCAGCCTACGAAAACATAATATATTTTGAAAGAGAGGTAGTACTATGGAATGGGTCCACTAACCAACATGCACGGTGAGTTGCAGTTTTATGACAATAACAATGACTGATAAGAAGTAATGTTTGTTGTATCTTGGACCCAAACAAGTAGGAGATGTTAGATGATGTATAGGTTTTTTTCCTTTACCTTTGTATACCGTATGTATTGTATATGGATACCCCCAACTATCTTGTACACTTGTGTCTACGGACTATATATTAACACGCAACTGGTACGAAGCCAAATACCATTCCACGCAAACACTAATATGGTATCAGAGTTGGTCTCTTCCGAGACCTAGCTTCCCTAGCCGCCGTCGCTGAAGCCTCAGCGCCGCCGCCACAACAAAGACCGCCGCCGCCGCCACCGCCACAAAACCCTAAAGCCCTACAACCTGCCACCGCCGCTGGGATCAGCCGCCGCTGCCACAACAACAACCGTTGCCACCGCTTCCTAAGCCGCCGCCGCATCTACAACCAACACATCTGGCGCTGCCGCTGCCTGACAGCTGTCGTCGCCTTCAAGATCTACATCTCCGACACTCATGATCAAGATCTCTCGCCACCATGAGCACCTCGTCATCAGCCTCTTCGCTGGCCGCGTCTCTTGGGGCACCGCCGGCCCAACTGCTCAACCGCACCAACCACCTCGCCTGGAAGGCTCTCGTCCTCCCGGCGTTTCGTGGTGCTCGCGTCATGGGCCTCCTTGATGGCACCTACGCTGCACCACCTGAGTACATTCAGGTTGAAGATGAAAACAAGAAGAAAATCAATGTGGAAAATCCTGCCTATGCCTCGTGGATCTCACGGGATCACCAGGTGCTGCGATTCCTCCTCAACTCCCTCTCGCCAGACATCCTCTCCCATGTCCTTGGCATGGAAACCACTGTCGAGGCTTGGTCGAAGATCGACAACATGTTCAAGACTGCTGCTCGCTCCAAGGTTCAGCATCTGCGAGGTGAGCTTAATGATACTAAAAAGTTGATCATGACCGCACATCAATACTACACCAAGATGAAGGGGCTGGCCTCCGAGCTAGCTGCAATCGGCAAACCTCTTGAAGACGATGAACTCGTCGGTCACCTGCTGAGCGGCCTCGACAAAGGCCACTACAATTCTCTCATCACATCTATCAACGGCAACCCCCAACATCACGCTCGATGAGTTCTTCGGTCAACTCTCCTCCTACGACATGCGCAATGGTGTTCAATCTGATGCTGACAAAGGGTTCTCCTCCTCGGCCAACCTCGCTGATCGTGGCTATGACCGCGGCCACAACCCCCGCGGCCGCAGCCCAGATCGTGGTCGCTTCGACCGTGGACATCGTGGAGGAGGCGGTGGTGGCGGTTCACGTGACCGCCGCGATCGCCGTGATGGCTCATGGAGACGCGATGATGCTCGCCCCCGCTATGAGGGAGATCGCTACCGCCAGCGCGATGATGATCGTCGCCGTGATGATGGCGGTGGTGGTGGGGGTGACCGCCGTTGCCCACGGGCCCGTATTGATCGGGCTCCTACACCTTTCGTCGATGTCACGTGTCAAATCTGCAAGATACATGGCCACCCTACGAGTGAGTGTTGGTGGCATTTTCAACATGATGATGATGAAGATGGTGATCGTGGTGAGAAGGGGGCACACTTTACCTCCTACTGAAGGAAATATGCCCTGAGAGGCTATAATAAAGTTGTTATTATGTATTCCTCATATATGATAGATGTTTATTTTGCATGCTATAATTGTATTGATCGGAACGTCAATACATGTGTGTTTAATAAACAAAAAGGGTTCCTAGTTATGCCTCTCTTATAGACTAGCTTGTTGATTAACAAGATGATCAAGGTTTCCTGATCATAGACATTGGATGTTGTTAATAACAAGGTCACAGCATTTGTGAAATGATGTGATGAACATTCATCTGAAGTATAGCATTACGATCAGGTCATTATGTTTAAATTGCTATAACATCATATGAAGTAATCTTTATCCTTAGACCATGAGATCATGTTAATTGCTAACACCGGAAGAGTATCTTGATAACATCAAACGTCACACTGTAACAGGGTGACTATAAAGATGGGTTTAGTGCTACGAAGGTGTTATGTTGAGGCTCATGGATCAAGAGTGGAATTTGTCATTCCCGATGACGGATAGATATAATCTAGGCCCTCTCGGTGATATCACATTAAGATAGCTTGCAAGCAAGTGATGTAATCACTAGAATGTTATAT
Source organism: Avena eriantha (assembly GCA_910589775.1). Taxonomy (NCBI): domain Eukaryota; kingdom Viridiplantae; phylum Streptophyta; class Magnoliopsida; order Poales; family Poaceae; genus Avena; species Avena eriantha. The sequence goes on from OU342741.1 coordinate 73,293,191, forward strand.
CACGTGAACGAGAAAAGAGTGCATGTCGGTAATGAGATCAAACTAGGTATTTGGATACCGATGATCGAATCTCGAACATGTATTATATTATGAGACAAAGGGATTAAGTTACTAGCGTTAAAGGTTCTCACGATCATAGAAGTCATCGTTGAATGTGCAGGAGTCAGTATGGATCTCCAGGTCCCGCTTCTGATTATTGATCTAAGAGGAGTTTCAATCATGTCTGCATTATTCGCGAACCGTAGGGTGACACACTTAAGGGTTGCCGGACACCATTTTGGAGCACATATGTTTCAGACGAAAGAATTGCAAAGCGCAGGAATTGTTTCGATAGAAATCGTAATTGTTTCGGGTGAAATTGCAGAAAGTGGTTCTGCATGTGATATTGAAATGTTGCAAGGGGTTTTATGTGAATGTTTGTTAATTAAAGTAATTAACAAAATTCTGAATAAATTTAATAAAAGAGTTTTATTAAATGATAGAGCATTAAACTTAGAGAATTTTAATGCATTTAAAGTGGAGACTTTAAAAGAGAATGTGAAGAGGCATTTTAATGTGGAGGGAGTTACCACCACATGAATGGGGGAGGTGAGGGGTCACCCCCCCATGGGGAGCCGGCCATGAGGAGGGGTCCCCCCTCCTCCTATAAAAGGCCCCCTCTTCCTCCTTCTTCCTCACACCTCCTCGTGAAGGATCTCTCTCCCCCTCTAGAATTATTCCCCATGGTCTCGGATTAGCGAGATACATGTTCCCGGTGGCATTTCGTCTGGAAGGAGTTGCTGCTTCTGCTGCATCGCTGGAGCGAGGAGGTGGAGGTTGTCCGGTGGCTTGAACGTGTGTGTGTAAGGACGGATGCGCTGCTGATTTGCGGCGCTCGGACTTCCACATGATCTTGAGATCGGCAAGTGTACGACTACATCAACCACGAGTTCCTACTCGTTAACAAAACTCGTTATCTTTAAGGGTACGTTCTCCATGGATGTATGTCCACCCGTTGCTCTGTATCTAGTAGATAGATCTTGGCATATAGTTCTCATCGTAGCAACTTTTTGTTTTCTATGCTGTGGACCCAACACCTACTGCGTTGATACTAATTGGTACCCCGACAGTGGTTCCACCAATCATCTTGCTGGCCAGATGAACAAGCTCTCCACTGCTGAAAAGTACACTGGACATGACACCATCAACACTGCTGACGGCACAGGTATGAAAATAAGTCATATTGGTAACTCAACATTGTGCACCCCTCATGGTTTCTTTGCACTCAAGGATATTCTCTATGTTCCTAGTGCATCTAAAAACCTCTTGTCAATGCATAAATTTACTCTTGATAATAATGTATTCATTGAGTTTCATCCTTTCTTCTTTTTAATCAAGGACCAAGCAACACGAAGAGTTCTATTTAGAGGCCCATGCCGTGGTGGTCTCTACCCCTTGATGCCCATGTTCCATGAGACCTCCAATCTCGCCTTCCTCACAATAAAGTTGTCTTCCTCTACATGGCATCGTCGTTTAGGTCATCCATCTTCCTTCGTGGTGCAACAAGTTCTTAGGAGAAATAAAATATCTTACACCCCAGAGAGTACACCATATGTTTGTGACTCTTGTCAACTAGCCAAGAGTCACCAACTTCCATACCCCATATCTACTACTGTCTCTACTATTCCTTTGGAGCAAGTGTTCTCTGATGTGTGGGGCACTGTTCCTCTTTATGTTAGAAAACATGCATACTATGTAAGCTTTATTGATGATTATAGCAAATTTACTTGGATATACTTGCTTAAAAAGTGTTCTGATGTTTATCAAGCCTTTCTTAACTTTCAATAATATATTGAGTGCAAGTTTGGTAGGAAGATTGTCACTATGCAAATTGACTGAGGGGGTGAGTATGAAAAACTGAATGGTTTCGTTCAAAGAGTTGGTATAACATATCATGTTTCCTGCCGACATGCTCATGAACAAGATGGTTCAGCTGAAAGGAAACATCGTCACATTGTTGAGGTTGGTCTTGCCTTGCTTGCTAATGCATCCATGCCTCTGAAGTTTTGGGATGAGGCTTTTCTCACAGCAACGTTCCTCTATAATATTCTTCCTAGCAAGGTTCTAAATTTTGAAACCCCCACTGAACGCCTTCTACATGTTACACCTAATTATGATGCCTTGCATACTTTTGGTTGTGCTTGTTGGCCAAATCTTCTTCCATACAACAAACGCAAACTTTCTTTTCGATCCAAGCAATGTGTTTTCCTTGGTTATAGTCCTCTTCACAAAGGTGTTAAATGTCTTGATGTTGCCACCGGTTGTGTCTATATATCGCGCGATTTTGTCTTCGATGAAAACATATTTCCCTTCAAATCCCTTCATCCAAATGCTAGTACACGCCTCAAGCATGACATCTTACTCCTTCCATCGTCTTTCCACCAAGGGGGTGCACAAAATGTTGATGATACTATTATGCCTATTGTGCCTATCACTCACGTCTTGCAGAATGAAGGATTAGCAAATGAAAATTCTGCTGAAAGCAGTGCTAAAACCTACACATCAAATAATGATCACCATGGTATAGAAAATGACAAAGAAGAGGGCGCGGAGCACGAGGGGGAACATTTCCCTGCAGCGACAGCCGCCGGCTCCGATCCCGAGGAGGATCGCGGATCGTCCCCCGAGCCAGATTCTCCCGCGCGCGCGTGCACGCCTCCCCAGCGCGCAGATTCGCCCGCCCCGTCGCTGTCCGCTACAGTGCCCACTCCGTTGCTGTCTGTAGCCGGGTCCAGCGTGACGGGATCCTCTGCGGCGGGTGGCTCTGTGTCCAGCCCTGCGTCCAGCTCTCCTCCGTCGCCAGATCATACTGCTGCAACATCTCCACTGCCATCTCCTTCGCGCACACGTTTGCAGAAAGGTATTAGACAACCAAAAATATATACTGATGGCACTGTTCGATATGGTATGTTGTCCACCACAGGTGAACCAAACACTCTAATGGAGGCACTTGATGATCCAAATTGGCACCATGCTATGGAGGAGGAATAAAATGCGTTGATGGAAAACAAGACATGGCACTTAGTACCAGCAAGCACAAACAAGAACTTGATTGATTGCAAGTGGGTATATCGTACAAAAAGAAAAGCAGATGGAACACTTGACAGGTATAAAGCTAGACTTGTTCCAAAGGGTTTTAAGCAGAGCTATGGCATTGATTATGAGGGCACCTTTAGTTTAGTGGTAAAAATTGCTACTATCAGAATTGTTTTGGCTCTCTCCGTCTCTCGGGGGTGGAGCCTTCGGCAGCTAGATGTCAAGAACACGTTCCATCATGGTGTTCTGGAAGAGGAAGTGTATATGAGACAACCTCCAGGTTTTGAAGATCCCCATGCTCCGCACCTTATTTGCAAGCTTGATAAAGCTCTGTATGGACTAAAACAAGCTCCTCGAGCTTGGTATTTTAGGCTGAGGTCTAAACTTTGTGATCTTGGCTTTACACCTTCAAAGGCTAACACCTCATTGTTTCTGTACAACAAGTCAGGTATCACAGTTTTTGTGCTGATTTATGTTGATGATATTATAGTTACAAGCTCCTCTGATAATGCCATTTCTGCTTTGCTTCGAGATCTTAATGAGAACTTTGCAATCAAGGATCTTGGTGACTTACATTTTCTCTTAGGCATTGAAGTAAAAAGGATACCAAACGGTTTGCTTTTGACACAGGAAAAGTATGCAACAGATTTACTTGATAAAGTTGGTATGCGTCATTGTAAGTCGGTACCAACTCCTTTGTCCTCCACAGAACAACTGTTTGTTACTCATGGTACATCTCTAGGCCCTGATGATAGTACTCAGTATAGAAGCATTGTTGGAGAACTACAATATTTGACTTTGGCAATACTAGATCTATCATACTCTGTTAATAAGGTTTGCCAATATCTTCATGCTCATACTACAGAACATTGGACAACAGTGAAACGTATTCTCAGATATGTAAAGGATACACTAAAAGAAGGTATTACATTCACGGCTCCCCCTTCTACACTCCTTAGTGCTTTTTCAGATGTAGATTGGGCAGGATCTTTGGATGACAGACGATCCACTAGTGGGTTTGCCATTTTTGTTGCACCAAACTTGGTTTCATGGAGTGCTAGAAAACAAGCCACAGCTTCTAGATCAAGCACTGAGGCTGAATATAATGAAGGAAATATGCCATGAGAGGCAATAATAAAGTTGTTATTATGTATTCCTTGTATATGATAGATGTTTATTTTGCATGCTATAGTTTTATTGATAGGAAACATCAATATATGTGTGTTTGATAAACAAAAAGGAGTTCCTAGTTATGCCTCTCTTATAGACTAGCTCGTTGATTAACAAGATGATCAAAGTTTCCCGATCATAGACATTGGATGTTGTTAATAACGAGGTCACAACATTTTTGAAATGATGTGATGAACATTCATCCGAAGTATAGCATTACGATCAAAGTCATTATGTTTATATTGCTATAACATCATACAAAGTAATCTTAGTCCTTAGACCATGAGATCATGTTAATTGCTAACATCGAAAGAGTATCTTGATAACATCAAACGTCACACCGTAACAGGGTGACTATAAAGGTGGGTTCAGTGCTACAAAGGTGTTATGTTGAGGCTCATGGATCAAGAGTGGAATTTGTCAATCCCGATGACGGATAGATATACTCTGGTCCCTCTCCGTGATATCACATTAAGGTAGCTTGCAAGCAAGTGATGTGATCACTAGAATATTATATCACAGGAACGAGAAAAGAGTGCATGTCGGTAACGAGATCAAACTAGGTATTTGGATACCGATGATCGAATCTCAGACATGTATTATATCATGAGACAAAGGGATTAAGTTACTAGCGTTAAAGGTTCTCACGATCACAGAAGTCATCGTTGAATGTGCAGGAGTCAGTATGGATCTCCAGGTCCCGCTTCTGATTATTGATCTGAGAGGAGTCTCAACCATGTCTGCATTATTCGTGAACCGTAGGGTGACACACTTAAGGGTTGCCAAACACCATTTAGGAGAACATATGTTTCAGACAAAAGGTTTGCAAAGCGCAGGAAATGTTTCGATAGAAACATGAATTGTTTCAATAGAAACCGGAATTGTTTCAGGTGAAATTGCAGAAAGTGGTTCTGCATGTGATATTGAAATGTTGCAAGGGGTTTTATGTGAATGTTTGTTAATTAAAGTAATTAAAAAATTCTGAATAAAATAAATAAAAGAGTTTTATTAATTGAGAGTTGCATTAAATTTGGTGGAAATTTAATGCATGTGAGTGGAATTTTGGGTGGAGTCAAAATTGATGTGAGTGGAGCTTCCACCACATGAATGAGGAAGAGGTGGGGCGCCCTCCTTGGCCGCCGGCCATGGTAGGGGAGGAGCCCCCTCTCCTATAAAAGGCCCCCCTCTCCTCCCTCACAAAGCACACCTCCTCGTGAAGGATCTCTCTCCCCTCTAGATATTCCCCATGGTCTCGGATTAGCGAGATACATGTTCTCGGTGGCCTTGCGTCTGGAAGAAGTTGCTGCTTCTGCTGATTCACTGGAGCGAGGAGGTGGAGGTTGTCCGGTGGCTTGAACGTGTGTGCGAGGACGGATGCGCTGCTGATTTGCGTCACTCGGACTTCCACACGATCTTGAGATTGACAAGCGTATGACTACATCAACCACGAGTTCCTACTCGTTAACAAAACTCGTTGTCTTCGAGGGTAAGTTCTCCATGGAGGTATGTCCACCCGTTGCTCTGTATCTAGTAGATAAATCTTGGCATGTAGTTCTCATCGTAAGAAATTTTTTGTTTTCTATGTTGCGGACCCAATAGTGGTATCAGAGCCTGATCTATGCGTAGGTGCTTTGCACGGGTAGTACACATATGTTTATATGTGGGCGATGATGATCATGTTATTGCATCTTCTACGTATTTTGGATATTGGTGGCATAGTGGGATGAAGCGGCCCAGACCAACCTTACATGTCATCGTACATGAGACCAGATCCATGACTGACATGCAACTAGTTTTTCATAAGTGGCTAGCGGGTGTTTGTCTCTCCTACTATAGTCTATATCTGATTTACAAGGAGTTGCTAATAACTTGGTTATCCTCGTTGTGATTCATGTTCGTAGGTAAGATCGGTTCTATCTCCGAAAGCCCTAAACCACGTAAAACTTGCAATTGATAAATTAGAGGCGTCTAGTTTAGATCATTGCTAGGCTAGTGTCTTGATATAGTATTGTTGTAAGTAGATGTATGATAGATACTCTTACAACACACTTAACGTGTAAGTTCCATAGACCTTGGCCTTACACACAAAGGAAAGATAGAGATCATACCACGATGCAAATGATAGAGATCAAATGCATGGACCATATCATCTCACTTTACACATTAGATGTTTGCATCTTATATTGCTAGTTTGGCGCTTTTGGTAGCATTATAAGATGATCCATCATTTAGATATCAAGATAACATGTGTTCTTCCTTAAGTATGGACTGTTTTATGGATCGTGTTTCGAGACATCACATGATGAGCGGGTGTTCTCGACTCTACGCTTTCATACTACGGGTGTAAGACAGTTTTACACATGCGAATACTAAGGTTCTTACTTGGCAAGCCTAGCATGTACAGACATGGCCTCGGAACACGGAACGAAAGGTTAAGCATGAGTCATATAGTTGATATGATGCCCATATAGATGCTCACATTTGAAGCTACACCGACTCACGTGATGATCAGACTTGGTGTAGTGGATTTGGTTCATGTAATCACCAAAAGGACACGAGGGATGTCGTTTTTGAGTAGGAGTTCATTAGTAATTTCGATTAGTTGAACTCAATCTATCATAAACTTAGTCCAAATATACTTTACAAATTTTATTGTAGATGGCACCACCTGCTTTTAATTTCAATGTGTTCATGGAGAAAGAGAAACTTGCTGCGAATGGTAGCAACTTCTCCAACCGGGCTATGAATTTGAGGATTCTCCTCTCTGCTCCACAAAAGCAATATGTGCTAGGGGTGCCGCTAGGCCCCCACCAGCTCCTGATGCCCTTGACGAGGAAAAGAACGTCTATATAACTTGTCAGGAGGACCACAACTTAGTTTATTGCGGCATATTGTATGGGCTAGAGCCAGAACTTTGAAAGCGTTTCAAAAATGGTAATGCCTTTGATACCATGAGAGAATTGAAAATGATTTTCGATACCCATGCTGCCATAGAGAGTTATAATGCTTCTGAAAAGTTCTTTAGCTGCATGATGGAGGAGAACAGCTCCGTTAGTGAGCACGTACTCAAAATGTCTGGGTACGCCGATAAGCTTGTGTCCTTGGGAATAATGATTCCCATTGACTTAGGCATACATCATGTTCTCCAATCTCTGCCACCTAGCTACAAGAGCTTCATGATGAACTATAATATGCAGGGCATGAAGAAGTCTCTTCCCGAGCTTCTATCAATGCTTAAGACTGCAGAAGTGGAGATTAGGAAAGAACATCAAGTATTGATGATCAATAAGACCACCGGTTTCAAGGACAAGAAAGGCAAGCAGAAGGGAAAGAAGGGCGGCAAATCTGTTGCCGCACCTGAAAAGAAACCCCGAGCTGGCCCTAAGTCTGATACCGAGTGCTACTATTGCAAGGGGACTGGCCATTGGAAGCGCAACTGCCCCAAGTATTTGGCAGACAAGAAGGCCGGCAAGGCAAACAAAGGTATATGTGATATACACGTTATTGATGTGTACTTAACTAGTACTCGCAGTAGCACCTAGGTATTTGATACGGGATCGGTTGCTAATATATGTAACTTGGTTCAGGGGCTGCGAAACAAGCGACAGCTGGCAAGGGATGAGGTCATGATGCGGGTCGGCAATGGATCAAGAGTTGATGTGATCGTCGTCGGAACGCTGCCTCTCCATATGCCGTCGGGATTACTTATAAATCTAAATAATTGTTATTTTGTGCCTGCACTGAGCATGAACATTATATTCGGTTCGTGTTTGATGCAAAGTGGTTATTCTTTAAATCTAAAAACAATGGTTGTTCGATTTATATGAATGATATCTTTTATGGTCATGCACCTGTGTTGAATGGTTTATTTCTATTGGATCTCGATAGTAGTATTACGCCTATTCATAATGTTGATGCTAAAAGGATTAAACTTGATAATCATATATCTGCATATATGTGGCATTGCCGTCTAGGTCATATTGGCGTTAAACACATGAAGAAACTCCATTCTGATGGACTTTTGGAATAACTTGATTTTGAATCATTTATTACATGTGAGCCATGCCTTATGGGCAAGATGACTAGAACACTGTTTTTCAGTGCAATAGAACGGGCGACAGATTTATTGGAAATCATACATACTGATGTGTGTGGACCAATGCGTGTATCAGCGCGAGGTGGATATCGTTGTTTTGTTACTTTCATGGATGATTTGAGTAGATACGGGTATATCTATTTAATGAAACATAAGTCTGAAACCTTTGAAAAGTTCAAGGAATTTCAGAATGAAGTGGAAAATCATCGTAACAGAAAGATCCAATTTCTGCGGTTCGACCGTGGAGGAGAGTATCTTAGTTACAAGTTTAGCACACATATGAAAGACTGTGGAATAGTTTCACAACTCACGCCTGCCAGAACAACACAACGTAATGGTGTGTCGGAACGTCGTAATCGTACTTTATTGGATATGGTTCGATCTATGATGTCTCTGACTGTCTTGCGACTATCATTTTGGGGTTATGCACTGGAAACCGCTGCATTCACTTTAAATAGGGCACCATCTAAATCCGTTGAAATGACACCGTATGAATTATGGTTTGGAAACAAACCTAAGCTGTCATTTCTTAAAGTTTGGGGATGCGATGTTTATGTGAAGAAACTTTAACCGGATAAACTCAAACCCAAAGCGGAAAAATGCGTCTTCATAGGATACCCTAAGGAAACGATTGGGTATACCTTCTATCATAGATCCGAGGGCAAGGTTTTTGTTGCCAAGAATGGATCCTTTCTTGAGAAGGAGTTTCTCGCAAAAGGTGTGAGTAGTCAGAAGGTAGAACTCGAAGAGGTTATTGAACCTTCTCTTCATGAATTGGCGAGTGGCGCAGCACCGGAAGTTGTTTCGGAGTTGACTTCACCTGATGAAGAGAGAGATAATGATAATGATCATGAAACTCCGAAAGAAGACACTACTGAACCTCGCAGGTCAAGCAGGACATGTGCAGCTCCTGAACTGTACGGCAATCCTGTTATGGATTTCATAATTGATGAAATAGATGACCCTGCGACGTATGAAGAAGCGGTGATGAGCCCTGATTCCAACAAATGGCTAGAAGCCATGAAATCCGAGATGGAATCTATGTACGAAAACCAGGTTTGGACCTTGGTGGACTTACCTCACGATCAAAAGGCCATTGAGACTAAATGGATTTTCAAAAGAAAAACTGTTGCTAATGGTAATGTGACCATCTATAAAGCTCGACTTGTCACAAAGGGGTTTCAAAAAATTCAAGGAGTTGACTACGATGAGACATTCTCTCCCGTAGCGATGCTAAAGTCGGTTATAATTATGTTAGAAATTGTTGCATATTTCGATTATGAAATATGACAGATGGATGTCAAAACTACGTTCCTCAATGATAATATTGAAGAAGAGTTGTATATGATACAACCTAAGGGTTTTGTCGATCCTAAGGATACTGATAAGGTATGCAAAAATCAGCGATCCATCTATGGACTGAAGCAAGCATCCCGGAGTTGGAATCTCCGCTTTGATGAGGTGATCAAAGAGTTTGGATTTGTCCAAACTTATGGAGAGGCTTGTATTTACAAGAAAGTGAGTGGGAGCAATGTGGCATTTGTAATATTATATGTGGATGACATATTATTGATTGGAAATGATATAGATCTTTTAAACAGTGTTAAAAGTTATCTAAACAACAAATTTTTGATGAAAGATCTTGGTGAAGCTTCATATATATTAGGCATTAAAATCTATAGAGATAGATCAAGACACCTAATTGGGCTATCACAGAGTACATACCTTGATAAGATATTAAAGAAGTTTAATATGGACGGAAGTAAGAAGGGGTTCTTACCTATGTTCCAAGGCAAGACATTGAGTAAGACTCAAAGTCCGGCTACAGGGGAAGAAAGAGAGATAATGGATAAGATCCCCTATGCCTCAGCCATAGGCTCTATAATATACGCCATGCTATGTACAAGACCGGATGTGACACATGCTATTAGTTTGACTAGTAGGCACCAATCTGATCCAGGTTCGGAACACTAGATAGCGGTCAAGAATATCCTTAAGTACTTAAGAAGAACTAAGGATATGTTTCTTGTATACGGAAGTGAAGAAGAGCTAGTCACTAAGTGTTATGTCGATGCTAGATTTGACACCGATCCGGATGACTCTAAGTCTCAATCCGGATACGTATTTCTCTTAAATGGAGCAGCAGTTAGTTGGAGGAGTTCCAAACAACCTGTGGTGGCTGGATCAACGACGGAGCCGGAATATGTTGCTGCTTCAGAAGCGGCACAGGAAGCGGTTTGGATGAAGGAGTTCATAACGGAACTAGGTGTGGTTCCTAGTGCATTGGACCCAATGGTGATCTATTGTGACAAAAATGGAGCCATAGCCAACGCCAAGGAACCAAGGTCTCACAAGAATTTCAAGCATATTAAGCGCTGGTTTCACTCCATCCGCGAGCATGTCAAGGATGGAGACATAAAGATTTGTAAAGTGCACACGAACCTGAATATAGCAGATCCGTTGACTAAAGTTCTCCCTAGGGCAAAACATGATCAACACCAGAACTCCATGGGTGTTAGATTTATCACTATGTAAACTAGATTATTGTCTCTAGTGCAAGTGGGAGACTGAAGGAAATATGCCCTGAGAGGCAATAATAAAGTTGTTATTATGTATTCCTTGTATATGATAGATGTTTATTTTGCATGCTGTAATTGCATTGATAGGAAACATCAATACATGTGTGTTTGATAAATAAAAAGGAGTTCCTAGTTATGCCTCTCTTATAGACTAGCTCGTTGATTAACAAGCTGATCAAAGTTTCCTGATCATAGACATTGGATGTTGTTAATAACGAGGTCACAACATTTGTGAAATGATGTGATGAACATTCATCCAAAGTATAGCATTACGATCAAAGTCATTATTTTTATATTGCTATAACATCATACGAAGTAATCTTAGTCCTTAGACCATGAGATCATGTTAATTGCTAACACCGGAAGAGTATCTTGATAACATCAAACGTCACACCGCAATAGGGTAACTATAAAGGTGGGTTCATGATACAAAGGTGTTATGCTGAGGATCATGGATCAAGAGTGGAATTTGTTAATCCGATGACGAATAGATATACTCTGGGCCCTCTCGGTGATATCACATTAAGGTAGCTTCCAAGCAAGTTATGTGATCACTAGAATGTTATATCACAGGAACGAGAAAAGAGTGCATGTCGGTAACAAGATCAAACTAGGTATCTGGATACCGATGATCGAATCTCTGACATGTATTATATCATGAGACAAAGGGATTAAGTTACTAGCGTTAAAGGTTCTCACGATCACAGAAGTCATCGTTGAATGTGCAGGAGTCAGTATGGATCTCCAGGTCCCGCTTCTGATTATTGATCTGAGAGGAGTCTCAATCATGTCTGCATTATTCGCGAACCGTAGGGTGACATACTTAAGGGTTTCCGGACACCATTTAGGAGCACATATGTTTCAGACAAAAGGTTTGCAAAGCGCAGGAAATGTTTCGATAGAAACCGGATTTGTTTCGGGTGAAATTGCAGAAAGTGGTTCTGCATGTGATATTGAAATGTTGCAAGGGGTTTTATGTGAATGTTTGTTAATCAAAGTAATTAACAAAATTATGAATAAAATAAGTAAAAGAGTTTTATTAATTGAGAGTTGCATTAAATTTGGTGGAAATTTAATGCATGTGAGTGGAATTTTGGGTGGAGTCAAAATTTATGTGAGTGGAGCTTCCACCACATGAATGAGGAAGAGGTGGGGCACCCTCCTTGGCCGCCGTCCATGGTAGGGGAGGATCCCCCCCTCTCCTACAAAAGGCCCCCCTCTCCTCCCTCACAAAGCACACCTCCTCGTGAAAGATCTCTCCCCCCTCTAGATATTCCCCATGGTCTCGGATTAGCGAGATACATGTTCCCGGTGGCCTTGCGTCTGGAAGGAGTTGCTGCTTCCGCTGATTCGCTAGAGCGAGGAGGTGGAGGTTGTCCGGTGGCTTGAACGTGTGTGCGAGGACGGATGCGCTGCTGATTTGCGGTGCTCGGACTTCCACACGATCTTGAGATCGGCAAGCGTACGACTACATCAACCACGAATTCCTACTCGTTAACAAAACTCGTTGTCTTCGAGGGTAAGTTCTCCATGTTGGTATGTCCACCTGTTGCTCTGTATCTAGTAGATAGATCTTGGCGTGTAGTTCTCATCGTAGGAATTTTTTTGTTTTCTATGCTGCGGACCCAACATATAAAGCATTAGCAAATGCAACAGCTGAACTAATATGGGTGGAAGCTCTTCTTGTTGAGTTAGGAGTAAAATTGAAGGAAAAAACCATGTCTTTGGTGTGATAATTTGGATGCTACCTATCTTTCTGCAAATCCTGTGTTCCATGCTCGTACCAAGCATATTGAAATTGACTTTCGCTTTGTAAGAGAAAGAGTTGCAGAAAATCTGCTGGAGATCAGGTTCATTTCAAGCAAAGATGAAGTTGCAGATGGCTTTACAAAGGCACTTCCAGTAAAGAAGTTAGATGAGTTCAAGCGTAATCTCAACCTTTTGAAAGGTTCAGATTAAGGGGGTGTGTTAGATGATGTATAGGGTTTTTACCTTTACCTTTGTATACCATATGTATTGTATACGGATACCCCCATACACTTGTATCTACAGACTATATATTAACACGCAACCGGTACGAGGCCAAGTACCGTTCCAGGCAAACACTAATAGGAGAAAGAGGGTGGCGACGAGGCAGTGCGAAAACAAAATAGTGGGTACCAAATTAAAAGGCGTCAAGTGGTTGGAAAAAGGTTCTCACATTGCATCTTATTCCAGTTGTCCAAAAAATGTATTGCACTTGCATTATATTATCCTACATATATCAAATTCATGTCGAGTTTGACTCCAGTATACATGCGTCATTATAGAGTGGATTTTCACAACCGCCCAGCGGAGCCCCGTGGCAACGAAGAGGGGAAGGGGGCTGGGAGGGGAGGAGCCCTATGCCGGTGGCTAGGGTTTCCTCCGAGTCACCATTAGGAGCAACACAGAATTATGATTTGTTTTCTGAAAAATATAATGCATCATTGTTATTTGAGTATTGTCCGTACATTTTGTATAGGTTCCTGCGAATAAAATCATAAAACTTAGTCCCACTGACGTCTGTTGTTACATTGAAAAGGCACGTTGACTAAAATTTTATTAGAACCAAAAGATATCACACAGGCCATACCGATGTAAAATGGAGCAAATATATCATCCTGCATGTGCCCTACCAGTTGGGTACCGCCACAAATTGCCCTACTTAACCTGGCATTCTGTTGCCTCCCTGCATGCAGCCTGGATAATCTAACGGTTTTGCTAATTTTCAGTCGACTGAGATTTCCTTAAGTCTCAGTCACAAAAAAAGTGCAACTGCATGTTCAAAAAAAAAAGTGCAACTAGGTTCAGTTATACTTTTCTGGCAGAAAAATGCAATTACACTTTTCTGTTAAAAAAGTGCAACTGGAACTGAGTTGCATATTTCTTTTAACTACGGTTGCATTTTTTCAGGTGATTGAGAGTTAAGAAAATCTCAGTCGACTGAGACGTAGATAAACCCATAATCTAATCATGCACTTGTGTTTAGATTAATGGCGCCGGCAAATTCCCTTACCACATGAGGACGATGCCGTGAGGTGAGATCCCATAGACATCACTCACGCTGGCTGTTGTGCCTGATGAGGTGACACCGGTTTGTAGCTAGTGTTCGCTGTGGTATCAGAAAACCTGCGGATACCTGTATTGCAATGATGCAGACGGTGGTACAGAGACACATTGAATTAGAGAGGGAATCTTGTTGTGCTAGATATTCCTTTTAATATATTCCCTTCATCTTAAAATAAGTGACTTAGATTTGCTAGATTCGTATGTATCTACACACTAAAATGTGTCTAGGTGTATTCAAATCTAAACAAATCCAAGTTACTTATTTTGGGACAGAGGAACAATATTAGGTTGTTTTTTCTTATTCGTTTGATACTTTGATAGGTGTCAGCTAGGTATTCTCTGCTCAAAATCATCCCTAGTGGAGGTTTGAGGTTTTAGGATAGTACTCTTGTTAAAGAGAGGACAACGACTAATACAATAGTACAAGTGGCAATAAATCATACAGGAATAGATAGCTATGCCGACGGCCAAACGTCGGGGCCGTCGGCGTAGGTCACGAGCTGGGCGTCCCAGGAAGCTGGTCGTCGGCGTAGAATTGCCCTCGGCGTACGAGAGCTACGCCGACGGCTGCCCTCGGCGTAGCCTACACCAACGGCTGACCTCAGCATAGCTATTTTCCCTTTTACCTCATTAATCTTTGAAAAACATTCTAATTTAGAAAAATACAAATAATATATCAAAATTTGTAGAAAAATAAGATCTATCTATCTAAACTCAAATATTACACATTTGTAAATAAAAATTAAATAAAACATAAAACATTACATATAGTTTGAAACGGGCATTAAAAAATTCAAAAACGATCCAACCCTATGCGAAACCTTGGCGCGGGGTCATATTATGTGATATAGTTGCAAAGAAAAATATCAAAATTGTTATATTGATTATGTCTCAAAAAACCTTCACAAAATGACCTATCTTATTCGAGGTTTATTGACTTTCGGGTCAAATGACCAATGTTATGGCTAGAATCAAGGAATAGTTTGTGATAATGTGTCCATATTGTGCCTAAATGTGAATCATGGGATGGCGAACAATGTTGCAGGAGGAAGTTTTCCTTTTCATCGCACCAAAAAGCCATTTTCCATTTTCCGAGCGCAAAAAACGGGGGGTTTGTAAAGCAACCACCAAATGGCTAATTCAAAATCCTACCAACCCATTTTTCAAAAATACTAGACCACCTTACATGAATAATGTCCTAACAGAGAGATCTCAAACCTTTCCGTCCATCTCTGGTGAAAAAGACAAATTTCTGCCGAATTAGTAGAAAGTGGGTCAGATATGAACTACAGGTACATGATCTGATGCTCATTATTTTTTACAAAAATCATTTTTAGGTTCATAATATGCTATTTCATCAGAGATCCACTTCAAGTTTAGCGAGGCTCAGCCCCGAGCTAAGAATCTTAATGCCCGTCGTTCGACAAAGTTTAACGATAGTTTGAACGGCAATAAAAGATTCAAAAAGGATCCAAACAATGTGAAACCTTCGTGTGGTGTCATATTATGTGATATAGTTGCAAGGAAAAATATCAAACTTGGTATATTGATTATGTCTCCAAAAAACCTTCACAAAATGACCTATCTCATTCGAGGTTTATTGACTTTCGGGTCAAATGACCAATGTTATGGCTAGAATCAAGGCGTAGTTTGTGATAATGTGCCCATATTGTGCATGGATGTGAATTATGGGATGGAGAACAATGTTGCAGGAGGAAGTTTTCCTTTTCATCGCACCAAAAAGCCATTTTCCATTTTCGAGCACAAAAAATGGGGGGTTTTGTGAAGCAACCACCAAATGGCTAATTCAAAATGCTACCACCCCATTTTTTTAAAATACTAACCACCTTACATGGACAATGTCCTAGCATGGGGATCTCAAACCTTTCCGTCCATCCGTGATGAAAAAGACAAATTTTACCGAATCAGCAGGAAGTGGGCCAGATATGAATACATGTACATGTTTTGATGCTCATGATTTTTTTTAAAAAAAATTTAGGTTCACAATATGCTATTTCATCAGATCCACTTCAAGTTTAGCGAGGCTCAGTCCCGAGCTAAGAATCTTTATGTCTGCCGTTTTAAACGGGCAAATGAATTTATGGCTAGAATCACGTCATAATTAGTTATAAGTTGATATGGATATCATATTTAGATTCCTATCATTTTTCTGATCAATTTAGACAAATTATTTGTCGAATTCCGATTTACGGATTTAGAGATATTAATTATTCCATATTAAATAGAAAAATACAAAATAAATAAAATAATTATATTTTTATTTGAATTCAATAATATTTTTACTTATTCATTGTTGTTTACTTAAATAATTGTTGTAATTTCAAAAATACAAACATGTGACATGATGATATAAGAGTTAATATGATTGATATCATAGTATTGACAACTTGTATTAACTGCTTTGCGGGAACAGATTTTGAAGGAACAGAGAAGTTAAGCGTGCTGGGGTTGAGTAGTGCTAGGATGAGTAACCGATCGGGATGTTTCATCATAAGTGCAGACCTAAAATGAAGTGTAATTAGTGTTAAAATTGGTTCAAGTGAGAGATTAACGAGTTAAACAATTCAAACATTAAAAAATAGAGAAAAAAATTTAAATTTTTTTTTGAATTTTTTTTTAAATTTTTTTTGCAACCAGTCGTTAGGCTATGCCGACGGTAGCTACGCCGAGGGCTGCCGTCGGCGTAGGCTACGCCGACAGCTTCCTCGCGCTCCGCCGAGGGAGATCGTTGCCGAGGAGCTACGCCGAGAGCAGCCCTCGGCGTAGCCTATGCCGACGGGGATCGGGGCTACGCCGACGACTTTTGGCCCTCGGCGTAGCTTGCGATTCCTGTAGTGAATTAATGTGACGAGAAAAAATCACTACACTAATGTGCCAAAAATAATAAAATCAGCGACATTTATTATGGATCGGAGGAGTACATGGCTGTGTTTTGTTGTATTAGCATTACCTTCGAATTGCTCTGTTGGGCAGTTACGGAAATCTAGAGGCCAAAAAGCCTGCTAAAAGGGGGAAATCTTGAGACCAAAAAGACTGCTAAAAGGGGAACGAGAATCCAAGTACCGCTTCCACCCCACTGGAACAGAGAAAGCTGTCTGGTAGTTCCAACCGCCTACCTATCTGAAACATATCAACCAAAAATAGCTATCACTTTATTTTTTTTTTGAGAAACACAGTATAATCGTCGCTCACAACACGTATATACATCCACCCCTATGAACGCACACACGCACACCTTACCCCTATGAGCACATCAGAGAGACTATTACACTGACAACAATAACCCAAACTCACTCACAAAAAAAATTAACAACTTAAACAGCCCAAGAAGAAAGAAGCACTAAATAATTCCCATCCCATTATTTGCAGTTGATGCAAGCCAACCCATTTCATGGCAGCATATGTGTACAGGTCCAGTTGATGGCAACATTAGGTCGGCTGGCTTTACCTAATTAGGCCTCATTAGCTAGGCCCATCCACATACTAACCGAGTAATTAATCCCAGCATTAATCAAGAAGGTCACAGGGATTAGCAGCTCCATCCAAGCTGTCCAGCACTAGTAGGTTATTGTCATCAGCTCAACCACCGGTCCGGCTGCCCCTACCACACCTACCTGCAGCAGGCAGCAGCGGTACTTGGGCACTTAGAGCATCTACATTAGGGTTTCCAGCAGGCCGTTTTCAGAGTCTTTTTTTTCGTCTGAACGGTGAATTTTCGTCCAGTCGCGTTCTCGGGACGCCGGTTTCGTTCGGATTTGGCCCAAAATACCTCCGGAGATCCCATCCCAATCTTGGCGCGATGGGAACGCCCTAGGAACGCCGGACGAAGCAAATTCGGCGCGAAAAAAACACCTCGACGCGTGGACCCGCCTAGTCAGCGACCGAAGCCGCCTCGTCATCATCCTTCCGCCTCGACTCCCGTGAAGGACCGCCGGGCAATTGATGGCACATCTCGTCGGCCACGCGGCGCCGTAATGACGCAACACCGCCGTCTCGGTTTCCCGCCAGTTCCCCTTTTCCCGCCCACGCGTCTACACCCCTCCCGCCTTCGCCGCCCAGTTCGGCCTATAAAAGTCGGCCAGACCCCCGCTCACAGCGCACACTCTCTCCAATCCCCTCTCCAACTCCAGCGAACAGTAGACCTCGGTGAAAATATGCATGGCGGAAAGGTACCCAGGCGACCCCCCGGTGGCCAATGGCTTCGGCCGACGCACGCTGCAGCCGTGGGAGGCGCGAATGCTCCACGACGCTGGGTACATGGCGCTGCCGGATTTCTGTTGCCTGCCCGGCTGGAAGCTCAGCGCCGACAGCATACCGATACCGCCGGTGCCGGAGGGCGACCAAATGGTTGAGGCAATTAGAGGCCATCACGGCGATGGAGGACCCCGAGCTCGCCGATGACCCCGTAAACCTGTTCCACTGGGAGCAGTTCTTCACCGAGCGGAGGATGCAGGAGCTCACTGCGCATGAGGGGTCGTCCGGCTCGTCGCCGAACCGCAACAACTCGGCGGGGCGGCGTCGATGGTGGAGCGCGCCGGGACGCACCCTCCCCTACGTCCTCGACCACATCCACGCCGGCAACAACCCCCGTCTCGGCTTCCCGCGCTCTCCGGCGCCAGCCTCTCGCCGCGGGCGCCAATCTCCGGCGAACTGGCTGCCCAGGAGGATGGGCAGCCTCACCTCCTCCTCCTCCGCCGCCTCGTGCTCGTACGGTATGGCACCTGCGCAGTCACCACGTGGCAGTGACGAGATGTATCGGCCCGCCAAACGGGAGGCCGAAACACCGAGGACACGCTCGCCGCCGAGGACGTGCTCACGGGGGATCACCATCAACGAGCCCCGCGCAGCGACTCCGCCGACCAGCCGGCTTCGCCTTCGCCAGCCGAAGCCGGAGCCTGTGGACTGGGGCGTGGCTGTCGACGAGGACTCCTTCGCCATCAAAATAGTGATCAAATGTTCTCTGTGCGACGCCGCCCACCATTGCCGGTTCCGGAATCGAACATCCTCGCCTGGTCCAGGGCGTACTGGGAGCAGGAGGAGGCACGCCACGTTCAGCGCCTGCAGGTGGAGGCCGAGCGCCAGGCCAGTGTGCGCCGTGAGCCCGCCTACCAGGGCGCGCCTCTCGTCGTCCTCGATGACGACGACGACATCGACCCTTCGTACCAGCCGTGGAGGTACGGCGACGCTCGCCAGGGTAGCTCGCGCCCCCCGCGGACGCCGAGCGACGACGACGACGGCACGGCAGACCCAGACTACACCAACTTGTACCGCAACTTCGGCATGTAGACAGCGTCCACCGTCATCGGCATTGGCCTTTTTTTTAGTTTTTTTTTAGTTTTTTTAGCCTAAGCGAAGTCAGAATTCGGGTGCCCACCCAAATTCGATGTAATATTTATGAATCTTCCATCTATTAATGAAGCTCGTCTATATTCGCCCAAAGTTTACCGAATTTTGTTAAAATTTGTCCAAACCCGAGAGCTCGGCCTAGGAACGCGATTGAAAAATCGGCCGTTCTCAGCCCAAATTTTTTCTTCATCCGGCGTTATTTAGCTCCGGATTTCGGTCTGGGAACGGCCAACTAGTGAAAATGCTCTTAGCTACCGCTAGCTAGCTGAGAAGATGTGATTGGTGGCCATGCTGCAGCAGCTTCTAGCTAGTTAGTACTACTACTATACTAACTAACTGAAGATCCTGTCTGACCTGATAGTTTGGGAGAATATTTTAGCAGTTCCAGATACCAACTTGCTAGGTTGGTTGAAGCAAAAGGGCTCTTGTCATGCAGTCAGTAGTCTTGGATCCCCATGCAACCACAGGTTATGTACCATTTTACCTGTTAACAAACATGGCTTGTCGGTAATGTTAAAGAGTAGGCAGACAGGATAACAGTGGAAGAGTCTCATTTGCATATATGCAGTTATCTGGTAAAGTACAGCAGATCGATGATAGATAAGATGGCACACATGATCAGCACATGCCCCTACATGGAAGACGAATACTTATTTTACCAATACACTAATTGATTAATGCTAGTGGTAAATAGAGTTTTCTTAGCTGAACTTGTATTTGGATTTCCCCATGATTGTTCCATGATCCATTCTGGTCAAAATATATAGGGATCTCCTAGATGGGTACTAGTACTACGAAGTACTGTCTGACCACCAAGAAGGTCAAGGACAATTTGGAAATAACAGGACATGAACAGATTGGCCTAATGAATAGGGACTGCAAGTAAGGAACATGCTCCAGCAGTTGGTCTTAATTCCATTCCGTGCGACAACGTAAGGTTTTGCTTAACACGCTGACGTAAGTGCCCAAGAAAGTTAGGTTGTTTAATCAACTAGATCGAGATATGAGACGGTCATGGAGTGCCCAAGCAAAGCAACAGGCGATGCAAGTTTTAAGGACTGTTCTGCCACCTTCTGATGGAACATCTACAACATGCATGCATGATTCTAGCTGCAGTACGTGCACCTCTGTGTTGGATCGCGCGTTAATGATTTGTTTGTGACTTTTCATGCAAATCGAGTGTTGGATATTGTTTCCTCTGAACTAAGCTAGCTAACTGAAGTATTTTTCTCCCAAAAGAAAAAGTAAAGTAGTTTTGCTAACTTGCAATGCTAAAAGCTGCCCCTGTTGCTTTATGTTGACTTGACTAGGCAAGATGTAGTTCGATGGCATATATTCATCTATCAAGCAAAGCAAAGCTAAATTACAGATGTCATTGTATGGGAATACATATTATGATATTATTAGTACTCCCTCTGTCCTAACATCGATGTCACAAATTTTTCTAAAATTGATTGTATCTATATCCTAGATACATCTAAATTTAAACAAACTTCCGACATCTATTTTGAGACAGAGGGAGTACAACTTTGATGTGATGATTAGTGAGGGGATCCCGAGCGGACTCTAATTTGGATAGCCCTAAATTTTGGTACTCTTCTGAATTTCATAGGAAATAACTTCAGTTATGGGAGCATAAAAAATCATAGGAATTCTGGTTTTAGAAAGAAAAAAACAGCACATCAAGCATGCTCCATGCCCGAAGAGCGCCCCAGCTCAACCGTCCCTAAAGATATACTCCCTCCGTCCGGAAAAAAGTGGCTTGCATTTATATAGATTCGCATATATCTAAACATATTTTAGTATTTAGATATATCTGAATCTGAATAAATCCACGTCACTTATTTTAGGACGAAGGGAGTACTTAAAATTGTTTCCCATGCATATATATGAGAGATCTCTATATATGAAGTGCGGGCATTGATTAGTGGATAAGCGGGCACTAGAGAACCGAAGGGATATCCAGAAAGGCAAAGTGCCAAAATGTTTGATCACCCATGAAAACGATAGGGGGAAAGAGAGAGAGCTGCAGCTGGGCCAATCATCGGAGCCCAATTATTGTCATATGATTGGCTGCCCATGAAGATGGAAGGAAATAGAAGGAAATCATGGATAGCAACTCCACGTAGGAGTATCTAGACATACTCCCTCCGTTTTTATTTACTTCGCATTCTGGATTTAGTCAAAGTCATACATTATCAAGTTTAACTAAAAATATTACAAAATATATTAATATCCATCATTACAAATACATATAATATGAAAATATACTTTATAAAGATTCCAATACCATATAGCTTTATATTATAAATGTTGATATTTTCTCTAAATATTTGAACAAACTTTACCAAATTTGACTTTGATTTAACCCAGAACGCGAAGTATTTGTGAACGGAGGGAGTATATGCTCCACTATCTAAACAACAATCGACCAATTATCCATTTCCTTTTTCCTGGGCGAGGAAACCCAACACAGTCGTTGCTATATCAGGATGCCACAATTTTTTCTGCCTGCACACCGAAACACCACTGGTGAAGCTGCACACAAGTGCTCGCCGCTGTAACTGGAAACGGAGTGTAAATTAACGAGGGCTGACAAGGTGAGGAGCTGAGGCTTTCCCCGCTCCCGACCCCGCTCGTCTCGCTTGCCCCTGCGGGCGACGGGGCGGGCTCGCAGCCGCCGGCCGGCCTCGGCCCCCTTTCCCACCCTCACTCTTCCTGCCGCCGTCGGCGTGCGGCGCCAGGCTAAGCCCGTACGGTGCCGGCGACGGCGGGCTCTCCTTCTCTCGGCGGCGCTAGTGGAGTCGTGGGGCTCCCTCTCCGCGGCGGTGCATCTCCTGGTCCGGCTGGGGAAGTGGGGCGTCGCAGCGGTAGGCCGAGCTCCTCCGCAAAGGCGTGGCGGCGGGCTCTCCCTCAGGGTGGGCGGCGGAGTAGTCCAAGACGCTCCCAGCGATGGCCTTTGCAGACCAGATCTGGGCCAGATTGGGCCGGGATCTAGGCCAGGCGGGTACCAGTCGGGGCCTTGGTCACTGGCGGGTGGCTGGCTCATCCCCTGGCTGCGATGCGGCCCGCAAACTGGATCTGGGCTGGGCGGGCCTGGATCTGGATGTCACCCAAAAATCCTGCTCGAGGGACCTGTGGGCGGTACAGAGTTGCTACGCTTGCCATGCTCGTCCCTCCGCGCCCTTGCTGGCCCAGGTGATGACCCTCATACCGGCGACGGTATGGTTCTTTCGAGTGTGCAAGGTGGTGGTGGTGCTGCTACTTGGCGGCAGGGCTGGACGGTGGCAGTCGAACCCTTGGTGGATGGCGTAGTAGGGGCTAGTGTGGGGTTGGCTTGGACGACGGTTCCCCTGCTGTAGTGCGACGGTGGGGCTTCACGGGCCTTGCTGGGCTCGGCCAGGCCAAGAGGCCTGGTTTGCCATGCGGTTGTATCCGGTCGGCTACCGCCTTCTGGTGGTGGAGGTAGTTCCCTCCCGCGCTCTGTGGTTTCGGCAACCCCCACCGAAGCTTCCTCTTTGCTGCTCTATCGTCCCTACTTCGTGTGTCATTGTGCGACGGCGGTGGCGGACGCAAGACCGTGGTGACGTGCGTTGGCGGGCGGCGAGCATGGTGGAGTGCTGGCTCGTGATTAATGTAGAGCTCGTTGGGAACCCCAAGAGGAAGGTATGATGAGCACAGCAGCAAGTTTTCCCTCAGTTATGAGACCAAGGTTTAATTGAACCAGTAGGAGTAAGGAAACACCCCAAAGGTGTTACTAGCTGAGCTTTGGCAGGGCGCACTACCGGTGCTAGTAGCAACGTGGAGACCTGCACAACACAACCACAGAACTTTGTCCCCAACTTGCGATGAGGTTGTCAATCTCACCGTGTTTTGCAAAAAACAAAGGATTAAACGTATCAAATGGAAAGAAGTAAAAGTTTGCAGAAAGTAAACACAAAGTAGTAAAAGATTGTAGATTGTATGTAAAGTAAAAGGACCGGGATCCATAGTTCACTAGAGGTGGCTCTCCTTAGATAGATAACATGCTGGGTGAACAAATTACAGCGAGACAATTGACAAACACCGAGAAAGCAATACATGCATATACTAATCATCTTGACTCCTTTGAGACTTGATTGGGCAATTAAAACATAATACATAGACCGTCATCCAACTGCATCTATGACTAATAATCCACCTTCAGGTTATCATCTGAACCCCCTCCAGTATTAAGTTGCAAGCAACAGATTATTGCTTTACGAACTGCGTGTAAAGTAAACAATGCGATTGTTCTATGAACAAAGGATTGTTGTTTTCTCCCTAGTAGCAACAACACATCTAGTACCTTAGAGATTTCTGTCACTTCCCCAAATTACCAGAGGCATGAACCCACTACCGAGCATAAATACCAACTCTTGGAGTTGCTAGCATCTACTTGACCAAGATAGCTACTAACAACGGAAAGCTTGCAAGATCACAAATAACAAAGACATGATAGAATCAATAATCAATCTGAAATAGCATCTCAATATCCATCGGATCCCCGCAAACACAACATGTATGAATTACAAATAGATGATCTTGATCATGAACGGAGCTCACAAGATCTAAACATGAAAGCACAAAGGAGGAGAAACCAGCCATCTAGCTACTACATGGATCCGTAGTCCAAGGATGAACTACTCACGCATCACACCGGAGGCTTGCATGGTGATGAAGAAGGCCTCCAGGGTGAATTCCCCTCTCCAGCAAGGTGCCGGGAAGAGCTTCAGATCCCTCCCGATCTAGGGATGGAGATGACGGCGGCTATAGACTCTTTCGTGGATTTTTGATCGGGTACTTAGGGTTTTCGTCCCGAGGGCAACTTATATTCGGAAGGGGAGGCCGAGGGGGTGCCGAGAATGGCCACACCACCCCCTGGCGCGGGTCAGGCCTGGCCGCGCGGCCAGGTGGTGTGGTGGCTCCCTGGCCCTTCTCTGTCTCGTATTCTGGCACTTGATCCCTTCTAGAAAAATAGGCACTTTGGCTTTTGTCCCGTCCAATTCCGAGAATATTCATTTTCTGACTTTCCTGGAACCAAAAACAGCAGAAAACAGGCAGCTGGCACTGTGGCTCTTGTTAATAGGTTAGTCCAAGAAATCATATGAAAAGTACTCCAAAGTTGGAACAAAACACAAGAAAGTGGATAGAACCAAGCATGGAACATAAAAATTATAGATACATTTGCAATGTATCAACATCCCCAAGCTTAACTCCTGCTCGTCCTCGAGTAGGTAAGTGATAAAAAGAAATAATGTTTGAGGTGACATGCACCATCAAAAATTTGATCAAAGTATTTGCAAAACTCAAAGCTGGGATCATAGTACTTCAATCATAACATGAAAGACAAAGTTCTAGCAATAAGCAAAGAAACTATGATGCAACATGAAAAGGGACAAACAAAATATTCATGAATAACAATGCTTTGCAAGACGTTTGTTTGTTTCACATAAAGAAAACATAGCATAAAAGTATTCAGCTTGTCCCTCAATAGAGTAGCAAATATAAATGCATAAGACACCTTCAAAGTTCATAAGAGTGACTAGATACAATAGTTTAAAACAAGCAATAACAAGTTATGCATCAATCAACTAGTCTTGGGACAATGCACATAGAACTAAGAATGGCCACTATGCTCTCAAAGTAGGTGCATAAAGATAGAAGGTGGAGACTCAATATAATGGTGGAAGAAAGGCCTTTTGTAAAAAGAAGTAGGGATTCAAGTGTCATAAAGAGCTTCCAAAAATTATGGTACTTATAGCTTTCAGCTCTCATTGCCCCTATCATAAGCATCTTGAAAGTGATTAAGGTTAAAGTGACACAACTAAGAGGATATGCTTGACAAGTTATAAACCGAAATCTCATGTCCCTTACTTACGAAGACTGATCCTCATGCTACTTAACTTCAGTCACGAGTAAGCTCTTGTCATTGTAAGTATATGTGTATCATTAAGTAACGCCAACAGGGTACCCCTTGCACATGATACAGGAGCTTTCCCATAATCAAAATGACAAGGCAAGCAGAAAATGAGCATCTCAGTGATCTTTTTATTTGCTATTTGCATACGTTTTTATTGAGGATGCTTCATAGAGTGCTCATTATGGTGATGCTGCAAGTTTCCACCATGATTAGGCATGGCTTAGGCTAGCGGCCCAGTCGTTTCTCTAACACACATACAAACTCCATGATCTTACAAGTTCCACATTTATTTCACACCGCCGGGATCCGTAAGCAAAAGAACATGATATCAATGGAGTACAAAGTACAAGTGTGATGTTGAAAGCGTTCCCCATGAAACATGGTTCTGCTAATTTCAACTTATAAAGCGCAAGCATATACACAAGAAAGAAGGACCCAATGGTTCAAGTTTATTAGAGGCAATAAAGTAAAGTGTGCCATCAAGTTCGTGAGAGCTTTAATCACTAGTTTTCTCATAACAAGTGAAAGGTAAACAAAAGCATGAATATACTTAGAATAGCATAAGCTAGTAGGTAGGTATGGTGGACTCTTTGGAATAACTTGGTTTAGGGAGTTGGATGCATGAGTGGAACTCATACTTGGTGGTGGAGGCTAGCAAAAGACTAGGAGCGACAAACTAAGAGAGCAATAATGGCCATAATCATGCAGAGCGACAAAACATCAATGATCAAAGCATAAAGTGATACTACAAGTTGAAAACTAAAGGATAATAAAGGCTATGGTGACTTGATATAGTCATAACATGGTGTGAGCATGTGCCAAGTCAACCCAAATAAAGCATCAAAGGAGAATACCACTATACTATGCTTTAATATGCTAAAACAACGCATGATTCATTCAAGGCACATTAAGCAATCTCAATTGTTTATAACAAGTCATGCTACAGCAAAGAATACTAAGAATAAAGCCAAAAAAATATCAAGCATGACATGACAAAGCATAGGCCACAGTAAAAAACGAGCTCTTTTTACCACATAAGCATGAACTTTCCTACTCTTTTCCAAACCAAACCAAACTATTTGCAAACCAAAGTATGAAAGAGGGGGTCCAACCAATTTATTCAGAAAACTAAGCAAACCAAGAAAACTAAAAACGAAAACAAAAATGAAAAAGAAGACGCTCCAAGAAAAACACAACTGTGCATGAAACAATAAAAATGAAGCGTTTGGAAGAAATCTTAGATTTTTTTATTGATGAAGAAGGGGATGCCGATGCCTTGGGCATCCCCAAGCTTTGACGCTTGTACTTCTTGGATATTTCTTGGGGTGACACACGTGGCATCCCCAAGCTTGAGCTTTAGTCCATCCTTTATCTCATTACTCATTCCTTCCATACACCTGAAATTTTTTCTTCATACAAAACTTCACACAATCTCATTAGCAACATTAGTGCACTTAAGATAAATAAGTCTCAAGGTTCAGTTCTAACACCAAATAAACTTCCATTAGAACACTAGCTACTGTAGCACTTACCTCAAAAAGCTCAATTCCTTAAAGGAACTCAAGAAGGAACTAACAAGAAGCAAATGCAGAAAAATGGCAGAAATCTGTCAAAACAGACCGGCAGGTAAATACGAATTTTTTTGAATACCTTATGTTACTCAAATCAAAAAGTGTTGAACTAACGAAAATTAGATAACAACCTGGGGCAGAAGTACAAAATATTCCAGCTCAATCCGAAGTACAGAACTCTCGCAGGATTTTTTACGGTGAAGCACATAAATCTGTTTCGGGACAACAACTTTCCCAATCATTACTTCTCTCTCATTAGAGGTTACTCTTGGCACAAAAAGCAAATAAAAAGGATAAGGAGAGGTTATTACAGAGGTAATAACTTCCAAGACTCAACTAAAACTCTTGTGTTATCTCCCAACAAGTACTTTTCTTTAACGCCTTTAAGTTAGACATAAGAAGCAAAGAAAGAATCAAGTGTTCTCAAATGAAGAAGCATTAAAACCAACTTTCTTTCTCTTACCTCTCTTATTTTTATTCTTAAACTTTGGGAAAAAATGATTGTTTGGTGGAGAAGAGAGGTGCATGGTCTCCTTTCCCACATCTATTATTGCTCCAAGAAGTTCCAATAGAGACCTTCCAAGTGTAATTTGTCCTTTTCCTGCACATTCAATAACAAGATAATCAATATAAATCGTTTTCCCAAGGATCTTTGTAAACACTCCTTCAGCTATTCCAAGAGGTAATATGGTAGTATTATCAGTCAGAGATATTTCTTTTCCTTCCTCAACGAGCCCCCAAGTATCCAGAGATTTATAAATATCTTTGGGCATAAGGCAAGATTCAGACATGATATCACAGTGAGCTTGAAAAGTTTCAGCGTTTATCTCAATCTTTACTGTAGGGAACCACTTTGATGGTTCAGATTTTATTGGAACATAATCGTGCTGCTCCTTAAGCGTATTATAGCACCCTTCTAATCTAGTAGTGCTAGCCTCAAGAGTATCCAACCTAGCAAATATTTTCGTGAGAGAAGTATCAGTTTGGCTAGGCATGTTATAAGTGAGGATCAATTTCTTTATAGCATTAATAGCATCATCCTCATTACATTGGAGGAAATCTCCTCCCACAACAACATCTAGAGCATATCTATAGCAAAGAGAAATCTCAAGGTAAAAACTACTAAGGAATAAGTTTTGAGTCATTTTAGGCTCAGCTTTTTCATGTAGATCAGAGATTCTAGACCAAGCTTCTTTAAAACTTTTCTCAATTCCTTGTTTGAAAGTGAAAATCATTTCCTCGGAAGACATAGCGATTGGAGCAAGGCTAGACATAAAGAGATAGGAACTAAATTTTTTTTTTGTATTTTTGAAATAAGAAAGCAAACAATTAAAACCAATTTTTTTGTGTTTTTGAAGAACCAAAACAAGCAAACAAAGTAAAAAGAAACTAAGCAAAACAAAAACAACAAAGTAAAGAGATTGGTTAAGAGGGACTCCCCTCGTGAAGATGTCCTTGACTCCCCGGCAACGGCGCCAGAATTTTTTTTGCTGGCTCGTGATTAATGTAGAGCTTGTTGGGAACCCCAAGAGTAAGGTATGATGAGCACAGCAGCAAGTTTTCCCTCAGTTATGAGACCAAGGTTTAATCGAACCAGTAGGAGCAAGGAAACAACCCAAGGTGTTACTAGCTGAGCTTTGGCAGGGCGCACTACCGGTGCTAGTAGCAACGTGGAGACCTGCACAACACAACCACAGAACTTTGTCCCCAACTTGCGATGAGGTTGTCAATCTCACCGCGTTTTGCGGAAAACAAAGGATTAAACGTATCGAATGGAAAGAAGTAAAAGTTTGCAGAAAGTAAACACAAAGTAGTAAAAGATTGTAGATTGTATGTAAAGTAAAAGGACCGGGATCCATAGTTCACTAGAGGTGGCTCTCCTTAGATAGATAACATGTTGGGTGAACAAATTACAGCGGGGCAATTGACAAACACCGAGAAAGCAATACATGTATATACTAATCATCTTGACTCCTCTGAGACTTGATTGGGCATTACAACATAATACATAGACCGCCATCCAACTGCATCTATGACTAATAATCCACCTTCAGGTTATCATCCGAACCCCCTCCAGTATTAAGTTGCAAGCAACAGATTATTGCTTTACGAACTGCGTGTAAAGTAAACAATATGATTGTTCTATGAACAAAGGATTATTGTTTTCTCCCTAGTAGCAACAACACATCTAGTACCTTAGAGATTTATGTCACTTCCCCAGATTACCAGAGGCATGAACCCACTATCGAGCATAAATACTAACTCTTGGAGTTGCTAGCATCTACTTGGCCAAGATAGCTACTAACAACGGAAAGCATGCAAGATCACAATAACAAAGACATGATAGAATCAATAATCAATCTGAAATAGCATCTCAATATCCATCGGATCCCCGCAAACACAACATGTATGAATTACAAATAGATGATCTTGATCATGAACGGAGCTCACAAGATCTAAACATGAAAGCACAAAGGAGGAGAAACCAGCCATCTAGCTACTACATGGATCCGTAGTCCCAGGATGAACTACTCACGCATCACACTAGAGGCTTGCATGGTGATGAAGAAGGCCTCCAAGGTGAATTCCCCTCTCCGGCAGGGTGCCGAGAAGAGCTTCAGATCCCTCCCGATCTAGGGATGGAGATGGCGGCGGCTACAGACTCTTTCGTGGATTTTTGATCGGGTACTTAGGGTTTTCGTCCCGAGGGAAACTTATAGTCGGAAGGGGAGGCCGAGGGGGTGCCGGGAGCGGCCACACCACTCCCTGGCACGGGCCAGGCCTGGCCGCGCGGCCAGGTGGTGTGGTGGCTCCCTGGCCCTTCTCCGTCTCGTATTCTGGCACTTGATCCCTTCCGGAAAAATAGGCACTTTGGCTTTTGTCCCGTCCAATTTCGAGAATATTCATTTTCTGACTTTCCTGGAACCAAAACCAGCAGAAAATAGGCAGCTGGCACTATGGCTCTTGTTAATAGGTTAGTCCAAAAAATCATATGAAAAATACTCCAAAGTTGGAACGAAACACAAGAAAGTGGATAAAACCAAGCATGGAACATCAAAAATTATAGATACATTTGCAATGTATCATGGAGCTCTTTGAAGCATCCAGGGTTGTGGTTTTTTTTAGGGGTTGGGAGAATTCCTTGTCATCTTGACACCGACGTGGTGACGCCCGCGGGTGCCACCGGCCTTCTTGTAGGGCGTCGGTTGTACCTCTTTTCCACCTCCCGGAGCGCACTAGGGGAACCCTAGGACTTGTCTGGGCAGTATTGCCGTCATCATCGCTTTCCTTCCTAGAGGTCTTGCTTGTTGCGCGACGCTTCAGAGTGCTAGGCTTGTGGTGGAACTTAGCTGGAGGGCGCAACGATTGCGGATCCTTCTCGTTGGAGGTTGTGTTGTCTAATCCAACAATGGTATCAAATGGTTGCTATATTAATATAGCTGGGTGTATGCCTGTTTCGAGAAAATTAACGAGCATGACACGGGCTGGTCCTCCACAATTCATGATGACACACAAGATCATGGGCTGTGTTGCGCACGGTGCCAATCGATCGGCTCGGGCTCGGGCTCGGGCGACGGTTCGTCCCTGCATTTGGATCGGCGTTCGCGTACGTGTGACATAGTCGCATCCTTATCACTTATCACGTCCTGCGTAGTTGTTAATAATCCTCGATCAATAGATCTGGCCGGACTAATCCCGAAGAATGTATGTATCCCCGTGATAAGGCTGGCCCCAACGCTGGTATCTAAGCCTGTATCGTGCACTCAGGTTTGACTAAAACGCTGATCTGGCACGTGATGTGGAGGAGAGAGGGGAATAGAGTATCATGAGTGGATACAGTACCATAGCGCTGGGTTCGAGAAAAAATTATGACAAATCGATCCCGTGCGCATATTCCCCATCCCCAACTCCTTCCTCCTCCGCCTCCTGCCGCCCAGCGCCACCATCTCCCGCCACCATCTCCCGCCCTCCTGCTCCCGCCGTCCCGCCACATCCTGCTCTCACGCAGCGCCTCCATCTCCCGCCCCCACCTCTGCCGCCTCCAACTCCCCTCCTGCCCCTGCAACCTCCATCCCTGGTTCTGCCCTCCGTCCCGCCTGCTGATGGCGGCGTCGGTCATCGGCACCCCACGGATCATGGCGAGATCATGAGCCCGTAATGAGACGGCTTCAGTCCGGCCATCGGCCACCCCACCACCGCAGCAGTTCAATGGTGACCCAACGAGCTCATGTGGCAATCCCTCTCCACCACCACAATTCTATCCCGGTGCTCCAGCAAGCTCCTACGTGAACCCCTCGACGCCACAACACTTCTACCACGGCGCCCCAACAAGCTCCTCCACCAACCCCTATCAATGGTAATTTCACCGGTTTTCCTAGATGATAATCACCTATTTCAGCACTATAGACCCGTAGCTTGTTAGTTTGCCAATTATCGGTGTAGTTGCATGTTCATGCAAAAAATTAGAAAGAACACTTGATATATTGCCGAGTGTAGTTGTGTTAATTTCAGCTTCAGTTTGGAAGAGAGAATTTGCCTTTGCTCCCACCATGCTATAACCAGTACAGAGTTTTGTAAATTTCTGCAAGTAACCTTTGAAATTGTGATGCTATGGTTTGGTTTCAGATTGTCATGATATGCCTACCATGTATTTTTGCTATCTTCATTGTCAGATGTTTCACTCATGAAGTATAATACTTGTAGTAGGAGGCCAGCGTATACCCATCCATCTGAAGGTTTTCTTAGTTTTGGACAAATCCCACCAATGAATATGTATAATTTCCAGTTGCCGTCAATGCACAATCATGAACAAGGAAACCAAATGATGGAGAATTTGCACTTTGTTGTTACTGCGCCATATGATTCCTTTTCAACACCACCACCACCACCACACCCTAAAGCTGCATCTCGGTCTGCTCCTACGAAAGTAAATTCAACTTCTTCTAAAGGGAAGAGGGTTGCCATCAATGTTGATGATGATGAACCGAGCGAAAGGACTGCACAACGCCTAGCCTATACACCCGATGAACATGTCCGATTGGTAATGTTATTCTTTCTCAAATCATGAAGTGCATTAGTAGCTTTCTTGGCTCTGCTAACTTTGCCTATGTTTCGGAAATCTGTTGAAATCTGTTGTATGTTAACTAGTCTGCTCTTCAAACATCATATGCATATACCATATTTCAGTCAGACTATGTCTTCTTTAGTGCACTGACACATTTTCTTTGTCGACTGTTTGACAAGGTGATCAAGGGGACTAGCTACTGCATGATTCAGTTCAGTTGTGTGACGTGATGGTTTGCTGTCTGGCCAGCTACTTTAGTTTTACATATTTTTAGATCGTAAACTGTGTGAACCTGATGGTGCTTTGTGAACGAGATGGTTTGTTGTCTGGCCAGCTATGTGACGTGATGGTGTGGTGACTTTTCAGCTATGTGAACTCGTAATGGTTTGGTCGCTTTTCAGCTATGTGAACCCATAATGATTTGGTGTTTGGTCAGTTACCTTTTAGATGTTAATTTTGTGATAGCTGAATCGTTCCATTTCCTAGTTTTCACACCCTATATATGCAAGCCCGTGCCATTCACATACCTTCACGGTGCTCCACTTCTTTTCCTTTTCCACAAGATGTCCAACAATCCGCAAGCAGCTGATGCTTCGGATGGGAAAGCAGATGCCATGGAAGCTGAAGCCAACATCATTGATCCTTCTTCCTTCTACACGCTAGATGACTTCCTTGTCCAGAAGGACATGTTAGACTCGTTCGCCAAGGAGATAGCAGCATAAGCGAAGGAAGGCCTTGAAGATCAAGCAAGATCAAGCAGAAGTGGTCCGAGGACTTACGTGGACAGACCACGTGAAGCAGCCGCTACGTAGTTGGTACAAGACTATTTCTGTGATAATCATCTCTACTCTCACAAAGTATTTCGTAGAAGATTCCGGATGAGAAGGCCCCTCTTCGAGCGCATCGTGCATGCACTAGGAGAGTGGTCTCCGGAGTTCACACAAAGGAAAGATGCTCTTGACCGTGATGGGCTCTCTCCGCTGCAAAAATGCACATCAGCTATTCGACAATTGGCATATGGTACTCCGGCGGACGCACTCGATGAGTATCTCAAGATCGCCGAGTCCACTTCAGTTAAGTGCTTAAAGCTTTTTGTCGAAGGCGTGATTCATATATTCGGTGATGATTATATGCGACGACCCAATGTCGACGATGTGCAGCGCTTAGTTGATATTGGAGAGAGTCGTGGGTTTCCTGGCATGTTGGGAAGCCTCGATTGTATGCACTGGCGTTGGGAAAAATGTCCCTTGTCTTGGAGGGCACAATTCACCAATGGGTTTAAAGGTGCTCCTACTCTTATTTTGGAGGCGGTTGCTTCTCGGGATCTTTGGATATGGCATGTTTTTTTGGTCTTGCCGGATCCAACAATGACATCAACGTGCTTAATCAGTCGCCATTGTTTGTTGAACAACTGAAAGGGCAAGTTCCTCGGGTGAACTATAACGTCAACTGGAAGCAATACCAACAAGGCTATTACCTTGTGGATGGAATATATCCCGAGTGGGCGGCATTCGTAAAGTCCATACCGATGGCTCAAACACCAAAGCGCAAGTTGTTTGCCCAATATCAAGGCGAAAGGAAGGATGTGGAACGTGCATTTGGGGTGCTCTAGGCCCGATGGTCCATTTTACGCCAACCAGCGCGTTTATACGACAGGGGCGATATCCATCATGTTATGTTAGCTTGCATTATTCTACACAACATGATAGTCGATGACAAAAAAGAAGAGGCAGCCAATATTCTTGATTTGAATGAGGAAGCAGGCACATCGATTGTCCTTCCATCGGTATTTACTCATGGTGACATTCCAGCATTTGCTGACGTACTTGATAGAATTCGTAATCATCCAACTCACAGAGCTTTAAAAACTGATTTGATAGAGCATATTTGGATAAAGTTTGGACCAGGATAGACTATTCACAAGCCTTGAGTTTTGTAATATCAACAATGTTTTATATATAATATATAATGAGATTTTATATTTTTTGTTGATCCATTCAAATTTGTTTGTTAACTTATCCGTGTTTACTAGCAAACAAAATTTTATATTACTACATGCCACAACTAGACCACAAAGTTGAAGTACTACTACAGATCCTACAAAACAATAAATGAAGCTCTCTATGATATCACCTCTATGATACTACCCACTATGGAGGTAGTAACATAGACTAGTATCATACTCCCCAGTGTGACTAGTCTAAGGCGGCCATGTCATTCTCGCGCGTATCGAGGCGGCCCCTGCCAAGCCTAGCTTGGACGGATCGATGGGTTCGTTGACCTGTCACGAGCGGCGTCTCTATATCCACGCATGATTAACTATTGGTCACGAGTACCGCTTCTGTATTTAGCTATCTGCCTAGTTGATATATTCTAGACAATCTTATTGAAAATAATTGCATGTAAGTAAGCAATATCTAATTTAGTCATCATGATAAAACAATTAAAACATTTGGTCTTTCAATACAAATTCAATTCGCTCGCTCTATATGGCCAGTTAGCCAAGCAACTTCTGGGTTGTATCCTCCTAGTAGTGTTTCCATCATATTTGCCAATTGCTACATGATATCGATTACAAGTTAAAAATTCTTCTTAGGACGGGAGTGTCTGCCATTATTTGGTCGTCATGGCTATGTAGAAATGACAAGGTTTTAATTAATAAAATGTCTTTTCTGTTGCAGGTTATCTACCGAAGCACTGTTACTACTTAGTTTATGGTCGTCTCTACATCGTGTGAAGACCTGCAATCTGTTTACAGAGGTTTGTACATGCTAGAAGGATATGTCAAAGGATATTTTTCCGCGACATAGATGGTAGCGTGATCTAAGGATTGGTCCTTCATCTCCTTAGACATTATGCGTTATGAGGTTTCTGAGGATTTCTTGTATTTTGCCTTTTTTATTGCCACAATGGAACTGTTGGTGGCTGTGCGCATTCTAGTTATGCATAAGTCCGATGTAATACTTAAACTCTTTGAGTAATAAAACCCTGTTTTTTAAAAGTCCATAATTAGTTCAATCGATCACATGCCAATCAAGTCAATCCACGTGATAGTTGGTGATTTTCCGCGAAGGCCCAGCTACTCTGTTCTGGCATATATACAACTTAATCGCACACCGTTTTTAGCAATGACTCGTAACCCCCGCAGGCGGGCACCATCCCGACCATATGGCTACTACGGTATGAGTGAGTATGTTGATTCGCTTTCGTCGATCGCACTACTAATTTTATTTTGATAGTTTCACCTGCAGTAACCGGTCCCAATGTTAGTAACTGATTCGTAACTCGTCGTGCTTTTTTCGTTTGTCAGAGGACAAAAATGTGTCGGGTCTATTTTTTGATAAATTGATTGTACGAATACCAAGAGAATACCAATTACACCGAGTATATGCAACAACATAACGTCTAGACCAAGTCTAAACATTAAAGATGCACACATTCGAAAAAATAGCAAAAGAAGAAGAAAGTGAAACTAAGACCCCGTTGAAGCAATCAGAGGCTCGCTACAACCACATTGCAAGAGCACCACCAGTAGTGTAGACACCTAGACTCCAAACAAAGTTCTCCAAAGAGACGCATCTAAGAAGGTCACGGTCACTAGTGGAAAAATACACATCAGTTCCGATTCGTAACTACCTTTAGTCCCGGTTGCGCAACCGGAAGTGCGCAATCAGGACTAAGGCCCCTAGTCCCGGTTGTATTGTGAACCGGGACTAAACGGTCTCCACGTGGCTGGGCTCGAGCGCTCAGGTTGGAGGGGCTCACCAACCGGGACTAAAGAATTATTTTTATTTTGTGTTTATCATTTAGTGTTTTCACTTTTATGTTTTCTATTCAACTCGACGCTACTACATACAACAATGAAGGAACCATTGCACAATATCGTCATGAATATGGAGATTGAAGTGACCTCTTTTTTTTGCTTGGTCGAACATATTACATACAGTACATGTTCATGCATATACAATATAATTCCCGATGGTATTCGCCGGTTGAAGGTATGACCTTCTTAACTAAGAATCCCGCCAATTCCTCTTGAATTGCTCGTACGCGATCCTTTGATAGAAGACCGTCCCGCATACGTTCGATCTAATTTTAAAAAGGCAACAATATATATGAATAAAACTCAACACAATTGATGGTAAGAAAATAAGATTGTGAATATTGTTTATGTATTGCAAGTTGTTGTGAAATTCTGCTCTGCTCACATGTCGTCTGGAAAATGAACTCGCAAACGTAGTATCCACATAAATTATTCCCGTCTTCTTGCCTCAAACACTTTACGAGAATAGAGTTCAATCAAAATAATAATTACGCATGATATTGTTATTTTGATAACAACCTTGGAAGGTGGTTGAGTCAAAAAAATAAAAGGAACTTGGTGTAATTCCGAATGTCTAAGAACTATGAATCTATATTCTACAGTAATATTAGCAACATCCTCGGACTGAGGAATTGAGGTCTCACCAAAAGACCAAAATTATACAATGTCATATCAACTCATTTGAGATGAGTGTTGTGTAGAGACACAAGTGATTTGCAAATACATACATATTTGATCTACCAGACTCGTTGACTAAACCGCTTACACAAGCTGAACATGATCACCACCAAAAGGCCATGGGTGTTAGATCTTTGCAAATGTTAACTAGATTATTGACTCTAGTGCGAGTGGGAGACTGAAGAGAATATGCCCGAGAGGCAATAATTTTTTTGTTATTATCATACTCCATGTTTATGATAAAAGTTTATTTCTCATGCAAGAGTTGTACTAAGCAAAAACACTAATACCTATGTGTTCAATAAATAAACAAGAGTTCCTAGTTATGCCTCCCATTTAACTAGCTAGTTGATTAACTGATGATCAAAGTTTCGTGATCATGATCATTGGATGTTGTTAATAACGAGATCACAAGATTAGAGGAATGATGTGATAAACATACACCTAAAGTATAGCGATATGATCAAGTTATTATGTTTACATTGCTATAACATCTCATACGAAGTAACCCTAATCCTTAGACCTTGAGATCATGTCAATCACTAACACCCGAAGAGTACTTTGATAACATCAAACGTCACATAGTAATAGGGTGACTATAAAGGTGGGTTCAAGTACTCCGAAAGTGTTATGTAGAGACTCATGGATCAAGCCTAGGATTTGTCCATCCAGATGATAGCGTGATATACTCTAGGC
Source organism: Avena eriantha (assembly GCA_910589775.1). Classification (NCBI taxonomy): domain Eukaryota; kingdom Viridiplantae; phylum Streptophyta; class Magnoliopsida; order Poales; family Poaceae; genus Avena; species Avena eriantha. Next base: position 73,330,342 of record OU342741.1, read on the forward strand.
CCTCTCGGTGATATCGCATTGACACAGCTTGCAAGCACATGACTTGGTCACAAAGGATGTCATATCCGGAACAAGAAAAGAGTACTTGTCAGTAACAAGATCAAACTAGGTATGGTTGATACCCATGATCGAATCTCTGACAAGTAATATATCGCGAGACAAAGGTATTTAGTTATGATGTTTATGGTTCTCACGATCATAAGAGTCATCATTGAATATGTGCGTGTCAGTACGGATCTCTAGGTCCCGCTACTGATTATTTATTAGAGAGGTGTCTCGATCATGTCTGCATTATTCGCGAATCGTAGGGTGACACACTTAAGGTATGCCAACACTAATGGGTAGATATATTATATCATAGAAAGTTTCTCTAGTGGATATGCTGCTTCCGCTGCTCCGCTAGATCGAGGGTTCAGAGGTTGTTGGCAATCCGGACATGTGCCTGAGCACGGATGCGCTGCTAGTTTATAGCGCTCGACAACTTGATCTTGAGATTGACGAGAGATCGTCTACATCATCCACATGATCAATTCTTGTAAAGCTTCCAGTCCTCAAGGGTAAGTTTTCTTTGGATGTATATCCACCCATTGCTTGCATCTCATAGATAGATCTTGGTACGTAGTTGTTCATATCTTAGGAATTTTTTGTTTTCTATGTTGTGACTCCTTCATGTACATACCTTGGAATGTAGCGGCGAGGAGAGTTTTGTTCCTTGCAATTTTAGCACACAACAAAAATATAGACTAAAGCATGGTCGTTGTCTTTATTATTTGAAAGCAATTTCGTTTTCCTTGAAACAAACTTTCTCCCTGCTTTATAAATAAAGTCACAATGGCCGAACCGATACAAGCTGGTGTGGTGAATGATACGTCCAAAATGTATCTACTTTCCCGAACACTTTTGCTATTGTTTCTCCTCTAAACTTGTGTGATTTGGATACAACTAACACGGACTAACGCTAATTTCAGCAGAATTATCTTGGTGTCTAGTTTTTGTGTGCAGAAAATAAACTATTAGGAAAAATCCCAGAAAATATAACAAAAATTCTATTTCACCAGAAGACTCACAGAGCTAGAAGACGAGACAGAGGAGGGCCCCGAGGGGCCCACACCCCCTGGCCGCGCGGGCCAGCTCAGGCCATGCCTGGGACGGGTGTGGCCGCCTCGGACACCCCCTCGGCCTCCCTCTTCGCCTATAAGATGCCTCTTGACCTAAAAACCTAGGGGGTCGATGTTTTGCTAGATAGAGTTCCCCTGTGTCGCCACCACTAGAAACCGCGATTTGGAACCAGAAACTCCGTTCTGGCACCCTGTCGGGACGGGGAATTGGAGGAGATCAGCACCATCTTCATCACCATCGCTTCTCCATCAACCATCCATGATTCCTCCATACATGAGTGAGTAATCCCCCGCTGTAGGCTATGAGGATGGTAGGGATTGGATGAGATCATTCATGTAATGGTATCAGATTGTTAGGGCATGGTGCCTAGTATCTATTATTACTGCTTTTTGACTTTGTTGCAACTTGTTATGCTTAATGCTTGTCACTAGGGCCCGAGTGCCATGATTTCAGATCTGAACATGTTATTGATTCATGAGGATATTATTGTTTGTGATCTTATCTGCAAGTTGTATACATATATTATTGTACGGAACCAAAGGCCCCGAAGTGACAATAATCGGGATAACCGGATGGAATGGTTGTGATATGAGGATTATGTGTGTTCATGGAGTGTTAATGCTTTGCTCCGGTGCTCTATTAAAAGGAGCACCTTAATTGCCAGTAGTTCCCTTGAGGCCCCGCTGCAAACAGGCTGGCAGGACAAAAGATGTTGTGCAAGTTCTCATTACGAGCACGTATGACTATATATAGAACACATGCCTATGATTATTTAGTACTTGGATGCTTTATCTTATTTATCTGCAACTGCCCTATGTCTTGATTGCTATATGAATTGTCTTGTCCATGAACGCACATCCATCCATCCATATACCTACCGCGCTTTAATCCTACTGTTTACTGCAATTGTTACTACTGTCTTTACTTTTACTATTGCTACTACTTTGCGATTGCTACTACAAAACTATTTCTACTGATAAACTGTTGTGAGCAAGATTGTTTCCAGGTGCAGCTGAATTGATAACTCAGTTGTTAAGGCTTATAAATATTCTTTGTCTCCCCTTGTGTCGAATCAATAAATTGGGTTTTACTTCCCTCGAAGACTGTTGCGACTCGCTATACTTGTGGGTCATCAAGACTATTTTCTCGCGCTATTGCCGGAGAGCATAGCTCTATTTATCAAGTTCACTTGGAATCACTATTGTTTGCTGCCATCCATTCATCATGGGTAAATCTTGTGATGGCAAGGTTCCTATATTACCATCCACTACAAGGAGAGGTACGGTTCTGAACACCTCTGTTGCTCTTGATTCACCATCTGTGATGAGTAAGCTCCTTACACCACCACATACTACTACTTCTGCTGAATTTGAAACTTCTGATACTTATGATGCTTCTACTGTGCTTGATAAGAGTGGTTCATTAGGTCCTTTCCTAGATGTTACGATTGCTAGAACTATAGCTAGAAACACTAAAACTTCTAATAAAGACACTACTACACCTGTCAGTTCACCTGAGTCTATAGAGAGTTATGATATTGAAGACGGATATATAGAAATGAATGATGAATTTATTAAAGAATGTCAAAATACTCATGGTAAAAGTGCTATGAAGAGTCTCCTTGAGAGGTGCACTATAGAACCCAAATTATCTCCTAATACTAAGTTTGCTACATCTCCCATAAACATTAAAGATAAGGATTATGATTTCTCTCTTGATTTATCTTACATAACTATTGTTGATAAAGAACCTTTTTGTGGGACTAAGAATGAAAGCGCCATAGCACATATGACTGAGCTTTCTACCATGGGTGGCCTATTTTCTGATGATATTAAGATGCACACCTACTTTGTTGCTAAAATTTTCCCTTTTTCACTGAAAGGAGAAGCTAAGGCTTGGTTTAATAATTTACCTCCTAGATCTATTGGTAGCCCTGATTACTTGATTAGTACTTTCCTTCAGAAATATTTCCCTCCTAGTGCTAGACATGCCATTTTGCAGGAATTATTTGATTTTAAACAGGGAGAAAAGGCGATATTGCTTGAATCATGGGCAAGGTTTTGTGCTTTGATTCATGCATAGCCTTGATGCCCATTACCTAAAAATGAGCTGCTTGATATATATTATAATGGACTAACTGAAGAATCTAGGACATACCCGGATAGTTGTGCTAATTGTGTTTTCAGCAAGAGAACTCCTAAAGAAGCTGAGGAATTAATGGCTAAATTAAGCAAGAATTATGATGACTAGACTTCACCTGGGCCAACTGTGCCTGAGCCAACACCAACACATAAGAAGAGGGGAGTTATTGAACTAAATGATGAAGTGATGAAAGAGCTAAGAAATGTCTTAAGGAGAAGGGTATTAAAGTTGAAGACGTGAAGAATTTACCTCCTATAGAAGAATTATGTAAGCCAATCTCTCACTCATCCACTATTGAGGTACACTCCCTTCAACATTTTGATGAAGGTGATATTCCTTATTCTAAACCTCCTGATGAATGCTTAGAAGAATTTGATATTTTTATTGTTAAGCAAGATAATTTTAATAAAAGAGTGCAGAATCATTTGATGGAAAACTCTAGAGCTATTATTGAGTTAAAAGATATTATGGAAAGAACCTCTAATGATGTTAAAATGCTTGTTAAACATTTCCAAATGGTTCAAACTCAAATTGATTAGCTTATTGAAGTACAAAAAGATTTGTTAGTGAATGTTGCTAAAGAAAGACATGCTTATGAAATTAGAACTAGAAGTGGTGCTGCCACTCAGGATCCTCTATATCCTGAGGGGCATCCTAAAAGAATTGAGCAGGATTCTCAACAAATTGAAAATAGTGGTACTTCTCCTAAGAAAAGGAAAAATAAACATAAAACTATTGTAGAGTCTTTTGAACCTGCTAAAGATCCTAATAGTATATCTGTCTCTGATGCTGAAACTGAAAGTGGTAATGTGGAAAATGATGCTCCTGATAAAGAAAAAGTTGAAGACGAACCTGAAAGACACACTAAGAATACTAAATACACTAAGGGAGATTTTGTTGCTAATAAACATGGTAGTGTGAGAGAGCCCTGGGTCCAAAAACCTATGCATTTCCCTGATAAGACACACAAGTCAAAGGAAGACGAATACTATAATAAATTTTGTGAGTGGATGAAACCCTTATTTTTGCAAATTCCTTTAACTGATGCTATTAAACTGTCTCCTTATTCAAAATATATGAAGGATATTGTCTCTAATAAAAGGAAGATCCCTAATGAGGAAATTTCTACTTTCCTTGCTAATTATTCCTTTAATGGTAAAGTTCCAAAGAAACTTGGAGATCCGAGGATTCCAACTATTCCATGTTCTATTAAAAATAATTATGTTAGAACTGCCTTGTGTGATTTGGGAGCAGGAGTTAGTGTTATGCCTTTTTCTCTCTACAAAAGACTTCAATTCGAGAAATTAATACCAACTGATATATCTTTACAAATGACTGATAAATCTACCACTATTCCTGTTGGTATATGTGAGGATGTACCTGTTCAAGTGGCTCATAATTGCTTGATATTAACTGACTTTGTTGTGCTTGAAATGCCTGAAGATGACAATATGTCTATTATTCTTGGGAGATATTTTCTTAATACTGTAGGAGCTGTTATTAATTGTAATCAAGAAAAGGTAATTTTTAATGTTAATGACAAGGAGCATACTGTCTATTTCCCCAAAAAGATTGATAAGAATTATGACTTCAATTCAAGTGAAAATATTGAGGGCATCCAAGTTGGAGAAATATATTGTCCCATACCACGAGAAAAATATGAGACTATTATGATTGGGACCATTGCTATGAAGGTTGAGGTAACATAATCATTTAGTGGAATACAAAGTTTTGTTTCATATAAAATTGTGTTGGTAACAAGACCTGATCAACCTTGTTAACAAAGGGATTTTAATGAACAAAACAATGTTTTCACCATGATTATCTTCGCTTACTTTTATTTTATCCATTTTAATTTTTGCTTTCACTTAGTTTACTTTTCTATTGCTAGTTGCTTGCATATTAGAGTGTCTTAGAACTTCTGAAGTTTAAGTTTAGCTTTGTTATTGCATCATTCAAAAAACATCTTTCTGCTAGAAAATTATCCATCAATACCTGAAAATTGCTAAAAATAAAGTGTCTCAAAAAATTTCAGAAAATTCATATTAAATTTTTACGTCAAAAAAGTGGCAGAGAAGTACCTGGAATGACCCAGGAGGGCCCACCAGGCAGGCACACCACCTGGTGGCGCGGCCACACCAGGGGCGCGCTTAGCCATGGTGTGGGCCACCCTGGCCCTCCACTTACTCTCCATCCTGCCACTCCTTTCTCTTTCCTGAGAAAACACCAGTTTATTGCTCGAACTCACGTTCTTGCTATTATTTCTCACGATTTTTCGATCTCCTTGCTCAGCCCATCGTTGCTACTGAAATTTGGAGCATTTGTTCTCCGGTATGTGACTCCTCCGCTTGTCCAAGTAGATTTGTGATTAGTGGTTTATATCTTGAGTATTTTGCTACTGTAGGTGATAGGTTATGTGAGTTTGTAAACTTGTTCAATGCTTAGAAAAATTGTTTTGATGCATGTTTAGGCCCCTTACAAGTCCCTATAAGTAGTTCCTTTCATTTTGTAATCACTTTGCAATCACTTGTATAATGGATGTTTAATTTTCAGAATAGCAGAGATGAACAACCACACTTTTGGAGAAGTATTTGAGAGGTACACACCCAGGAGGGCAAGGCCTTCAAGATCAGCTTCGCAATTTAGGCCATCATATAATGAAGATCTTACTCCACCACGCTTTGGCAATGAAGGAGATGAGAGAGATGCTCACCCATCTACTTTCCCTTGTTTTGCCTTTTTGCAAGCTGCAGGGATCCTCGATGATTTCTTGCTCCTTGTTCAGAGGGTTGGTTTGACCACTTATCGGTCAACTATTTCGTTCAAAATTTATAATCTTCCTATTACCATGCCATTGGAAAGATTTTGCAGCATTATAGGCATAGGCATGACTAGGACAGTGAAGAAGATCCAAGGTCGCCCCGCTGATTTGCTGGAGCTCTACCGAAGTGTGACAAATGATGATGACCGCATAGCTCAGCATGGGAACATAAGGAACATTCAACTCCTAGCTCTTAGATATTTTACTTATTATCTTGCCACTAGCATTCTTGGTAGGGAGAACACTAGTAATATTTCTAATTATCATTTAGCCTTTCTTTCTACTGCACTTAATAATGATACCAAGTATAATCTTGGTTCCCTCATTGTCTGTCGCTTAGCTGCTAGAGGACCCATTTATGGGGGTATTATTGCCTCACGCGTGGTTGTTGCTTTGGAACTTTCTGTTGTTCCTAACGATACTGTATTGACACCACAAAGGCTTGATCTTGCTGCTATGAAAACACATCACTTTGTCACTACTGACTCTAGTACGGAGAGTTTAGTTTACAGGATGTTTTTTACTGACGGAGATGAGAAGGAAATTCCTTTGCCACAATCCACTTTGTTCAGTATTTACAGGATGCCATGGTCACGTTCCAAGGAGGAGGTGCACGAGTAGCTCCGCTTGCTTGGTTTCCACGGGCAACACCAGGGGGATGTGCCCTCTTACGACTACTCTGCGCACTACGCTGGGGCGTCCTCGAGTTCATATCAAGATGAAGGCACTTCTTCACCATATTATGGAGGCGCTCCTTCCTACCCGCGTTGGGGTTGATACCCACTTAGGCCAAAAGCCTAAGCTTAGGAGAGTTACACCGACATCACACTCATCTACATATCGTGTTCAATCGGTACTTTGTATATCCATGTTTCGTTTTATTTTTAGTCTTCGTTCTTGCTTTATTTATGCTTTCCAAAATGCAAAAAGAGCAAAAATATTTTCGTTATTTCTCTTTACTTGCTTCTTTATCTTTTTAGCCTTGGTTTGCTTCTTCCTTTTAGCTTTGTCTTAATTATTCGAAAAACCCAAAAAGATTTCGCTTTGCTTGATCTTCCTTTTGGTTCTTGCTTTAAAAATCGAAAACACTAAAAATATTTGTTGTTCTTCTTTGGTCTTGTGAAGTTCATTGCAGGGTTCAGCAGTCCTCAGTGGAGTTTGGTTCATGTTATTATTCAACCAACACACGTGAAGGGCAATAATGAAGATTAATAACAACTTGAGGTGTGGTAAGAGGCTAGTAACGAACTCTATTTGTTTTCATTTTTGTAAATATACTCATCATTATGGGCATGCTTAGTCTGTTCATGTAAGGTGTATGTTATTTATGGATGCTTAGTAGTTCTTGCTTTCTTATGATTAGCTCCAGCTTGCTAATGGTTTGTAGCATGTCATATGAATGTTTGCTTGCATTGTTCTATTCATAACTTGGTATGACAGTGTGGTATCCTCCTCTGAATGTTTCATTTGAATCGACTTGGCACATGCCCACGCATGCATATAACTGAAACAATAATCAGTTAAGCCTTGATGAATTATTTTGCCTCAAGATTCTTGAATCAATTTCATGCCATAACTAGTCCTGTTTTGTTGCAAGCATGATTATGACAGTTATTGATCTCTCGTTTGTCGCTCCCTTTCTATTGCTAGCCTTCACTTGCACTGAGTATGAGCTCTACTCGTGCTTCCAACTCCCCAAAACCAATATTGCCAAAAGTGTCCACCATACCTACCTATTAGCATCGTTTGTTATTCCGTGCATATTCAGTATGCCTTGTTTTCTTCCGAATAAAATGTTTGCTTGTTACGAGAAAGTTAGTTAGTAAAGCTCTCACGAACTTGATGGCACACTTTATTTCTTGCACTTAATAAACCTGAACTATTGTGACTATCCATGAAAGTTATATGCTTGCAAATTATAGGCAGGGAGTTAGCAGAACCGTGCTGTCACGGGGAACGCTTTCAACACCTGTAAATATATACCCAGTTGATATCATGCTCTTTTGTTTACTGATGTCGTCGGTGTGAAATAAAAGGGGAGCTTATAAGTCCATAGAGTTATGTATGTGTGTTAGAGAAACGCCTGGGCCGCTAGCCTAAGCCATGCCTAATCATGGTGGAAACTTGCAGCATCACCATAGTGAGCAATCTATGAAGCTTTCTTCTTATAAAAAAGAGATAGAGATTGAGAAAAATAAAAAAAATGAGAAAAGAGGAAAGAGAGAAAAAGCACCATTTTTCCATGGTAAATAAGAAGATTGCTGAGATGCTCATTGTCTGCTTGCCTTGTCATTTTGATTATGGGATAGCTCCCGTATCATGTGCAAGGGGTACCCCATTGGCGGTTCTCTATGATACGCATGTATTTACTATGACAAGAACTTACCGGTAACTAAAGTTGAGTAGCATGAGGAGCGGCCCTCATACTCAAGAGACATGAGATTTCCAGTTTATGGTCTGTCAAGCATATAACTCATATTGGACCTCACTTTCACCTTAATCATTTAAAGATGCTTATGATAGGGGCAATGAGAGCTCAAACCTAATGAGTACCATACTTTCAGCATTTGGAAGCCTTTCAAACTTTTTAAAACCTTTTCACTTCCTTGTTGAGTCACCACTTATTCCATGAGCACTTTCTTGAGGCATAATTGTCATTCTTAGTGTAATGTGTTTGTCTCAAAACTTGGTTAATTGTGTCATGACTTTGATACTTGTATCTTTGATATTTTTACTTCTAGTCTTCACTTGAACTTCAGAGGTGCCTTGGCATTTATGTTTGCTCTACAATCAAAGGCAAGCGAGATACCACTCTATCATACCTTTTTATGAGCATTGCAATGCTGCTTATGTTTATGTTTCATGCTACTTATTACTTCTGAGTTGGAATCTCTTCATAGCTTGCAATGACTATTAAGTAAACTTATTTGCATACTCTTTATTGTGAATTGCCTAAGTAGTTGATCATATGCTGAGAATATATACATCTTATGAACCAAATGTGTTCGTGAAAGCTCTTTTATCACACTCAATTTTCAACTGAATTGTTTGAGGACAAGCAATAAGCTAAGCTTGGGGGAGTTGATACGTCCAAAATGTATCTACTTTCCCGAACACTTTTGCTATTGTTTCTCCTCTAAACTTGTGTGATTTGGATACAACTAACACGTACGGACGTTGTTTTCAGCAAAATTACCTTGGTGTCTAGTTTTTATGCAGAAAATCAACTATCAGGAAAAATCCTAGAAAATATGCCAAAAATCTTATTTCACCAGAAGACTCACGGAGTCAGAAGACGAGACAGAGGAGGGCCACGAGGGGCCCACACCCCTGGCCGCGCGGGCCAGCCCAGGCTACACCTGGCAGGGGAGTGGCCGCCTTGGGAACCCCCTCGGCCTCCCTCTTCGCCTATAAGATGCCTCTTGACCTAAAAACCCAGGGGGGTTTCGACGTTTTGTCAGATAGAGTTCCGCTGCGCCGCCACCAACAAAAACCGCGATTCGGAACCAAAAACTCCGTTCTGGCACCCTGCTGAGATGGGGAATTGGAGGAGATCATTGCCATCTTCATCACCATCACTTCTCCATCAACCATCCATGATTCCCCCATCCATGAGTGAGTAATCCCCCGCTATAGGCTATGGAGATGGTAGGGATTAGATGAGATCGTTCATGTAATGATATCAGATTGTTAGGGCATGGTGCCTAGTATCTATTATTAGTGTTTTTTGACTTTGTTGCAACTTGTTATGCTTAATGCTTGTCACTAGGGCCCGAGTGCCATGATTTCAGATCTGAACATGTTATTAATTCATCTGGATATTATTGTTTGTAATCTTACCTGCAAGTTGTATACACATATTATTGCCCGGAACCAAAGGCCCCGAAGTGACAATAATCGGGATAACCAGAGGGAATGGCTGTGATATGAGGATTACGTGTGTCCATGGAGTGTTAATGCTTTGCTCTAGTGCTCTATTAAAAGGAGCACCTTAATTGCCAGTAGTTCCCTTGAGGATCCGCTGCAAACGGGCTAGCAGGACAAAAGATGTTGTGCAAGTTCTCATTACGAGCACGTATGACTATATATGGAATACATGCCTATGATTATTTAGTACTTGGATACTATATCTTATTTATCTGTAAATGCCCTATGTCTTTATTGCTATATGAATTGTCTTGTCTATGCAATGCCTGTCCATCCATCCCTATGCCTACCGTGCTTTAATCCTACTGTTTACTTGGATGCTTACTTGGATGATTATTTAGTACTTGGATGCTTTATCTTATTTATCTGCAAATGCCCTATGTTTTGATTGCTATATGAATTGTCTTGTCTATGCAACGCCCGCCCATCCATCCCTATGCCTACCGCGCTTTAATCTTGCTGTTTACTGCAATTGTTACTACTGTCTTTACTTTTATTACTTCTACTACTTTGTGATTGCTACTACAAAACTATTGCTACTGATAAACTTCTGCGAGCAAGATTGTTTTCAGGTGTAGCTGAATTGACAACTCAGTTATTAAGGCTTATAAATATTATTTGGCTCCCCTTGTGTCGAATCAATAAATTGGGTTTTACTTCCCTCGAAGACTGTTGTGATCCCCTATACTTGTGGGTCATCAGTGAACCTCTTACAAAACAGATCAAAGATAAAGAAAAGAAAACCCAAAAAAACCAAAACTTGCCACCAAAGACATTGGAACGATACCGAGTGGTATCGGGGATCCACGACAACGCCCACAAGAGGGTAACGACGCAAAGCGCCGCCGCCATCGAGACCATGAGGTCAAGGGTTTTCACCCGGGAGCCGTAGCGCGGGGAGGTTAGCCACAACGACGCCCTAAGAGGTTTACAACACCGGAAGGCATCACCGTCGTTGGTGTAGAGGCTCTGAGCTTTTGGCCAGAAAATCCTCGCACGGCTCCCATGAACTCAACCACCTGTTGTCCCCGAGTTAGGCCTCTGAAACGAGATCTGGGAGCTGCCAAATCTGAAGCACCGCCAACACCAGGATCCCCGACCGCCCGCTCCACTCCATCCACATGACCAAAGAGAGAGACCACCACCGCCACGTCGCTCACCGTAGAGTCATACGGGCAGTCCACCTTCCGGGGCCGCCACCCCGGCATACACACACTTGAGCCCATGGCCCAACTAACATCACACTGCAAATTTGGTGGATTGGACAAGGTAGGGCAATGCCACAGCAAGCAGCCAACATGCTGCACGGTAGCCTAGGGAAGAGGATCCGCCCTCCACCACCCGAGGTGTTCGCTCTCCGGACGCAAGTAGCAGGCCCGAGTAGGTCTAGATCAGGCACAACCGTCTGCTAGGCCCCGATCAGGTCTAGTAAGCCTTGATGTGGCGCTGCTACGCCTAGGCCGCCGCATCCATCCACCTATAGATTTGTGTTGAACCGTCCCTCGCCACCATCGCCCAAACCCGCCATGCTCTGTCGCCTGCAGCCATGAGCGGTATCGTCGCCGCTTCACTCCTCGTGGGCTGGCCCACCGCCACAACAGCACAAAGGAATACCCAGCCACAACACCCGGGGACAGGCAACACCGCAGCCGCCGTCACGCCGCTGCCGGTCAAGCGTGTCTATCGCAACATCCGTGACCTAGCAAGTGGTAGTCGCCACCGTGATAGGACCGAAGGACAATACGAGGATGGTTGGCATGATCCAACACACGACAACACAAGGTCCAAACACAGTAGCCATGGCGTCGCCGGGCTGCCTGTCCGTTGAACCATGCAACCCTAGATGGAATTGCCTAGCAGTCACCAGATCAGGGCCTGCCTAGCCTAGATCTGCTCCCAGCTCGCAGGGCAGGGCATCTATGCACAACCTCCTGACCAGAGCCAAAGACATGGTGGTCAGAGCACTGCAGGCCTAGACCGGGCCCTCACTGCCCCACATCTAGCCCACTTGCCCGACCACTGCTGTGCATAGCGTCGCCGCCGCCCCGTGCCTCGTCGCGCCTACCACTGCCTAGCACCGCCTCCAGACCGCTGCCCATCGCCGCCGAGCTTGGACCCTACTGCACCAGCGCACCGACGCCGATCGGGAGCCGCCACGCCTCCCTTCCAGATCACGGGTAGAATCAGGTCTGCCGCCGCCGGCAGCACACGAGCTTTGCCCGGCGGCTACGGTGCAGAGGAAGAGGAGACGGAGAATTAGGGCCGGCGCGTGTGGGGTTCGCCCTGTCGCTTGCGGGGAGTGGATGAGGAGGGATGTTTTTTTTGGCTCGGTTCTCACATTAGAGTGGCTTCCTCTCGACATAAGTAACTTCTTTTTTTGAGAGAGATTCTTTGAAAGTAACCTGAAATCAAACAAAAGATTATCGTTCTGGAATTTTCTGAGTGAACCACTGGTGCGTAAGGAATGACGGAGCATGCATATAACTGTGTAACATTCGGCGACGTTGAAAATCCCACCGGCCACCGGCGGGAGCGTACGTGGGTGAATGTGGTAATTCGCGCAGGCCATTTCCAGTCCTCGAAATACCGCGGAAAACTCCGGCCCGTTCGTTGGTGCGTGAGGAGGAGAGTGGCGATCGGGATAGCGTAGACTAGACGAGCAGCTGGCTGGGCGTGAGCTGCAAAACACGAGCGATCGCCCAAGCGCCAGCCAGGCAACACAAGCCTCTAGCTAGCTAGCGCGCCTTCTTATCCAGTGGCGCGCAAGCAACGGGCCGGGTCTCATGATCATAGACCCATTTTTCTTCTTCTCGTTTCCTTCCAGAAAAGCAGCGATCCCGATGATGACGATCGACCCTGAACTCAATGAAGGAATCTAGGGTGGAAATGTAGAAAGAAAATGGCGATCGAGAGAGGGGCCAGATCAGAAACAACTGCTCGACAAAGCGTGCACTTGCTGGAATTTCAGGACACGATTGTCCTGTACTACTCCCTCCGACCCATATTAGTTGATCTAAATTTGTCTAGATTCGGATGTATCTAGACGTGTTTTAATACTGGATACATCAAAATCTAGATATATCCCAATCAACTAATATGGGTCGGAGGAAGTACTAGATTTTCCCCATCCGTATATCGGCGCACGGCAAGATCCGCCACTGACTGATACCGTACCACGTCAATGTGTAGTATGTATCGAGACCTTGCGTCCATCCGAATCCATTCCTGAATTCTGTTGATGAGAGAAATATAGCTGTAACGAAACCGACACGGCGACAGCGATACGAGAGTCCAATCGCACGCACGGTGGTGGTCGTCTTACCGCATCCACTCCGAGCCGTCGTCACTCGTCACCGGTCATTTCGCTTGTACCGTCTTGTATGTAAAAGAAACGGAGAAAAACATTCGCTTTTGGAGATGTGATCACGGTCACTGAAACGTGTATCGCAGGCCACATCAAGCCGAACCGATTTTTTCTCTAAAATAAATAAAAATCCATTCTTTCTTTTTTATTTGCGAGACCGTCCATGTAAAAAAGCGGCGGTCTGCGCACGCAAGGAAAGCGCGGGCGAGCTAGGCAGCGACACGCGAACTAACGCACCGAACTGGTCAAGCTAGGGAGGCCGGACCGGAGGTGTCGCCGTCGGTCGGGTCACGGCGACGGCCGGCGATCCGTGGCGCCTCGCGCCCGCTGGCTAGTCCTTATCCGCTCCGCGGTTGCACCATGCACTGCATGCATGCACGGGCGCGGCTTGGACCTTCCTCGTTAAGCCTGTTGGTGCGTTGGCCAGCTGCAGCTAGCTATTCTACACCCTCACTCCATCGGGTGTCTCTATCCGTGGCTGCGAACGAAGCTTGGTGGCTGGCTGGCCTAACCAAAACGAACCAAAGTGACCATTAACCAACCGCCCCTACCTAGCTATCTATGGCCTATGCTGACACTATAACAGTAGCTAGCTAACTAATCCTGGTCTCTGCTAACCATGTTGATCAGGGCACTTCCAGTGTCGTCTGTATGTAAAGGAGGCTTTTTTTCCAGGTGCAGAAATGGTATTTTCTTTCGTTGTTAGATATCAGATGATGATTGGAAGCTTTGGGTGCCATCAAATCGAGGGGAAATTATATTTGTTTCATGTTGAGAGAATGTTAGTGATTTATTTAGGTGGTCATGGTACTACCTGCCCTGCATATTTATCTATCCCCATGGCAATTAACTAATTGGGTGATTACCTTCAAGTCATCGTTCATGACATCACAAGAGGATCGTTGGATGTTTTCTTTTTCATTCCGAAACGAGGGATCAGATCACCCAGCTTTTCACACCGTCCTTCAAGACTAACTAATACTTTCTCTGTCCTCAAACAAGTGACTTCGGTTTTCCTAAATTCGCATGTATCTAGATACTAAAACGTGTCTAGATTCGCATGAATCTAGATAAATCCAAGTCACTTATTTTCGAACGAAGGTGTAACTACCTCGGTGAATTACGCTCTTAGTTACATGCCTGGATGAGCGAAAGTGGTTAAAATAGTGCGGTGGGGCCCGGGGCCACTCACGGTAGACCTTTCGGCCGTCCTAACCACTTTCAGAACATCGGGACAAGAACGAGCGGCGTAATCGGCAGGCGAAGGGATCAACTATATACACAAGTGAGTATGTATGCAAGCCACATACAACAGTCCTCAGAGCCATTCCATCTAAAAGAAATAGAAATATTGCAACGCCATACGGCAAGATTCAAATATCCTAGATAGAGATAATATTTTAGGATAGCTCCTCATACGTCACACATCAGAGTATCAAGCGGAAGGGGAAGACAAGATTCGAGTACGGATAAGAAGCAAATCGGCATAAGATGCCACATAAATAAACACATCCCGCCCACAGATCTCACGGATCCCCGTTCCCAGAATCTCTACACCGAGTGATCGTTGCCAACATCATCCGTCTCCTCCACCCAGTATCCATCTTGCGGGTACACCTGTTCATCTGAATCAAACAATTTATCGTGTGAGACCCTAGGGGTACTCAGCAAGTCTTTATGCCACTAAAGGGGACACAACCTGGGATGACGCAATTGCAGCAAAAGATAATATCTAACAAGTCTATAGATACTAGCTAACCATCTGCCTAACCAATGATAGACGGATGTCCGTGAATTAAAAACAACAGTTATAATAGTATAATTAACAGATCCATCCTCCTCCTCGCTTACCAACGAGGAAGCGGACGACAACCCCCCCATCCGTAGGTAGTTTTATTAACCATTCCATGAGTATTGCACTATTTACTAATCAGGTACTTAGTCAGATTAAAGCGGCACTTTAGTTATACTTGTCTATGATCGAGAAACCGTGCTCCAAGTCGTCCATAACCGCGGACACGGCTTTCAGAAAGATTTACCCTGCAGGGGTGCACGAATAGCAACACACACTCGATCAACCTCGGAAAAACCAACTCAAAACCCAACGAGGCATTCACGACAAAGCAATCATAGGATTCAGAAATATTTCAGGGGGCCACTCCAATAAGCTACCCGCAACGAAGTTGGTCGGCTCCTAGATGGACCCAGGGTTTGCGACGATGGTTGTAAATGACTAGGAACCCGAAAATATGACTGGGCTTGTCGATACCGCGAAAACGTGGCGTGATCCAAAGCAGTACAGGTGCTCCTCGCACAATCTTAAATAAAGCAGTAACATGGCATAAGTACAGGATAGTAGTAAAGCCCCAAACTAATTGTGGCCCCAAGAAATAAGAATGAATCAAGCTCTGGCTCAGGGGGTCCATAAGGCCTCCTGGATGTGGATAGTGCGAATAGTCAAGGAACAGGAATCAAGTACTCGGGGTCCTACGGGACACAAGTGAGCATGAAAAATCAAATAGCAGATATTGCTCACCGGTGCCTCTTTCATTAGTTATCCCATTACTACTCAGGTTATTTTGTTAGGTACCTCATTATTCATCAGACACTCACATACCCTACACATGCTTTTCTACGACTCGCATGGCTCAAACAACTCCTGTAGTGATGACTCATGGGATGGAGGAGCAAGCTTCGGTGGGGTTTAAAAGTAAAGGCTATGCAGTACTTGGGATTCAATTTAATGCAATCGTGACTCAATGATGCAAGAATAAGATAGAAGCAATAGGTACTATATGTATGCAAGCATGTAGTAGTGCTTGCCTGGCAGCTCAGTTGAAGCGAGAGATGGATCTGGGTAGTACTACTGTGATTCCTGGTAATTCTCCTGCTGGGCGTCTATTCGAAAAAGAACCAAACAAACAAGGGCCAACATAAATAAAGTGCACAAGCAAACAAGCATGCCATGATGAATGATGCACAATTTACATGGCATTAAAGTAGCATGGCAATGGTGAGGTGTGGGTATAAGGATAAAGCATTTTATTAATTATTTAACCAAGTTTTATTGCCATAAACAGTTCTGATTTTTAATAATGACATGATGCATGCTTCAATTCAGAACAAGGACTGCATACATAGAGCGGGCTCGTCGCGCTGATCGATTTAGACATATTATTTGTCAAATTTGGAGTTGTAGAATTAAAGTTATTAATTTATTAAGAAAAGGGCATTTATTTGTAATTTTAATCATCTCGAAATTTTAAAGTGCTCAAATAATATTTTGAATGGCATATTTGAATTCCTCACATTTTTCTGATTCAAAAAATATATCATATGTATTATTTGGATTTATAATTTAAAAGTTATTTAAACTCTGATTTGAATTTAAATTTAAACAGTTTTGAATTTGTTTTGTTAAATCAAATAATCAGGAAACTTTTTAGACCCAGATGAGTTCGACCCAAGCCACTGACGGGTGGGCCACTGTTGACTGGGGCACACGCGCGCCGAAAAGGTTTTTCTCACCGCGGCGCTACCTAGCCACTGCGGGTGACAGGTGGGTCCGGTGGTTCGGGGCCCACGTGCCAGTAGCGGAAAACCGCAGGGGCTGACAGGTGGGGGCATGCTGGAGCGCGGGTTGAGTGTACAAAACTGCAGGGGCGTTTTTGTAAAATTTACACAGCGGCTGGTAGGTGGGCTCGCGCGTACCGCGGGTTGAGGCGACGAAAGAAGCAGGGGGTAAATGCAAAAAGGGGGCCGCGTACTGTGGATCTTCTCCACGGTCTGGCGACCAGATCCGCGCGCGGCCGTGGCGGGGCGGGGATCGAACCGGGGACCTGGGGCTCGCGCTGGGGGGGCAGTGGCCACTGCGGTAGGCGGGGATTGCTGACAGGTCGGGGGAGCGCGGCTAGATGAGTGGTTCGCGTCGCGGAGGCGTGCAGACGCCCGCGCTCGGCGACGCACCGAGAGTGCCCGACGGAACGCACGGCGCGACCAGGCAACAGCGACGACGGCGAGGATGTCTGGGAGGGAGTTTGGCTTACCGCGAAGCTGCTGGCGGTGGTGGTTCGGGCAGAGGAGCGGTCGATCGTCGACGTAGCAGGCGGCCGGCCGGAGTTAGGGTTTCGGCGGCGTCGCGGTACTGTGGCAGAAGTGGGGCTCCTCCTCCTCCCTGGCGTGTACGGGGCGAAGCAGAGGAACCTCCTCGGCCTCCTCGACCACCTCCACGTCACCCACGCCGGCTGGAACGAGGAAGCGGCGGTGGTACTGGCGGTAACCGGCGAGAGAGGATACGGCGTCGGTGAAGAAGAAGAAGGGAAGAGGGCAGGGCCTTGGGGTGGATCTGGGCGAGGCCAGGAAGCATGAGAAAGGAGGCAAAAGCGAGAGGGAGGGAGGAGAGGCCGTGGGGCTCGGGGTAGAGATAAAGTGGCTTCGGCCACTTTTCCTCCTCCTCGCTCACGTGCTTGCCGCGGGCAGCCAGGGCAGGGCAGGGGTGGACAGGTGGGCCAGCGCGAGGACAAGGAGGGACAGGCGCGGGCTGGGGCCAGCATGGCAGGGAAAGAGAAAGGAAAGGAGAGAGGGAGGCTCGGGTTAGGGTTTTAGGATGGCATGGAGGGGTAGCCTCGGCAAGGAAGAGAGAGAGCTAGTGGGGTGGTAGATGATTAGGTTAGAGAGAGGATTAGAGGAAGAGGGGTCTCGGCAAGGAGGAGCTAAGGTAGAGTAGGGTGGCTAGGGTTAGTATTTTTAAGAAAGAGAGAGATGTTTAGGGTTTGAGAAAATAAAGAGAGGGAGGGTAGGTGTTAGGGTTTGGTTTAGCCACACTAGGTCATACATGAGTGGAGGGTGAGAAGGAGATGAAGGAGAGGACATGGGGTAGGTTTTGTGATGAGCCAACATGACTAAAACATGTGATGGAGGAGATGGTGGTTTATGTGGAAAGAGCCCACATGACCATGCTTGGATAGATGATGGATAAAGAGAGAGAGGGGTATGGTTTGGTGAGGAGCAAAGAATGGCCACCTTGAATTGAATCTCCAAGGACCATGCCACACTTCCAAAAATACAAGCAAAATCCCAAAAGAAGAGGATGGTGATAATTTGCATGGCCATGCATGATAATTAATGGCCATGTTTATGCTTGTGAAAACAATAATAATAACATGGCATTATTCTTATGCATTCCAAAATGTGGAATAAAGGTGAAGCAAAAAGGAATTAGAATTAGATCCACCCCAACCCACATGAGCTAGAATAAATATCAAAAGAAAAGAAATACAAGCTCATGGGTAAATGGAATGGTGGAATTATAAGGTGGTGACAAAGAAAAGTGGTGGAGTGAAATAAAAGATATGCCCCCAACTCAATTTGGGCATCAAGCATTAATCAAGATTCAAATACAATATATCAAGAGCCAAATACAATTAATAATGCATATGAGAGGAGAACCAAATCAAAAGGGTTTTATATGATGCTCAAATGCAAGGTGGCATGATGACATGAGCATGATATAATTATGATGCAACAATTATATGTAGGAAGTAGCCATTATCTTACTAGACCAAGTAGCAATACA
Source organism: Avena eriantha (assembly GCA_910589775.1). Taxonomy (NCBI): domain Eukaryota; kingdom Viridiplantae; phylum Streptophyta; class Magnoliopsida; order Poales; family Poaceae; genus Avena; species Avena eriantha. Next base: position 73,349,290 of record OU342741.1, read on the forward strand.
ATTGTTAGACAATTGGGATGCTACACTTATTTTCGAACGAAGGGAGCACGCTTCGAGGAAAGCGAATGGCCTAAACAAGTAAATAGAAGAAAACACTCCCCACGCTCATAGGTTATCCCCGTGGGTGACCAGGAGCGTCTCGAGCCACCCCGCCCCCGTCCCCTCCACCTTCTCTACTCCCCCACCCTATCGACGCCGGGAAAAGCCCGCGCGGTGTTGGCGGGGGCAGAGCTCCTGGTCCTGGCCACGAGGAGGATGGTGGGGGACGACCCGATCTAGCGACGTCAGACCGCAGCGATGGATATGTGTTCCCCTGCGTAGGTCCATCGTGCTAGAGGCAACGGAGCTTGGTGGCGCGGGCGTCGGCCTCACGTGAACATCACCGGTTGCTGATGCAGCTTCTTATAGAGTTCTGCATCGGCGATTGGGTATGGCCCAGGGCCTCCTTCACCGGAGCCGGAGGTGGTGAGGACCAGGATGGCCGACAAGCAGATGATGGCGGCACACAGAGCTGGCTTGGATGGAGGAGGGCCTATATCTAGGCCCTCTCGGACCCAATCTAGGCTGGCAGGCCCTGCTGCATACGAGGGTTTCAGGAGGACCCGGCTTGTTTGGGAGCTCATCCCCTGGCCATGGAGTGGTCGGGGTGCTGGATCCGGGCCAGGGGCGAGATCTGGTGTCCGCCTAGCAGTCCTGTTCCTCGGGTTCTGTGGGTTTAACCGGCAGGTGTGTCCTATTAGTTGAACCCCCGATGTCCGAGTACTGGCTCGCTAGCCTGGATCTCTCTTGTCCGCACCGGTGGACCTTCTTTTGTGGTGTCGGCCACATCGTGTGCAAGAGCTCAAACGTCAGGCGGTGGGCCTAGAAGGTGGACTGCACTGAGCGGATGGAGGGAGATCCCGGAGTTGGTGGTGCTTCGGCTTTGGCAGCTCCTAGATCATGTTTCAGAGACCTATCTCGGGGATAGCGGATGGGTCGAGCTCTCCGGAGCGGTGGCGAAGGTTTTTCCAGGTGAAAGCCCTGTTCTTCGGTGCCAATGGTGGCGATGCCCGTAGGTGTCATTTTCCCACTTGAGGGTGTCATTGACTCATTGTGGTTACCTTCTCCGTTCCAGGGCTCCGGGTGAAAACCCTTGACGGTTCCGGTCTTGACGGTGGCGACGTGTATGTCATTGCCCCCTTAGGGGAGTCGTCGTGGAGCCCCGGATTCACTCGGTCATGTTTCAATGTCTTCGTAGTTTTAGGTTTTCTCTGTGTTATTTTTTTTACACTTGATCTGCTTTGTAAGAGTGTCTCCTTATCACTTTGTATCGGTTCAGCTGTAGAAGTTTATTTATAAAGCGGGGTGAATGCCTGCTGGGAGGAACTAATACGATTCAGTTTCTATCACACGCTACCAAAAAGTAAACATTACCTCTGTTCCTAAATGTAGCATGTTTTGGTAGGCCAAATTAGGAGAAAGAGGGTGGCAACGAGGCAGTGAAAAAAGAAAGAGTGGTACCAAAAGGTGTCCGGTTTGGAAAAAGACCTTGCTACTCCATGTCATCGTGTCCATTGCTACATTGCCCCGCCCTATGCAAGTCCATCATGTCGCTCCGTCCCCAAGACCTTGCTACTCCATGCCATCGAGACACGCCTTCGTAGACATTGTAAATGCAACACTGATCCACCTCCTTCCTCCTCCTCCAAGCATGATACGTCCATGGGAGTTCGCCGGCGGAGCCTTCCGGAACTCTTCTCTCCAGACCAGAACTACGAGGGCGAACATCAAGCAGATCTTTGTCTTCGCGCGGAAGAAACTCCATCTCCTTTATTGATGCCGATGCAGCGATCGCCACACCGCCGATCGGCTTCCGGCGACCGAAACTAGTAGATCGAGACCGAGTTCGCAAGATCGAGCGCGAGTTCGCAAGATCCCAATTAGCAGCACCGCCGCTTAGTCTAGCCTGCACCATGGCCACGCCGTCGTAACATACCTGCATCTGCGTCCAATCCACCTGCCTCCTAGCCTCCCAGCCGCGAGTCAACAAGCCCCCCCCCCTCCCCGCATAGACGAGCGTCTTCGCCCGTAGGCCACCCGCCGTCTGCGTCGCCCCGTTCCCGACCTCCACGCATGATGGAAGGCTGACAAGGCGCACGAAGGGGGTCGGGCCGCCCACCGCTTTCAGAGGCGAAGCATGGCCGCTACCGTCGGTGTCGCGGCGGCAGCAGCCAGTGAAGTCTGTCGGAGGGAGTTTCGTAGGTTTAGGGTCGGCGCCTCCGGAGTCGCCCACGCACGAATGACCCTGGAGGTGAGGGAGGAGGGTGAGGGGGCGGCGGGGAGGTCCGGCCGGTGGTGGCCTGGTGACCAGGGTTCAGGTCGGGGACTCGGGAGCCTCTTTGCCTTTGAACAGATACGTTTTCCTCCAAAAATTTGGCGTTAGTGACGCGGCCCCGTTTCTTTCTTGTACAACGAAATGTGTGGTGGTTGACACCGAACCTTATTTTGCGTCGAAAGTTCACGAGGTCAGGACGGAGCTTAATTAGTTGGATGGATCCAACGAAAAATAGCACGGGGTGCAGCTTCGTTTGTCAGTTTCATAGGAGCGTTATTATTAGTCTTAGCATGCATCACAAAAGTTAGCTCACGGAAAGGCGTACGCCATTGCTTCCTTTGAAGTTCACATTACAGGACACTTAAACAAAGTCTAAAAGGTCACCAAATAGACGAATAAACAGAAGAATGTTCTCTTCATTTTCTTCTTCCTTTCATGAGCACGTTTGATGGTTTTGAACAGATCGAATATATTCTGTTCGCTGAAAATAGTGTCAAGCTTAACCGAGTGTTCGAGTTTAATATCTACAACATTCTTGTACAATATTTTATTAAGTTCTTTTAAGTAGTGGTCGAAATATTATTTTTTGACAGACAAAAATCCTGCGTTGTTGGGTCAATATTTTTAACTGTGGATAATATACTGAATAAACAGAGCGTTAGTTCGCGTTGGCGTACTCGCTACTTCATCGTGATTAGCCATCTGAATTTGTACCTTCAGAGTCAGACACCAGCCGAACTCTGTCAGTTCAAGTAATCTAAAAAGCTACTTCTTCCGTTCACAAGTTTATCCAAGAAGTGAATAATAAACTAATTAACACTGCTTAACCAGTGGTAGTACTAATTTAAGTCCGTCCTTAAAGCATTCCCAGTTGTGCATAGTACTACTAATGTACCGTTGTGTTGATCATACTGATTCCAAGTGCGATGTTACTTAGGACCAGCCTCCGTTCTTAATTACAGCAACTACTGTACAAGTACAACTTGCACTACAATCTCGAGCCGTCCTCTTCCTCCGCCTACCTGTGTACAGTGTTTCTCTTGAGTTTTTGGGATAAACCCAAAAATTTCTGACGTCCATCGGGTGTTGCTTTTGAGAAGCTGAGAACATGCAACCGGTGGTGGGTTGCTTGGTCAAATCGAACTGAGATGCATACTACTAGCTTCGAACCCCTTCCTTCAAAAATAATAATTCCACATGGACCCCATCCCCCGATGCTAGCTCAGACTACCCTCCAGCCTGGCACATTGCCAACTCAAAACAACTCCCCCCAATCTCACATGCAAAGGCTAGATCCACACAACACTATTGCAATGCAAAACACAATACAATCATATCACTAGCTAGAGGAAGAATTAACTCGAGGCGAATCTGGTAGACTCTGATGTCTTGTTTGATGTGTGAATTATGTTGAATTAGTCACTCTTGTTGGTCAAAATTATATAGTTTCAGTGAGAGCAATTTTACATGTACTTGTAATTTATTAGATGTATTTATTTTTTGAGAAACCGTGGACCGACCGCACACGAGAACAACGACATAAGATTGTATTTGGTTGGTATTAATAAATCTAATAGGAGAAAGATAGATACGCATAGCTGTATGGTAGATACAGGCGGAATGTAATATTTTAGTGGCACGTGATGATCTATACATCGCAACACCTATGTCACTCCTGATTGCTCGTAATATGTGAGATATACCACACACTTTATTTGGTCAACTAGCGTTATTACTTCTGATTAATCATACACGCGGGAAATATACTCGTGCAGTCTTACACGGGAGAATGAACAATGATAGTGTAATATTAGAGGGTTATGTCTAATATTTAGATGGCTTTATTCTTTAATAGAAAGAATTATGGGGTGGTAAGCCTTCATGATTTGATTAATGAATTGTAGTTACATACCAAGAAATGTATGTTGTTAATGTGAGTCTTTTCTAATTGAGCACGATGTTAAATGTATATATATGATTTGTTAGGGTGAATGATGGGGCACAAACAACACGCCAGAGCCCAGAGAGCCATAGGATGCCAGTATTACCTTTTGTCAAATATAGCTAGATACACTTAGTTATGCGGTGGATACAGGTGAAACGCAACATTTAGCGCCTTATTCAACACGGCATCGAACCACTACCGTCACTTCAGATTTCTTGCATGTGATCTTTACAAATCTAGCACAATGTTTTCAGAATACCATCCCAAAGGATATATTACGCCACCCTATTTGGCAATTATCGTCACTCCAGATGTATCACGCACTGAATCGTATAATCGAACGGTCTTGCGCCGAAAGAGCGAGAAGACTCGGTAATTTGTTAGCTATATCGGTTTTGAACAGCGATGGCTTACGGAGGAAGTGTTATGTCTGAATATTTGGCTGGCTTTAATTATAATTAACAGAAAATATTGTAGGAAGATAAGTCTTCATTTATGATTTGACCAATGAATTGCAGTCGCCCAAGAAATGTATGTACCCGTTGTAATCAAAGGACCCACAATCTCCTCAAGGATGTTCCATGCCGCCTGTGGCTGTGGCCAGGGTTGCCATAGCATAGCTCCTCCCCAACCTCTAACCGCCGCTAATTTTCTACTCCCTTCTGCAGTGCCATTTATATCTCCCCTCCGGCTCGGCTCCTCGCTCCATCACAATCCAAAAAACCCCAAGAACCTTCTCTCTCTCCTCCCCTTCCGTTCCCCTTTCTCTCTCCAGAACAGGAAGATGGTGCAACAACACAGAATCTACGTCCTACAGTTCGACAAGGGGGAGCCGGACCAGCAGGAGCTGTCATGCAAGGTCTCGCCGCCCAAGGGCGCCGGTCGCCGGATCATGTACTACTACCATGACTACGGCAGCAGCGGCGCCGGTGGCGGCAAGAACGGCAAGCCGGCCAAGTCCAGGACGCTCAGCCTGCGCGGCTTCTTCGGCTTGCTCCTCATCTGCTTCTGTTGCTTCGTCACGCTCCTGGCGGCTCCGGGCGACTTCTTCTCCTTTGGCCGCATCGGCGGTGCGGCCGAGGCGGCGGCGGCGGCCACGCAGCAGCAGCAGAGCGCGCCGTGCTCCGGAGTCACGGGCAACGACACCCTGTGCTGCGACCGCACGTCGGAGCGCGCGGACATGTGCTTCGCGCGCGGCGACGTGCGCATGCACTCTGCGAGCAAGTCGTTCCAGATCGTGTCGTCCTCCGGAGCGGCGGCGGCGCGGGAGGGGGAGCTGGAGGAGGAGAGGATTCGTCCGTACACGCGCAAGTGGGAGGAGGACGTGATGAATGGCATCGACGAGGTGCGGCTCCGTCGCGTGTCCCCCGGCGACGCGGCGCGCTGCGACGTGCGGCACGAGATGCCGGCGGTGCTGCTGTCGACGGGCGGGTACACGGGCAACGTGTACCACGAGTTCAACGACGGGCTCCTCCCGATGTTCGTGACGGCGGGGCACCTGCAGCGGCGCGTGGTGTTCGTGATCCTCGAGTACCACGACTGGTGGATGACCAAGTACGGCGACGTGGTGTCCCGGCTGTCGGCGTTCCCGCCGATCGATTTCACGGCCGACCGGCGCGTCCACTGCTTCCCCGAGGTGATCGCGGGGCTCCGCATCCACGGCGAGCTGACCGTGGACCCCGCCAGGACCCCCTCCGGCAGGAGCATCGGCGACTTCCGGCGGCTTCTCGACGACGCGTACCGCCCCCGCCTCCAGTACCTGGAGCGCATGGAGCGCCGCGCCAACCGCAAGCAGCGCCGCAAGGTCGCCCTGGTTCCTCCTCGACAAGAGCAGCGGCCGCGGCTGACGATCGTGTCGCGCGCGACGACGACCTCCCGCGTGATCGAGAACGAGGCGGAGCTGAAAGCTGTGGCAACGGATGTCGGGTTCGAGGTGCGCGTGGTGCAGCCCCAGCGCGACACGGAGATGTGTAAGATCTACGGGGAGCTGAACGGTAGCGACGCGATGGTGGGCGTGCACGGCGCGGCCATGACGCACTTCCTGTTCATGCGGCCCGGTAAGGTGTTCATCCAGGTGGTGCCGCTTGGCATGGACTGGGCTGCGAACGAGTACTACGGCGCCCCCGCGCGGCGTCTGGGGCTGCGGTACGTGGAGTACAAGATCCGGGCGGAGGAGAGCTCGCTGGCGCGCGAGTACCCGGCCGGCGACCCCGTGCTGACCGACCCCGAGGCCGTGTCGAAGCGCGGGTGGCAGGTGACCAAGAAGGTGTACCTGGACCGGCAGAACGTGCGGCTCGACCTGGCCAGGTTCCGGGCGCAGCTGGTCGAGGCGCACCGGTACATCGTCGCCAGCGGAGGCGATGGCAAGAGGAAGCGGCGGCCGAGAAGCAAGGCCGCCGTGATTTGATCGGTCAAAATCAGCTGGGTGAACAGACATCGATGGATCGATCGGTCTCCCGTATAGAAGTACTCCTACCATAGATGAAAGAAATTCACACCTTTTTCCTTGTTACAGCTGACTTTCATACACCTCTGACCATTCATTTCGTTTAGATTATCAAGATAAGAAGAAGAATCATGTGCCCGTGATCGATCGGTCGATGCCGGTTTACCTGTGAATATATACTCAAATAAAAGGACTGTGTTACTACATACAATGAGTGAACGTATCCCAAGTTCTGCAGCATTGGTACTACAATGAACAGAGGAAGATTCCTGCGGTCCGGATACGGCCAGAACACCAGTTGGTGGTGCTTGCGGGGCAAGAAGTGTAAACCGCCGGGCTGCTGTTACTCTCGCATCAGGAACCATCAGAAACGCGTGCAATCATCCGGTAGTTGCCGCCACCCCGAGCAGGGCAAGGTTAGGCGGAGGGGGAGATGCTGCCGTGCTTCCTACCCCAATACACTCCCAGCCCCAGCCTGTCGTATCGACGGTTGTTTCCGATGGGTTTGTTGGAACATAGTGGTCAGCTCTGCTTTCGCTAAGCGCCCGACCCGTCAATAAAGCTCTGCTAATTAGTGGCGCCATAAAGCTATCTAAGCTCTCTGTCTATCCGCACCAGCAGTGCGCCACCGGACGATGACGCTGACCGGTGTGGCGCCACGTATGTGCCCCCGCCCCGCCTTCTTCTTCTTCTTCTTCTTCTACTGACCACTGCCACTGACGGAAGGAAGGGAGGGCTAGTTGAAAGCAGAGTCATCGGTCAATAGTTTCAGTGCCAAGTTAGTTTACTCTCGCCGGTCGCAATCATCTTTACCTAGAACCACTAATAAAATAAATAACATATCAGGTAGTAGCGCGTATTAGTTGAGTATTTTACTTACAGTGGGTTACTGTCCTGCACACGTTTGGTCATTGCCTTTTTCCGGTTACACGTCAGCCAGTCACTCAGTAAATTCGTCTTCCACACGTTTGATCGTTACTTTTGTAGCGCACTCTGTATTCAGACGCACGAAACATGTGTCTTGCTCACGGTCACACACACGTCTGACGGCCATTACTACTGACAATCGTCAGTTACGAGTGACGCGTCAGTAAAACACATATACTAATGGGATCGTAAATGGCAAGATTACAAATAACGCGCCGCGCATTGTGACAGCTAAAAAGCCCTTCGTGGTGTGCGTAGTGTTAGTTAGCGGACAAAGTTTACAAAGCGACGTACTCCTATAGGAAAAGGAAACCGATCGAGCGCTAGCTGGCGTGGCCTGGCTAGCCTGCTGCTAACATAGGCAGCGCCACATCGGGCTGTATCCAGTGGCAAGCAACGCGCATGCAGTGGGAGGAGATCTCACCTCACCTACACCAGGTGATGGCATTTTGTCGCCAGTGCCGATCGTATCCCTTCTCCTCACGCGTGCCTCGCTGCCTGCCTGCGTGGTAGCTTGCCGTCCACGGTCCACTGTTCCGCTCTGCTCTGCTCGCGGTGTGGAGAGTTGATCCTGTCTACGGGACGAAAAATTCAGACGAGGTGTCGCCGTGTCTGAACTGGAACTTTGCGCGTCGAGAATCTACATCGACGTCCGGACAGTAGGAGAACGGGAATGAGCGAGTGTCCGCTTCATCAGGTGCGCGTACAAGTCGTAAACGGAGGGCCGGACTTGGTCGCTTGCTGGGATCTCTGGTCTGGCCTATGTCGAAGACGATGGACATCTGCTGCGGTTTGCGGTGGACATCTGTCGAAGACGATCAACCACACTGTTTTTTCTGTATTAAGTTACTAGTACTAGTACAGCATAAAATTTTGGTCGATGCAGCGTTTGGTTTTCGGTTTTCCGCTCGCCTTTGTCCCTGTGAATCAAACTATAGTTTTGTATCGATTTACTATGTACTATGTGTTTGATCCTCTGCTGCTGCTGTTTTTCCTACTGCTGCTTGGATTTATTAATGATTTTTCCTACTGGCCCGTGTATCAACACCGCTATAGCTACGGCTTCTTCTGTATAAATGGTGGTGTCAAAGCCTGAAACTCTGAAAAGAAACCCCCGTGAGATCACCCACTCGGGGTACAGTCGTCAGAACCGAGCCGTGGGTGCAAATAAACTACTAGTACTAGCGAATGATTGTCGCTAGCAGGATTCAGTCACTCATCCAGAGTTTTCAGCTGAGTGCCACACGGGTCAAGAGGCCCACACTTGCATCATCGCATTTCAGTGGGAGGGCTTTGTAAGGGGATCCCTATACAACGCCTCAAGCGTTCGTTACGTAAGCAACGCCTGAAAGCCTTCGCGCGGTGAGCCGGCCCAGGTAGTACTGCGACTTTTTTTTGTTAAAACGTTAGATTTTGGAGAAAAAAATTCAGATTTCGAAAAAAAGATCATGTTTTAAATTTGTTCAACCTCGAAGATTATTCAGATATAAAATTCAGTTCAAATTTTATAAAAATGTTCAGTTTGGAAAATTGTTAATATACTAAAATTGTTTATATTAAAAATTTGTTCAAATTATGAAAAATAATCAAATTTAAAAAAAATCAAAACTAAATTGTTCATATTTTCCGAAAAGAAAAAAGAAATACACAGAGGAGAAAAGCCGACGTACCTGGGTCGGCCCGCTGTGGAAAAGTTTCAGGTGTTCGTACCCTAACCGTCTGTTATGGATTATGCTCTTCTAAAGCCACGGTTGCTAAAGAGTAATCATGGGGGCCCAACCCATTTGGATATTTTCTTGGAAAACGAAAGGAGGGATAAATCTCATATTGTGTTTGGACGTAGACATTTTAGCTCAGAATTGAATTGGACTGAAAATTCTAAATTCAAGATGGAAAGTAAAATCATACAATGTCATCAAGAATCGCATCGCTAGCGTCCTTCGCCTTCTCCATGCAACACGCATCCCACACCGACCTTCAAATACAATGAAATAACACGTTTAGGAATGAATAAAAATTAAGTTTACAAACCAAATAAATTCAAAGCCAAATACATGGCAGGGTTCAAATTCAGCGAATCCCGAGAATAGTTCAAACATAACTAGGTAGCTCCATGGAAATGCCAGTGATGCTCAACAAGATCATATTTCAGCTGATCATGCACCTCCTTGCTCTCAATGTGTGCATGGGCTTAGAGGAAGGATTGGATCTTGTTAGCATCATATGCCGATCCTACAAGATCACCATTAGAGTGTAGGTGTTCGCGTGAAAATAATAAAATTTTACACTATGCCCCTGAACCCCTGATGTTGCCAGTAACAGGAGGAGCTTTTCACGAACTTACCCTTGAAGACCGAAAAGCGTTGCCAACGCTCAGGAGAGCGTGGTTGATGTAGACGAGACGAAGCCGACCTCAAGGTCATGATGAAGTCCTTGCGCTCCTGCGGCTCCAACGACTTGAGTGCCTCAAGTATGACACCTCGCGGGGAGTTACATGCATCTGGTGCGTGACAATGAATCCCGCTTCCCCGATCCAGCGGCAGTTGTGAAAGTAGAGCTCCTGGATCCAAATCCCGCAATGCGACGGCGCTCTGCGGTGAAGATGTCTCTCGTTCGCGTAGTCCGAACTTGGGACCACGGTCACAAAAGAGAGAGAGAGAGAAAGAGAGAGAGAGAGAGAGAGAGAGAGAGAGAGAGAGAGAGAGAGAGAAAGAAAGAGAGAATATCAATTGGAGGTCTCCCCAAAAGTGAGGAAACCTTTATTGAATATTGTGTTGTATAATTTCTAGTCAAAATACCCCACTATATATAGAGGGAAAGGGGATACAACCCCCCTCAAAGTCTCGGGGTGGGACTAATCATCGGAGACGGGTGGGGAGGCGCGCCGGCCAGCCCCCCACCATGGGCCCCACATGGGGCCAACCCACTAGGGTCACCGGCCACCCCCTAGGCCCCTCCTAGGGGTGTGGTCCCCTCTTGGGCCTTTTCCCCTCCGGGATTTGGCCCATTAAGCCCTTTGACCATTAAATTGATTTCTCTTTTATTAAATAATTATGAATAAATGACTAAATCAATATTTAACATTCATTCACATATTATTCAATCTCCGTGGCTATGGAACACCTTTCACCTCCACTCCGGACATCCTCCGTACTTAACGAAACCCTTCCGGTTTTCTCTCTTTCTATTCTTCGGTGATTCTACTGATCCTGTAAACACTCTCTAAGCATCATCAAGCCCTTAAGCATGATACCCCACGGTTCGGGAATACTCTAGACATGGCGGGACACTCCCAGACCAATGATCGACAAAGGGACCTGGATGGCCATGTGACCCCTGTGCATTCCATGAAGATCGTTCGTCGTTTGAACCGGGATAGTCGTGTCTTATTCCTTTTGTCTCTCAATACTTGCATTGCCTGAGATCTGATCAATGACATCATAGGGTATCACGCTTAAGGGTTTGATGTCTATTCATGTACTTGGAGGAAACCGTATAGGCAATATATGTCAAGAGCGGGATTTGTCCATCCACGTGACGGAAAGATACTCAAGGGCCCACTCAGAGAAGTTATATCCAATAGCTGCGCAGCGCGTGATTTGATCACAGGGATATCACTTGTCAGAACGAGTCAAGTAGCATTGTTCGGTAACGAGATTGAACACGACATGGTGATGTCATTGATCAGATCTCGGTAAATGCAAGTATCGAGAGACAAAGGGAATAAGACACGACTGTCTCGGTTCAAACGACGAAAGATATTCATGGAACGCACAGGGGTCACATGGCCATCTAGGTCCCTCTGTTGATCATTGGTCCGGGAGTGTCCCGACCATGTCTGGAGTGTTCCCGAACCATAGGGTATCACGCTTAAGGGTTTGATGATGCTTAGAGAGTGTTTATAGGATCGGAAGAATCGCCGAAGAATAGTAGAGAGAAAATCGGAAGGGTTTCGGTAAGTCTGGAGGATGTCCGGAATGGAGGTGTAAGGTGTTCCATAGCCACAGAGATTGAATAAATTATGAATGAATGTTAAATATTGATTTAATCATTTATTCATAATTATTTAATAAAAGATAAAATCAATTATATGGTCAAAGGGCTTAATGGGCCAATTCCCGGAGGGGAAAAGGCCCAAGAGGGGGCCGAACCCCTAGGAGGGGCCAAGGGGGTGGCCGGCGGCCTTATTGGGCCAGCCCCCCACGTGTGGCCCATGGAGAGGTGTCCGGCGGCGCCTTCCCCACCTCCTCCTCCTTTAGTCCCACCTCGAGACTTTAAGGGAGGTAGTACATCCCCTCCCCCTATATATAGGTCTTCTCACTTTTGAGAAGACCTCCAATTGATATTTTATCTCTCTCTCTCTCTCTCTCTCTCTCTCTCTCTCTCTCTCTCTCTCTCCCGTGACAGTGGTCCCAAGTTCGGATTGCGTGAACGAGAGATATCTTCACCGCGGAGCGCCGTCGCGCTGCAGGATTCGAATCCAGGAGCTCTACTTCCGCAACTGCTACTGGATCAGGGAAGAGGGAGTCATCGTCAGGCACCAGACGTGTGTAACTCCCCACGAGGTGTCACACTTGAGGCACTCAAGTCATTGGAGCCAGAGGAGCGCAAGGACTTCATCACGACCTTGAGGTCGGCTTCGGCTCGTCTACATCAACCACGCTCTCTTGAGCGTTGACAATGCTTTTCAGTCTTCAAGGGTAAGTTCACGAAAATCCCCTTCCGTTACTGTATTACTAATAGATAGGTCCTGGCAGCATCAGGGGTTCAGGGGCGTAGGGTAAAAATTTATTGTTTTCATACGTGGAACCCCTACAAATGTATCAGAGCTATATATATGCATAGTAATGCTAGTACGAGTAGAACACATGAGATGTAGCGTGTGGGCGTTGATCTTTTAGTTGTTACCCTCCCACGTGTACTTGTGTATACCGCATCAATGCTTGATGAAGTGGCCCCCAACCGACTTTACGCGTTCATTCGCGAGACTGGTCCATGCTTGACATACGACTTGTACCATATAAAGTGGCTTAGGGGGTGTCCGTTTCTCTCGCATTAGTTGGTATGCCATTTGCAAAGGAGGGCCCCGAAAGGGGTGTTGTAGAGAAAACTACTTGATCAGCGTTGTGCTGAAAGTTGGTAGGTAAGAACGGTTCTTGTGCGAAAGCCCATTCAGCCACGTCAAACATGCAAAGATAAAGTAGAGGCGTCTAACTTTGTTTTGCAGGGGGCGTTGCTTTGTGATATGGTTGTGGCAAAGGTAAAGTGATTACCTTATGTTACATAGTAGTAGATAGTCATGGAGGTGATGGACTACCACGCCGGAAAGACACCAGTACCCTGGTGTCTACGGTGCTGGAACCCTGGCACCGGAATCTGATGATAACAGATGGAGATCACGACGTGAAGGACCATATCACATTCAATGTTATTGTTTGTATATCTTATTTTGTGCTAGTATTAGATACTCGACGGTAGCCTAATAAGATGATCCCTGTTAAAATTATCAATGATTGTGTTCCCCCTTAGTGTGGACCACCAAGAAAGTTCTTCGGTATGAGGCAGGTCGTGATGATCGGGTGTCAGACATATCTACGTTCGCATACAGTGGGTGTAAGCCATGTTGCACAGCGAATACACTAAGGTTGAGTTGGCGAGCCTAGCATGTACAAACATGGCCTCGGAACACGGATGGTCGAAAGATCGAGCACGAGTCGCATGAATGATGTGACCGACGTTTAGCGTCCACCCTTGAACCCACATTGATGGCCGTGATGATCTGGGGATAGGTGTTTCTGAGTGGAGTTATTATTAACTCATTTAATTATAAACTTAGTCTAAATTCCTTTTTGCAATTATAAATGTAGAAAAGTTCTCCCTGATGCCACCTTTCCTGTTGACGATTGATTGGTTAGAAGGAGAGAAGCTCAGATTAGATGGATCAAACTTCTCTATATGGGTTGTGCGTCTCCATGTTCTCCTTAGAGAGAATGATGTGGTCGACTACATACTTGACGGAATGGATTTGGAACAGCCCATTGACCTAGAGACCCCAGAGCAGCGGGAAGACCGCTATCAGCGTTGGGAGATGGCCTCCTTCATTTCAGTTACAATGCCTTTCAAAATGGTGGATGAGCTGTGGCATGTCGTGGGTAATGTCAACCCTCGTACGGTAATGCTACAACTTAGGACACATTTCGTGGAACAAGCACGCATATGGGAGCATGAGGTGATGGGAGACTTCCTCTCCATTAAGATGGAGGAGAACCCATCACTTGATGACCACTTGTTGAGCATATAAGATGCATACATGAGTCTGGAATACTACCTGGACAACTGGTTCGCAAGCTCTTTTGCAATAGGAGTTGTGATGCGGTCGCTGCCACCAAGCTACCAAGCACAAGTCAGAATTTGCATTATGAGAGGCGACACGGAAACACAGGATTTCCACGAGTTCATATCACATTTCAGAGATGTGGTAGTTGAGCCCGATGTCGCTAAGGTCATCAATGACAAAGGTATATATTTGATATACAATTTTATAAATGTTATAATCTTGCAAACACATTTGCAGTGTTAAGTATATTTGATACTTGTTATGTTTTACGGAAAACAGGTCCTTCTGCATGAGAGGTGCTTCCTGGAGAGGAGGTGACGTTGCGTGTTGATGGCGAGAATGATGATGATGTCCAACGACACTCTCCCTCAACATTTATCACTTGGTTTATGGTTTAGGATGATTATTGTAATCAAAAGATTGTGAACTTTTTTAGTGTGTCTCACACTTTGTGAGACGGTTATTCATATGAGTTTGTAACAAACAGTTGTTCTACTTTTATGAATGATTTATATTTGTGTTCTTATCTTGTTTGATTATATGTGAATTATCCTTGTTGTTTGAAACTAATTGATAATGCATGAACATTTGTAAAATATTGAAATGCCTTGAAATACCCAACTTAATGATATATTCATTAATGAATGAAACCATTGTTTAAATTCAAAGTTATGTTGATAATATGTGAAAGTCATTTGATTTCTTATCACATATAAATCATGCCTAAGTTCGGCAAAATAACTTGAACACCGTGTATTACATGAATACAAAGTGTTTAATGAATTGTTGAAAGTAAATACACATTCGATGTATTGTGTTTTAACAAAAATGGTAATTATCATTATATGATTGTTTAAATGTGTAAAGTAGTTTACCAAAGGAAACATGAGTATGAAACTATTTGATATGATTAAAGTGTTTCATCAACAAAGGGTATAAATATAAAAGAGAATCTAATTACTACGATTTGATCAATAGTAATGAAATCCAACTTTATAAGGTTGGCATAAAAGAAATTATGAAATGCAAAGCATTCTGAAACGTTAAAATGCAAAGCATCACAATGTGGTATTAGATATCAAAGTAGGTGAATAGAAGGCGCCATATAAATCGTTGTAGTGTAGATGTAGAGACCATTAGTTAGAAATAGTTAGCACTCAATTAGAATATATGGTGAACCACTTGAATTCGTGAAAGTTTTGGGGTTATTCGATATAACCAAAACAATAGCGAATAAGTCCTTGTAGAGTATTCATTGGAAACTTTGAATACGAAATCCATAGCTGAAACCAAAAGAAAATCAAAACTTGTATTGCTTGGATTTTGGTGCATTCTTGAGAAAGCTTACTTTTAGTGATATTTCTCGATTATGAAGCAAATGGAAGATAGTGAAAAACACGATGATGATTCATATCTATGCATCAGAGTATTGAGAAGCGCAACGAAAAATGTTCCTGGACGATTCTCTTCACAGAAGGAAAGAATCAATGATAATGATCATTGTGTTTTCCCCACTAGTGTTTTCACTACATGAAGTAAGATTCAAAATGCATCCCATATCTTGTATGGAGACATTTGTGAATCATTTGTCATGATTACTGGAATGTGACATACCTATGAACTACTAAGGAAATAATGGTAAGCTAAAGTTATGAGAAATCCCATAGAAAAATTCCCTTGAGATGAGAAAGCAATTCGTTGCTGAATCTCACAAGTAAAAGGGGTTACTTGAATTTTCCCAAATGACTGCAAAGCCATAGTGGAAAAGGGGGTGAATGACAAAAGCACAATTTGTCAAGTATTGGACGAATTCAAATGAATTTGATTCAAGTGTGCTAAATGTCTAGTGGATTTAAGACTAGTAAAAGTACTAGTATCTCATAGTAAATCTTCAAGTTTGATATTTGATCAAAGGATTTTGAAGTTGTTCAAAATAATGAGTAGATATGCAATTTGCATGAAATTGAGTGGGAGCTATAAAAGTTTTCCTAAAACAATATGTGAATGACATATTTTTCTAGTGGGAGCAATATAAGTCTCAAATTAAAATATGTAGGAACATAGTTTGAGTAAGAGTAGTGACTCATACCCAAATATGTTAGGAACATATTTTGAGTGGGAGCTTATAGGCGTGATTCTTAAGTGTGTTAAGAATAAAAGCGCAAGTACTTATAAATAATGATTTATAAGGTGTAGAAGTTGATAATAAGTGTATTATGATATTATGTAGTATTCCTTAAGGGATTCTGAAAAGGGTTTCGGAATAGAAGTTAATCAAGGAACTAGTCCTTAATAACTCAAGTTAGGAATAGTATTAAGTTTAACATCAATAGTTGAAAGAAAGAAAAGGATGATCATCATCCACTATGTTGCGACATAGGTTCTATCTTAGTAAACCATGATGATAACTTAACATAATATATGATCCGATAAGGAACGTTTAAAAGTGATTAAGTTTGAATCACAGAACATTGAGCTAAGTTTGTCTACAGTGTCTAATAGAGAACTGCAGACATATTTTCCAAATCCATAAAGGATGACATATCTTAAAGCATAAAGAGTTATGTTATGAGGGAATATGTTGGAAACTCCTGTTAATACTGATTGAAGTCAAGTAGGAAGCGAGGTGAACAAAACATCGAAAGATGCAAAGAGTGCACTCATGTTTTGATGAATACATTTATAATAATAGATAAGGGTACCATCTAAAGTGTTGTATAATGTTATGGAGGGGATAGTTCGCTTTTAACGTAGAATGATGTGTCCTAGGGCACAGTGCCCATGAGAAAGCCCTCGAGGTTGATCTAAAGTCACTTTAGGCTCCTGGAATCAGGCCTCGTTCTGCTGCCATAGCGATGATGCATACACATGGATGTTATCACGAGATGATAAAGTATTAATGTCAATCAAGGTAACATGAGTAAGTTGCAAAGGATTTTGGGACTGTAAAGTACATACCCAAGACTCAGCCTCTTCCATGAGCAAGCATGTTCAGGGTACCGGATATATGGTGCCAATGATTAAGAACAAATGCAGCTAGTGTATTTGTACTCTAGTGCAAGTGGGAGACTGTTGGAAATATGCCCTAGAGACAAATAGTAATAAGGACTATTATCATATTTCATATAGTTTATGATTAAATTTTATATCATGCTATAACTGTATTGAGTGGAAACATCAATACACATGTGATATATAAACAACCAGGGGTTCCTAGTGAAACTCTAGTCACTAGTTCATTGGTCAACAGATGATCAAGTTTCCTGATCATGTGGCATTTATGCCAGTTGGAAATGGAGTCAACTCATTCTGCGAATGAGATGATGAACCAATACCCAACCTAAACATCATGACCCGATCATGTCATGAAGTTCAAGTTACGATGGTTAGAAATGGATCCTCGTAGACTATTCCTTAGACCGTGAGGCTATATCAATCACTGTCTCCCGAGAGTGCTTTGATAGCATCAAGCGCCACTTGGTAATACAGTGGTTATAAAGGTGTGTTCAGGTACTCGGAGGAAACCGTAGAGGCAATATATGTCAAGATCAGGATTTGTCCATCCACGTGATGGAAAGATACTCAAGGGCCCACTCGAAGAAGTTATATCCAATAGCTGCGCAGCGTGTGATTTGATCACAGGGATATCACTTGTCGGAACGAGTCAAGTAGCATTGGTCGGTAACGAGATTGAACATCACATGGTGATGTTATTGATCAGTTCTCGGACAATGCAAGTATCAAGAGACAAAGGGAATAAGACACGACTGTCCCCGTTCAAACGATGAAAGATCTTCGTGGAACACATAGGGGTCACATGGCCATCTAGGTCCTTCTGTTGACCATTGGTACGGGAGTGTCCCGACCATGTGTGGAGTGTTCCCTAACCGTAGGGTATCACACTTAAGGGTTTGATGATGCTTAGAGAGTGTTTATAGGATCAGAAGAATC
Source organism: Avena eriantha (assembly GCA_910589775.1). Classification (NCBI taxonomy): domain Eukaryota; kingdom Viridiplantae; phylum Streptophyta; class Magnoliopsida; order Poales; family Poaceae; genus Avena; species Avena eriantha. The sequence continues at coordinate 73,367,210 of OU342741.1, forward strand.
GTCGAAGAATAGTAGAGAGAAAACCGGAAGGGTTTCGGTAAGTCCAGAGGATGTCAGGAGTGGAGGTGGAAGGTGTTCCATAGCCACGGAGATTGAATAATATATGAATGAATGTTAAATATCGATTTAACCATTTATTCATAATTATTTAATAAAAGAGAAAATCAATTATATGGTCAAAGGGCTTAATGGGCCAATTCCGGAGGGGAAAAGGCCCAAGAGGGGGCCGAACCCCTAGGAGGGGCCAAGGGGGTGGCTGGCGGGCTTATTGGGCCAGCCCCCATGTGAGGACCATGGAGGGGTGTCCGGCGACGCCTCCCCCACCTCCTCCTCCTTTAGTCCCACCCCGGTTCTTTGAGGGAGGTAGTACCTCCCCTCCCCCTATATATAGTGGGGGTATTTGGCCAGATAAATACACACAATATTCAATAAAGGTCTTCTCACTTTTGGGAAGACCTCCAATTGATATTTTTTCTCTCTCTCTCGTGACCATGGTCCCAAGTTTGGACTGCGCGAACAAGCGATATCTTCACCGCGGAGCACCGTCGCGCTGCGGGATTTGGATCCAGGAGCTCGACTTCCACAACTGCTACTGGATCAGGGAAGCAGGAGTCATTGTCAGGCACCGGACACGTGTAACTCACCGCGATGTGTCGCACTTGAGGCACTCAAGTCGTTGGAGTCAAAGGAGCACAAGGACTTCATCACGACCTTGAGGTCGGCTTCGGCTCGTCTACATCAACCACGCTCTCCTGAGCGTTGCCAACGCTTTTCGGTCTTCATGGGTAAGTTCGCGAAAAGCCCCTCCCATTACGGTATTACTAATAGATAGGTCCTAGCAGCATCAGGGGTTCAGGGGCGTAGGGTAAAATTTTATTGTTTTCATACGTGGAACCCCTATAGAGGGGCCAGGGGCTAGCCCCACCATGTGGTGGCGCGGGTCCCCCTGGCCGCGCCACCAGGTGGTGTGGGCCCATGGTCCACCCTCTGACATTGCCCCTTCGCCTATAAGAAGCCTCCTGATGAGAAAACCCTAAATCATCCAGCCTCCAGCCCCGAAAAGTTCTGCAGCGCCGCCACCACCGAAGGGGAGATTTGGGGGACAGAAAATCTCTGTTTCGGCACCCTGTCGGGATGGGGAAGTGCCCTCGGAGCCATCTCCATCGATCTCCACCACCATCTCCATCATTGTTGCTGATTCCCATGATGATGAGGGAGTTATTCTTCCTCGAGGCTAAGGGCTCTACCGGTAGCTATGTGTTCATCTCTCTCTTTATGCGTGATCTTATTGAGATCATGAGCTTTGTAATCTATAGATCTATTCTGATACTCAAGTTCTTTAATGAATCTTTGCTTATCCCCACATGTGTGAAAGTGATAGCGTGCCCACCATGGTGGCACTTAGGCTAGAGATTACAAATACTTGTTATGAGTTATATTTGGAGTTGGATGTCTCTATGAAATTGTGGTGTTTGTTGGAACCATCTAGCGCTCAAGGTGAAAGTGTGGGGTTATCTAGATGGGGAGAGCGAACTTTGAGGAGTGCTATTACAGCCCTACCATGGATTAGAGTGTCCAACCGGAGAGTAGTTCAGAGTAGTATCATAAAGAGAATATATTTATATGAGAGTGTTCACTAGAGAAAGTATGATCCATAAGCCTTCTTTCTAAACATTGAAACACCGTTTGCAACTAGATCTATTACATGTTTGCGTGCTTCCATCTTTTTTCCTTTAGTCTTTTCCTCCTGTCAAGCTCTTTTCTGGCACCGTTGTCTTATATCCATACCACTTGTATTTCATTATCTCTTCGCCGAACTAGTGCACATATTCACCTGACAAGTGTATTGGGTGTGTTGGGGACACAAGAGACTTCTTGTATCTTGATTGCAGGGTTGCTTGAGAGGGAAAACTTTGACCACTTCCTCCCTGAGTTCGATAAACCTTGGGTAATCCACTTAAGGGAAACTTGCTGCTGTTCTACAAACCTCTGCACTTGGAGGCCCAACAACTGTCTACAAGAATAGAAGTGCGTAGACATCAAGCTATTTTTTGGCGCCGTTGCCGGGGAGGTAAGGTAAAAGGTACATCCTCTGACTACTAAGCTATCTTCTAGCACTGTTGCTGGTGTGTGAGTGCTCGAAGTTATTTCCTTTAGATTCTGCAATTATATCTTTTTGTTTCTTGTTTTTATTTTCACTAGTTAGGCTTAATGGGATAAAATTAGAGAGCTTTATATTATTTATCTTGAGTTAGGACATGAAGTGTTTGAAGAGAAAATTTAAAAACCTATGGAACTTTATTTGCATGCTAATAGCAATGTTATTAGTATGAATTCTTTGAACACCATTATTGCTAATTCTATGGAAAAGTCTAAGCTTGGGGAAGTTGGTTTTGATGAGCATGATATTTTTAGTCCCCCAAGCACGGAGGAGAAAATTTACTTTGATGATACTATATCTCCAATATATGATGATTACAATGATGAATATGATATTTTCAGTCCACCTACTATTGAGGAGAAAATTAATTATGATTACAATATGCCTCCTATATTTGATGATTATGGTGATAAGAATAATAATGATAGCTATTTTGTTGAATTTGCTCCCACTACAATTAATAAGAATAACTACGCTTATGTGGAAAGTAATAATGATTATATGCATGTGGCTCATGATAAGAATGTTTTATGTGATAATTATATTGTTAATTTTATTCATGATGCTACTGAAAGTTATTATGAGAGAGGGAAACATGGTTTTATGCATCTCAATAATATTAAGTTTTCCCTCTTTATGTTGAAAGTCTTAAAGTTGCACTTGTTTTGCTTTACTATGCTTGTTGCTTTGTGCTTTCATGACATGTTTCTTTACAAGATTCCTATGCATAGGAAGTGGGTTAGACTTAAATGTGCTTTGAATTTGCTTCTTGATGCTCTCTTTTACTTCAACTCATATTTCTTATGTGAGCATCTTCTCAAACTATCATGCCTAACTTAAAGGAGTTAAATAAAAGTACTTCTTGGGAGATAACCCAATAGTTTTCTTGAGTCTTGGAAGTTATTACTTCTGTGATAACCTCTCCTTATCCTTTTTTATTTGATTTTGTGCCAAGAATAACCTCTAATGAGAGCGAAGTAAGATTTGGGGAAGTGCTTCCCCGAAACAGATTTTTATACTTCACTGTATAAATTCGTGAAAAATTTCCGTATGTCGGATTGAGCTGTAATTTTCTGAGTAAATCCCCTAGGTTGTTAGATAACTTCCGTTGGTTCAACACTTTTCGATGTGAGCAACAGAAGGTCTTCTAAAAAATCGGTTTTCACCTTCTGGTCTGTTTTGACAAATTTCTGCCATTATTTGCATTTGCCTCTTTATCGATTTCTTTTGGGTTCTTTTTGGTGAATTGAGCTTTTTGAGAGAATTTATACAGTATCTTATGTTTTTAATGAAAGTTTTTCTATTTTAAAACTAAAAGCCAAAGGTTTATTATCATTTGAATGCACTAATGTTGCTAATGAAGATTGTGTGAAGTTTTGTATGAAGGAAATTTTTAGGTGTAGGGAAAGAATGATGTAATGAGATGAAGTATGGACAAATGCTCAAGCTTGGGGATGCCACCCGTGTCACCCCAAGAAATGTTAAAGAAGTACAAGCGTCAAAGCTTAGGGATGCCCAAGGCATCCCCTTCTTAATCAATAAAAATCTCAGGTTTTCTTCCAAACACTTCGTTTTTATTGTTTCCTGCACAATTGTGTTGTTCTTGGAGCGTATTCGTTTTTGTTTTTAGTTTTTGTTTGTTTAGTTTTCTTGAATAAATTGGTTGGACCCCCTCATTCATGCATTTGTTTTCAAATAAAGTTGATTTGAATTGGAAAAGAGTAGGAAAGTTCATGCTTAAGTGGTAAAAAGAAGCTTGTTTTTGACTGTGGCATATGCTTTGTCATGTCATGCTTGATATTGTTTTGGCTTTATGCTTAGTGATTATTGTTGTGGCATGACTTGTTACAAACAATCGAGATTGCTTAATGTGCCTTGAAAGAACCATGCGTTGTTTTAGCATATAAAAGCGTAATATTGTGGTATTCTCCTTTAATGCTTTATTTGGGTTGCCTTGGCGCATGCTCACACCATGTTAAGACTTCACCAAGTCACCATAGCCTTTATGATTATTAATTTTTGACTTGTAATATCATTTTATGCTTTAATTAATAATGTTTTGTCGCTTTGCATGATTATGGCCATTATTGATCTCTTAGTTGGTTGCTCCCAATCTTTTGCTAGCCGCCATACCAAGTATGAGTTCCAGTCGTGCATCAAACTCCAAATAAAACCAAGTTATTCCAAAGAGTCCACCATACCTACCTATTAGCATTTGCTATTCCAAGTATATTCATGTTTTTATCTACCTTCCGAATTAAACTTGTTATGTGAAAATTAGTGATTAAAGCTCTCGCGAAATTTATGGCACAATTTACTTTTCTTGCCCCTAATAAACTTGAACCATTGTGTCATCTATGTTGTATATGCTTGCACTTATACATTGGGATTAGCAGAACTATGCTGTCATGGGAAACGCTTTCAACATTGCACTTGTACATTCTACCCAATTGATGTCATGCTCTTTTGTTTATGGATGTCGTCGGGGTGAAATGAAAGGGGAGCTTGTAAGTCCATGGAGTTATGTATGTGTGTTAGAGAAACGCCTGGGCCGCTAGCCTAAGCCATGCCTAATCATGGTGGAAACTTGCAACATCACCATAGTGAGCAACCTATGAAGCATTCTTCTTATAAAAAAGAGATAGAGATTGAGAAAAAGAAAAAAAGATGAGAAAAGAGGAAAGAGAGAAAAAAGCACCATTTTCCCATGATAAATAAGAAGATTGCTAAGATCATTTTGATTCTGGCATAACTCATGTATCATGTGCAAGGGGTACCCCGTTGGTGGTTCTCTATGATACACATATACTTACTATGACAAGAACTTACCGGTAACTAAACTTGAGTAGCATGAGGAGCAGCCCTCGTATTCAAGGGACATGAGATTGTCAACTTATAATTTGTCAAGCATATACTCCATAGTTTGTTCACTTTAACCTTAATCACTTCAAGATGCTTATGATATGGGCAATGAGAGCTGAAAGCTAATAAGTACCATAATTTTTGGAAGCTCTTTATGAGACTTCAATCCTTGCTTCCTTCTATGAAGGCCTTTCTTTTACTTTTATGTTGAGTCTCCATCTTCTATCTTTATGCACCTATTGAGAGATCATAGTGGCCATTCTTAGTTTAATGTGCATTGTCCCAAGACTTGTTGATTGATTCATAACTTTGATATTGCTTGTTCTTGAACTATTTGTATCTAGTCACCCTTATGAGCTTTGAAGGTGTCCTATGCATTTATGTTTTGCTACTCTATGAGGGACAAGCTGAATGCCACTATGCTATGTTTTCTATATCTGAAACAAACAAATGTCTTTCGATGCTTTGTTATTCATGAATCTTTTGTTTGTACCTTTTCATGTTACAACATAGTTGCTAGGTCTTATTGTTAGAACTATATCTTTCATGTCTATGTTAGAGTACTTTGATCCTAGCTTTCAATGCTTGCAAATGGTTTGATCTTGATTGTGATGGTGCATGTCACCTCAAAAATTATTCTTTTTTATCACTTACCTATTTGAGGACGAGTAGGAGTTAAGCTTAGGGATGCTGATACGTTGTAAACGTATTTGATGTTCCATGCTTGTTTTATATCTACTTTCTTATGTTTTGTTCATACTTTGAGATACTTTTATGCATTTTCTGGGACTAACCTATTAACAAGATGCCATAGTGCCAGTTGCCTGTTTTCTTATGTTTTTGGTTCCAGAAAAGCCAGAAAATGAATATTCTCGGAATTGGACGGGACAAAAGCCAAAATCGATATTTTATCGGAAGACTCATAGAGCTAGAAGACGAGACGGAGAGGGGCCAGGGGCTGGCCACACCATGTGGTGGCGCGGGTCCCCCTAGCCGTGCCACCAGGTGGTGTGGGCCCCTGGTCCACCCTATGAAATCGCCCCTTCGCCTATAAGAAGCCTCCCGATGAGAAAACCCTAAATCATCCAGCCTCTAGCCACGAAAAGTTCCGCAGCGCCGCCGCCACCAAAGGGGAGATTCGGGCGACAGAAATGAAGGGAATATGCCCGAGAGGCAATAATAAAGTGGTTATTATCTTATTCCATGTTTATGATAAATGTTTATTTTGCCTGCTATAATTGTATTAATTGGAAACATTAATACATGTGTGTTTAATAAACAAAATACAAAGTTCCTAGTAATGCCTCTCATATAAACTAGCTCGTTGATTAACAAGATGATCAAAGTTTCCTGATCATGGACATTGGATGTTGTTAATAACAAGGTCACAACATTGGTGGAATGATGTGATGAACATTCATCTGAAGTATAGCATTACGATCAAAGTCATTATGTTTATATTGCTATAACATCATATGAAGTAATCTTAGTCCTCAGACCATGAGATCATGTTAATTGCTAACATCGGAAGAATAACTTGATAACATCAAACGTCACACCGTAAAAGGGTGACTATAAAGGTGGGTTCAGATACTCCGAAGATGTTATGTTGAGGCTCATGGATCAAGAGTGGAATTTGCCAATCCCGATGACGGATAGATATACTCTGGGCCCTCACGGTGATATCACATTAAGATAGCTTGCAAGCAAGTGATGTGATCACTAGAATGTTATATCACGGGAACGAGAAAAGAGTGCATGTCGGTAACGAGATCAAACTAGGTATTGGGATACCAATGATCGAATCTCAGATATGTAATATATCACGAGACAAAGGGATTTGGTTACGATGTTAAAGGTTCACACGATCACAAGAGTCATCGTTGAATATGTGGGAGTCAATACGGATCTCTAGGTCCCGCTGCTGATTATTGATCGAAGAGGGGTATCAATCATGTCTGCATTATTTGCGGACCGTAGGGTGACACACTTAAGGGATACTGACACCATTTGGAGCAAATATGTTTTAGATAAAGATTTAAGAAAGTGCTAGAATCATTTCGATGGAAACCGGAATTGTTCCCGGTGAAATTGCAGAAACTGGTTCTGCATGTGATATTGAAATGTTGCAGGGGGTTTTATGTGAATGTTTGTTAATTAAAGTAATTGACAAAATTCTGAATAAAATAAATAAAATAGGTTTATTTAATGAGAGCTTGCATTAAATTTGGTGGAAATTTAATGAATGTGAGTGGAAGTGTGAGTGGAGGCATATTTATGTGAGTGGAGCATCCACCACATGAATGATGGAAGAGGTGGGGCACCACCATGGCTTCCACGCCATGGCCCTTGGCTGCCCCCCTCTTCCCTATAAAAGGCCCCCCTCTCCTCCTCACAGAAAACACCTCCTCGTGAAGGATCTCTCTCCCCTCTAGTTATTCCCCATGGTCTCGGATTAGCGAGATACATGTTCCCGGTGGCTTTATCTAGAAAGGAGTTGCTGCTTCTACTGCTTTGCTGGAGCAAGGGACGGAGGTTGTCGGGGTACAGGACATGTGTGCGATCACGAATGCACCGCTGCTTTGTGGTGCTAGACTTGGTGGTGCTGGACTTGTTGGAGCTGGATCTGATGGACGTGCTGGAGCCGGACCTGCTGGACTTCATCACGATCTTGAGATTGGCAAGTGTACAACTACATCATCCACGAGTTCCAACTTGTTAACAAAGCTTTGTTGTCTTCGAGGGTAAGTTCTATATGGATGTATATCCACCCGTTGCTTGTATCTAATAGATAGATCTTGGCGTATAGTTCCCATCATAAGAATTTTTTTGTTTTCTATGCTACGAACCCAAAAAGAAAGTATCTATTCTGGCACCCTGCCCGTACGGGGAAGTGCCCCCGGAGCCATCTCCATCAATCTCCACCACTATCTCCATCACCGTTACTGATTCCCATGATGATGAGGGAGTAGTTCTTCCTCGAGGCTAAGGGCTCTACTGGTAGCTATGTGTTCATCTCTCTCTATGCATGACCTTATTGAGATCATGAGCTTTGTAATCTATAGATCTATTCTTCTACTCAAGTGCTTTAATGAATCTTTGCTTATCCCCACGTGTGTGAAAGTGATAGCGTGCACACCATGGTGGCACTTAGGCTAGAGATTACAAATACTTGTTATGAGTTATATTTGGAGTTGGATGTCTCTATGAAATCGTGGTGTTTGTTGGAACCATCTAGCGCTCAAGGTGACAGTGTGGGGTTATCTGGATGGGGAAAGCGAACTTTGAGGAGTGCTGTTACAGCCCTACCATGGATTAGAGTGTCCAACCGGAGAGTAGTATCATAAAGAGAAGATATTTATATGAGAGTGTTCACTAGCGAAAGTATGATCCCTAGACCTTGTTTCTAAACATTGAAACCCCCGTTTGCAACTAGATCTGTTACATGTTTGCTCGCTTCCATCTTTTTTCCTTTAGTCTTTTCCTCCCATCAAGCTCTTTTTTGGCACCGTTGTCTTATATCCATACCACTTGTATTTCACTATATCTTCGCCGAACTGGTGCACCTATACACCTGACAAGTGTATTGGGTGTGTTGGGGACACAAAAGACTTCTTGTATCTTGATTTTAGGGTTGCTTGAGAGGGATACCTTTGACCACTTCCTCCCTGAGTTCGATAAACCTTGGGTAATCCACTTAAGGGAAACTTGCTGCTGTTCTACAAACCTCTGCACTTGGAGGCCCAACAACTATCTACAAGAATAGAAGTGCGTAGACATCACACACCTTTATGATCACTATATTACCAAGTGACGTTTGATGCTATCTAAGCACTCTCGGGAGACAGTGATTGATATAGCCTCACGGTCTAAGGAATAGTCTATGAGGTCTATTCTAATCATCATAACTTGAACTTCGTGACATGATCGGGTTATGATGTTTAGGTTGGGTATTGGTTCATCATCTCATTCTCAAATGAGTTGAATCCATTTCCAACTGGCATAAATGCCACACAATCAGGAAACCTTGATCATCTGTTGACCAATGAACCAGTGACTAGAGTTTCACCGGGAACCCTTGGTTGTTTATATATCACACGTGTATTGACGTTTCCTTTCAATACAGTTAGAGCATGATATAAAGCTTAATCAGAAACTTTATGAAATATGATAATAATCATTATTATTATTTGTCTCTAGGGCATATTTCCAACAGTCTCCCACTTGCACTAGAGTACAAATAAACTAGCTGCATTTGTTCTTAATCATTGGCACCATATATCCTGGTACCCTGAACATGCTTGCTCGTGGAAGAGTTTGAGTCTTGGGCATGTACTTTACAGTCCCAAATCCTTTGCAACTTACTAATGTCACCTTGATTAACATTAATACTTTATCATCACATTATAACATCTTTGTGTATGCATCGCCACAATGTCAACAGAATGAGGCCAGATTCTAGGAGCCTACAATGACTTTAGATCAACCTCGAGGGCTTTCTCATGGGCATTGTTGCCCTAGGACACATCATTCTACGTTAAAAGCGAACTAGCCCCGCCATAACATTATACGTCACTTTAGATGGTACCCTTATCTATTATTATAAATGTAAGCATCGAAACACGAGTGCACCCTGTGCAACTTTCAATGTTTTGTTCACCTCGCTTCCTACTTGACTTTAGTTGGTATTATAGGATTTTCAACATATTCCCTTATAATATAACCCTTTATGCTTTAAGATATGTCATCCTTTATGGATTTGGAAAACATGTCTACAGTTCTCTATTAGATACCGCGGACAAGCTTAGCTCAACTTTCCGTGATTTGAACTTAATCACTTTTCAAACATTCCTTCTTGGATCATATATTATGTTAAGTTATCATCATGGTTTTCTAAGATATAACCTATGTCTCAACATAGTGGATGATGATCATCCTTTTCTTTCTTTCAACCATCAATGTTAGACTTAATTATATTCCTAATTTGAGTTATCAAGGACCAGTTCCTTATCTAACTTCTATTCCGAAAACCCTTTTCAGAATCCTTTAAGGAATACTACATAATATCATAATATACTTATTATCAACTTCTACTCCTTATAAATCATTATTTATCGATACTTGCGCTTTTATTCTTAATATGTCTTATACACACTTAAGAATCACTCCTCTAAGCTCCCACTCAAATATGTTCCCAACATATTTGGGTATGAGTCACTGCTCTTACTCAACATATGTTCCTACATATTTGAATTTGAGACTTATTTTGCTCCCACTCAAAAATATGTCAATCACATATTCTTTTAGGAAGACTTTCATAGCTCCTACTCAATTTCATGCAAATTGCATATCCACTCACTATTTTGAATGACTTCAAAATCCTTTGACCAAATATCAAACTTGGAGATTTACTATGATATACTAGTACTTTACCAGTTTTAAATCCACCAGACTTTCAAAACACTTGAATCAAATTCATTTGAATTTGTTCAATACTTTACAAAATGTGCTTTTGTCATTCACCCCTTGTCCACTATGGCTTTGCAGTCATTTTGGAAAATCCAAGTAACCCCTTGTAAGATTTAGCAACGAATTGGTTTCTAATCTCAAGGGAATTTTGCTTTGGGATTTCTCATATCTTTAGCTTACCATTATTTCCTTAGTAGTTCGTAGGTATGTCATATTCTGGTAATCATGAAAAATGATTCACAAATGTCTCCATACCAGATATGGGCTGCATTTTGAATCCTACTTTATGTAGTGAAAACACTAGTGGGGAAAACACAATGATCACTATCATTGATTCTTTCCTTTGTGAAGAGTATCGTTCAGGAACGCTTTCCATTGTGCTTCTCAACACTCTGATGCAGGGTTTTGAATCCTCATCATGTTTTTCACTATCTTCCATTTGCTCCATAATCGAGAAATATCACTGAATGTGAACTTTCTCGAGAATGCACCAAAAATCCAAGCAATACTAGTTTTTCTTTTCTTTTGGTTCTAGCTATGGCTATTGTATTCATAATTTCCAATGAATACTCTATTGAGGACTTATTCGCTATTGTTTTGGTTATATCGAATAACCCCAAAACTTTTACGATGATCCATACAAGATATGGCGCCGATTTCACGAATTCACGTGGTTCAATATATATTCTAATTGAGTGCTAACTATGTCTAACTAATGGTCTCTACATCTACACTACAACGATTTATTTGGCGCCATCTATTCACCCACTTTGATATCAAATATCATATTGTGATGCTTTTCATTTTGACATTTAAAATGCATTGCATTCCACAATTTTTCTTATGCCAATCTTATAAAGTCGAATTTCATTACTATTGATCAAATAGTAGTAATTGGATTCTCTTTTATCTTTAATACCCTTTGTTGATGAAATACTTTGATCATATCAAATAGTTTCATACTCATGTTTCCTTTGGTAAACTTCTTTACAAAATTTAAACAATCATATAATGATAATCACCATTTTGTTAAACCACAATACATCGAATATGTATTCTCTTTTAACAATTAATGAAACACTTTGTATTCTTACAATACATTGTGTTCAAGTTATTTTGTCGAACTTAGACATGATTCATATGTGACAAGAATACAAGTGTCTTTCACATATTATCATTATAACTTTGAATTTAAACAATGGTTTCATTCAGTAATGAAAATATCATTAAGTTGGGTAATTTCAAGGCATTTCAATATTTTAAAAATGTTCATGTATTATCAATTAGTTTCAACACCAGGATAGTTCACACATAAACGAACAAGATATGAACACGAATATAAATCATTCATAAAAGTGGAACAAATGTTTGTTACGAGCTCATATGAATAACCGTCTCACGAAGTGTGAGACACACTAATGAAGTTCACAATCTTTTGATTATAATCACTATCCAAAAACATAAACTAAGTGATAAATATCGAGGGAGAGTGTCGTTGGCCATCATCATCATGCTCGCCATCAACACGCAAGCAAGCACTTCTCATGCAGAAGGACCTGTTTTTAGCAAAACAGAACAAGTATCAAATATAATTAACACTGCAACATGTGTTTGCAATATTATAACATTTATAAAATTGTATATCAAATATATACCTTTGTCATCGATGACCTCAGCAACAATGGGTTCAACCATCACATCCCTGAAATGTGATATGAACTCGTGGAAATCCCGTGTTTCCGCGTCGCCTCTCATAATGCAAATCCAGGCAAGTGCTTGGTAGCTTGAAGGCAGCGACCGCAACAACACGCCTATGACAAAATAGCTTGCGAACCAGTTGTCCATGAAGTATGCAAGACTCATGTATGCATCATATATGCGTAACAAGTGATCGTCTAGTGAGGAGTTCTCATCCATCTTTATGGAGAGGAAATCTCCCATCAGCTCATACTCCCATATGCGCACTTGTTCCATAAAATGTGATCTCAGATGTGCCATAATCGTTCGGGTATTAAGACTTCCCACAATCGACCATAGCCCATCTTCCATCCAGAAGCACATTGTTACCGATATGAATGTGGCCATCACACGACGACAGCAGCGGTGATCCTGCTGCTCCTGGGTCTCATGAAAATAGGGTGGCTCCAAGTACATCTCGCAGATCATGTAGTCGGCTGTGTTGTTCTCGCTAAGGAGATCATGAAGATGCATGACCCATATAGAAAAGTTGGATCCATCGAACTTGAGATTTTATCCTTTTAACCAATTGTCAATAGGGAAGGTGATTTCAAGGAGAACCAATTTCTACATTTATAATTGCAAAAATGAATTTAGACTAAGTTTATAATTAAATGAGTTAATGAAATAACTCCACTAAAAACACCTATCCCCTAAAGGGTTCTAGTGATAACACGGCCCCTTTTCCCCACATCCCTCCCGATCGACACGGCCATCAATGTGGGTTCTAGGGTGGACGCTAAACGTCGGTCACATCATTCATGCGACTCGTGCTCGATCTTCCGACCATCCGTGTTCCGAGGCCATGTCTACACATGCTAGGCTCGCCAACTCAACCTTAGTGTATTCGTTGTGCAACATGGCTTACACCCACTGTGCGAACATAGATATGTCTGACACCCGATCATCACGGCGTTGCCACATACCGAAGAACTTTCTTGGTGGTGCACACTAAGGGGGAACACAATCATTGGTAATTTTTAACACGGAGCACCTTATTAGGCTACCGTCGAGTATCTAATACTAGCACACAATAAGATACACAAACAATGACAATGAATGTAAATGCAATGTGATATGGTCCTTCACGTCGTGATCTCCATCTGGCATCACTGGATTCTGGCGCCAGGGTTCTGGCGCCATGGACACCAGGGTACCGATGTCTTTTCGGCATGGTAGTCCGTCACCTCCGTGACTATCTACTACTACTTCGTAACATAAGGTAATCACTTTACCTTTGCCATAACCATATCACAAGGCAACGCCCCTCCTGCAAAACAAAGTTAGGCGCCTCTACTTTATCTTTGCATGTTTTACGTGGCTGAATGGGCTTTTGCACAAGAACCATTCTTACGTATGAACTTTCACCATACGGCTGATCAAGTAGTTGTCTATACTATACCCCTTTCGGGGCCCTCCGTTGCAAATGGCATACCAACTAATGCATGAGAGACAGAAACCCCCCAAAGCCACTTTATACGGTATGAGCCATATGTCAAACGTGGACCAGTCTCGCGAATGAACGCGTAAAGTCGGTTGGGACCGCTTCATCAAGCATTACTGCGGTATACACAAGTACATGTGGGAGGGTAACAACTAAAAGATCAACACACACACGCTACATCTCATGTGTTCTACCCATAGTAGCATTACTACGCATATATCTAGCTCGGATACCACTGTAGGGGGGCGCGTTTGAAAATAATAAAATTTTACCCTACACCCCTGAACCCCTGATGTTGCCAGGACCTATCTATTAGTGACGAGCGGTCACCTCGGCAATGCCCATGGTGATGAACTTGGGGTTTCACGGAAAATAGAACGCTGGGGATTTCATCGGATGTCAGGGAAACAATGGAATCAAAGTCGCCTGAATATTGAGTAATTGTACTATTACAAGTTGTCCTCCAAATTTTGGTGTCTATTATCTAGATCTAAAGTTGGGTGTAACATCTGTTGTATTGTGTGTCTCCTCTTTGGCCCCTCCTAGCCTTTATATATGAGGAGGCTAGGTCTCGGGTACCAATACGAGTAGGTTACAAGATAGAGTTTGTATCTAATCTAGTCTTGTACTTTTCTTGTCTTATATCGTCAGGAGTCTGTGTCCTTGTATACTTCGTATCACTCAAACTGTCGTAGGCTTCATGGATCTTGGCAAATCTTCGGGTGAGGCTTCCATTGGGCCGCACCATATATACCAATAATAGACACCCGAAAGGTTATGCCCATGTCAGTAGCCCCCGAGGCTATGTTCGGATGCTTGCGTTCGAGCATAGGCTCAAAGTCCTTTTTAATATGCTTGGAAGCGGAAATCGAAGATTTCTTCGGATGCATGAACTTGTCGATGTCTTGTTTGGCTGATTCAATGGATGACGTTGTCTTGTTCTTGAAGTGATGTCAGCATTTTCATCGGGTGCTCCTGAGGGGAGTAACCTTTGAGGCTACACTCGGGTAGACTCAAAGTTATGCTTCTTCATTGTATATATTCTTCCATCGACTCCTGTTTGGAGGATTTTTGTTTTTTCTATAGGGTGCGAGGCCAGCACTCCCGATGAGAGTATCCCCTGAGGCTATGTTCGGGTGTTTGCACCAAAGCATAGGCTCAGAGATCTTCTTCATCCGAGAATTTCTCCGTGTAGATAAAATAGGGACCCTGGAAAAAGACATGTAGATTATATAAAGTCAGCTGAAAATATAGCTTGTTGTAATTTCTTTCGGATGTGTGAATTTGGAACTTGATATATTTGAAACTTTATATATTTTTGCCGATGGCTATGGCGTTTGCGCCCCTCGTGAGACCTTTTCGTTAGCCTGATGCCCATTGGGCTGGATCAGCTACTCAGGTCAAAGCGTGTGTTTTTTTAACGTATTTCATGGTGGAGCCAAAGAATTTTTAATTTGCGCTGAGTAGCGAAGCCCCCGAGTATCGGAGTATGATCATGGAATAATTTATTCGACTGAGCCCCCGAGTATCGGGTGTAATAGAGTAATGAAAAGTGGACTCAATTAAGAGAACTTAGCTTTATTGATATCGAGTGCGTGAAGATGATGTTCATCCGAGGAATTCCTCGATTCGGGTCTTGATTTTTATCAGGTGAGCATAAGCTCAGGAATCTTCATTATCCAAGAAGTTATTCGATAGAATAGCTCGATGTAGATGACATCCTTGCAAAAAACATAGAGAATTATGAAGTACTTGCATCTCATAAAGAATATTGTTTTTCAATTTATCATAATATTTTCTGGTGCCATTGGACTCGACACTTTTGCACCGTAAACAAGACCTTTTCGTTATCCTGACGCCCTTAGTCTCAGTACCTTGCCGACCTGTCAGTTGGGCTGCAACCGGGTCGAAGTTTAAGGATTCGACGCTCAGGCAGAATCAGCTATTCGGGAAATCGCGTATGAGGTGCTCGAGTGCACGAAGTCGATGACACTTAGGTTACTCGAAAAGGGTGTAGCCCCCGAATGTTTCGAGTGCGATTAAAATAAAAATAAAAATCAACTTGAAGTAGAGAACTTAGCTTTGTTGGTAGTCGACGAAATTGATGTGGCCAGAGGAGCTGGAGCCGATGATAGCAATGGGTTATCGCATCCGAAGATTTATAGCGGGTTGCCGCAACCGAAGTTTATAGCGGATCATCGCAGCCGGTGGCGACAGCAGTCGTGCGGTAGAGTCGAAGATGTAGTCCGTGGTAGAGTCAAAATAGTCCATGACAGAGTCGACCGATCAGAAAACATGGTCTCCTGGCTATACGTAGTATATTTGATTCTCACGTGAGGACTTGATTTATTTGTCGGCTTCACTTCTTTTCTCTTCCCAAAATAAGGAAATACGCACATGCAAGTGTACATTTCCATGGCAGCTCGTCGGATTGCAGTTTTTACGGTAAGGAATTTTGTACGACTCCTTTTTAACTAGAAGGAGTACAACTTCTAGCTTGCTTCCTTTCCATGTTGGGTCATGTATTGATTCTGTGCACGAAACGGTCGTCTGCCCGGTGCTTCCACTTTTTGCCCGGGTCAGAAGATGACTGGCAACTGATATGGATACTGTCCATCTTTTCGAGGCCAGGTAACGATCTTACGTCCAATTTTTTTTTCGAACTTGACCTTCTAGCGATATAGATGAATCGATCGGATGTGATTCAATCACAATTGGTGACGAGTGAACCGAAGTAGCTCCCCCGGATCCGTTTTGATTTGCTCGTTTTTCTCGTCTGCTTCGATCTGTGCTGTGGCGTCCATGGAGGATCCGACGGAAGATGCTGATACCGTCATAGGCGTAAGTTTTTCTACCGACGGTTCTGATGTTATCAGGGCCGAAGGGTGTGATTCTTGCGGGTCTTCTACTTGAAAGTGGAAGCTTCTGATGATCAGATCGGATCCGCCGTTGAAATCGGCGGGTACCAACACAGGGGTGGGCGGGTGTGGATCTGCTTTCGTCGAGTTGATGCTTGGTAGAGAGCGGTCCGCCGAATCCGTGGTTCCAGCATTCAGGTTTCCACAGACGACGCTAATTGACGAGGGGTAACCTCGGCAATTCCCATGGTGATGGACTTGGGGTTTCGCGCAAAAGAGAATGCTGGGGATTTCGTCGGATGTCAGGGAAACAATGGAATCAAAGTCACATGAATATTGAGTAATTGCACTATTACAAGTTGTCCTCTAGATTTCGGTGTCTATTGTCTAGATCTAAAGTTGGGTGTAACGTCTGTTGTATTGTGTGTCTCCTCCTCGTTGGCCCCTCCTAGCCTTTATATATGGGGAGGCTAGGTCTCGAGTACCAATACAAGTAGGTTACAAGCTATAGTTTGTATCTAATCTAGTCTTTTACTTTCCTTGTCTTATATCGCCAGGAGTCTGTGCCCTTGTATACTTCGTATCACC
This sequence comes from Avena eriantha, assembly GCA_910589775.1. Classification (NCBI taxonomy): domain Eukaryota; kingdom Viridiplantae; phylum Streptophyta; class Magnoliopsida; order Poales; family Poaceae; genus Avena; species Avena eriantha. The sequence continues at coordinate 73,384,329 of OU342741.1, forward strand.
CAAACCGTCATAGGCTTCATGGATCTTGGCAAATCTTCGGGTGACGCTTCCATTGGGCCACACCATATATACCAATAATAGACACCCAAAGGGTTATGCCCATGTCAATTAGTAATGCAGTAACGGGAGGGGCTTTTCGCGAACTTACCCTTGAAGACCGAAAAGCGTTGTCAACGCTCAGGAGAGCATGGTTGATGTACGAGCCGAAGCCGACCTCAAGGTCGTGATGAAGTCCTTAAGCTTCTGCGGCTCCAACGACTTGAGTGCCTCAAGTGTGACACCTCGCGGGGAGTTACATGCATCCGGTGCCTGGCGATGACTCCCGCTTCCCCGATGCAGCAGCAGTTGCAGAAGTAGAGCTCCTGGATCTGAATCCCGCAGTGCGACAGCGCTCTGCGGTGAAGATGTCTCTCGTTCGCATAGTCCGAACTTGGGACCACGATCACAGAGGAGAGAGAGAATATAAATTGGAGGTCTCCCCAAAAGCAAGGAAACCTTTATTGAATATTGTGTTGTGTATTTTTTGGTCAAAATAGCCCACTATATATAGGGGGAAAGGGGGGTACACCCTCCCTCAAAGTCCCGGGGTGGGACTAATCATGGGATAGGGTGGGGAGGCACGCCGGCCAGCCCCCCACCATGGGCCCCACGTGGGGCAGGCCCAGTAGGGCCGCCGGACAGCCCCTAGGCCCCTCCTAGGGGTGTGTTCCCCTCTTGGGCCTTTTCCCCTCCGGGATTTGGCCCATTAAGCCCTTTGACTATTAAATTGATTTCTCTTTTATTAAATAATTATGAATAAATGACTAAATAAATATTTAACATTCATTCACATATTATTCAATCTTCGTGGCTATGGAACACCTTCCACCTCCACTCCGGACATCCTCCGGACTTATCGAAACCCTTCTAGTTTTCTCTCTTTCTATTCTTTGGTGATTCTACTGATCCTGTAGACTCTCTCTAAGCATCATCAAGCCCTTAAGCATGATACCCCACGGTTGGGGAACACTCCAGACATGGTCGGGACACTCCCGGACCAATGATCGACAGAGGGACCTGGATGACCATGTGACCCCTATGCATTCCACAAAGATCTTTCGCCGTTTGAACCGGGACAGTTGTGTCTTATTCCTTTTGTCTCTCGGTACTTGCATTGCCTGAGATCTGATCAATGACATCACCATGTCGTGTTCAATCTCATTACTGAACAATGCTACTTGACTCGTTTCGACAAGTGATATCCTTGTGATCAAATCACACGCTGTATAGCTATTGGATATAACTTCTCCGAGTGGGCCCTCGAGTATCTTTCCATCACGCGGATGGACAAATCCCTCTCTTGATATATATTGCCTCTACTGTTCCTCTGAATACTTGAACACACCTTTATGATCACTGTATCACCAAGTGACGTTTGATGCTATCTAAGCACTCTCGGGAGACAGTGATTGATATAGCCTCACGGTCTAAGGAATATCCTACGAGGTCTATTCTAATCATCATAACTTAAACTTCGTGACATGATCGGGTCATGATGTTTACGTTGGGTATTGGTTCATCATCTCATTCTCAGAATGAGTTGACTCCATTTCCAACTGGCATAAATGTCACATGATCAGGAAACCTTGATCATCTGTTGACCAATGAACCAGTGACTAGAGTTTCACCGGGAACCCCTAGTTGTTTATATATCACACATGTATTGACGTTTCCTTTCAATATAGTTATAGAATGATATAAAACCTAATCATAAACTTTATGAAATATGATAATAATCCTTATTATTATTTGTCTCTGGGCATATTTCCAACATGGAGATGTACCGAAAGTTCTCGGGCATGCCCCGCTCATGAGGACATCCCGTCTATTGATACAACCGGTGTAGCTACAACTACACAAATACAAGGACCTATCACTTGAGCCCGTGCCAAATGATGTCTATGAACGCTTCTATTCTTATAGACAGTGTTGGGCCTCCAAGTGCAGAGGTTTGTAGAACAGCAACAAGTTTCCCTTAGGTGGATCACCCAAGGTTTGTCGAACTCAAGGAGGAAGTGGTCAAAGGTATCCCTCTCAAGCAACCCTGCAATCAAGATACAAGAAGTCTCTTGTGTCCCCAACACACCCAGTACACTTGTCAGGTGTATAGGTGCACTAGTTCGTCAAAGAGATAGTGAAATACAAGTAATATGGATGATTATAAGTGGTAATTGCAATCTGAAATAAGAGTGGCAGCAAGCAAACATGTAACATAACTGATTGTAAACGGTGTTTCAATGCATAGAAATAAGGCCTAGGGATCATACTTTCACTAGTGGACACTCTCATATAAATATCTTCTCTTCATGATGCTACCCTGAACTACTCTCTGATTGGACGAAGGGCTATAACAGCACACCTTAAAGTTCACATTCCCCTTCTAGATAACCCCTCACTGTCACCTTGAGCGCTAGATAGTTCCAACAAACACCACAATCTCATAGAGACATCCAACTCAAATTATACTCATGATAAGTATTTATGTAACCTTAGCCAAAGTGCCACACGGTGTGCACACTATCAACTTCACACACGTGGGGATAAGCAGAGATTAATTAAAGCACTTGAGTAGTAGAATAGATATATAGATTACAAAGCTCATGATCTCAATAAGATCATGCATAGAGAGAGATATGAACACATAGCTACCAGTAGAGCCCTTAGCCTAGAGAGAGAACTACTCCCTCCTCATCATGGGAGTCAGCAACGGTGATGGAGATGGCGGTGGAGTCGATGGAGATCGATTCGGGGGCACTTCCCTGTCCCAGTAGGGTGCCGGAACAGAGACTTCTGTCCCCCCGAATCTCCTCTTCAGTGGTGTTGGCCCTGTAGAACTTTTCGTGGAATTCTGATCTGGTACTTAGGGTTTTCGTCTCGGGGGGGAATATATAGGAGAAGAGGCGATGCCAAAGGTGGTCCAGGGTGGCCACACCACCTGGTGGCGTAGTCAGGGGTGACCCATGCCACCGTAGGGCGTGCCTGCCTCCTAGCTCCCCTATGTCTCCCTTTTGGACTCTGTGTCGTGTCGGGGGAAATAGGAACTTCAGGCTTTGTTTCGTCCAATTCCGAGAATATGTCTTTTCTAACTTTTCTGAAACCAAAAATAGCAGAAAACAGGCAACTGGCACTATGGCATTTTGTTAATAGGTTAGTTCCAGAAAATGTATAAAAATACCTCAAAGTGTGAACAAAACATAAGAAAGTTGAAACAAAACAAGCATGGAGCATCAAAAATTATAGATACATTTATGACGTATCACCAAACAACTTAACTATCAGGTACTTTCGTTTCTTGGAACTATTCCTCACATACATGAGAATATGATCCTAACTTAATCAGATATGTTTGCTACTCTTACGAATGGTGGACCTAGCATGGACGAGAGGGACAAGCATTGGAGCATGATCATGCATGGAGATGGCAGCAATCATGTGAGGATTGAAGAGGATGCCACAAGTGGAAATTTCAGAACTTTGAAGCCACCATAATGATGATTCAGAATATTACTTTATAGATTCGTCTGTAGCTTAATATGGTTCTGCGTCACCTTTATTTTGGGTAAGGCACATGTTATTTTCACAGGAATTAAAATAGGCACTTTTTAGAGTCCGTATTTGAGGGAAAAGGGCCTTCTAGGGTTCGGTTTGGCCACCATACCTATGGCTAGCTGAAACCCGACCTTTTCCTCCTTAAATACCCCCGTAGCCATCACTTTTAGACTCGGATTTTGTTTAGACTAAAAGTTAGCCATCATTGCAACATCGCTAAGGCTTGAGTATCGCAGAGACCTCCTGTACTTCGCACCTATTCAGGATCCCACCTTTTTCAATAAATCTTTCATCTTAATCCGCAATATCTTGATTGCAATATTATTTCTTACTTGTTCTCGATTTCAGGTAGGAATTAAAACCCTCGCTAGTTAGGCTGATCGTGCTTATGCAAGATCGGTAACCTTCATGAGATTGGCCTAGCGATTACATTGACGCTCGTGCTCGCACGTGTGGTCGGATTGTCAAGCCCGAACTCCACCCAAATCGATTATCATCATCTCATCGAAAGACCGGACACCTTTGCCCTATCAAATGGTCTCATATTTTAGGTTGCTCGGTGAGATTTACAGTTTTTCCTAGTATATATCTATTTTTCTATAACCCACAAAAGACAAAAATACAACTAGAGTTAGATCTATCCCATCACCAATCTCCACCTTGCATTGTCTTTTCAGTTTTTGCATTGTTGAATTTGTGTCTACATTGTTGCGTCAAGTTGCTAGTCTTAGTGCCTCGTCCCTTAGAGTTTCGGGTTCTTGTCACATTAGTGACCGCCACCATGCTCGTAGATCACCGCCATTGCCATACATCCACCACCATATTTTCCCGCGACCATAAACCCTAGACTCCGTCACCGCCTTCCTACCGCAACACAGATCCGATCAGTTTTCCTCCTACGGCACGAGTCCGAGTAGAGTTTTTATTCCCTTGTTATTTTTTCTTTGCTTCCATATTGTTCCGTGCTGTAATCTAATTCTGCTAAGTTAATGTTCTGGCCGCAAGTCAAGAAGGAGAGAAAAAAATGTATGGCTATACTACTTTTCATCCTTTGGGGTCACTTTTCTCCATCGACCATTATAGCGATATTTTTTTGGCGCTTGTGCGCTTTCCGGGGCACGGTAGAAAATTTTCAACAACAAAAATTCGGGGATATCCTATTTTTAGAACCTGTAGATCAATTCTATACACTCGTCATCATAGTGGTTTTGGACATCTCGGTTCACTTTTCAAAGCACCATATCATCACAGCATTTCTCATTGTGCCGCGTCGTGACATCGTTAGTTCTCTAGGCTCGCATCTCTAGTATGGTCTAGCCTAGGACCATCATGGTACTATCATTGGGCATCTTTTCAACTTTGCAGTGTTGTTTAGATAATTGCTAACCTCCTTTGCTAAGCCTTCCTAGAGCTCCACAGATTTCTCCACACGCGTTGTGTCGACTTCTGGTAATCGCTCGATTCAATCTCTGGAACCACCGGTCCTTGCGGTTGCACATAACCTTTTCCTACTATTTGGTAAGAACTTTTAAGAGCTTTGTATATTGCTTGACGGATTACATGTATTTCCACCACATTTTCGTACTCGTAGGCATATACACCTATGCGTTTAAGGACTAACCATGGCAGATATATCTGTTGAACCAGCAAATAGGACAAATGAAGAGATGCATGCTCACTTCACCAAGCTTTTGGTAGGTGAAAGGGCATGTATGCCCCCATGTGTGGTTTTGGTAATTAATGACAATCCTATGGACTAATGTGCAAATTGAGTTTCACTTGTAGGTTTGTCCATTGGCATCACTTGTACCATGTGTTGGTTTCAAGGATGAAAAAGAAGAAGCAATGTCCAAGGGCTTTGTGCTTATTGGAATCAAGTAGAAGAAGAAGATCAAGTATGTCTTGAAGAAGAAGAAGATGGAGTTCCTCATGGCTATCTTCAAGACATAATCATCAAGAATTGTTGTGTAAGCTCACGGTGCGCCATCTCTAGAAGATCTCATGCTTGGAGCTTGCCATCATCGGCGTTCATGGAGTGATGAAGACAAGGTCAAAGAAGAGGTTTCCCCATGGAGTATGGGGGAGCCATTCACAAGTCTTCATGAATCAAGAGCAATCAAGAAAGGTGTTCCATCTTGAAGGTGACAAGATCGTCTACATCAAGCTCAAGTGGGATGCTCAAGGCAAAGGTATGATCTTGATAGGGTTTCTATTTTACCGGTCTCTTGTAGTGTTGGGAGACAGGGTTTAGGATAGATTGTCGTACTATCAAGAGGGGCTCTCGAGTAGGTGACTCGTTTGTATATTTTGGAGAGAGCTCAAACCTTTGCATACACAGCATCATATTTCTTGGTTGTTGTTTGGTTCTTGTCTATGTGAGGATATAGAGCTTGTGGTTATCTTCATAACAAGCTCTAGTTCATCAAAAATGGATTTCCCTTGCATATCTTATTGCGTTTTTGATCTTGCGGGTTTTCTGGCTCCACACCTTGGGAGGTATCTCACATATATATATTCATGGTATTTTCTCCCTTGGATTCTACACTTCGCTATCTTTCTAACAAAATTGGTTTCATCTCGTTTCGAGTTCGGATGCAAAAGTTCTTGCAGTTTTGGTTTCTGAAGTTTCTCTGACCAGAAGTACCGGCCAGGCGCCGAAAGTACCGCTTGGGTAGAAATGCCACCGGTAGTACCGGTGTTAATTCCGGCCCAAATTCCGTTAAACCCGATTTTGGTTTAGTAACCTCTCTGTCTTGGTCACATCTATTTGACAGATCTTGGATCAGTATTTCGGGCGGTAGTACCGACCTCGCAGGAAGTTTCGGTGGACAGGCGGTAGTACCAGCCATGATCTTTTTGTGTTCGTTCGTGTCACCATTTTGGACCGTTGGTTGGGTGCCACCGGTAGTACCGGCCACCCACCGGTACTATCGGCCGTGCGCGAATCTATGAGTAACGGGATGATCAGGGAGCCCTTTAAAAGGAGCTCCCCTTCCCCTTTGTGGGGTCACTGGTGCTTCTTGGTTTTTGCCCTTCTCTCTCCTCCATTGTTGACCTTGAAGAGCTTGCCCCTCTCCCCTTCCCGCTCCTATGATTCTTGCATCTTGTTGAGGGATTTGAGAGAGGAGATCTAGATCTACAACCCCCACCAAACCAAATCCCTTCTTTGTGAAGGAATCCTTGGGATCTAGATCTTGGAGAGTTTTGTGTTCTCCTGTTGTGTTCTTCCTCTCTTATTCCCCCAATAGCTTTTGTAGCTTTGGTGGAATTTGAGATAGAAGGACTTGCCTCTTGCATTTGGTGCATAGATTTGAGTTCTCCTTGGAGATTCAGTGAGTTCAAGCTCTGGGCTTGTTTCTCTTGGATTCTTGGAACCCTAGACGGTTGTGTGGTGTTGTGGTGTGTTCTTGGGGGCTCCAATTGAGTTGTGGAGATTCCCCAAGCGTGTTGTCCTTTTGTGGCATTGTGGAGCCTTTGTGGCATTTCTTGGGAGCCCTCCAATTGAGCCGTGGAGATTGCCCAAGCCTTGTACGGGTTCGGTGACCGCCCTCAAGTGTCCCATAGTAGAACGTTAGTAGGCCTTTGTGGCGAGCTCACGGGAGAATAGGGTGAGCCTTTTGTGGCTTCCGTGAGTTGCGTGCCTTCGCATCTTGGGGTGAGGCCTTGTGTGTCGTTGAGTGAGCATCGAGCCACCACACCTCGAGGTGAGCCACTTGTGGCGTTCGAAGTACATTGCGCCCCCAGACCTCTCCAATGGAGACGTAGCTTCTTTGTAAGTGAACTTCAGGAAACAAATCATCGTCTCTGCGTCCATTGGTTATCTCTCAACCGAGCCCTTTACTTTTGCAATTTACTTTGTGATAGCCATCGTGCTTGAAGTATTTTTTTCTTGATATCATCTTGTTGCTTGCGCTACTTAGCATAGGTTGTTGATGACCTTAGTTGAACCTAGTGTATATAGGTTTTGGCTTGATAAATTAAACGTTAAGTTTTATTCCGCATTTATTAGAGCCTAAACTGTAATATTTTTAAAATGCCTATTCACCCCCCTCTAGGCGACGTCCATTTCCCTTTCAATAGGGCGTTCGCAAGATGTTGATTCAAGACTGGAGGATGCTGACCTCAATCTCAAAGAATCCATTCACAAGATAGAAGGGCTAGAGAAGTCCTTCAATGACAAGCTCGACGCCAAGTTTCACGAGGTCCTCAACAGGTTACCTACACCTGCACATGCTGCTGCACCACGTCCTTAACAGTGTCTACCTGATGAAGTGGAACTTTCTCGACGAGTTCCACTCGCGGGACACCATACGGCTGGTTCATTTGATCATGTTGCACCTACACGGCCTCCTTCTCCAACTGCCGAAGCTGCTGCACCACCGAATGTCGCCGCTACCACGGCTGACGCTTCGCGGAATATGAAAAGGATGGTGAGTATGAGTATGAAGATGAGGATGAGTTCGACGAGTATGTCGACAACCAGCTGGCTGCCCTCGGCATTACTATCGCAACGCTCGACCACCGGTACGTAATGATGATCATGTTGCAAAGCTTAAGCTAAATATTCCACCTTTTGAGGGTAGATATAATCTTGATGCATATATTACATGGGAATTGGAAGTAGATCAATGTTTTGCATGTTTAAGATATCTTGAGAATATGTGTGTTAGTGTTGCTACTTGCGAGTTTACATATTTTACTTCACTTTGGTGGTCTGAATATTGTCGCTTAAATCATGCTAATGTTCCTAATACTTGGACTGCCTTAAACACTGCTATGCGTGTTTGTTTTATACCACAAACTTATCAACGAGATTTTCTAAAGAAATTGACTCGTTTAGAACAAGGAAAAAATTATGTAGAAGAATATTATCAGGAATTGCAAACTAGGATGGTTCATGCTGGTATTGTTGAAAATACGAAAAAAATGATGGCCCGTTTCTTTCTTGGTTTAAATAAGGAGATTCAAAACATTTTAGACTATAAGGACTATTGTACCATTACTCATTTGTTTCATCTTATTTGCAAAGCTAAACATGAAGTGCAGGATCATCAACCACCATGAAGAAGGTCTAACAATCTACAGGTCATACATCGTCATGGACGTCCAGACAATCAGCGTCTTGTTTGCATAGTACACCACCAACACCTACCATGTCCAAAGCCATCATGCCTTCATCACTAATGCCTTCGGTTGCTCCTTCGCCATCATCCAATAGCACTGCTCGTAGTTCTTCTTCTATGGCCTCCACAAGCAAGACGAAGAATATACAATGGTGTAAATGCTAGGGATATGGTCATATTGAGAGGATGTGCACCACACAACGCGTTATGATGGTGCGTGATGATGGTAAATATGATCCAGCAAGTGATTTTGATGAAGATATATTAGCTCTTATTGATGCACGTGATGGAGATAATTCTGATTCTGAAAAAACCCGGAGGTAATGGGAGCTAAAACTTCTGATCAATACAAGAGTTTACTTGCAGAATGTGCAATTGAGCAAATCTGAGCATGATCAACGCCACAACCTTTTCCAAACAAGAGGTGTTGTCGAGGAACGAGCTATACAGATCATTATTGATGGAGCGAGTTTTAATAATCTGGCTAGTGTTGACATGGTAGAGAAGCTTGCTCTCCCAACAAGACAACACACATATTCATATTACATCCAATGGTTTGAGAGTTCTCGTAAGATCATGGTAATAAGAATGCTACGCATGCATTTTACTATTGGTACATATTCTGATTTTATTGATTGTGATGTTGTGCCAATGCAAGCTTATTATTTGTTACTTGGTAGACCTTGGCAATTTGATAGATAATTTATTCATAATGGTAAAACTAATCACTATTCTCTTATGCATGATGGAAAGAAAATTGGTCTCAAACCTATGACTCCTGAACAAATTTTAAAAGATGATCTTGATAGAGCTAGTAGAACTAAAACCGAGGAGAAACACAAAAGTGAGAATCAGATTGTCGCTGCAGATTTTGTACCACCAAAGACCAGTAAATCTGATTCTAAACATGCTACTGAAATTCGTTTGAAGGATCCATGTATGCTTGCAAATAAAATTGATATTGTTGAACTAGATGTGAACAATACTCAATGTTATGCAATTGTCTACAAAGAGGTTTTGTTTTATTTGAGGACATGCCTCTCTCTTTGCCACCTGTTGTTGCTATCCTTTTGTAGGAATATGAGGATGTTTTTCCACCTGAGATGCCACAAGGACTACCACATATTATAGGAATTGAGAACCAAATTGATCTAATTCTTGGTGCCACGCTGCCCAACCGCGCGCCATATAGAACCAATCCAGAGCAGACACAGGAGATACAGTGCCAAATTTAGGAACTACTCGTCAAAGATCACATTCGTGAGTCCCTTAGCCCATGTGTTGTTCCTATTATTTTGGTACCTAAGAAAAATGGTTCTTCGGACATGTGTACTGATTGTAGAGCTATCAATAATATTACTATTCATTACCGTCATCTATACCACGTTTAGATGACATGCTTGATGAATCGAGTGGCTCTACCATGTTTTCTAAAGTTGTTTTGCGTAATGGTTACCACCAGATTCTTATGAAATTGGGAGATGAATGGAAAACAACATTTAAAACTAAGTTTGGCTTATATGAGTGGTTAGTACTGCCTTTTGGTTTAACTAATGCACCCAACACATTCATGAGATTAATGAACGAAGTTTTATGTGCTTTCATTAAACGTTTTGTGGTAGTCTACTTTTATGATATTCTAATTTATAGAAAATCTTTAGAGCATCATTTGGAACATTTGCGTGTTGTTTTCAATGCTTTACGTGATGCATGTTTGTTTGGTAATCTTGAGAAGTGCACCTTTTGCACCGACCGAGTTGAATTTCTTGGCTATGTTGTTACATCACAGGGTATTGAAGTGGATCTAGCCAAGATTGGAACGATTGAGAATTGGCCACAGCCCAAGATGGTCACACAAGTGAGGAGTTTTCTTGGCCTTGCTTGTTTTTATAGGCGTTTTGTCAAAGATTTTGGATCAATTGTTGCACCGCTGAATGAACTTACAAAGAAGGATGTGCCCTTTGATTGGGGCGATGCACAACACTAAGCCTTCATGATATTGAAAATAAGTTAACACATGCTCCATTGCTCCAACTTCCTGATTTTAATAAGACTTTTGATCTTGAATGTGATGCTAGTGGAATAGGTTTTATTACAAGAGGGCATACTTGTTGCATATTTTAGTGAAAATATGAGTGGGGCTAGTCTGAACTATTCTACTTATGATAAAGAATTATATGCGTTGGTTCGGACATTACAAACTTGGCAACACTATTTATGGCGTAAACAATTTGTTATACATTTTGATCATGAATCTTTGAAGCATATTCATTGTCAAGCTAAGCTGAATCGTCGCCATGCAAAGTGGGTTGAATTTATTGAGTCTTTTCCTTATGTTATCAAACACAAAAAGGGTAAAGATATTGTTATTGCTAATGCTTTACCACGTTGTTATACTTTGTTATCTCAACTTGACTTCAAAATGTTTGGAATGGAAACTATTAAGGAACAATATTTGCATGATGCTGAATTTAAATATGTATTGCAGAATTGTAGAGATGGTAGAACATGGAATAAATTTCTTTTCAATGATGGATTTGTGTTCCGTGCTAACAAACTATGCATCCTAGATAGTTTTGTTCGGCTTTTGTTGTTACAGGAGGCGCATGGAGGAGGATTGATGGGTCACTTTGAAGTAAACAAGACAGAGGATGTTTTTGCTGCACACTTATTTTGGCCACGCATGCGTCGAGATGTTGAAAGATTCATGGCATGCTGCACTACTTGTCAAAAAACTAAGTCTCGCCTTAATCCACATGGTTTATATATGCCTCTTCATGTTCCTAGTGTTCATTGGGAGGATATTTCTATGGACTTTGTTTTGGCATTACCTCATACACAGAAGGGGAGGGATATCATTTTTGTAGTTATGGATCGGTTTTCTAAGATGGCACACTTTATTCCTTGTGACAAGACTGATGATGATGCGCATATTGCTGATTTATTCTTTCATGAAATTGTTCGTTTACATGGTGTGTGATACGTTGCAAACGTATCTATAATTTTTTATGTTCCATGCTTGTTTTATATCTACTTTCTTATGTTTTGTCCACACTTTGGAGTACTTTTACACATTTTCTGGAACTAACCTGTTAACAAGATGTCACAGTGCTAGTTGCCTTTCTGCTGTTTTTGGTTCCAAGAAAGTCAGAAAATCAATATTCTCGGAATTGGACCAGACAAAAGCCAAAGTCGATATTTTACCAGAAGACTCACGGAGCCAGAAGACGAGACGGAGAGGGGCCACAGGGTGGCCACACCATATGGTGGCGCGAGCTAGCCTTGGCCGCGCCACCAGGTGGTGTGGGCCCCCTGGCCGCCCACCGACCTTGCCTCTTCGCCTATAAGATGCCTCCCGATGCAAAAACCCTAAGTCATCCAGCCTCCAGCCACGAAAATTTCCATAGCACCACCGCCACCGAAGGGGAGATTCGGGGGACAAAAAGTCTCTGTTCCGGCACCTTGCCGGGACGAGGAAGTGCCCCCGGAGCCATCTCCATCGATCTCCACCACCATCTCCATCACCGTTGCTGATTCCCATGATGATGAGGGAGTAGTTCTCTCTCGAGGGTAAGGATTCTACCGGTAGCTATGTGTTCATCTCTCTCTATGCATGATCATATTGTGATCATGAGCTTTGTAATCAAGTACATCTACCTTGATACTCAAGTGCTTTAATAGATCTCTGCTCTCCCATGTGTATGAAAGTGACAGCGTGCACACCATGGTGGCACTTAGGCTAGAGATTACAAATACTTGTTATGAGTTATATTTGGAGTTGGATGTTTCTACGAAATTGTGGTGTTTGTTTGAACCATCTAGTGCTTAAGGTGACAGTGTGGGTTTTTCTAGATGGGAAAGGCTTACTTTGAGGTGTACTGTTATAGCCCTACCATCGATTAGAGTGTCCAACCGGAGAGTAGTTCAGAGTAGTACCATGAAGATAATATATTATATGAGAGTGTTCACTAGTGAAAGTATGATCCCTGGGCCTTGTTTTTAAACATTGAAACACCGTTTGCAATTAGATCTGTTACATGTTTGCTTGCTTCCATCTTTATTTCAGTTTGCCTTTAGTCTTTTCCCACGTCAACCACATGCCAGCAAGCTATTTTCTAGCACCATTACTACTTATAATTATCTATACCACTTGTATTTCACTATCTCTTCGCCGAACTAGTGCACCTATACACCTGACAAGTGTATTGGGTGTGTTGGGGACACAAGAGACTTCTTGTATCTTGATTGCAGGGTTGCTTGAGAGGGGATACCTTTGACCACTTCCTCCCTGAGTTCGATAAATCTTGGATGATCCACTTAAGGGAATACTTGTTGCTATTCTACAAACCTCTGCACTTGGAGGCCCAACAACTGTCTACAAGAATAGAAGTGCGTAGACATCAAGCTATTTTCTGGCGCCGTTGCCGGGGAGGTAAGGTAAAAGGTACTCACATCCTCCGGTGTGAGTGCTCAAAGTTATTTTGTTTAGATGTTTCTTGTTTTCACTAGTTAGGCATAATGGAAAACAACAACAAAAATAGAGAGCTTTATAGCATTTATCTTGAGTTAGGACATGAAGTGTTTGAAGAGAAAATTAAAAAACCTATGGAACTTTATTTGCATGCTAATAGCAATGTTATTAGTATGAATTCTGTGAACACCATTATTGCTAATGTTATGGAAAAGTCTAAGCTTGGGGAAGCTGGTTTTGATGAAAATGATCTTTTTAGTCCCCCAAGCACGGGGGAGAAAATTTACTTTGATGATACTATGCCTCCAATATATGATGATTACAATGATGAATATGATATTTTCAGTCCACCTACTATTGAGGAGAAAATTAATTATGATTACAATATGCCTCCTATATTTGATGATTATGGTGATGAGAATAATAATGATAGCTATTTTGTTGAATTTGCTCCCACTATGATTAATAAGAATGACTATCCTTATGTGGAGAGTAATAATGATTATATGCATGTGGCTCATGATAAGAATGTTTTATGTGATAGTTATATTGTTAATTTTATTCATGATGCTACTGTAAGTTATTATGAGTGAGGGAAACATGGTTTTATGTATCTCAACAATATTAAGTTTCCCCTCTTTATGTTGAAAATTTTGAAGTTGCATTGTTTTGCTTTCCTATGCTTGTTGCTTTGTGCTTTCATGACTTGTTTCTTTACAAGATTCCTATGCATAGGAAGTTGGTGAGACTTAAATGTGCTTTGAATTTTCTTCTTGATGCTCTCTTTTACTTCAATTCATATTTCTTATGTGAGGATCTTCTCAAACTATCATGCCTAACTTAAAGACGTTAAAGAAAAGTACTTATTGGGATATAACCCAATAGTTTTATTGGGTCTTGGAAGTTATTACCTCTTTAATAACCTCTCCTTAATCTTTTTGTGTGGTTTTTGTGCCAAGAATAACCTCTAATGAGAGAGAAGTAATGCTTGGGAAAGTTGCTGTCCCAAAACAGATTTTTGTGCTTTGCTGTAAAAATTCTTGAAAAAACTTTGTATGTCGTTTTGAGCTGTAATTTTTTGTGCTTCTTCCCCAGGTTGTTATCCAACTTGCGTAGTTCAACACTTTTCCATTTGAGCAATAGAAGGTGTTTGAAAAAATTGGTTTTTACCTGTTGTCTGTTTTGATAGATTTCTGCCATTATTTGCATTTGCGTCTTATTGGTTCCTTTTTGAGTTCTCTTTGGGGAATTGAGTTTTAATGGAAGACTTATTGGTGTTGAAACTGAACCCAAAGACTTATTATCTTGAGTGCACTAATGTTGCTAATAAAGATTGTGTTAAGTTTTGTATGAAGGAAAAATTTCAGGTGTATGGAGAGAATGATGTAATGAGATGAAGAATGGACTAAATCTCAAGATTGGGGATGTCACACGTGTCACCCCAAGAAATATCCAAGAATTACAAGCATCAAAGCTTGGGGATGCCAGAGGCATCCCCTTCTTCATCAATAAAAATCTCAGGTTTCTTCCAAACACTTCATTTTTATTGTTTCATGCACAGTTGTGTTGTTCTTGGAGCGTCTTTGTTTTTAGTTTTCGTTTGCTTTGTTTTCTTAGTTTGCTTGAATAATTTGGTTGGATCCCAACATACTTCTTTTGGAGAGAGACACACCCCGTTATTCATTGCCTAGAACACTCTAGTTTTCGCTCTTATTGTTCTGTGAGTGTTTTGTTTTACTAGCACTAGGTTTAGCCTTAGTTTTCTTGTGCTTTCAGCTTAGAATTTTTTAGTTCTTCCTTTTGGATTTGCGAGACAAGCTCACTGATCTTTATTTATTATTATCTTTGTGAGTTCTTTCAAATAAGTTGGTTTGAATTGGAAAAGAGTAGGAAAGTTCATGCTTAAGTGGTATAAGAGGAGCTTGTTTTTGACTGTGGCCTATGCTTTTTCATGTCATGCTTGATATTGTTTTGGCTTTATGCTTAGTGATTATTGATGTAGCATGAGTTGTTACAAATAATTGAGATTGCTTAATGTGCCTTGAAAGAATCATGCGTTGTTTTAGCATATTATAAAGCATAGTATTGTGGTATTCTCCTTTGATGCTTTATTTGGGTTGACTTAGGGCATGCTCACACCATGTTAAGACTACACCAAGTCACCATAGCCTTTATGATCCTTTAGTTTTCGACTTGTAATATCACTTTATGCTTTGATTAATGATGTTTTGTCACTCTGCATGATTATGGCCATTATTGCTCTCTTAGTTTGTCACTCACAGTCTTTTGCTAGCCTCCGTAACCAATTGCGAGTTCCACTCATGCATCCAACTCCTAAAACCAAGTTATTCCAAAGAGTCCACCATACCGACCTATTAGCATTTGCTATTCCAAGTATATTCATGTTTTTATCTACCTTCCGAATTAAACTTGTTATGAGAAAACTAGTGATTAAATCTCTCACGAACTTGATGGAACACTTTACTTTTCTTGCCCTTAATAAACTTGACCCATTGTGTCCATGTTTATTGCGTATATGCCTGTGCTTTATAAGTTGAAATTAGCAGAACCATGTATCATGGGGAACGCTTTCAACATTGCACTTGTACTTTGTACCCAGTTGATATCATGTTCTTTTTCTTATGGATCCCGGCGGTGTGAAATAAAAGTGGAACTTGTAAGATCATGGAGTATGTATGTGTGTTAGAGAAACGCCTGGGCCGCTAGCCTAAGCCATGCCTAGTTGATACGTTGCAAATGTATCTATAATTTTTGATGTTCCATGCTTGGTTTTATCCACTTTCTTGTGTTTTGCCCACACTTTGGAGTACTTTTCATATGATTTCTTGGACTAACCTATTAACAAGAGCCACAATGCCAGCTTCCTGTTTTCTGCTGTTTTTGGTTCTAGGAAAGTCAGAAAATGAATATTCTCGGAATTGGATGGGACAAAAGCCAAAGTGCCTATTTTTCCGGAAGTCATCAGATGCCAGAATACGAGACGGAGAGGGGCCCGCGCTAGGGGGTGGTCTGGCCGCCTCTGGCACCCCCTCGACCTCCCCTTCCGCCTATAAGATGCCCTTGGGACAAAAAACCTAAGTACCCGATCAAAAATCCACGAAAGAGTTTGTAGCCGCCGTCATCTCCATCCCTAGATCGGGAGGGATCTAAAGCTCTTCCCGGCACCCTGCCGGAGAGGGGAATTCACCCTGGAGGCCTTCTTCATCACCATGCAAGCCTCCGGTGTGATGCGTGAGTAGTAAATCCTTGGACTACGAATCCATGTAGTAGCTAGATGGCTGGTTCTCCTCCTTTGTGCTTTCATGTTTAGATCTTGTGAGCTCCGTTCATGAGCAAGATCATCTATTTGTAATTCTGCATGTTGTGTTTGCGGGGATCCGATGGATATTGAGATGCTATTTCAGATTGATTATTGATTCTATCATGTCTTTGTTATTTGTGATCTTGCATGCTTTCCATTGTTACTAGCTATCTTGGCCAAGTAGATGCTAGCAACTCCAAGAGTTAGTATTTATGCTCGATAGTGGGTTCATGCCTCTGGTAATCTGGGGAAGTGACAGAAATCTCTAAGGTACTAGATGTGCTGTTGCTACTAGGGAGAAAACAATAATACTAGAGGGGGTTTGGATGATAACCTGAAGGTGGATTATTAGTCATAGATGCAGTTGGATGGCGGTCTATGTATAATGTTGTAATGCCCAATCAAGTCTCAAAGGAGTCAAGATGATTAGTATATGCATGTATTGCTTTCTCGGTGTTTGTCAATTGCCCCGCTGTAATTTGTTCACCCAACATGTTATCTATCTTAAGGAGAGCCACCTCTAGTGAACTATGGATCCCGGTCCTTTTCTTTACATACAATCTACAAACTGTTTACTGTTTTGTGTTTACTTTCTGCAAACTATTTCTTCCTTCCATTCGATACGTTTAATCTTTTGTTTTCAGCAAAACACGGTGAGATTGACAACCTCATCGCAAGTTGGGGACAAAGTTCTGTGGTTGTGTTGTGCAGGTCTCCACGTTGCTACTAGCACCGGTAGTGCGCCCTACCAAGGCTCAGCTAGCAACACCTTTGGGGTGTTTCCTTGCTCCTACTGGATTGATAACCTTGGTTTCATAACTGAGGGAAACTTGTTGCTGTGCTCATCATACCTTCCTCTTGGGGTTGCCAACGAGCTCTACATCAACACCAAGCCATCAAGCATTTTTCTGGCGCCGTTGCCGGAGAGTCAAGGACATCTTCACAAGGGGAGTCCCTCATAACCAATCTCTTTACTTTGTTATTTTTGTTTTGCTTAGTTTCTTTTTTCTTTGTTTGCTTGTTTCTTTATCAAAAACACACAAAAATTAGTTTTACTAGTTTGCTTTCTTATTTCAACAACACAAAAAAATTAGTTTTACTAGTTTGCTTTCTTATTTTAACAACACAAAAAAATTAGTTCCCTTCTTAAGTTGCCACTATGTCTAGCCTTGCTCCAATCACTATGTCACCCGAGGAAATGATTTTCACTTTTAAACAAGTAATTGAGGAGAGTTTCAAGGAAGCTTGGTTTAGAATCTCTGATCTAAATGAAAAAACTAAGCCTAAAATGACTCACAGCTTGTTCATTAGCAGTTTTTACCTTGGAATTGCTCTTTGCTACAGATATGCTTTAGATGCTGTTGTGGGAGGAGATTTCCTCCAATGTAATGAGGATGATGCTATTAATGCCATAAATAAATTGATCCTTACTTACAACTTGCCTAGCCAAACTGATATTTCTTTCGCAAAAATATTTGCTAGATTGAACACTCTTGAGACTAGCACTACTAGCTTAAAAGATTGCTATAATACGCTTAGGGAGCATCACAATTATGTTCCAATAAATTCTGAACCATCAAAGTGGCTCCCTACAGTAAATATTGAGATAAACACTAACTCACTGTGATATCATGTCTGAATTTTGTCTTATGCCCAAAGATATTTATGAATCTTTGATTAAATATCTCTTGCTAATAATGCTACCATTTTACCTATTGGAATAGCTGAAGGAGTGTTTACAAAGATCCTTGGGAAAATGATTTCTACTGTTTATCTTGTCATTGAATGTGCAGGAAAAGGACAAATTACACTTGGAAGGTCCTTATTAGAACTCCTTGGAGCAATAATAGATGTGGGAAAGGGGACGATGCACCTTTCTTCTCCACAAAACAATCACATTTTCCCCAAGGTTAAGAATAAAAGTAAGAGATGTAAGGGCAAGAAATTTGGTCTTAATGCTTCTTCATTTGAGAACACTTGATCCTTTTTCTTGCTTCTTATGCCTAACTTAAAGGCGTTAAAGAAAAGTACTTATTGGGAGATAACCGAAAAGTTTTAGATGAGTCTTGGAAGTTATTACCTATGTAATAACCGCTCCTTATCCTTTTTATTTGCTTTTTGTGCCAAGAGTAACCTCTAATGAGAGAGAAGTAATGATTGGGAAAGTTGCTGTCCCGAAACAGATTTCTATGCTTCACCATAAAAATTCGTGTAAAATCTCTTAACGTCTTTTTGAGGCGTGAATTTTTGTTCTTCTGACCCAGGTTGTTATCTAACTTTCGTTAGTTCAACACTTTTTTATTTGAGCAATATAAGGTCTTCGAAAAAATTCGTCTTTACCTGCTGGTCTGTTTTGACAGATTTCTGCCATTTTCTGCATTTGCTTCTTGTTGGTTCCTCTTTGAGTTCTTTTGGGGAATTGAGCTCTTTGAGGGAAGTGCTACAGTATATAGTGTTCTAATGGAAGTTTATTGGTGTTAGAACTGAACCTTAAGACTTATTTATCTTGAGTGCACTAATGTTGCTAATAAAGATTGTGTGAAGTTTTGTATGAAGGAAAAATTTCAGGTGTATGGAAGGAATGAGTAATGAGATGAAGGATGGACTAAAGCTCAAGCTTAGGGATGCCACGCGTGTCACCCCAAGAAATATCCAAGAAGTACAAGCGTCAAAGCTTGGGTATGCCGAAGGCATCCCCTTCTTCATCAATAAAAATCCCAAATTTCTTCCAAACGCTTCATGTTTATTGTTTCATGCACAATTGTGTTGTTCTTGGAGCATCATCTTTTTCGTTTTTGTTTTGGTTTTTTGTTTGCTTGGTTTTCTTAGTCTTATGAATAAATTGGTTGTACCCCCTCTTTCATACATTGGTTTGCAAATAGTTTGGTTTGGTTTGGAAAAGAGTAGGAAAGTTCATGCTTATGTGGTAAAAAGAGCTTGTTTTTGACTGTGGCCTATGCTCTATCATGCCATGCTTGATATTTTTTGGCTTTATGCTTAGTATTCTTTGTTGTAGCATGACTTGTTATAAACAATTGAGATTGTTTAATGTGCCTTGGATGAATCATGCGTTGTTTTAGCATATTAAAGCATAGTATAGTGGTATTTTCCTTTGACGCTTTATTTGGGTTGACTTGGCGCATACTCACACCATGTTATGACTATCTCAAGTCACCATAGCCTTTATGATCCTTTAGTTTTCAACTTGTATTCACTTTATGCTTTGATCAATGATGTTTTGTCGCTCTGCATGATTATGGCCATTATTGCTCTCTTAGTTTGTCGCTCCCAGTCTTTTGCTAGCCTCCACAACCAAGTATGAGTTCCACTCATGCATCCAACTCCTTAAACCAAGTTATTCCAAAGAGTCCATCATACCTACCCATTAGCTTATGCTATTCCAAGTATATTCATGCTTTTGTTTACCTTCCGAATTAAACTTGTTATGAGAAAACTAGTGATTAAAGCTCTCACGAACTTGATGGCACACTTTACTTTTCTTGCCCTTAATAAACTTGAACCATTGTGTCGTCTATGTTGTATATTCTTGCACTTATTTGTTGGGAATTAGCAGAACCATGCTTTCATGGGGAACGCTTTCAACATTGCACTTGGTACTTGTACCTAGTTGATATCATGCTCTTTTGTATATGGATGTCATCGGTGTGAAATGAAAGGGGAGCTTGTAAGTCCATGGAGTTATGTATATGTGTTAGAGAAACGCTTGGGCCGCTGGTCTAATCCATGTTGGCATGGTGGAAACCTGCAGTGCAACCATAATGAGTTGTCTACAAAGCATTCTTCTTATAAAAAAAGAGTCTTATATTGAGAAAGAAAAAAAGAGAAAAAGAAAAAAAAAGAGATTATGAAAAGAGGAAAGAGAGAAAAATGCACCATATTCCCATGGTAAATAAGAAGATTGCTGAGATGCTCGTTGTCTGCTTGACTTGTCATTTTGATATGGGGATTCTTCCGTATTATCGGGCAAGGGGTATCTCGTTGGCGGTTCTCTATGATACACATGTACTTACAATGACAAGAACTTACCGGTGACTCAACTTGAGTAGCATGAGGAGCGGCCCTCGTATACAAGGGACATGAGATTTCTAACTTATACTTCGTCAAGCATGTACACCATAGTTTGTTCACTTTAACCTTAATCACCTTAAAGATGCTTATGATAGGGGCAATGAGAGCTGAAAGCTATAAGTACCATAAGTTTTGGAAGCTCTTTATGAGACTTGAATCCCTACTTCCTTTTATGAAGGCCTTTATTCCACCATTATATTGAGTCTCCACCTTCTACCTTTATGCACCTACTTTGAGAGCATAGTGGCCATTCTTAGTTCTATGTCCATTGTCCCAAGACTAGTTGATTGATGCATATCTTGATATTGCTTGTTTTAAACTATTTGTATCTAGTCACTCTTATGAACTTTGAAGGTGTCCTATGCATTTATATTTGCTACTCTATGAGGGACAAGCTGAATGTTATTATGCTATGTTCTCTTTATGTGAAACAAACAAACGTCTTGCAAAGCATTGTTATTCATGAATCTTTTGTTTGTGCATTTTCATGTTGCATCATAGTTTCTTTGTCTTATTGCTAGAACTTTGTCTTTCATGTTATGATTGAAGTACTATGATGCCAGCTTTGAATGTTTTACAAATACTTTGATCAAGTCTTTGATGGTGCATGTCACCTCAAAAATTATTCTTTCTTTTTATCACTTACCTACTCGAGGACGAGCAGGAGTTAAGCTTGGGGATGTTGATACATTGCAAATGTATCTATAATTTTTGATGTTCCATGCTTGGTTTTATCCACTTTCTTGTGTTTTGCCCACACTTTGGAGTACTTTTCATATGATTTCTTAGACTAACCTATTAACAAGAGCCACAGTGCCAGCTGCCTATTTTCTGCTGTTTTTGGTTCCAGGAAAGTCAGAAAATGAATATTCACGGAATTGGACGGGACAAAAGCCAAAGTGCCTATTTTTCCGGAAGTCATCAGATGCCAGAATACGAGACGGAGAGGGGCCAGGGGGGCACCACACCACCTGGCCACGCGGCCCAGCCTGGCCCGCGCCAGGGGGTGGTCTGGCAGCCTCCGGCACCCCCCTCGCCCCCCTTCCGCCTATAAGATGCCCTCGGGACGAAAACCCTAAGTACCCGATCAAAAATCCACGAAAGAGTCTGTAGCCGCCATCATCTCCATCCCTAGATCGGGAGGGATCTGAAGCTCTTCCTGGCACCCTGCCGGAGAGGGGAATTCACCCTGGAGGCCTTCTTCATCACCATGCAAGCCTCCGATGTGATGCGTGAGTAGTTCATCCTTGGACTACGGATCCATGTAGTAGCTAGATGGCTAGTGCTCCTCCTTTGTGCTTTCATGTTTAGATCTTGTGAGCTCCGTTCATGATCAAGATCATCTATTTGTAATTCTGCATGTTGTGTTTGCGGGGATCCGATGGATATTGAGATGCTATTTCAGATTGATTATTGATTCTATCATGTCTTTGTTATTTGTGATCTTGCATGCTTTCCGTTGTTAGTAGATATCTTGGCCAAGTAGATGCTAGCAACTCCAAGAGTTAGTATTTATGCTCGATAGTGGGTTCATGCCTCTAGTAATCTAGGGAAGTGACAGAAATCTCTAAGGTACTAGATGTGTTGTTGCTACTAGGGAGAAAACAACAATCCTTTGTTCATAGAACAATCGTATTGTTTACATTACACGCAATCCGTAAAGCAATAATCTGTTGCTTGCAACTTAATACTAGAGGGGGTTCGGATGATAACCTGACGGTGGATTATTAGTCGTAGATGCAGTTGGATGGCGGTCTATGTATAATGTTGTAATGCCCTATCAAGTTCCATAGGAGTCAAGATGATTAGTATATGCATGTATTGCTTTCTCGGTGTTTGTCAATTGCCCCGCTGTAATTTGTTCACCCAGCATGTTATCTATCTTAAGGAGAGCCACCTCTAGTGAACTATGGATCCCGGTCCTTTTCTTTACATACAATCTATAAACTGTTTACTGCTTTGTGTTTACTTTCTGCAAACTATTACTTCCTTCCATTCGATACGTTTAATCCTTTGTTTTCAGCAAAACACGCTGAGATTGACAACCTCATCGCAAGTTGGGGACAGAGTTCTGTGGTTGTGTTGTGCAGGTCTCCACATTGCTACTAGCATCGGTAGTGCACCCTGCCAAGGCTCAGCTAGCAACACCTTTGGGGTGTTTCCTTGCTCCTACAGGTTCTATTAAACGTTGGTTTTATAACTAAGGGAAACTTGCTGCTGTGCTCATCATACCTTCCTCTTGGGGTTCCCCAATGAGCTTGTTAATACACGAGCCATCAAGGCCATAGAAACAAAGGAGACCATGGAAGAAAGGATGCAGGGGAGAGAAAGACCTCGGATGATGAACGCAAGGAACATCACCCGGAAACTCGGAGGAGGAAAAGGGATTACCTCCTCACCGGGCACTCGCGAGTCGTCTTCCGCGGGTAGAAGAACTCCATCTTGACGATGAAGATGCAGCTCAGCGGGCTTGATGATGGTCACGTGTCAGGCGCCGTTGGTGATGCGGGTGCCCGCACCCTTCTTCTTCCCAGCGCCGGCGGTGCTGGTGCCCACGGTGGTGGTATCGCCTTTCTTCTTGGTGGTGGAAATGGCACCCGCGGATCCAGCGGCGGCGCCTCCCTTCTGTTTTCCCAACTTCCGATGGTGGTGTGAAAGGAGAAAGTAACTGGGGAAGACACGGAGCTGGTCCAGTGCCATGAAGAGGAAGTGCGGAAGGAAGCAAAGAGTAGCAGCAATTGTGACAGAGGCACGAGCAAAGAAGAGAGATGGGGAAATTACCGCAGCTGCGTTACTACTTAACCTCCTTGCAGATGCCATCCAACGGCCAGCAGAAACCCTACTGGACACGTGGCATACATTGCCATCGACATGTGGTGAGGGTAAACCACGAATCATCCCCCACTATCTCCATTACGCACGGAAATCAAGGAGACACAGTTAAAACAGAATATTACGTACGCCTGGTCAAATCAAAGTCAGAAAGTGGGACCCAATGCTCTTCACGTCCCGTCAAAACCGCTCACGCGGGTAACTGAAGTCATCACCTCGTCAGCACTGACGTCATCAACTCCAGCAGCAGAAGATTTCGACTACTTTAGTCCTTGCTCGAGTCTTCGACTCAACCAAGCACTCGGGGGCTACTCCTAACAGGAGCGCTGGTCACGCACCCGACATAATTTTTTATGCAGGTGTATAAACATTCAAGACAAACCCTCCAATTGAATCATCGATTCGATTATGGACTACGAGTTGCTCCCATAGGGAGCACTGAAAGCATATTCAACTGAAACAAGAAACAAAAGACGATAGTAGTCGCAAATGTTTTTTAGTCCCCACTCGAGTCTACGACTCGAATAGGCACTCGGGGGCTACTCCCATAGGGAGCGCTGATCGTGCACCCTATGATTATTTTCTCCTTGTACATCGTACTATGTGTTGATAACATCCACACTCGAATGCTATGGCGACTCCGCCTCATATTTTCCCTACAAAGAGACTACGTCTCCTAGGCCACCTGAATCATCTCCGCGATGACACAAAAATTCGGATGTCGCGCTTACAGTGTGAAGATAAGACCTGCATAAGGCCTGGCAACGCATTTGTTGCACACTACCAGAAACATATCCGTGCCTGCGGGTACGATGAACATGCCTTGACGGAGGCGTCGAGTGCTCACACTTATACACTGGAATTCGACTCCTGTAAGACCTCTGCGCCTGAGTCGAATTACGCTAGCACTTTTCCAAATTCGAGTCTGGGGACTCAAGTTTGAGTAGATTGCGTTGTTTTTCCCTAAGGCAGTTAACTGATACCGATACATCGGATAAATCAGGCACGTATATCAACGATCCCTATGACACAAACAGAGCACTCAAAAAATGCTCAGCCATGCACTCGAAAGACTTCATAAAGTCCCCAGTCGAATCTACGATTCCACTAGACACTCGGGGGCTACTGACATGGGTATACCTTATAGGTACTCGAGTATGGCATATACGGTCCAGATACGATATAAGCCCATGGTGTTGCCAAGGCCCAATAAGGAATTCGAGTGGCCCACGGACTCTCGATTGCTTGTGAGACAAGAAGAAGCTTAAGATAGAAAGTTCAAAGGTAAAACCCTAATCTGTAACTGACTCGACCTAGCCTATCTATATAAAGGCTAGGAGGGGCGGCGAAGAGGACAATCACAACCCTAGTTTCCACAACTCTCGCTAGATTGCATCCGCGCGCCCCTGTAATCTTCGATTCCTTCTTTAATTCCAAGAGCAGACAAGCAGGAGTAGGGACCTCTACGAGGCCTGAACCTGGGTAAAACTTGCGTCCCTGTGTGCTTGTTTGCTAGCCGATTGATGCCTCCAGCGCTCCCTCCTTCTCCAAAACCCAAGTCCATAACAATGGGCATTGACAAGTTAAACCCTCATCACTAAGCAAATGGCAGCAAAGAATAAGTTAAATGCTGTGGAAAAGAAATATCACCATATCATATGGGGATAGGTGGCTACAGGAGTGCCATGCCTAAGTGGGATAAAACTGAGGTCGACCTGATTGCTAAAGGGATCACTCCAGCTACACGTGATTGTCCCTTGAGGTCAAGAAATTGGTTACTTAGGCATGGGGCATCATATGACCCACAAACAGAGGACATTATTGCAATGAAAAAATTGCTGAATCCAAGAAAGAACTTTTTAAAGTGATAAAAGCGGTTCAAGAGGGAAAAATACATCCCGAGAGAGGGAACGATGAGCTGACAAAGTCCCTCGGGAATCCTGAAAGTATGGACGAACACGAGGCCTTGGGCCTTCTTTTCCATGGAAGACTGGGTTTCCCTAGGACATTGACACTTATATAAGCCGATCGAGAAAAACGAAGCGGCAATAGGCGGAGGAGGCAGAGCGATTGGTGAAGATTGAAAGAAAGAATGAGGAATTCCAGGCCATGTTGGAGTGGCAACAGGAGCAGATTAATGAACTTAGAGGACTGGCCCGATAGCAAGATCCTACATTCGACAGTACGATTGGCTCATCTCAGCGGAAAAGCAGCATGGCTTCGACGGAGGTCCAGGCTAATGATACACTGATTATTGAGAATAATGCACTGATGATAGATGGTACCGGTGCAATGATGGATGGCTTCCCTGTGGATGCAATCAAGGAGAAGACAAGTTGTGAGCTACATGTGTCACTGAAGAACATATCCATGAAAGTGGCGGTCGGCTATTCTTTACCTTCTGCACCTGGAGCGACCTACCATTGCCATCCGATTCGAGCTGGCTATGCTCGTGTCCGGTGTGGATGAAGTTCAACTAGTATTTCAATCACTACAGCTTGACATCCCTAGAGGTGAAAGGGAGATGACACTGGTAGAAGTCATGAGTGGCTTCATTCTATGGAAAAAAGGAAAACATCGTGTTTCCAGGCTCAGCGCCGAGCCCACCATCTCCTCTAAGAAGTAATCCATCACTTCCAAGGCCACCGTCTCCTCCGAGTAGAAGTCCACCACCTCCAAGTCCACCCCTCCTTGAGAGGGACCACAACACGAGTCCATCTCAATCTCCGGCGCCTCATCCGACTCTGCCCACTAAGGGCCAAAAGCGGAAGAGTACCACCGCTTCGTCGATGGATAACCGACGCAGAAACTGACAGTGCCTCCCAAGAGTACCGCCGGCTCCTCCCAAGTTAGCTTACCACAAGACTGATGAGGAAACTAGGGTGGTGGTAAATGCTGAAGTGAAGGCCCATTTTGCACTGAAACAACTCGAGCCAACGGTCCCAATATATCCAAAAGTCAGGGAGCACTTTAGGAGATTTCTTGCACATCCATCCCAAGATAAGTTAAATGAGCCAGATGACTATACATGATGTCTGATACGTCGTAAACGTATCTATAATTTTTGATGTTCCATGCTTGTTTTATATCTACTTTCTTATGTTTTGTTCACACTTTGAGGTATTTTTATACATTTTCTGGAACTAACCTATTAACAAGATGCCACAGTGCCAGTTGCCTGTTTTCTGCTATTTTTGGTTTTAGAAAATCTAGTAAAGAAATATTCTCGGAATTGGACGGGACAAAAGCCAAAGTCAATATTTACCCAAAGCAATACGGAGACCGAAGGGGAGACGAAGTGGTGCACCAGGGCGGCCACACCTGGTGGCCGCGCGGCCAGGGGGACACCAGGGGGTTTGGGCCCCCTGGAGCTCCACCGACCTTGCCCCTTCGCCTATAAAAGCCTGATGACCCACAAGTATAGGGGGTGTATCGCAGTATTTTCGAGGGAAGTGAAACCCAATTTATTGATTCGACACAAGGGGAGCCAAAGAATATTTATAAGCCTTAACAACTGAGTTGTCAATTCATATGCACCTAGAAACAATCTTGCTCACATCAGTTTATCAGTAGCAACAGTTTTGTAATAGCAATAGCAACGTAATAGAGTAGTAAAAGTAAAGACAGTAGTGACAATTGCAGTAAACAGTAGGATTAAAGCGCGGTAGGCATAGGGATGGATGGACGGGCATTGCATGGATAAGACAATTCATATAGCAATCAAGACATAGGGCATTTGCAGATAAATAAGATAAAGTATCCAAGTACTAAATAATCATAGGCATGTGTTCCATATATAGTCATACATGCTTGCAATGAGAACTTGCACAACATCTTTTGTCCTGCCAGCCCGTTTGCAGCGGGGCCTCAAGGGAACTACTGGCAATTAAGGTGCTCCTTTTAATAGAGCACCGGAGCAAAGCATTAACACTCCGTGAACACATGTGATCCTCACATCAAAGCCATTCCCTCCGGTTATCCCGATTATTGTCACTTCGGGGCCTTTGGTTCCGGACAACAATATGTGTATACAACTTGCAGGTAAGATCACAAACAATACTATCATCATGAATCAATAACATGTTCAAATCTGAAATCATGGCACTCGGGCCCTAGTGACAAGCATTAAGCATAACAAGTCGCAACAAAGTCAAAAAGCACTAATAATAGATACTAGGCACCATGCCCTAACAATTTGATGCCATTACATGAACGATCTCATCCATACCCTACCATCCACATAGCCTACACTCATAGGGATTACTCACTCATAGATGGGGAAATTATGGATGGTTGATGGAGAAGTGATGTCTACGCACTTCTATTCTTGTAGACAGTTGTTGGGCCTCCAAGTGTAGAGGTTTGTAGAACAGCAGCAAGTTTCCCTTAAGTGGATTACCCAAGGTTTATTGAACTCAGGGAGGAAGTGGTCAAAGGTATCCCCTCTCAAGCAACCCTGCAATCAACATATAAGAAGTCTCTTGTGTCCCCAACACACCCAATACACTTGTCAGGTGTATAGGTGCACTAGTTCGGCGAAGAGATAGTAAAATACAAGTGGTATGGATATAAGACAATAGTGCCAGAAAATAGCTTTGATGGCATTTGGTTGACGTAGGAAGAGACTAAAGGCAATCTGAAATAAAGATGGCAGCAAGCAAACATGTAACAGATCTAGTTGCAAACGAAGTTTCAATGCTTAGAAACAAGGCCTAGGGATCATACTTTCGCTAGTGAACACTCTCATATAAATATCTTCTCTTCATGATACTACTCTGAACTACTCTCCGGTTGGACACTCTAATCCATGGTAGGGCTATAACAGCACTCCTCAAAGTTCGCTTTCCCCATCTAGATAACCCCAAATTGTCACCTTAAGCACTAGATGGTTCCAACAAACACCACAATTTAATAGAGACACACAACTCCAAATATAACTCATAACAAGTATTTGTAATCTCTAGCCTAAGTGCCACCATGGTGTGCATGCTATCACTTTCACACACATGGGGAGAGCCAGAGATCTATTAAAGCACTTGAGTAGCAAGGTAGATCTACTTGATTACAAAGCTCATGATCACAATATGATCATGCATAGAGAGAGAGATGAACACATAGATACTGGTAGAACCCTTAGCCTCGAGAGAGAACTACTCCCTCTTCATCATGGGAGTCGGCAACGGCGATGGAGTTGTATGTGGAGTCGATGGAGATGGCGGTGAAGATGGTGAAGAGGCAGCGGTGGCGGTGCCGAAGGCGGCACGGAGGACTCCTTCCCCGCCACCGGTATCATAGGGGAGCACTGCCCCTTAGCCCCCTTCCTTCATGGATTCTTGGGAGCCCTTCCCCATGGAGATGGGATCCATGGGGGAGGCAAAAATGTGGCTTTGGCGGCTACAAATTCGTGGGTGGAGGTTTCTCCCACGAATTAGGTTTCCTCCTTTTATATAGCTTCTCAGATTGCTGTCACCCCATCTTGGGCTGCAGTAAATCGGGCCTATCGGGCCCATACGGACTCGGAATCAGCTAAATTTTATGTCCCGGACGTTTTTCGCAAAATTTCCAACAACTTTGTAGTTGAAGATTTCCCGTTTGACGCCGTCTTCGACCCGAAACGTGACCATCTTCAAAAAGAGTTCTGAGACGGATTTCTGGAAAATCCCAATTTGACTCCAGCAAGGTTTCCACTTGTATTCTTGGTAATTCCGACACATTAAAGTGTAAAACAAGAACCTTGTGCACTTTTGCAACTATTAGTAGGTTAGTCTAAATAAATCATAAACTTTATATAAAAAGGAGTATCAAAATCATATTATTAGCATAAAACCATCAAAAATTATAGATACGTTATGGACGTATCAAGAAGAGATGGTGATGATGATGGCGATGATCTCCTCCAATTCCCCGTCCCGGAAAGGTGCCAGAATGGAGTTTCTCGTTCTGAATCGCGGAATCTGGTGGTGGCGGCGTAGCGGAACTCTTTCTGGAAAAACGTCGAACCTCTCTATTTTTAGGTCAGGAGGCATCTTATAGGCGAAGAGGGAGGCCAAGGGGGTAACCGAGGCGGCCACACCACCCCCAGGTGCGGCCTGGCCTGGCCCGTGCGGCCAGGTGGTGTGGGCCCCTCGTGGCCCTCCTCCATCTTGTCTTCTGACTCCGTGAGTCTTCTGGTGAAATAGGATATTTGGCATATTTTCCGGGATTTTTCCTGATAGTTGATTTTGTCCACAAAAACTAGACACCTAGGTAATTCTTCTGAAATCAACATTAGTCTGTGTTAGTTGTATCCAAATCATACAAGTTAGAGGAAAAATAATAGCAAAAGTGTTCGGGAAAGTAGATACGTTTTGGACGTATCAACTCCCCCCAATCTTAGCTTATTGCTTATCCTCAAGTAATTCAGTTGAAAACTAAGTGTGATAAAAGAAACTTTCACTAACACATTTGCTTCATAAGATGTATATATTCTCAGCATATGATCAAGTACTTGGTCAATTCATAATAAGGAATATGCAAATAAGGTTACTCAATAGTCATTGCAAGCTATGAAGGGATTCTAACTCAAAATTAGTAAGTAGCATGAAGCATAAACATAAGCAACATTGCAATGCTCATAAAAAGGTATGATAGAGTGGTATCTTGGTTGCCTTTGATTGTAGGGCAAATATAAATGCTAAGGCACCTCTGAAGTTCAAGTGAAGACTAGAAGTAAAGATATCAAAGATACAAGCATCAAAGCCATGACACAATTAATCCAAATTTTGAGACAAGCATATTACACTAAGAATGACAACTATGCTCTCAAGAAAGTGCTCATAAAATAGGTGATGACTCAACAAGGTAATGAAAAGGTTTTGAAAAGTTTGAAAGGCTTCCAAATGCTGAAAATATGGTACTCATTAGCTTTGAGCTCTCATTGCCCCTATCATAAACATCTTTAAATGGTTAAAGTGAAAGTGAGGTCCAATACGAGTTATATGCTTGACAGACCATAACCTAGAAATCTCATGTCCCTTGAGTACGAGGGCCGCTCCTCATGCTACTCAACTTTAGTTACTGGTAAGTTCTTGTCATAGTAAATACATGCGTATCATAGAGAACCGCCAATGGGGTACCCCTTGCCCGATGATATAGAAGAATCCCCTTATCAAAATGGCAAGGCAAGTAGACAATGAGCATCTCAGCAATCTTCTTATTTACCATGGAAATTTGGTGCTTTTTTCTCTCTTTCCTCTTTTCTCATCATCTTTTTTTTATTTTTCTCAATAACTATATCTCTCTCTTTTTTTATAAGAAGAATGCTTCATAGATTGCTCATTATGGTTACGCTGCAGGTTTCCACCATGATTAGGCATGGATTAGACCAGCCACACAGGCGTTTCTCTAACACACATACATAACTCCATGGACTTACAAGCTCCCCTTTTATTTCACACCGACGACATCCGTAAACAAAAGAGCATGATATCAACGGGGTATATATTTACAGGTGTTGAAAGCGTTCCCCGTGACAGCACGGTTCTGCTAATCCCCAGTCTATAATTTGCAAGCATATAACTTTCATGGACAGTCACAATGGTTCAGGTTTATTAAGTGCAAGAAATAGAGTGTGCCATCAAGTTCGTGAGAGCTTTCTCATAACAAGCATACATTTTATTCGGAAGAAAACAAGGCATACTGAATATGCACGGAATAGAAAATGATGCTAATAGGTAGGTATGGTGGACACTTTTGGCAATATTGGTTTTGGGGAGTTGGAAGCACGAGTAGAGCTCATACATAGTGCAAGTGAAGGATAGCAATAGAAAGGGAGCGACAAACGAGAGATCAATAACTGTCATAATCATGCTTGCAACAAAACAGGACTAGTTATGGCATGAAAGTGATTCAAGAACCCTGAGGCAAAATAATTCATCAAGGCTTAACGGATTATTGTTTCAGTTATATGCATGCGTGAGCATGTGCCAAGTCGATTCAAATGAAACATTCAGAGGAGGATACCACAATGTCATACCAAGTTATGAATAGAACAATGCAAGCAAACGTTCATATGACATGCTACAAACCATTAGCAAGCTAGAGCTAATCATAAGAAAAGAACTACTAAGCATCCATAAATAACATACACCTTACATAAATAGACTAAGCATGCCCACAATGATGAGTATATGTACAAAAAATGAAAACAAATAGCTCTTACCACACCTCAAGTTGTCATTAATCTTCATTATTGCCCTTCACTTGTGTGGCTTGAATAATAGCATGAAACCAAACTCCACTGAGGATTGTTGAACCCTGCAACGAACTTCACAAAACCGAAGAAGAACAGAAAATATTTTTGGTATTTTTGATTTTTAAAGGCAAGAGCAAAAAGGAGGAACAAGCAAAGCAAAATCTTTTTGGGTTTTTCGAATAATCAAAACAAAGCAAAACAAAGGAAGAAGAAAACCAAGGCTAGAAAGACAAAGAAGCAAACAAACAAAAACAACAAAAATATTTTTGGTCTTTTTGTGTTTTAGAAAGCCAAAGTAAAGAAAGAACGAAAACTAAAAAGAGAAAGAAACATGGATATACAAAGTACCGACTAAACATGATATGTAGATAAGTGTGATGTCGGTGTACCTCCCCCCAAGCTTAGGCTTTTGGCCTAAGTGGGTATCAACCCCAACGCGGGTAGGAACTCCAAGCTAGCGGGTCATCATAAGAATGATCATAGTTAGGCCCTGGTGTAGAAGAAGAAGCTCCCCAATCATAGGTAGGTTGCTGGTACGAAGACTCCCCCTCATTCGAGGGCTGGACCAAATCATCTGTAACCTCCCTTCTAGTATCCTGCTCCTGTTGGGAGAGCTCTTCTAGGTATGTATTGAGCTCTTCCTCAGTGAGTGACCATCCTACCCTAGCATCAAGGTTAAACAAAGCAGGTGCAGGCAAAAGAACAACACACTCGGACTTACTCCTTCTCCAACCAGCCTTGAGAAAGGTTATTTCATAAGACGAATCACTCAAATTAGCCCAAGAAGAAACAAATTTATGTTGTATCATGAAATTAAGGTCAGGCCTCTCTATGGGAAACTGTAGGTCTAAATGATGAGGCACTACACCATGCAAAGCTAATAAACGAGAGGCTATGAGGCCTCCACAAATTCCACCTTTCTCGTGGTTAGCAGCAAGACGGAATGCTATCAAGGCACCCAAATTATAAGTCCTATCTTGTTTTAAAGAAGCTAAGATGAATGCTAGATCGTATGAGGATAACTTATCAGTAGTTTTCCTAGCAAGAACACACTTGGCAATAATGTAAGCAAAGTAGCGAATAGACGGGAGATGAATATTGCGAATTTTCCCACTCTCCTTTGAGAAGCTGCTCCCTTGGCAAATCTCTGCATACAAGTCCATGAGTGGTGTAGGTCGCTCTTTAATCATTTCACACGATCCCTACTGGGGTACTTTAATAGCTGCACAAAAGTCATCAAGAGGAAGGTTGATAGCTATATGGTAAATTTTGTAGTGAACCATGGGGTTAGGCAAAGAGCAACTAAATCGAAAGTCCTGCACCATAGACATAGTTAGTTTCACGAATTGGTAAGGTTCATCTCCCACAAAATGCTCCAATCCTGCATTAGCAATTAAAGTATGGAAATCCTGAGAAATCCCTACAGCCCTCATGAATTCGGGGCATGGATAGATGGAAGGAAAAACTTCCAATTCTCGGTGAACCTTCATAACCTCAGGCACCCTTAGTTCATGTTGGTTGAGTTGGTGTTCATTCATCTTCTTTTCTGAAATTTAGGACAACCATCATACAAGTGATTGCAAAGTGAATACATAATGAAGGGAACTACGAATAGGTACTTGTAAGAGGCCTAAGCATGCATCAAAACAATATCTCTAATCATTGAACAAGCTCACAAGCACACAAAACCTGTCACCTACATCAGCAAAATACTCAAGATATATACCACTATACACAATTCTACTTGGACAAGCGGAGGAGTCACATACCGGAGAACAAATGCTCCAAATTTTAGCAACAAAGATGTGCTGAGCAAGGAGATCGAAAAATCATGGACAAGAACAACAAGAACTCGATTTTGAGCAATGAACTGATGTTTTCTCGGGAGAGAGAAGGCAGTGGCAAGTGAGAGAGTGAGTGGAGGGCCAGGGGTGGCCCACACCATGGCCAGGCGCGCCCCTGGGGTGGCCGCGCCACCAGGTGGTGTGCCTGCCTGGTGGGTCCCCCTGGTACTCTCCAAGCACTTCTATGCCCCTTTTTCACGTAAAAATTTAATATGAATTTTCTGGAATTTTTCGAGACACTTTATTTTTTAGCAATTTTTAGGTATTGAAGAATGATTTTTTGACAGAAAGATGACTTTGGAATGATGCAAAAACAAAACGAAGCTAAAACTTCAGAAGTTCTAAAACACTCTAATAAGCAAGCAACTAACAACAGAAAAGTAAACTAAGTGAAAGCAAATACAAAAATGGATAAAATAAAAGTAAGCGAAGATAATCATGGTGAAAACATTGTTTTGTTCAGTAAAATCCCTTTGTTAACAAGGTTGATCAGGTCTTGTTACCAAAACAATTTTATATGAAACAAAACTTTGTATTCCACTAATGATTATGTTACCTCAACCTTGATAGCAATGGTCCCAATCATAATAGTTTCATATTTTTCTCATGGTATGGGACAATATATTTCTCCAACTTGGATGCCTTCAACATGTTCAATTGAATTTAAGCCATAAGTCCTATCAATATTCTTGGGGAATAGACAGTATGCTCCTTGTCATTAACATTAAAAGTCACATTTTCTTGATTACAATTAATAACAGCTCTTGCAGTATTAAGAAAAGGTCTCCCAAGAATAATAGACATATTGTCATCTTCAAGCATTTCAAGCACAACAAAGCCAGTTAATATCAAGCAATTATGAGCCACTTGAATAGGTACATCCTCACATATACCAACATGAATAGTAGTAGATTTATCAGCCATTTGCAAAGATATATCAGTTGGTATTAGTTTTTCCAATTGAAGTCTCTTATAGAGAGAAAAAGGCATAACACTAACTCCTTCTCCTAAATCACACAAAGCAGTTCTAACATAGCTATGTTTTTAATCAAACAAGGAATAGTTGGAATCCCTGGGTCTCTAAGTTTCTATGGAACCTTACCATTAAAGGAATAATTAGCAAGCAAAGTAGAAATTTCTTCATTAGGGATCTTCCTTTTATTAGAGAAAATATCCTTCATATACTTTGAATAAGGAGGCAATTTAATAGCATCAGTCAAAGGTATTTGCAAAAATAAAGGTTTCATCCACTCACAAAACTTATTATAGTGTTCTTCTTCCTTTGACTTGTGTTTCTTATCAGGGAAAGGCATAGGTTTTTGGACCCAAGGCTCTCTTTCACTACCATGTTTCTTAGCAACAAAATCTTCCTTAGTGTATTTAGCATTTTTAGTGTGTCTTTCAGGTTCTTCTTCAACTTTTTATTTATCAGGAGCATCATTTTCTTCACTACCACTTTCAGTTTCAGCATCAGAGACAGATATACTATTAGGATCTTTAGCAGGTTCAGAAGGTTCTACAATAGTTTTATGTTTCTTTTTTCCTTTTCTTAGGATAAGTACCACTATTTTATATTTGTTGAGAATCTTGCTCAATTCTTTTAGGATGCCCTTTAGGAAATAGAGGATCCTGGGTGGCAGCACCACTTCTAGTTCTAATTTCATAAGCATGTTCTTCTTTTGTAGAATTAACTAGCAAGTCTTTTTGTACTTTAATAAGCTGATCAATTTGAGTTTGAACCATTTGAAAATGTTTAACAAGCATTTTAACATCATTAGATGTTCTTTCCACAATATCCTTCAACTCAATAATAGCTCTAGAGTTTTCCATTAGATGGTTTTGCACCCTTTTATTAAAATTATCTTGCTTAACAATAAAAACATCAAATTCTTCTAAGCATTGAAGAGAGTGTACCTCAATAGTGGATGAGTGGGAGATTTGCTTACATAGTTCATCTATAGGAGGTAAATTCTTCACATTTTCAGCTTTAATACCCTTCTCCTTAAGACATTTCTTAGCTTCCTTCATCACTTCATCATTTAGTTCAATAACTCCCTTCTTCTTTGATGTTGGTGTAGGCGCAGGAATAGTTAACTCAGGTGTAGTTGTTTCAGGTGGAGTCCAATCATCATAATTCTTGCTTATTTTAGCCATTAATTCCTCAGCTTCTTTGGGAGTTCTATTCCTGAAAACACAATCAGCACAACTATCCAGGTATGTCCTAGATTCTTCAGTTAATCCATTATAATATATATCAAGAAGATCATTTTTAGGTAATGGACATCCAGCTTGTGCATGAATCAAAGCGCAAAACCTTGCCCATGATTCAGGCAATATCTTTTTTTCTCCCTGTTTAAAATCAAAAAGTTCCTGCAAAATAGCATGTCTAGCACTAGGAGGGAAATATTTCTAAAGGAAGGTACTAATCAAGCAATCACGGCTAGCAATAGATCTAGGAGGTAAATTATTAAACCAAGTTTTAGCTTCTCCTTTTAGTGAAAAAGGGAAAATTTTAGCAACAAAGTAGGTGCGCATCTTAATATCATCAGAAAATAAGCCACTCATGGTAGAAAGCTCAGTCATATGTGCTACCGCACTTTCATTCTTAGTCCCACAAAAAGGTTCTTTCTCAACAATAGTTATGTAAGATAAATCAAGAGAGAAATCATAATCCTTATCTTTATTGTTTATGGGAGATGTAGCAAACTTAGCATTAGGAGATAATTTAGGTCTAACAGTATGTTTCTCAAGAAGGCTCTTAATAGAACTCCTACCATGGGTATTTTGGCATTCTTTAATAAATTCATCAGTCATTTCTATATATCCGTCTTCAATATCATAGCTTTCTATAGACTCAGGTGAACTAACAGGTGTAGTAGTAGTATCTTCATTAGGAGTTTCGGTATTTCCAGCTATAGTTCTAGCAATCGTAGCATCTAGGAAAGGACCTAATGAACCACTTTTATCAAGCATAGTAGAAGCATCATAAGTGTCAGAAGTTTCAGACTCGGCAGTAGTAGCAGTTTGTGTAGCATGTGTATGTGGTGGTGTAAGGATCTTACTCATAATAGATGGTGAATCAAGAGCAACAGAGGTGTTCAGAACCGTACCTCTTCTTGTAGTGGATGGTAATATAGGAACTTTTCCATCACGAGACTTACCCATGATGAATGGAGGGTAGCGAACAATAGTGATTCCAGGTGAACTTGATAAATAGAGCTATGCTCCCCGGCAACGGCGCCAGAAAATAGTCTTGATGACCCACAAGTATAGGGGGTGTATCGTAGTATTTTTTAGGGAAGTGAAACCCAATTTATTGATTCGACACAAGGGGAGCCAAAGAATATTTATAAGCCTTAACAACTGAGTTGTCAATTCAGCTGCACCTAGAAATAATCTTGCTCATAGCAGTTTATCAGTAGCAACAGTTTTGTAATAGCAATAGCAAAGTAATAGCAGTAGTAAAAGTAAAGACATTAGTGACAATTGCAGTAAACAGTAGGATTAAAGCACGGTAGGCATAGGGATGGATGGACGGGCGTTGCATGGATAAGACAATTCATATAGCAATCAAGACACGGGGCATTTGTAGATAAATAAGATAAAGTATCCAAGTACTAAATAATCATAGGCATGTGTAACATATATAGTCATACATGCTCGCAATGAGAACTTGCACAGCATATTTTGTCCTGCCAGCCCGTTTGCAGCGGGGACTCAAGGGAACTACTGGCAATTAAGGTGCTCCTTTTAATAGAGCACCGGAGCAAAGCATTAACACTCCGTGAACACATGTGATCCTCACATCAAAGCCATTCCCTCCGGTTATCCCGATTATTGTCACTTCGGGGCCTTTGGTTCCGGACAACAATATGTGTATACAACTTGCAGGTAAGATCACAAACAATACTATCATCATGAATCAATAACATGTTCAAATCTGAAATCATGGCACTCAGGCCCTAGTGACAAGCATTAATCATAACAAGTCGCAACAAAGTCAAAAAGCACTAATAATAGATACTAGGCACCATGCCCTAATAATCTGATGCCATTACATGAATGATCTCATCCAAACCCTACCATCCACATAGCCTACACTCATAGGGATTACTCACTCATAGATGGGGAAATTAAGGATGGTTGATGGAGAAGCGATGGTGATGATGATGGTGATGATCTCCTCCAATTCCCCGTCCTAGCAGGGTGCCAGAACGGAGTTTCTGGTTCTGAATCGTGGAATCTGGTGGTGGCGGCGTAGCGGAACTCTTTCTAGAAAAATGTCGAACTCCCCTGGGTTTTTAGGTCAGGAGGCATCTTATAGGCGAAGAGGGAGGCCGAGGGGGTGCCCGAGGCGGCCACACAACCCCCAGGCGCGGCCTGGCCTGGCCCACGCGGCCAGGTGGTGTGGGCCCCTCATGGCCCTCCTCCATCTCGTCTTCTGGCTCCGTGAGTCTTCTGGTGAAATAGGATTTTTGGCATATTTTCCAAGATTTTTCCTGATAGTTGATTTTCTGCAAAAAAAACTAGACACTCAGGTAATTCTGCTGAAAATAGCGTCAGTCCGTGTAAGTTGTATCCAAATCACACAAGTTTAGAGGAAAAACAATAGCAAAAGTGTTCGAGAAAGTAGATACGTTTTGGACGTATCAAAGCCTCCCGGGACGAAAACCCTAAATACTCGATCAGAAATCCACGAAAGAGCCTGTAGCTGCCACCATCTCCATCCCTAGATCGTGGGGATCCGAAGCTCTTCCCGACACCCTGCCAAAGGGGAGAGATCATCCTGGAGGCCTTCTTCATCACCATGCCAACCTCCGGAGTGATGTGTGAGTAGTTCACCCTTGGACTATGGGTCCATGTAGTAGTTGGATGGTTGGTTCTCCTCCTTTGTGCTATCATGTTTAGATCTTGTGAGCTCCGTTCATGATCAAGATCATCTATTTGTAATCCTATATATTGTGTTTGTAGGGATCTGATGGATATTGAGATACTATGTCAGATTGATTATTGATTCTATCATGTCTATGTTATTTGTGATCTTGCATGCTCTCCGTTGTTAGTAGCTATCTTGGCCAAGTAGATACTTAAAACTCTGATGAACCACATGTATAGGGGGTGTATCGCAGTATTTTCAATAAGTAAGAGTGTCGAACCCAACGAGGAGCAGAAGGTGTTGGCGAATGACTTGGAGCAGGAATTCTCTATAAATACTTAGCAAACGGATTTTTAGGGGTTTTTGATAATGCAGGTAAATAAAGTACGAGTAAATAAAAGACAATAAGAATAAATGCAGCAAGTGGCCCAATCCTTTTTTTAGCAAAGGACAAGCCGGTTGTATTACTTAAGATGACCAAACGTTCTCGAGGACACATGGGAATATCGTCAAGTGCTTTCGCTTCATATAGTTGATTAATCTTATTTAGTTTGCTAAGTGTTGTGTGGGTGAACCTATGCTAATGTACCGACCTTCCTAGGACTAATACATACTTGTGATTATACCCCTTGCAAGCATCCGCAAGTACAAGAAAGTAACTAAGGTAGAAACCTAACCACAACTTTAAACTCTAAGACCCTGACGTCCCTTGTGCAAAGGTTTCCTAACGGGGGTTCAGGTTTCTGTCACTCCGGCAACCCCTACGATTAGAGCCAAATACACAATGCATTCCCCTAGGCCCATATAGGTGAAGTGTCATGTAGTCGATGTTCACATGACACCACTAGAAGAAATACACCACAACTTAAATATCAAAGCATTGAATCTTTATCAACACAATTCCACTACTAACAACATGACTTCTCCCATGTCCTCAAGAACAAAACGAACTACTCACAAGACATCATATGGATCATGATCAGAGATGATATAATGATATGTAACAATCTGAACATAAATGATAATTCAATGGTTCACTCAATAGCATCAACTACAAGTAGTAATCAACACCGGGAAAGTTCCCCCTAAGAACTATGCAAGATTCAACCCAATTGTTACAGCGGTATGAAGTGGTGATGATGGTGCTGGTGGAGATGATTGTGGTGATGATGATGATGATCCCGATGAAGTCCAGCTTGATGGTGGTGTTGATGGCGATGATCTCCCCTCTCCGGGAAGGAATTCCCCCGGCAGAATTCTGTCTGCCGGAGAGATCTTTCTCTCTCAGTGTTTTCCGCCCCGCAGAGGCGGCGGAATCTTTCTGTGGTCGCTCCCCGAGTCTTAGGGTTTCGGGAGGGTAATATACGCTAGAGGGGAGAGCCTAGAGTGGGCCAGGGCGACCGCACCACCTGCTGGCGCGGCCTAGGGCTGCCCGCGCTAGGGGGTGGTGTGGTCCCCCTGTGGTCCATCTCCACTTCCCCTTCTGGCAATCTTCGTCTTCTGGAAAAATAGAATTTTCCATGTATTTTCCCAGATTTTCTGATCTTCGCGAATTTTGCCTCCAAACAGCACCTTTTCCATCAGAATCCTGACTGCAGCGGTCCATGCTCCAAAAGTCATCAACCATGCAAAAACAGATGAAATAACATAAGTATCATCTCTTAATATGAAATATATCAATGAATAATAGTAAATTATGATACAGAATAGTGATGCAAAATGGACGTATCAACTCCCCCTAAGCTTAGACTTTGCTTGTCCCCAAGCGAAAACTGAGCTCAATAAACATGACCTCAGGTTTATGGAGTGAAGAGTCGATAAAAGAATATGGACAAGAAGCATCACATTCATCAATACATAGATCATAATAGAAGACAACTCACTATTATATAACTTTAACTTGCAATAAGTAAAGGAAACACAATAAAGATGCATAAAGTAAATCATAATTGGTAATGGCAAACTTAGCTCTTGGTCGAAGAATAGTTGAAAAATTACAGGAGTTCACAAATAACTGGTTTTCAAAGATAGCTTTCAAAGTAGTAATCACCAAGATAAGAGCAATGTGCAAAACAAGGAACATAAGAAACATGATTGAATAGATCATCATATGAATGAATGAAACACAACAACTCAAAATACTTGCTGAGGTAGAAGGGAATAGGTTTGCTGACTCTACTAAAAAGTAAAAGATAGGCCCTTCGCAAAGGGAAGCAGGGATTTCAAGTTTCATAAAGAACTTCCAAAAATTATGGTACTTATTAGCTTTCAGCTCTCATTGCCCCTATCATAAGCATCTTTAGGTGATTAAGGTTAAAGTGACACAACTAATAGGATATGCTTGACAAGTTATAAGTTGAAATCTCATGCCCCTTACTTACGAGTACCGAACCTCATGCTACTCAACTTCAGTCACAAGTAAGATCTTGTCATTGTAAATACATATGTATCATAGAGAACCACCAACGGGGTGCCCCTTACACATGATACAGGAGTTATCCCATAATCAAAATCACAAGGCAAGCAGACAATGAGCATCTCAGTGATCTTTTTATTTGCTATTTGCATAGGTTTTTATTGAGGATGCTTCATAGAGTGCTCATTATGGTTATGCTACAAGTTTCCACCATGATTAGGCATGTCTTAGGCTAGCGGCCCAGATGTTTCTCTAACACACATACAAACTCCATGGTCTTACAAGTTCCCCTTTTATTTCACACCGCCGAGATCCATAAGAAAAATAATCATGATATCAACGGAATATAAGTGCAATGTTGAAAGCGTTCCCCATGATACATGGTTCTCCTAACTTCAACTTATAAAGCGCAATCATATACACAACAAAGATGGACACAATGATTCAAGTTTATTAAATGCAAGAAAGTAAAGTGTGCCATCAAGTTCGTGAGAGCTTTAATCACTAATTCTCACATAACAAGTTTAATTTAGAAGGTAAATAAAAACATGAATTTACTTGGAATAGCAATAGTGCTAGTAGGTAGGTACGGTGGACACAAATGGCATAGGTTTTGGTTTAAGGATTGGATGCACGAGAAGCATTCCCTCTCAGTACAGGGTTTTGGCTAGCAAGGCTGGGTGGCAAGCATAAGAGTTGAAGGAAACAAACAAACATACAAATGATAAAAACAAACATGCAGTCCTTCTTGGAAGCACAAACGATCTTTATCTAGAGAATACTAAACTTATGAGAAAATCAAGAAAGAAAGATGATGAAATTATATTTATTTACGAGTACTTTTGTCTTTTTCATTCAACTCTCAAAAATAGTATTGCTACTGAGCGAGCCAGGTTTGCCAAAACCAACTAAATTAACTCAATGATCCCAAAGTGATACCAATACTAACGACAAGATCAATCATATAACCATGAATTGAAAACTAATATAAGATATGCAAAAGAGTAAATGATAGAACTTCTCATTAATATTCCCTAACGGCAACTCACACCAAGGGATACATAGATATCTAATGAGAGGGGGGACACTTCCATAATGCAAACCATCCTCATGATAACTTCTCTATTCATGATATGACTCTACTAAAAAGGTAAAAAGATAGAAGATAGTGATATGATACCGCGGCACTCCCCCAAGCTTGGAACAAACCAAGGGGATGCCAAAACCTGATGATGAATTACTCCTTCAGTGGTGGTGGCATTCTCTTGATGAGCCTTTTGATTAGTTTCCCCAAGTCCTCAATCTCGAAGGTGAGAGTACGAATCAACTCCGAGTTTTGCTCAATGCGGCTCATGATCATGTCGGGTTGCGAATTCCAGTCCTTGCGATTCTTTCCCCACTCTTCCTCCTTGAAGTCTTCTTTTCCTACATAGGGTCTTGGAGATCTTCCTCCATAGGCTCCTTTCCCTTATCCTTGGCGGATACCATTGTGCTTCTAAACTTTAAGAATAGTTCCTAGCAGAAACAGCTCGAAATGAAAACACGACGAGAACATGATATACGAACCTCTAGGGATCCGGGGGATTATATATTACGAAGTTTTACAACAAAAGGAAGGTACTGGGAGAAAACGGGTCGGAGACGGAGGCCGAGGTGGCCAAACCACCTAGTGGCGCGGCGAGGGGGCCCACGCCAGGGGGTGGTGCGAACCACCCTGGCTCCATTTTTGGCCCTCTTTCGCTTCGTAGCTTTCCTTGTTGGATAAAAACTGCTAAAATATAACTGTACAGAATTTTCGCGGAACTTTTCTTACCAGAATCTGTTACTTATTCGAAAAGGGACTTTGCATGTCTCTGAATTTGGT
Organism: Avena eriantha; assembly: GCA_910589775.1. Taxonomy (NCBI): domain Eukaryota; kingdom Viridiplantae; phylum Streptophyta; class Magnoliopsida; order Poales; family Poaceae; genus Avena; species Avena eriantha. The sequence continues at coordinate 73,426,987 of OU342741.1, forward strand.
CTTTGATAGATTCTTCCGGAGTCACCGCTTGTATAACATCAATATCTTCATCTTCATACTCATATTGCTTGAGTCATGAAACCTTTCACTTTCTTATTACACCATTTTCTCCACTAACCTGGAAATTTCTTTCACACAAAACTTCACACAATTCTCATTAGCAACATTAGTGCAAGCGAGGTAATAAACCCTTTCAGGTTCAATTTCAACTGAAATCCATCAAAACATAAGCTACTGTAGCAACTCCTTCCTAAAACCCAAAAAGAATTCAAAAAGGAAATCGATTTAAAGAAGCAAATGCAGGAGTGGCAAAATCTGTCAAAACAGACCATTAGGTAAAGATCAATTTTTTCGAAAATCTTCTATTGCTTAAATCAAAAAGTTCAAAACTAACGAAAGTTAAATAACAACCTGGGGCAGAAGAACAAAAAATTACAGCTCAATCCGACATACAGAGATCTCTCACGAATTTTACGGTGAAGCACAAAAATTTGTTTCGGGACAGCAACTTCCCCAAATCTTACTTCTCTCTCATTAGAGGTTGATCTTGACATAAAAACCAAACAAAAAGGATAAGGAGAGGTTATTACAGGATTAATAACTTCCAAGACTCAAAGAAACAAAAATAAACTGAAATAAAAATAAATTGAGTTATCTCCTAAAAAGCTCTTTCTTTATAGCCATTACGATGGGCATGACAATTTCAACGAAGCTCACATAATAATATGAATGGAAGTGAAAGAGAGCATTAAGAAGCAAAAATATACATGTTTAAGTCTAACTCACTTCCTATGCAAGGGAATTTTGTAAACAAACAAGTTGTTAAAACCAGAGGCTACTATCATAGGAAGGCAAAACAAGTGCAACACAAAAAGTTAAAGCATAAAACGAGGAAACTTAATATTATTGAGATACATTAGAACCATTTTTACTCTCTCATAATAACTTTCAGTATGATGCATAAATTTAATCATATAACTATCACAAGAATTATTGTAGCAATGATCACTTATCCTAACAAAAAACACAGGGACACTAGCTCTCATAACACTACTTTGTGAAACAATATTAGAGGTATCCTTACAAAGGATAGTGTGTCCCTCTTCTACATATTTAGTGACAAAGTCTTTCACATTTGCTATTATAGGTTCATCAGGTTCAATAGCTTTACTTGTACTTTCATTAACCATACTAGCTATCATAGAATGTTCCTTTACTTTAACTGGGAAAGGTATTTTCTCAATGTAAGGTTCAGGTAAAGCATGATTAGTAGTATAAACTTCAGTATTTCTTGCAGGAACACACTTAGCAACATCTTTATATGGTTCATGATACTTATTCCACTTATTTTTAGGAACTTCAATATAGGAAGCAAAAGCCTTAAAATATGTTGCAATAGCTTGAGAGTCTAGACCATAAGCATTTTTAATATTTTGAAAGTCATCAGTTCCCATAAAAGATTCAACGCATTCATAATCATAATTTATACCTGACTTTCTTCCTTTTTCATTCTCACATGCTTCGGCATTGTCTTGAATACGGTCTAGAAGATCGCATTTAGCTTCTTCTTCCATGTGAGTGAATGATCCAGCACAAGAGGCATCCAATAAATCCTTATCATGAAGAGGGAGCCTTGCATAAAAGTTATTGATAATAATATTGTTGGGGAGCTCATGAATGGGACATTTGAGCATTAGTAACTTCAATCTCCCCCAAGCTTGAGTTGTACTCTCTCCATCAAGAGGCCAAAAGTTGTATATTTGATTCCGATCTTTATGAATCTCTCTAGGAGGATAAATTTTTGAATAAAAGAGAGGCACTATTTCCTCCCATTCAAGATCTTGACCATTCTTCAGCATCTTATACCATTCTTCAGCTCTTCCTTTCAGTGATAATGAGAATAATTTCTTCTTGACTTGATCTATTGTAATACCTGCACACTTAAACAACCCGCATAATTCGTGTATAAAGAGAAAATGATCACCAGGATGGACAGTTCCATCTCCAACATAATAGTTATCCATAACACGATCAATAATTCTTGTAGGTATTTTAAAAGTATCGTTCTCAGCAGGTGGTGGCTCAGCTACTACCTTAAAAGTGGTAGTAGCATTACGAATAAGAAACTCAGCGAATTATCCATATTGAAAATAAAGCAACTAACAGAAGTAAACAATACTCACAGTAGAAGTTTCCTTTACCAATTCCACTCCAATAGCGCTTCACTCCCCGGCAACGGCGCCAGAAAATAGTCTTAATGACCCACAAGTATAGGGGGGTGCATCGCAGTATTTTTGATAAGTAAGAATGTTGAACCCAATGAGGAGCAGAAGGTGTTGGCGAATGGCTTGGAGCAGGAATTCTCTGTAATTACTTAACAAACAGATTTTTAGGGGTTGTTGATAATGCAGGTAAACAAAGTACGAGTAAATAAAATACAATAAGAATAAATGCAGCAAGTGGCCCAATCCTTTCTTTAGCAAAGGACAAGCTGGTTGTATTACTTAAGATGACCAAACGTTCTTGAGGACACATGGGAATATCGTCAAGTGCTTTCGCTTGATATAGTTGATTAATCTTCTTTAGTTTGCTAAGTGTTATGTGGGCGAACCCGTGCTAATGTACCGACCTTCCTAGGACTAATACATACTTGTGATTATACCCCTTGCAAGCATCCGCAGGTACAAGAAAGTAATTAAGGTAGAAACCTAACCAAAACTTTAAACTCTAAGACCCTGATGTCCCTTGTGTAAAGGTTTCGTAACGGGGGTTCAGGTTTCTGTCACTCCAGCAACCCCTACGATTAGTAGCCAAATACACAATGCATTCCCCTAGGCCCATATAGGTGAAGTGTCATGTAGTCGATGTTCACATGACACCACTAGAAGAAATACACCACAACTTAAATATCAAAGCATTCAATCTTTCTCAACACAATTCCACTACTAACAACATGAATTCTCCCATGTCCTCACGAACAAAACAAACTACTCACAAGACATCATATGGATCATGATCAGAGATGATATAATGATATGTACCAATCTGAACACAAACGATAATTCAATGGTTCACTCAATAGCATCAACTACAAGTAGTAATCAACACCGGGAAAGGTTCCCCTAAGAACTATGCAAGATTCAACCCAATTGTTACAACGGTATGAAGTGGTGATGATGGTGCTGGTGGAGATGATGGTGGTGGTGACGATGATGATGATACCGATGAAGTCCAGCTTGATGGTGGTGTTGATGGCGATGATCTCCCCTATCCGGGAAGGAATTCCCCCGACAGAATTCTGTCTGTCGGAGAGATCTTTCTCTCTCGGTGTTTTCCGCCCCGCAGAGACGGTGGAATCTTTTTGTGGTTGATCCCCGAGTCTTAGGGTTTCAGGAGGATAATATACGCCAAAGGGGACAACCTGGAGTGCGCCAGGGCAGCCACACCACCTGCTGGCATGGCCTAGGGCTGCCCGCGCCAGGGGGTGGTGTGGGCCCCCTGTGGCCCATCTCCACTTCCCCTTCTGGCAATCTTCGTCTTCTGGAAAAATAGAATTTTCCATGTATTTTCCCGGATTTTCTGATCTTCGTGAATTTTGCCTCCAAACAGCACCTTCTCCATCAGAATCCTGACTGCAGCGGTCCATGCTCCAAAAGTCATCAACCATGCAAAAACAGATGAAATAACATAAGTATCATCTCTTAATATGAAATATATCAATGAATAATAGTAAATTATGATACAGAATAGTGATGCAAATGGATGTATCAAACTCCAAGAGGGAGTATTTATGCTCGATAGTGGGTTCATGCCTCTAGTAATCTAGGGAAATGACAGGAATCTCTAAGGTTGTAGATTGCTATTGCTACTAGGAAGAAAACAATCCTTTGTCCATGGGGCAATTGTATTGTTTACTTTACACACTTTGCTTAATACAATTATCTATTGCTTGCAACTTAATACTAGAAGGGGTTCGGATGATAACCTGAAGGTGGATTATTAGTCATAGATGTAGTTGGATTACGGTCTATGTATAGTGTTGTAATGCCCAATCAAATCTCATAGGAATCAAGATGTCTAGTATATGCATTGTTATGCTTTCTCAATCTGTCAATTGCCCCACTGTAATTTGTTCACCCAACATGGTATCTATCTTAAGGAGAAACACCTCTAGTGAACTGTGGACCCTAGTCTATTCTTTTACCATTGATATACCATCTACTGTTTACCGTTTAGTGTTTACTTTCTGCAAGCAATTACTATCTTCCACATTATATGTTTAATCATTTGTTTTCAGCAAAACCAGTGAGATTGACAACCTCACTATAAGTTGGGGCAAAGTTCTGTGGTTGTGTTGTGCAGGATTCCAAGTTGCTAGTAACACCTTGGAGTTGTTTCCTTACTCCTACTGGTTCGATAACCTTGGTTTCATAATTGAGGGAAAACTTGCTGCTGTGCTCATCATACCTTCCTCTTGGGGTTCCCAACGAGCTCGACATATTTTGAGCGATCAAGCATTTTTTCTGGCACTGTTGCCGAGGAGTTAAGGACAGCTTCACAAGGGGAGTCTCTCACAACCGATCTCTTTACTTTGTTTTTTGTTTTGCTTAGTTTATTTTTGCTTTGTTTGCTTGTTTATTTTTATCGAAAACGCAAAAAATAGTTGTACTGGTTTGCTTCTTTTTATCAAAAACAAACAAAAAATTAGTTCTTCCTATAGTTGTCACCTCGTTCTTAGCTCACCATGTTGATCCCTAAGTTCACCCTGAAAGACCTTTCAATAGGTAGTGGCTCTATAATTGGGAAAGATAATATTGAAGAATTCTTCATGTTAGCAAGCATGAAGATATTGAGGATAGATCCTTAGCAGAACTTGCTCCAAATTATGAAATTGCTACAGCTTCTTTAGTTCACATGTTGGAGGCTAGGTTTGTTAACCTTAACCCCATGATGCAAGTAATGTTTCTTAAACTTAAAGATATTGAGGATACTGAAAAGAGAGATTTTATTCTAGAAACTTTGCTTAAAGAATTCTATGATGTTGTTAAGGAAGCTAAAAAGGTCTTCAGTCGTTTTAATATGCTAGGCTCATGTGTAGATGTTATTGGTACACAAGAAAAGATGGACAAAACCAAACCCAAAAATGGAGAGGAAATTAAAATACCAATACCTTTTAAACTTGTAGGAATGCATGAAGCCTTAGAAAATAATTTTGATTGGATTGTTCCTGAAAACCCGTTTGATGAAAATAGTGAACCCAAGAGTATTGAGAAAGGATCCTCTAGAACTTATTTGGATGAGATACCTTGCTTGTTGAAGATATTATTGGTACTGATCTTCATGCTTCTTCATTTGAAAATACTTGAACCTTGCTCTTATGCCTAGCTGAAAGGCGTTAAAGAAAGGCACTATTGGGAGATAACCAAAAATATTATTCAGTAAGTTTTTCTTTTGTTGAGTCTTGGAAGCTATTTCTTTAGTAATAACCTCTCCTTATCCTTTTTGTGTGGTTTTTGTGCCAAGAATAACCTCTAATGAGAGAGAAGTAAGACTTGGGAAAGTTGTTGTCCCGAAACAGATTTTTTGTGCTTTACTGTACAAAATCATGAAAATCCCTGTATGTCGGATTGAGCTGTAATTTTCTATGCTTATGCCCAGGTTATTATATAACTTTTGTTAGTTTATCACTTTTCGATTTGAGCAACAGAAGGTCTTTGAAAAAAATTCATTTTTTACCCGCTGGTCTGTTTTGATAGATTGTTGCCATTATTTGCATTTGCCTCTTAATCTCTTTCTCTTTGAGTTATATTTGATCACTTGAGATTTTAGAAGGAATTGCTACAGTAGCTTGTGTTTTAATGGAAGTTTTACTTGTGTTTAAACTAAACCTAAAAACTTATTATCTTGAATACACTAATGTTGCTAATGAAGATTGTGTGAAGTTTTGTATGAAGGAAATTTTAAAAGGGAAGAATAATGTGATGGCATGAAGTATGGACAAAAACTCAAGCTTGGGGATGCCACCCGTGTCACCCCAAGAAATATTCAAGAAGTACAAGCGTCAAAGCTTGGGGATGCCCAAGGCATCCCCTTCTTCATCAATAAAAATCTCAGGTTTTCTTCCAAACACTTCATTTTTATTGTTTAATGCACAATTATGTTGTTCTTGGAGCGCCTTTTTTTTGTTCTTAGTTTTCTTTTGTTTGGTTTGCTTAAATAAATTGGTTGGACCCCCGCATTCATATGTGGTTTCAAATAAGTTGATTGGTGTTGGAAAACAGTAGGAAGCTTCATGCTTATAAGTGGTACATAAGGAGCTTGTTTAGACTGTGGCCTAGACTTTATAATGTCATGTTTGACATTGCTTTGACTTTATGCTTAGTGATTATTGTTGTAGCATGACTTGTTCCAAACAATTAAGATTGCTTAATGTGCCTTGAAAGAATCACATGTTGTTTTAGCATATAAAAGCATAATATTGTGGTATTCTCCTTTGATGCTTTATTTGGGTTGACTTGGCACATGGTTACACCATGTTAAGACTATGAACCAGTCATCTTAGACTCTATGATCATTTAGTTTTTGACTTGTAATATCACTTTATGCTTTAATTAATAATGTTTTGTCGCTTCGCATGATTATGGCCATTATTGCTCTCTTAGTTGGTCGCTCCCAGTCTTTTGCTAGCCTCCACCTGTACCAAGTATGAGTTCTACTGATGAATCTAACTCCCAATAAAACCAAGTTATTCCAAAGATTCAACTATAAATTCCTATACATGGTGTGTTACACCATTCCAAGTATATTCATGCTTTTATCTACCTTCCAAATTAAACTTGTCATGTGAAAATTAGTGATTAAAGCTCTCACAAACTTGATGGCACACTTTACTTTCTTGCACTTAATAAACTTGAGCCATTGTGTCCATCTATGTTGTTTATATGCTTTCACTTTATAAGTTGTTAATTAGCAGAACCATGCTGTCATGGGGAACGCTTTCAACATTGCACTTATTATTCAGTTGATATCATGTTCTTTTGCTTATGGATCTCGGTGGTGTGAAATAAAAGGGGAGCTTGTAAGCTCATGGAGTTTGTATGTGTGTTAGAGAAACGCTTGGGCGGCTAGCCTAAGCCATGCCTAATTATGGTGGAAACTTGCAGCATAACCATAGTGAGCATTCTATGAAGCATCCTCAATAAAAACCTATGCAAATAGCAAATAAAAATACCATTGAGATGCTCATTGTCTTTTTCCTTGTCATTTTGATATGGGATAGCTCATGTATCATGGCAAGGGGTACCCCGTTGGTGGTTCTCTATGATACACATGTACTTACAATGACAAGAACTTACTTGTGACTAAAGTTGAGTAGCATGAGGTTCGGTACTCGTAAGAACGGGGCATGAGATTTTCAACTTATAACTTGTCAAGCATATCTTCATATTTGTGTCACTTTAACCTTAATCACCTCAAGATGCTTATGATAGGGGCAATGAGAGCTGAAAGCTAATAAGTACCATAATTTTTGGAAGCTCTTTATAAAACTTGAATCTTTGCTTCCCTTTGTGAAGGGCCTTTCTTTTTACATTTATGTTGAGTCTCCATCTTCTATCTTTATGCACCAATTGAGAGAGCATAGTGGTCATTCTTAGTTTAATGTGCATTGTCCCAAAACTTGTTGATTGATTCATAACTTTGATATTGCTTGTTCTTAAATTATTTGTATCTTGTCACCCTTATGAACTTTGAAGATGTCCTATGCATTTATGTTTTCCTATACCATGAGGGACAAGCTGAATACCACTTTTATTATGTTTTCTATATGTGAAACAAACAAACGTCTTTCAATGCATTGTTATTCATGATATTTTGTTTGTACCTTTTCATGTTACAACATAGTTGCTATGTCTTATTGTTAGAACTCTATCTTTCATGCCTATGTTTAGAGTACTTTGATCCCAGCAATCAATGTTTTACAAATACCTTGATCAAGATTGTGATGGTGCATGTCACCTCAAAAATTATTCTTTTTATCACTTACCTACTCGAGGACGAGCAAGAGTTAAGCTTGGGAATGCTTGATACATCGTAAATATATCTATAATTTTTGATGTTCCATGCTTATTTTATATCTACTTTCTTATGTTTTGTTCACACTTTGAGGTATTTTTATACATTTTCTGGAACTAACCTATTAACAAGATGCCACAGTGGCAGTTGCCTTTTTTTTTGTTTTTGGTTTTACAAAAGCTAGTAAAGAAATATTCTCGAAATTGGACGGGACAAAAGCCAATGTCACTATTTTACTCTAAACAATACGGAGACCGAAGGGGAGACAAAGTGGCGCACCAGGGCAGCCATACCTAGTGGCCGCGTGGCCAGGGGTACGCCACTAGGGGTGTGGGCCCCCTTTAGCTCCACCGACCTTGCCCCTTCGCCTATAAAAGCCTCGTGGGACAAAAACCCTAAGTACCCGATCAGAAATCCATGAAAGAGTCTGTAGCCGCCGCCATCTCCATCCCTAGATCAGGGGGATCCGAAGCTCTTCTCGGCACCCTGCCGGAGGGGAGAGATCACCCTAGAGGCCTTCTTCAGCACCATGCAAGCCTTCGGAGTGATGCGTGAGTAGTTCACCCTTGGACTATGGGTCCATGTAGTAGCTAGATGGTTGGTTCTCCTCCTTTGTGCTATCATGTTTAGATCTTGTGAGCTCCGTTCATGATCAAGATCGTATATTTCTAATATTACATGTTGTGTTTGCGGGGATCCTATGGATATTGAGATACTATTTCAGATTGATTATTGATTCTATCATGTCTATGTTATTTGTGATCTTGCATGCTCTCTGTTGTTAGTAGCTATTTTGGCCAAGTAGATGCTTGCAACTCCAAGAGGGGGTATTTATGCTCAATAGTGGGTTCATGCCTCTAGTAATCAGGGGAAGTGATAGGAATCTCTAAGGTTGTAGATGTGTTGTTGCTACTAGGGAGAAAACAATAATCCTTTGTCCATGGGGCAATTGTATTATTTCCTTTACACACTTTGCTTAATGCAATTATCTGTTGCTTGCAACTTAATACTGGAAGGGGTTCGGATGATAACCTCAAGGTGGATTATTAGGCATAGATGCAGTTGGATTACGGTCTATGTATAATGTTGTAATGCCCAATCAAATATCATAGGAATCAAGATGTCTAGTATATGTATTATTATGCTTTCTCAATTTGTCAATTGCCCCGCTGTAATTTGTTCACCCAACATGTTATATATCTTAAGGAGAAACACCTCTAGTGAACTATGGACCCCAGTCCATTATTTTACCATTGATATACCATCTATTGTTTACCGTTTACTGTTTACTTTCTACAAGCAGTTACTATCTTCCACACTATACGTTTAATCCTTTGTTTCTAGCAAAACAGTGAGATTGACAACCTCACTATAAGTTGGGGCAAAGTTCTGTGGTTGTGTTGTACAGAATTCCAAGTTGCTAGAAACACCTTGGAGTTGTTTCCTTACTCCTACTGGTTCGATAACCTTGGTTTCATAACTGAGGGAAAACTTGTTGATGTGCTCATCATACCTTTCTCTTGGGGTTCCCAACGAGTTCGACATATTTTGAGCCATCATTGTCTTACAAAGAAACTGAACGAGAAGAGATCAAGTTGTAGACCAAGCATAAAAAAGACGTTCCCAACTCGGAGAACAAGCAAAACAGTCGATCCCCCCGCTCAAGGTGTTACCCGAACATCAAATATATATGGGAGAACCTTTGGATATGCAAACTGCTGAGGTATTAGCCAATCAATGTAATATGTCTGTTGATGAAATTCTAGGAGACGTTGCTATCCCCAAGGCTGATGTAGGACGATAATATCTCCGCGGGGAGGCCCTGGTCAGCGATGAGATACTCTGGCGTCTGCCAAAAAATGCGACAATTGCATAACTGGTACTTGAAAGTCGCGGATCAAGGGCGAGAAATGCTCATAGCGAAAGTTAGATAGGTGCATTACTTCCTTGAAGACTAGATCCATATTGACCTTGCAGAAATCTTTCAGTTATTCAATCAAAGGGAACTCGATAATCTATCCTCGGTTGTTATTATCTGTAAGTGATTAATTTATTTATATAATTAAGTCTCTAGCTCATCTTGTTTAATTCATTGCCGGTAATTATCTTCACTATATCCTTTTGTACGCTATTATGCAGAATGAAGATTCTGGAATGTAAAAAAGATAATCTATTGCATTGGGTTCATTGACCTCAATCGAGTTAATTTTGCCACCCTAAAGATGGATCACATTGACACAGAGCGTAACTTTCTAAGGTTTTGAAGAAGCAGCACTATTTCCTTACAACTATGGGTGAGAGTATTACTGTCTTGTACACGTTAATTTTTTTGCTTACTCGATATTAAGTATAACTAATGAGTTACTAACGTATATAAACCCTGCGGAACTTCCACTTGATTCTGCTAAGCATTGTCGTTGACAGTGGAAGAGTTGAAATCATGGACTCATTAAATAAAACATGAAAGATTATCGCGACCTGCTTGATATGCTTCAGAAGTAATTTCAATCATTATCGCACTATATCGGTCTCTTTCATTCATTTTTTGAGATATCAAGTAATTATTAACTCATTCATTCATTTTCTTTACCGGGAGTGTTTGAAAACAGTTCAAAAATGTGGTTGTCGGTCAATGGCGTGATGAGCTAAGTTTAATTTTGGTTCATTTAACTAGTATGAGCTAGGTCCGCGCATCCCTTTAATTCTGGTTTCAATATAATTATCATACTTGATTATTATTTGATTAAATTCTATGCTTGTAAGGTACGTGACGCAGCCACCGGGGAGTAATTTATGTAGATACTGCATTTGCAAGTTCATTCGCATGTCCACTATTGAGCAGAAAGCGGAATTTATTCGAGTACGTAAACAATATATTCATAATTTATTTTTATTAACATAATTTGTGTTGAGTTTCATTCATAATTTTTGTTATGATGATTGATATATTCCTATTAATCTCCTTCTTTATAGTTGGATGCGATGCGGAGGAGCTCCTACCACAGGACCGCCTACTAGCAATTCAAGAGGAATTGGAGGTATTTTTGCTTGACGAGGTCATATCCCCAATGGGAGAATACAGTATAGATAGAGTCTAAATCATCCATGTAATTTAATGATCTCCATGTAATCAAATAGACGGGCTCTATATAAAAACTTGTTTCAAATGAAAACACAAAATGAAAAATAAGTCGGACACAAAAAACTAAATGAAAAGGAAAAGAAAAAACCCTAAACCCTAAAATCCATCTCCTGCCGCGGCAGCCAAATGCTCCAAAACTCTACCGCGATAGAACATATGTCCCGGTTGGTGATACCAACCGGGACTAAAGGTCCTCCAGCCCTGCACACTCCGTGAAGGGCCTTTTGTCCCGGTTTGTAACACAACTGGGACAAAAGGTGGGGGCCTCTAGTCCCGATCTGGCAGTCTCGGTTGGACAACCGGGACTAGAGGCCGTCTCGACCCATTCGTTTCAAAATATAAGAAATTTTAGCTTTGTGAATGGAGTGTATCTAGACCCCTTTTAGTGTATAGGTTCATCTATGTTTGGAGTGAACCTACACACTAAAAAGGGTCTAGATACACTTCATTCACAAAGCTAAAACATCTTATATTTTGAAACGGAGGGAGTACCTTGTAAGCCAGATAAATTGCATCTGTGAAATCCGCGACGTTGTAAACACTCTCTGTTATAGTAAAGTTTCACTGTTTGGCACCCGTGGTTTTTTCTCTCTTTGTTAGATTTTTTCACATTTAATCGGTGCCCATGCACGAGATCGACGCTGCTGTCCAGGCGCGCATGCGCTCGTGCCCGCGCTCGATGCCTCCGGGAGGGGTGGGAGTTGAAGGAGAGGAGGGAGAGGAAGTGGCGGAGGGAGGGGAGCGGCGGGAGCGTGTGGAGGAGGGGCAGGAAGGCGCGGTCGGAGAAGGCTAGGAGGCGGGCGACGCAGAGGGTGGAGAGGAGGGGCGGGAGGAGGTCCGGGGAGGCGCCTAGCAGGCGGGAGAGGGCGGTGGCGAAGACGGGGATGGAGTGTGGGAGGGAAGGGCGAGCACTACGAGGTACGGGTTGGGCAGGCGGATGATGGGCGAGGTGGGCGAGCGGTACGGTGGTTCTGGCGACCGGCGCCACGGAGGAGAAGACGGCGGCGTCGTCCAGCATCACATAGGCATGGTGGCTTGGCGTGAGGTCGAGGTAGCGGCGCGTGGGGATGAGGGCGGCGGCGGACTTCCCTGCATTCCCCGAACTGTCCTGCTCTAACTTTCTCATCCATTCACATTGCCTGGTTGTATGATTTGCCGAACTATTCGGTCTTGGTGTATGGAACTTGCATGGTTGATCCAACATGGACTCGAACGTATACCTCAGTCTATCTTTTCGCTCTTGCCATTGATTTTTTAGCTTCGGGGTCCAAGGCCTTTTCCCTTCATTTTTCTGCTGCCAGTTTTGTCCTCTAGTTTTTTGGCATTAGCTGGCACCGGCATTGGGTTGATCCCGGTCTACCATAGCTACCTATTGTGAGTTATATCGGTAATCCGGGCGCTCATCCCTTCTTTTTCCTCGAAAATCATTCCTCCTTGATGATCCAGAGCCATCTCGGTTGTAATATTTCTCGTTTGCCTCGCTCGACATTAGCCGGGGTTGTGTTGGATCTCCCAAGGCATACGAATCCGCGATCTGGATTGTCTCGGCCAAAGTAGTTGGCATGTATCGCTGCAGCCTCTGCCACAACATACTTCCATATCCGCATCCCTGAGCGAACCACGCAATAGCTTGTGATTCAATTACCCCCTCGCACAAGTTACTCACGTTGCACCACCGAGTCAGGAAATCTCGGTCTGGCTCATTCGGTATTTGCCGGCATAGCGCCAGAGTTTGTGGCCTGTTGGGCCTCTTGTAAGTGCTTGAGAAGTTTCTAACGAACAACTCCTCGAAATCCAGCCAACAGTTGACACTTCCTGGCGACAAATTGTTCAGCCAAACTCTCGCTGGTCCTTCCAGCATCTGTGGCACATATCTTACTACCCATCTAAAATTTCATGTTGCGATCTTGACCGTTGTGGCGTAATCGATCAGCCAATCTTCTGGCCTAGTACTACCATCATAGGTTCGGGTTCCTCTGGCCAGCTGAAAGTTCAGCACTGGTGGCTCCTTCATGATCCGGGCCCAAAGCTTGCTGGACCCGGTGGACTTTGTACCTCAATTAGCTCTGACCTATAAATTCTATCCAGTTTCAGCCTCACATCATCTGGCTGCAAGTTCCTGCTTCCCAGCCTTGACCCAATTATGTGGTGATCCGGTCTGGGGTATTCGTTGTTGATCATAGCCAAATAACCATCATTGTATCTTTCCTGATCCGGGCAAGCATTTTGTTGTTGTGCTGCTTGTCTTGCACTCCCCTCTTGCCGAGGTGCGTGTTGTTGCTGCGGCCGAGGTATATTTTGCCCCGTTCCCACGGGATCATGTTGTCTGGTATGTCATTGGTAGCATTTCTCTGACCGGCATTTCCTTGGTGGCGGTTACCTCGGCTGGCCACACCTCGGCTGGTACTGTGCCAATCTTCATCAACTTGCATTGCTTTGCCTTTTCCGACCCTTACTGGATCGTAGGGAACCATCTGTTTGTCTCTTCTCCTGGAGTTTACTACTTCTCTCCTGGGATTGTGACCCGGAGATGACGCGGCTCCTCCGGATCTTGTCGGGTTATTCATGGCCGAATGTACCACATGTGACGCTCCTGGCGGCGCCGGATTTGCCTTGTTCATCTCTTCATTTTGCTGGCAAGAAACTCTCAGCAAGTGATTCAGTCTCTCTTGTTGCCTCTGTCAGGCCTCTCTACTTAAACCTTCTAACTCAGATGTGGCCGCGTTTGCTGCCCTGAGGTTTTTTGCCGGGGTACTGTACCAATCCAGCCCTCCTGTTACTATCGTGGTTGTCTGACCCGGCCTAGGCTCGTATTCCTTGTCAATCTCAGTAATCAGGTTCCTACCCCGGATCTTCACTCCATCTATGCGGGTTGCCTTAGCATATTCTCTCAAGGTGATGTTCAAAGACTGATGCAGCTCTGCTACCTTCTTCGCCCCAGCTAACATTTTCCGCCTGGTTTCCTCTAACTCAGCTTGTGCCTGAGACGGATCTACCACAGGTGCTATTGGCATTGCTAGGTTATCTATTGCTTGTTGGAGCACATTCTCTGGCCTTTCTAGTGGAGGAAACCTAGACCTGGTCTGCTTTGGTGTGACCTCCGGCTCTGGTGCCGGGCCCTTGCTCGGTTCCACGTCAGGTGTGGTCATGAGGACCTCAACGCTGCTGGTGAGGCGAGTGATACGCACTCCACGAGCTGCGCCGAGAGGTGGTTCGCCTCCCTCGACGATGTGCCGCGGATGAACGCAGGACTCGTCCACGCCGACGTAGATCTTGTGCGTGCCAAGCTTGATGAAGACGCCATTGCACGGAGGGGGTGCCTGTCGAAGCTTCCTGCATTGTCGCTGACGTAGTCCAGTGCTCCAAAGCGCTGAACCAAGCTGGAGACGATGCGCCCGCCGATGTTGGAGAAGCTTCCCGTCTAGATTTTCACCCCTGTTAGCACCGCTAGCCCCACGGTGGGCGCCAACTATCATGGTGGTGGCACGGCAGATGCCATGAATAGGCTAAAGATGGGGCCAATGAGTGCTAGGGAAATCCAGGGGGGAGAACATGGTGATTCCACGCACAGATGTTCTTGTATTTTCTCAATCAATGGTGTTTACAAACGCTCTTCAAGCTCTCAGTAAGAAGGAGACTATGTCTCTTACTCCCTATCAACTAGCTCTAGAGTTCTACCTTAGACAGAGAAAATGATCGATCCCCTTCTATGGAGGCCCCGATGCTCCTTATATAGGGGAGCCTAGGTTACAAGACTAGGGCACACGTGGCAGCATATTCGGAATATATGCTCCTCGCCTAAAGCTAGATGCTTCTTTATTCTCTTTAACGGCTCGTCCGGGCTTTGGACGTAGCCCATAGCGTAATCTTTGTCTTTAAGCGTCACCAGACATGGGCTACATCATCCAACATTGCTTGTGTCACCTTGGTCGCCCCTGACCCGCTGGTCCTCTTCTTTACTTTGCTTCGCTCATGCTACAACTAATAAAGCCACATGTTGACCAGCGGGGGACTCCTTCTCTTGGAAGCCATAAGATAGTCCGGCTAGCATGTGGCTGATTCGGCTATCAAGTTACCTGCAAAACAGATAGATAAACATGGCCGACATATATTTTATGCCGGTCGGACTACAGTCAAGGAGATGCTCCATGGGCTGGATCACTCCGTGGTTTGGCCTGCCTTGAGGTGACCCGGTCAGCACTCGCTTTGACCGTGTCGTACCCCGGCTAACTCGGCCCTTATACCCCGGCATTACCCTACCCGGGGGTATCCCCCAACAGCAAATGATGAAGAGAGTGATAGTGAGGGCATTGACGACATGCTAGCTCAAGTTGCTCTCTTCACCAAGAACTTGAAGTTCCGTAGAAGAAGAAGCTCAACTGGACCAAGCGAGAAGAAGAGGAAATGCTACAATTGTGATGAGTCGGACCACTTTGCTAACAAATACCCATATGAGAAGAGACGTGATAAGCCCAAGTATGAAGAGGGTGCCAAGACAATATTAAAGCCAAACCCCATCAACGAGAGATACTAGAGGAACAAGAAGCGTGATGGCAAAGGCTTTCTTGGCCAAGAGTACCTATCTGATGCGGAGAGTGAAGATGAGGAGAAGGTTGTGGGAGTGGCCGGTTTGGATTTTGCCGAACCCGGGTCACTCTTCACATATGACTACACCAAAGACTATGTCGATGACTCCATCACTCACAAGGTTGCCGGTACTTGCCTCATGGCAAGGAGTACCTAGGTAATCTCTTCCCCTCCATCTCTCTCTAGCATCTTGGATGATCATGTTACTACCAATGATAGTGAAGATGATGAATTCGATGAAAACTATGTATAAGAAATGTGTAAAATCATGAAGTCCCTTCCTAGAAATGCTCGTGCTAGATTCAAACAATTAATGAGCCTTGTCAATTCACGTGGCGAGACCATTGATAGTTTGGAGTCTCATATTGATGATGAGAAACTAGGATTCAATCTTCTTGAGCAAGAGCTAAGCAAGGAAAGGGACATTACTTCCCTTCTTAAAGAACGAATTGAAATCTATGAACTAGATAAGATAAAATATATGGATACCATAGATAGAGCTATCACCTTGTCCCAAGAGCTTGATACTTCAAATAAAAAACTTGAGGTTGCTCATGCTTCTCTCACCAATGACCTTGATAACCTTGAGAAAGCTAATTTGCTTGTCAAGCGTGAGCTCATAAAACTTGGGGAGAATCATGGTCAACTTCGAGTGTCCTATGAGAAGGCTCTTGGTACATTGAAGGATCCTATTATTGTTGAGGATATTACTTGTGCTTCTAACCCTTCTTGGATCAAGCTAGTCTCCTTGAGGAGAATAAGGAGTTGAAGGAACAACTTGAGATGGAGCGTTTCAAACCTACCACCAAGGCCAAGATTCTTGATGAGATTCTTGCTCGACAAACGATGAGAGATCCAAGGCAAGGTATGGGGTATAACCCCAAGAACGACAAGAATGGTGCCAACCCACCTAAAAGGATCAACTTTGTGCATGAAGGGCACAAGGTGGTTGACCAAGTAAAGAAGAATTTTGTGAATGGGGGAGCCACAAGGGGCAACCCCAACCACAAGTTTGTGGGAAAATCCAATCCCTCCTATGTGCTATGTAAGGGCACCCAAGGAGATGTATATGCCAAATATGTTGGCCCTTGCAATGGTTATGCTTATAGGTGGTACTCAATTTGGGTACAAAAAGATCTTGTTGCTAATGCTAGGGGACCCATTACTCAATTGGTTCCTAAACCAAAGAATTGATTTTGTAGGAGTATGCCTCCGGTGGAACAAAATGGGTGTTTGATAGTGGATGCACCAATCATATGACCGGAGGTAGAAGTGCGCTCGACCAATTTATTCATGATGTTAATTCAACGTCAAGCATCACTTTTGGAGACAACTCTAAAGGAAAGGTACTAGGTTTTGGCAAGTTGGTGGTCTCAAAGGCTTTGACCCTAGAGACTGTCATGCTTGTTGAAAACCTTGGCTACAACTTACTTTCAATAAAACATCTTGCGGATGCCAGTTATGATTCCTATTTCTCTAGAACTTGTGTGAAAGTCTTTAGGAGTGATAATCTCAAGTTGGTCCTTGTTGGATATATGGAAGACAACCTCTATGTGGTTAACCTCTCGCAAGAGAGTCAATCTCTTCCTACATGTATACTGGCCAAAGTTGACGAGGGATGGCTTTGCCATCGCCGCCTTGGCCATGTCAACAGGAGAAATCTTAAACAACTCCTAAAGGGTGAACATATTGTTGGACTAACCGATGTGTCTTTGAGAAAGATCGTGTGTGTAGTGCTTGCATTTTAGGAAAGCAACATGGAAGGAGTCATCCATCAATATCCAAGGTGGCCACGTCAAGACCTTTGGAGCTTCTTGATGTCTACGCACTTCTATTCTTGTAGACAGTTGTTGGGCCTCCAAGTGCAGAGGTTTGTAGAACAGCAACAAGTTTTCCCTTAAGTGGATTACCCAAGGTTTATCGAACTCAGGGAGGAAGTGGTCAAAGGTATCCCTCTCAAGCAACCCTGCAATCAAGATACAAGCAGTCTCTTGTGTCCCCAACACACCCAATACACTTGTCAGGTATATAGGTGCACTAGTTCGGCAAAGAGATAGTGAAATACAAGTGGTATGGATAATTATAAGTGGTAATGATGCCAGAAAATAGCTTGATGGCATGGAAGAGACTAAAGACAAACTGAAATAAAGATGGAAGCAAGCAAACATGTAACAGATCTAGTTGAAACGGTGTTTCAATGCTTATAAACAAGGCCTAGGGATCATACTTTCACTAGTGAACACTCTCATATAAATATATTATCTTTATGATACTACTTTGAACTACTCTCTAGTTGGACACTCTAATCCATGGTAGGGCTATAACAGCACACCTCAAAGTAGACTTTCCCATCTAGATAACCCCACACTGTCACCTTGAGCACTAAATGGTTCCAACAAATACAACAATTTCATAAAGACATCCAACTCCAAATATAACTCATAACAAGTATTTGTAATCTCTAGCCTAAGTGCCACCATGGTGTGCACGCTATCACTGTCACACACATGGGGAGAGCAGAGATCTATTAAAGCTCTTGAGTAGCAAGGTAGATCTACTTGATTACAAAGCTCATGATCACAATATGATCATGCATAGAGAGAGAGAGATGAACACATAGCTACCGGTAGAACCCTTAGCCTCGAGGAAGAACTACTCCCTCCTCGTCATGGGAATTAGTAACGGGGATGGAGATGGCTCCGGGGGCACTTCCCCATCCTGGCAGGGTGCCGGAACAGACACTTTCTGTCCCCCAAATCTCCCCTTCGGTGGCGGTGGCGCTACGGAACTTTTTGTGGCTGGAGGCTGTTCATTTAGGGTTTATGCATCGGGAGGCTTCTTATAGGCGAAGAGGCAAGGTCGGTGGGCGGCCGAGGGGGCCACACCACCTAGTGGCGCGGCCAGGAGGACCCGCGCCACCCTATGGTGTGGCCGGCCCCTGGCCCCTCTCCGTCTCGTCTTCTGGCTCCGTGAGTCTTCCGGTAAAATATCGACTTTGGATTTTGTCCGGTCCAATTCCGAGAATATTCATTTTATGACTTTCTGGAACCAAAAATAGCAGAAAACAGGCAACTAGCACTATGGCATCTTGTTAATAGGTTAGTCCAAGAAAGTGTATAAAAATACTCCAAAGTGTGGACAAAACATAAGAAAGTAGATATAAACCAAGCATGGAACATCAAAAAATTATAGATACGTTTGAAACGTATCACTTCTCCATTTGGATCTCTTTGGGCCATCAACATATGATACTCTTGGTGGAAGGAAGTATGGTCTTGTCATCGTTGATGATTACTCAACATACACTTGGGTATTACTTCTCAAGTCAAAGGATGAGACCTGCAAGGACTTCATGACCTTCGCCAAGCAAGCTCAACGCACCCATGAAGTGGAGGTCATGACCATTAGGACCAACAATGGCACCGAATTCAAGAATTATACCATGCAAGAGTTTGTTCAAAATGAGGGGATCAAGCATGAATTCTCGGATCCATATACTCCTCAACAAAATGGTGTTGTTAAAAGGAAGAATCAGACTATCATTGAGATGGCAAGGACTATGTTGAGTGAGTTCAAGTCAACCCATAACTTTTGGGGAGAAGCCATCGCCACCGCAGTTCCCTACTCGAACTAGCTCTTCCTATGAGCTCCCTTTGACATGACTCCGTACGAGATTCTCACAAAGAACAAGCCCAATGTCAACTACTTCCGAGTCTTTGGGTGCAAGTGCCTCGTCAAGAACAAGAAAGAAAAACTCGGTAAATTCGAATCTAGAACTATCGAGGGTATTTTTGTTGGTTATGCGGAAAAATCTCACGCCTATAGATACTACAACAAAGCCAATGGTTGTGTTTAAGTATCTTGTGACGTGGAGTTTTTGGAAGATAATGGTCCCCAAGGGGGGCAAGTTGTTCCACATATTGTACGCGATGGAGATTCCTCTCAAGTCATCAAGTTGATGGGCATTGGGCATATCTTGCCCACCGAACATCACACTCATATCAAGATGTTGATGGGGGAGGATCAAGCCCAACTCAAGAAGAGCCTAGCTCTACTCAAGTTGAACCATCAAGTTCACCTGATGACGAACAACTCTCGCAAACCGAAGAACAAGAACCAAGCCCTCAACAGTTGAGCAAGACAAAGAAGACATACTAGTTCCCCAAAATCAAGGTCCAGCTCAAGATATTGTTAATGATCAAGGACCAACGAAGGATGAATTCGTTGATCATGAAGGGACTATCCGAAAGATCAAGTCCGCCTCTATTGCAAGTGGACTCCAAGTCAATAATATACTTGGAAGCATATCAAGAGGAATCGAGACTCGCAACAAGAAGAAGTAACTCACTACCTTTTGTGGCCATCATGCATTTGTGTCCAACTTCGAGCCACTCAAGGTCCATGAAGCTTTAGAAGATCCAGATTGGGTCATTGCCATGCAAGAAGAACTCGAGTGCTTCACCCGCAATGAAGTTTGGTCTCTTGTGGAGAGAGCTAAAGATCATCACATCAATGTCACTGGGACCAAGTGGGTATTCAAGAACAAGCAAGATGAGAATGGAACCGTCACAAGAAACAAAGTGAGGTTAGTGGTGCAAGGTATGCCCAAATAGAAGGTATTGACTATGAGGACAGCTTTGCGCCCGTTGCTCACCTTGAAGCTATTCGTATCTTGCTTGCATATGCATCTTTTCATAACTTTAAGCTTTATCAGATGGGTGTGAAGAGTGCATTTTTTAATGGTCCCTTGAAAGAGGTTGCATATGTAGCTCAACCCCCGGGTTTCTAAAACACACGCTTTCCCAACCATGTGTATCTACTCCACAAAGGCGCTCTACGAACTAAAGCAAGATCCCCGTGCTTGGTATGAGCACCTTAGGTATTTCTTACTCATGGACGGGTTTAGCGTGGGTAAAGTCGATTCCACCATTTTCACCAAACGGGTTAAAGGGGGTGGCTTATTTATTGTTCAAATTTATGTTGATGATATTATTTTTGGTGGAGCTAACGAATCACATAACAAAGCTTTTGCCGAGTTGTGACCCAAAAATTTAGGATGTCCATGATGGTGGAGTTGAAGTATTTCTTAGGCTTCATTGTGAAGCAACTTGCTCAAGGCACCTTCATCTCCCAAGAGAAGTACGTGAAGGACATGCTTGCAAAATTTGAGATGACCAATGCCAACCCCATGAAGACACCCATGCCACTCAATGGGCAACTTGGACTTGGAGAATGTGACAAGGATGTGGACCAAAAGGTATATCGCTCCATGATTGGCTCCTTGCTCTACCTTTGTGCTTCTAGGCTGGATATCATGTTAAGTGTTGGAATGTGTGCTCATTTTCAATCCACTCCCAAGGAGTGCCACTTGATGGCGGTCAAACGGATTTTTAGGTACCTTGTTCTCACTCCTACTCTCGGGCTTTGGTATCCAAAGGGTCAGCCTTTGAGCTTGTTGGCTATTCGGCTTCTAATTGGGCCGGTGATAAGGTTGACCGGAAGTCGACCTCCAGGGCTTGCCAATTTCTTGGTCGGTCGTTGGTGAGTTGGTCATCCAAGAAACAAAACTCCACCGCCCTATCCACTGCCAAAGCCGAATACATTTCTGTGGCATCTTGTTGTGCTCAATTGTTATGGATGAGGCAAACCTTGAAAGACTATGGTGTGTCTCTTGGTACGGTGCCTATTCTATGTGACAATCAAAGCGCAATAAAGATCACTAATAACCCCGTCCAACATTGCCACACCAAACATATTGACATCCGCCACCACTTCCTATGTGACCATGTCACAAATGGTGACATCAATCTCACTCATGTGGGAACGATGTTCCAATTGGCGGATATTTTCATGAAGCCTTTGGATGAAGCCTATTTTATCATGTTGAGGCGAGAACTTGGTATTCTAGATCCTAAAAACTTGGATTGATTCACTTCTTGTATTATATTCCTGCTCTTAACTTGCTATGTAGCCTAGTCTCGCAGCACACATAGGGATAGTCATCTTACCATGTCTTGGTTTGATGCATACCTATGCGTGCGATATTAATTGATCTTGTGTCATGATGTGGGTCCAAGCATCTATCTTTGAGGCGCCGTGACATGTATGCTTAAACATAGGGGAGAAATCCCCCGCCAACTTTGGTCTCTTGTGGCTCTTGTTATTTTCAAATCATGCCTATTGTTGCTATTGAGTGTGTTGATTTGGTTCTTCTCCAATAGGCATGCCTAGATCACCTGCCTCCTCTACTCTTTTGGAGTCTACTATCCCCTTCTACATGCACATGCCATTCTCAAAAAAATTATTTTTTCACATTTTTCCGAAGTTTTTGGATGTTCGGTTTCTGGCCCGGTCTAACCGGACCGTCCGGTTTCCAGCCCGGTTTTCAACCGAGTCTATTCGAACCTGCAGACAGAAGCTTACTGAATGAAGTTTGGTTGCCAGTCGGTTTTCAACCGGGCACTCCGGTGGTGGAGCCGGTTGACCGGACTGCCAATCGAATCTTCCTCGCGACAAAATATATGTAGATTCGGTTTTAAGTTCGGTTGACCAGATTGTACACCGAGCAGCCCGGTTTGCATCTCGGTTGGACCGAACCCTAAACCGGGATCTGAAAAAAAATTCTCCTTCTTCTTCCCTGGCCGCCCCCACCCTTCCTCAAGTTACCTTTTCACTTCCCCCGACCCGTTCTCTCTCCATTACCGCCCCTCCCACCTTCCCCCCTCTCCTAGGGTGTTTCCACCCCTAGGATTCATAGATCAGGCCACCAAATCACGGAGAAGGACCTTTGGAGGCTCTCCACCGAAGGAATCTCTCCATCTCGTGGTGGTTTGGGAGCTTTTTGTCATCTTCTTTCTCAAGGGCTTTTGGTGCTTTTCTCCACGGGAATCCATGTCCTCGGGTACAGATGATGATGACTATGTGAGTGATGAGTATGTGCCTGAGGAAACTGGCAGGGGCAAGAGGGCTCGTCGAGCCAATTAGTGAGTGCAGCGTGAGGAAGAGGGCAGCGCCCGTTCTGGTCGCATCAAGAGCAAGGCCATCAGGGGCAAGAAAACTGACGTGCAGGATGACGAGGAAGATGTGCCTACTCAAAATCTAAAGAATATGGAGATTGCTATGTACCAGGCCCTTCGCAAGCAGAATCCCTATTGCTTCAAGTCTCGCACTTATCCTGGCCCTGACAAGAAGTTTTGGACCGAGACTCGAGCCTTGATGTAGGATCACATTTACACTCAGTTCAAGGTCACCTCCTGTGGAAACATTCTTGCTTTCAGTGTGGACTAGTTCAACATGTATGCTGCCTCATATTATCATTTTGTTGATGATGCCTTGAAGAAAATGGATCTATTTGACCTTGTGTGTCTCAAGGAGGACTACTATCCTGAGTATATCCGTCAGTTCTTCTGCACAGTCTATTTTCATGATGATGATGACCTCTCTATGACTTGGATGACTAGCACACTGTCGTCAGATTGAGGACAAGTACGCCATGAGGGGGTCCTCGAGGCGTGCGGAAGAGAGGGGTGTGAGACGTACGGTGTTCCGGGACGGTGAGCACACAAGTTTACCCAGGTTCGAATCCGCCGGCTTTGGACGGATCCTACTCCTGCTAGCAATCCAGTAATACGGCAGAGCTGGAATATGGGTTGCAAGGGTATCGCCTGTGCGAGCTGAGATTGTAGACTATTATGTTATGCCCTAAAGGCTCTCCCTAGGACGGCTTATATAGATATCCGGCCTAGGGTTCACAGGAGAGATCAATCCGGCTACGACTAAGAGTTGGTTACAGAGTACATCTTGAACTACAAGTAACATTATGGGCCTAAGTCGGTAAGTCTTCTGGGCCTTCCCGTAGTCGGATTGGACTCCGTCTTCTCTCCCTGACTGGGCCGCCCGTGAAGCAAAGCTCTAACCCGAAGTGGGCCACCCTGGTCAGTGAGGAACTGTGAGGATACCCAGAAAGTATATCCCCAACAGCAGCCCCCGGAGGCCTCCAAGATCCAAAGTCAGATTTATCATCGTCTAGCTTGATCTTCGGCTTGCAGAATCTTGAAGGGTTCCTGAAAATTCACAACAAAAAATATGATCCGGGTCTTAAAAATAAGTCGGACCTATCAACTAGTTACTCGGATTTTCCGGCTCGATTTTTAACTAAGCCGGAACTTGGTTTCTACGCCATCTGACACAAGCATGGTCAAGTCACGTCATCGGATAGGCGTGCCGTCAGCACGACCGTTGGTGGGTCCGCGGTTCGCGGAACCGAGGCACCGTTTCAATGCATGTGTGGAGATCGAGGAGACGCAATCATCGTGTGGGTCCTTCCCAGTTCTTTCCACGACGCGTGGCGGTTACACTTTAGCATTTGCACGAATCTTGGCGCAGTTAGGTGGATATAAGGGGTTTGGATTTCTCCTTCTCCTTTCCACCAGTCCTTTGCCATTCCTTTCCTCCCAATCCTCCTGCGCGCTCAGAGCTCCCTCGTCTTTCCCCCACAGAACTCCCAGCGCCGCCACTTTCAGGTCATCTTCTCACTGGAGAAATGGCTTCATCATCTTCTTCCTCCGGTTTGGCGGCAGCAGCGGCGGCGGTGACAGCGGAGAAAGGAAGCTTCTGGGGAATCTGGATCCCCTGCGCCCTCGACGAGGACGGCCTCAAGAACATGGAGAAGGAGGGGCTTCTCGCCACCGGCGACTGGCGGAGCGGGTCTGGCAAAACCGTCCCCAACCCGCACGATGGCGAGCGGGTCCACTTCGGCACCCATCTCGACCGAGGTCTGTCTTTTCCTCCCTCGGAGTTCTTCTCCGAGGTGATAGATCATTACGGAGTTCAACTCCACAATCTTCCTCCCAACTCTCTCTCTTAGAGATGAGTGCGTATGCATCACTTTGCGAGGGCTTTCTCGGGATTAGGCCGAGTTTGCTTCTCTTCCGGTACTACTTTCATGTCCGGAGAAATTCCATCACTGCCGGTGTTCCTTACGTCACCGGCACTATTAGCTTTTCACTTAGACGTGACCGGGCTTATCCCAAAATTTCTGCCAGTGACTCCGTCAAACAATGGCCAGCCACCTTTTTCTACCATAGGGATATTCCGGCTCCCGATAAAGCTACTGCTTTGCCGGCTTTTGTCGACGGAGCCGCCACGGCCCAGCCTTCCTAGGACGAGGCTCCTCTAGCTCTCACCGACGATCTGATCCTCGCTAAGAGGCGGATCGAATATTTGATCAAGCACAAGGGTCTGAAGGGATCCGACTTGGTCCAGTGCTGGGTCTCACGCCGGATCCAGCCACTTCAGTACCACAGGGATAGACTGATGCACTCCATCACGTCTTCCAAAAAAGACTCCCTCCGCATCAGCCCCAAATCCTACACCACTCAAGGCTACATCAGCCCCAAATCCTACACCACTCAAGGCTACATCAGCCCCAAATCCTACACCACTCAAGGCTACATCAGCCAGATCAAGTGGTTGATCAAGGAGCAGATCGAGAGGAGAATTCCGGAGATTTCTCTAGATATGTACACGGCGGAAAACCCCGTGGTGCTGGTAAGCCTCCATCAATACACCTTTTATGTGTTTCAATCTTCAAGTTATACTGCAATGCTGATATGCTTTCTTGTTTTTAGCTTGCTGATCTCCCCAAGTCGGAGCTTGCTCCGCTCGAAGGATATCCTCCTGAGTTTTCTCAGGAGACAGAAGTGGTCCCATTGCCGGACCTTGCGCTCAAGAAGCGCAAAGCTCCGACAGTGGCTGTTGGCACAAAGGAGGTGCCTGTTGTGAAGAGGTAACTTTCATTCACTATTTCTGCCTTTGTACCTTTCTCGAATTTCTTTCTGAGATGTAATGTTTCCAACTTTACTACATTCTCAGAGCAAAGCCTCTCATCAAGGGTAAGGGGAAAGGGATTCCTTCGAAGCCCCTGCGTCAGACGAAGCTCACCATAGCTTCCCCTGTCGTGGCTCCTCCAACTCCTACCCCTCAACCTTCTACAACTCCGGCGATCATTCCTTCTCCGGTGGTTACAGAAGATCCGGCTCCTCCAACAGAGCCTGTGATCCTTGGGTCGCAAACTGACGTCACCGTGGGTGCGTCAGGTCAAGATAAGGGTGAACCCTCTTCGGGTAATGATCCCTCGGCTGAAGTCTTCGCCGACAACCTCATCAGCAATCCGGGACTTGCCAAGTTTGGCCTGTCCCGGATATCTGCAGAGGAAATCCAGCGGCTAGCCAGGCAAGTCCTGGACAAAAGCCATTTATCCCCCGAAGAGGAAGCGCAAGAAGCAGAGGACGTCAAGTTCTCCGACCTTCTCGCTCAAGTCCGCCTTCGCGATGAGAGGATTAGGGTTGGCGAGCTTCCAACAGCCCAAGTGATCCCTCTTACTCTTGCCGAGAAGGTGGCAGTTGAAATGAACGCGGGTTTAGATAAACTCACCCGCGAGCAATATGTAAGTCGGAATTCCAACTCTTTTTTTTACATTATGTTATATCATATCCTCTATCCCCCAAGCATGAAGTAGGATACATAATCCGGGTTTATGCTTTCATTAGGATGCCAAAGAACGAACTAGTGTAGCCCCCAAGGCTCGTGCTAATATTTAGCAAAAAATATTAGCCCGAGTCTTAAGTAGCTTTCTGACTTTGGGTATTCTGACTTATAGAAAGTATGTTCCTATAACCAGGAATTACTGACCAATGTCTGCAATAAGCGGAGAGAGATCAAGGCTCTCCGGCTTAAAAATGCCGAACTTAAAGTGGCCAAGGATGAAGCTGAAGGTAAACATTCCGAGATTCAAACCTTGTCTATTGCTTTTTCAATGTCGAACTTTTTTCTGAACTGCTGTTCTTTTTTGACTTTCAGCGCTGGTGAAACAATCCATCGCTATGATTCAAGAGGCCGAGAACCTCAAGACCCTGGTGGTGGAGAACAAAGGACTTGGCCAAGAGCTGGATAAGCTCAAGGCGGATCATGAACGGAGCATAGCTCAAGTCCTGGAATCCTCCTCCATGGCCACTGAAGAGCGTGATCGCAAGATCGCTGCTCAAGATAAAATTATCTCGGACCTCAAGAATGAGCTTGGAAGAGAGAAGGACATCTCCTAGGTGCTCCGGGCTGAACTCTAGAGTCTCTGGGAGGAGAAGACCAAGATTGACGACGTCATTCTCGGTACGTTCCATCTGTCTGACTTACCTTTTTCTTCGACTTTTATCAATGTCAGATTTTTCTTGACTTGTTTTGTGTATAGGTCCTCTGAACTTGACGGACTCGTCCTCCTCCGAGCCCCGCACCCACCGGCTTACCCAAGTCGGTGATCTTCTGCATGACTTCCGCCAGTACCTTGAGGACATTGGCGAGTCTCTTAGGATTCTGGACATGCCAAGCATGTTGGATTTTCAGGTGCGGGACAAGGCCAAGGAGATGACGCAGCTTGTTCGGGACTGGAACATGTCCTACGCATGGACTGCTGCGCAGAACGCTCTCACCATGGTCATGAGCCACCATGGAAACATGGAAATATGGCAAGTGACCAAAGGTTACTACAAGATAGACGAAGACGGCCAGGAGAAGCACCTTCAAGCAATCATGCACTCCTGCGCCGGATACGGGTGTCACGTAGCTGATCTGACCAGCTATGAGATCCCCTTCTTCACCCGCGTAGCTACTCCGCCACCTCCTCCAGAAGAAGCCGAAGAAGTTTTCGACGATGAACGGACCACCTCAGATCCGGACATCTCGGAACGATATCAAGGCGGAGTAACCAACGAGCCGGCAGCTCCTTCATCTCCTCCTGCATCATAGACCAGAAAACTATGTATTATTCCGGAAAAAACATGATGCGTTTGTAAATATTAAGTACTATTGATTTTGCTAGTGCTAAGCTCTTTATCTATTCAGCACTTTTGGCTTTGGTTTTTTTTGTGTGCTTGAAATATTTTCATAAGCACTTGAATTTTTTCATCTCTACTTATCGTTTATCTGGCTTTCCGCCTCGTCCCTTTCGTGAGCCGGCTAAACCTTCAGCCGGAAACTTTGCCGAGCAACGGAGCTCACTTGCTAAACCAGTTTAAACTCAGAAACAAAGCCGGCTTCCAGTACCAACAATTCACTACTCGAAAAATACCCGCATCCAGCAATCAGACAAATAACCAAAGCAAAGACTAGAAATTTTAGAGTTATACCCGAAGGTAGCAGTTTTAGAATCGGAAATCTAGACCAGAACGAACATGAGCATAAAGTACTTTCAAGCATTCTGGGATTTTCGACTATAACATGATCATTTGGAAATAAGATGGTAAAAACTTCTCAGAAAAACTTGAGGCAACCAAGACTTTTATTTCTCAAAGAACATGTACATATATATGATTACAAAGAAGGATAAACTAAGAATAAAAGGGACGTAGCTGAGCAATATTCCACGGTCTGTCCAACTCATCCGGATTTGTACTGCCTCCAGCTCTCTTTCTCTTCTTAGTAGCAGGTCTTTCTTTGACTGGCCTCATGTCAGTTAAGTAGTACGATCCATTGTGCAATACCCGACTAACTAAAAAGGGCCCTTCCCATACTGGGGAAAGTTTGTGCTTTCTTTGTTGCACAAGCCGGAGAACCAAATCACCTTTATTGAAAGATCTGTTTCGGACTCTCTAGCTATGATACTTGCGTAACTTCTGCTGATAGGCTGTAGATCTCATTTCAGCAACGACGCGAACTTCTTTGACTAAGTCGAGATCATTTTGTCGAGAAATCTCGGCATCCTCTTCGATATATGCGGCCACTCTAGGAGAAGTATGAATTAAATCACTAGGAAGAACTGCTTCTGCGCCATAGACCAAGAAGAAAGGTGTGTATCCTGTTGACCTGTTTCGGAGTTGTTCGTAAACTCCAAATTACAGAGGGTAATTCCTCTGCCCAAGCCCCCGCAACACGTCGTAGTGGTGCTTTGAGTCTCGGTTTCAGGCCTTGTAAGATTAAACCATTAGCTCTTTCGACTTGTCCGTTAGCCTGTGGATGTGCGACTGACACAATGTCAAGCCGGATATTTTGCTCATCGCAGAATTCAGCCAATTCTCCCATAGAGAAGTTACACCCGTTGTCCATGATAATGCTATGCGGATAACCATACCGGATTATAACATCCTCGACAAATCTTTTGGATGTTGCTCCATCACAACTAGTGGCAGGTTTAGCCTCAATCCATTTGGTGAATTTATCCACCATCACTAAGAGGTGAGTAAATCCACTTGGAGCTCGTTTAAATGGTCCTACCATATCAAGCCCCCAGACCACAAAGGGCCATGTTATAGGTATTGTTCGCAGCTGATCAGCCGGAACGTGAGCTTGCTTGGCATATTTTTGGCAGCCCTTGCACGTCTTAACTAATCGTTCGGCATCTACCTGAGCTGTAAGCCAGAAAAATCTATGTCTAAAAGCTTTTGCCACTAGAGATTTGGCTGCAGCGTGGTGACCACACTCGCCTTCGTGGATTTCCCTTAAGATTTCCACTCCTTCTTCCGGAGATACGCAGCGCTGAAAAACCCCAGAAACACTCCGTTTATGGAGCTCGCCTTTAACAATAGTGTAGGCTTTTGCTCGTCGGATGATCTGCTGGCTCAGCACCTCGTCTTCGAGTAATTTGCCATCTACCAAATAATCGAGGTAGGGTTGAGTCCAGCTGGGAATTACAGCCAGAACTGCTATCAAAGGTGAGTCGGATTTGGTCGGATATTCCTCATCTACTCCCTTTATCGAAGGGACTTTGAGGTGCTCTAAAAAAGCTCCATCTGGGACCTCTTTCCATGCAGAGCCTATGCGAGATAGTGTATCTGCTTCTTCATTTTCTGCTCAAGGGATGTGTTGAACTTCAAACCCTTCGAACGATTTAGATAGATCATCCACGATAGCTTTATATGATGCCATGTGTTTATTTGCATTACAAATATCCAAGACTTGCTGAGCAACAAGATCCGAATCTCCGTAACACATCAAACGTCGGATGCCAATATCCTTAGCAATCCGGATTCCATGCAGCAGTGCTTCATACTCGGCAATGTTGTTTGTCGCTGTGAAGTGGATTTGCAGCACGTATAAAAGTTTATCTTCCTGGGGTGATTTGAGCACCACGCCAGCCCCCGAGCCCCATCGAGCCTTAGACCCATCGAAAAAGAGGGTCCAATATTCCAACTCAGGGAGGATCATGTTCTCCTTCGTCTCTGTCCAATCAGCGACAAAGTCAGCAAGGATCTGGGATTTGATTGCTATCCGAGGTTTATACTCAATGTCGAAAGCCGAGAGCTCTATTCCCCATTTGGCGACGCGTCCTGTGGCGTCACTATTATTGATTATGTCTCTCATGGGAGCTTTGCTCACCACGGTAATTAGATGCTCCTGAAAATAGTGTCGTAACTTACGAGATGCTAGAAAAACACCGTAAGCCAACTTTTGATAATGCGGATACCGCTGTTTGGACTCTGTCAAGACCTCGCTGACAAAGTACGTCGAACGCTGCACCAGGTGTTCCTGATTTTCCTCTGGTCTCTCCACCACCATGACAATACTGACAACCTTATTAGTCGCAGCAATGTAAAGCAACATCGGTTCCTGAGGTTCCGGCGCTGCAACGATAGGAGCAGATGAGAGTACTCTTTTCAGATCTTGTAGTGCAGCTTTAGCTTCGTCGGTCCAGACAAAATCCTTGGTCTTTTTCAGGAGTTTATACAATGGTGCGGCTCTTTCACCAAGCCGGCTTACAAATCAACTGACTGTAGCAATGCAACCAGTTAGTCTTTGTACGTCCTTCAGGCGAGTTGGCCTGGAAATATTGAGTATGGCCTTTATTTTGTCTCGGTTCACCTCTATGCCTCTTTGAGACACGATGAAACCTAACAATTTTCCGGTTGGTATTCCAAAGAAGCATTTCTTTGGGTTAAGCATGATGTTGTATTTTCGTAGATTGGCGAACGTCTCCTCCAAGTCGGAAATCAGTGTTTCCTTCTTTTTGGACATCACCGCGATATCATCGACGTATGCATGTACATTCCGTCCGAGTTGGTCGTGGAGGCAACGCTGCATCGTGCGCTGGTACGTAGCTCCTGCGTTCTTTAGCCCAAAAGGCATCGTAACAAAACAGAAGGTTCTGAAGGGTGTTATGAATGAAGTTTTGACTTTGTCAAATTCATTCATCCGGATTTGGTGATAACCGGAATATGCGTCGAGAAAACAGAGGAGTTTCGAGCCTGCCGTAGAATCGATGACTTGATCAATTCTAGGCAGAGCGAACGGATCTTTTGGACAAGCCTTGTTCAAGGCAGTATAATCAACACACATCCTTAAATCAGTGGTGTCCTTTTTAGGGACCATTACAGGATTGGCCGACCACTAAGTGTGGATGACCTCTTCTATGAATCCGGCTAACTCGAGCCGTGCTAGTTCCTTAGCTATTGCCTTACGCTTTTCATCGCCAACCCGTCGTAAGGACTATTTGACGGGTTTAGCATTCGGGTTTACATTTAGAGAGTGCTCGGCAAGTTCCCTAGGTACTCCTGTCATGTCAGATGGCTGCCATGCGAAGATATCTTGATTTGCTTGGAGGAACTTGACGAGCGCGCTTTCCTATGCGCTACCTAGGCCTACGCCTATTTGGGTCACCTTGGAGGGGTCATCATCCTTCAACGGCGTCGTCTTCGTCTCTTCTGATGCCTTGAACTCCGGATTTGGCTTTGTCACCTCCTTCTTCGTTGCGGGCATCTCGGACGGATCTATGCTCTTCTTGATCTCCTGGTACTCTTGGGCATGCAGCACGGCTTCTACAAAAGCGGCATTTCCATTCTCGCACTCTCGCGCTTTCTTCGGGTCTCCCCTGATGGTGATCACGCCGTTGGGACCTGAAATTTTCATCATATTGTAAATGTAACACGGACGAGCCATAAAATCCCAGTAAGCCGGACGTCCGAATACAGCGTGGTATGTGCTCTTGAACGGGACCACTTCGAAGGAAAGTGCCTCCGTCCGATAATTCTTTGGAGTTCCAAAAGTAACATCCAAAGTGATCTCTCCCAGGGAATTAGCTTGTCTTCCTGGGACAACTCCGTGAAAGATCACAGAGCTATGGTTCAACTGTGTTTCCGAGATCTTCATCCGGCATAGCGTTTCGACATAGAGAATATTGATGCTGCTACCACCGTCCATGAGGGTCTTGGAGAAACCATAACCGTCAATAAGTGGATTGATGATTAAGGCGTATTTTCCTCGCCTGTTTAGCTTAGGCGGATGATCAGCACGGTCAAATGTGATTGCCACCTCCGACCAGTCCAGATATTGAGGGACAGCCGGAACTGTTGCATTGAGCTCGTGGAGAACTGCTTTCTTGACCTTTGCTGGTTGAGATCCGAGGAAGGTGACATAAGTGTCCTTCTTGGTGGGAAAAGTTTTCTTCCCTTCTGACTTGGGATTTGAAGCATCAGCTTCCTCCATGTCAGAATCTTCCTTGGTCTCCTTGTCTTTTCTGGGATTCTTCTTTCCTTCTTCTGCTTAGCTTTGTAGCCTGCGGTATCATCTCTCTTGATGTTGTCGTTAAAACGACACTTAGCGTTGGTGTGGGACGAGCCCCCATTGGCGTCCAAGTGATGCACACATGCGTTATTGGCAATGTCGGCCCAAGTGTAGGTTTTGCCTGGTTGTTTCTCTCCTCTACCTTGGACCCTTGATGTCCCACGGCCACACCCGCAGCCTCCGCCACGTCCTCCTCATCCTCCAGACCCGGAAACAGTAGTGACCACTGCTGTCTCCGCGTTGGGTTTTTCTTCCGAGGTGTTTTTGCGCTTCTGAGCTTGTTGCTTTGTCTTTACTGACTGAGGTACAGCCAGGACGTTGAGTAATCCTTCTTCGTTGTCGTCAGCATCTGCATACTTGTTCGCTGTTTCTATCATCTCTCCCAAATCAGTGACCTTGTCACACTTCAAGCGGTGACACAGTAGACCAACTGGGAGTCCTGCAATGAAAGCTTCAATCGCAGTTTGATCGTTTACTCCTTCACAGGAGTTCTTGGTGTCGATCCATCGTCCGAGGTAATCCCGGCAAGTTTCTCCGTCTTTCTGGGTGCAACGCTGTAGGTCTCTGACCGAACAGGGCCTCCGATATGTGCCTTCAAAATTCCGAAAGAACACACTTTGCAAGTCATACCAGTTATGGATGGTGTTTGCCGGAAGTTCATTGAGCCATGATCGTGCCGTCTTCCGCAACATAAGTGGGAGATATCGGGTTGCGACCAGGCTGTTTCCGCCTTTAGCGATGCAGCACGCTTGGAAGAAGTCCTGTAACCAAGTGTCTGGTCGAGCAATGCCATCGTAGGCTTGGATATGTCTTGAGATAGAAAATCCTTCCGGGAATTTTGTAGCTCTGATGCGTGGTCCGAAGCACTTTGGGCCCACGTACACGTCATCATTTTCATAGCGCCGAGCCTCTATGTTGGAGTTGATCCTGTGCCTTGCATCGTTCGAGGATAGAGATCGTCCCGAATGTCGGATGTGGCTGCGGTGCCTTGGACGGACTTCGGCTTATGCCCCCACCTCCTCCGCCATGTCGTCCTCCTTGCCCTCCTTGGGGGCCATTGTGATAACTGCTTGGTGGAGGGGGTGGGGCAGCTGAATTGTTTTCGGCTGATCGCCGGTCTCCATCTGGGGCATCATTATTCCAGTTTCGGGGAGGTTCTTGACTACGACGAGCCCCCTGCCGGCTTGTTCCAGCATGGTTTCCGTCGTTCCTTCATCCGTCGTTCCCACCATGGTGAGGCTCAGCCGGACGGCTCTCATATCTAGGAGGTGGCATTCTCTGACGATCCTCCTCCCGACGTTTCTCCTTATCTTCTCCCTTTCGGTCGTTGAATTCTCGTCGGGGAGGGTTCCTCGGATTCAGTGCAGCGATCGGGTCTTTCTCTGTCGCTGGGGCGACATTGCTCCAGTTATGTGTAGCTCTGCGGTGTTGTCCCGACGATCCGGTTCTTGAATAATTGTCTTCCCTGCGTTCGGGGTGATGGTACTGCACCCGAATGTAATGGGATCTTACGTCAGCCCATGCCGGATCTGTGCGACATTGGTCAGAATCCGAGACCAGCTTTTGACTTCCGGACAGGGCGACCTTCTACTGCTCCAATCCCTTGTTGAGTAACTTGATACCCAAACGGATCTCCTTTGGTCCTGGATTAGCCGATAGAATTTCTCGGGCTGCCACGGTATTCTGTACTGGGGTTGGGTATACCCAATCTCCGTTGCTATCTTTCCGTGGCTTCCCCATCTCGTCCCCAAAAAGGACAGCACGGACACGTGGGAATTGGTCATCATTGGTGTGACGCTTCCGTGTCTTTTGATGCAACCGAGACATGTATTCCTTGGTTGACATGCGTTTCTTCTCCACCTCGATGTTTTTGGCTTCATCGAGGAGTTGTTGACGACGCGCTTCTTGGGCTTGGGCCCTTTCGTCCAGCTCATCTGCAGTAAGTTCTGCAGTTGTAGGGATAGGTGTGGTCAATGCGGCATCGATGAGTTTACGCGCACCTTCTGTGATCACGTGTCCATCCACCAATGCTTCTTTTTTCGGCTCGTCTGGGATAAGTGCTCCATCCGAGTCTTCCTCGTATTCCTCGGCAATCACCTCCTCTGTCAGAGGGTCTTTTGCCGGGGTCTTGTTTTTCTTGTTCTTCTTCTTTGCCTTCTTGGTAGCGCCGGTAGCAAAGACGGCTTTGGGTCCGTTTCCTGGAGTCAAGCTCTGATCGGTACTTTCGGACATCTGGACCTCGGGATTATCTCCGACGTCCATGTCATCCTGCGCTTTGGGAGAGTGTTCCCCGGATCCTTCATCCATGGCTTCTCCTTCTTCTGCAGCTTTGGAGTTGTACTCCTCTTCATATTCCGCGGAGAACTTTCGGAAATCTATCGACGTCATAGATTCATCCGAGGATGCGGGAACGTCGGCATTTGTTCCAATTGCCTCCAGCACCGAATCGGTGTTTTCTCCAGCATCGGCAGAGCCGGATCCGGATCCAACATATCCGACGAAGTGCGACGCATGCTTCCTGAGGTACCTGTGGCTTTCGCGATCAGCCATGTCGAAACTTTTAATGGTCTCGAGGATTGCATCTGCGCTTGCGCCTTGCAGTATCATACATCTTAGTGTGTACCTGAGGAAAGGCATGTCTGTCCCGGCATCGTCAGAGCCGGAATCAGTGTCATTGATATGCTTCTCCTGGATTTCGACTTCCACGGGTGGGTCGATCTGGGATCCGGCTTCTCCAGGGAGATCCACTCCAGATTCGACTTGGACCGTGAGGTCTTCTTCAGGCTCGGATTTCTCCACTATCTCCGCAACTGGTGTGGGCTGGGTGGGATTAGGGTTTTCTGAGATCCGGAACTCTGCCGCCTCCACGGACAAAGGGGACCCAGAAGATTCTTCTGTCTCTATCATCACCGCTGGGGTGGGTTGGGCAGGTTCAGCGAAACCGATGTAAACATCGATCTCGCCAAAAGACATGATTGTATAGGCAATCACGGCCTCCCTAGCCGGAATCCAAGTCTCGTCGAGAACGATGAAAGGGACGTGGCTGGCGTAGAGGATGCGACCGACGGTGATGGTCTCGCCGATTCCGATTCTTGCAGATTCCGCTCGGAACGCAGATTCGAATCTCACTTGCCCCACGGTGGGCGCCAACTGTCGTTGGATTGAGGACAAGTACGCCATGAGGGGGTCCTCGAGGCGTGCGGAAGAGAGGGGTGTGAGACGTACGGTGTTCCGGGACGGTGAGCACACAAGTTTACCCAGGTTCGAATCCGTCGGCTTTGGACGGATCCTACTCCTGCTAGCAATCTAGTAATATGGCAGAGCCGGAATATGGGTTACAAGGGTATCACATGTGCGAGCTGAGATTGTAGACTATTATGTTATGCCCTAAAGGCTCTCCCTAGGACGGCTTATATAGATATCCGGCCTAGGGTTTACAGGAGAGATCAATCCAGCTACGACTAAGAGTTGGTTACAGAGTACATCTTGAACTACAAGTAACATTATGGGCCTAAGTCGGTAAGTCTTTTGGTCCTTCCCATAGCCGGATTGGACTCAGTCTTCTCTCCCTGACTGGGCCGCCCATGAAGCAAAGCTCTAAGCCGAAGTGGGCCACCCTGGTCAGTGAGGAACTGTGAGGATACCCGGAAAGTATATTCCCAACACACACGGCGGTTTCGTGCCACCTATGCAGATCTGGTTGATGTTATGGGCTATTCTGGCAATCCAGGTGGTTTTTGCATTCATAGTGAGAAGATCAAGCCTGCTGACTCGCTCGCTTTCTGCTATCCCAAGGATTCTGACTATGCTCCTCCATGCATCTCTGGCATGTACTTTTACTATCACACTTTGGCCAGCATCTTCCGGCAGTCGCTTGTTCCCCGTGTTGGAGATACTACAAAATTTCGTGGGTACTTTTCCAATCTCCTGTATTATTATCACCCTGACATGTTGAGGAAGATTGATGGCTGTGACTTTGTGTACTATGAGCTGCGGCGGGCTGCTTTGGACAGGATGACCCCTACTTTCTGCATGTATGTACAAAAGCTGCTCAACAAGATTGTGCCCTCTGGTGTGATGGCTGGTGAGCGTGTGGAACAAGAGCAGCTTACCCTTTCTCTTCATGGTCTGTCTCCTGAGGTCCCTTTGATGAAGCCTCCCGAGCAGCGCACCAAGGCTGCTCATGACTCTCAGCCTCACTTTGCTACTCGGTCTGGTTCTCGTTGTCCTGTTGGAGAGTCCTCCTCCTCTCGTCCTAGGCACAAGGGTGGCGCTGCCATGTTCTTCAAGCGGTTGTTTCAGATGTGCCACTCATCCTATGATGTGAGCCACAAGGCTCTTGAGATGAGCCAAGAGACTCGGCGCAGGCACAATGAGTTTCTCGTGACCCAGCTGTCACTCCTCCTCTGGATGGTCCCGAGATGACTCCAGTTCCTTATGTCAACTATGAGATGTCGCCACTTGATGATGCTATGCTCTTTGGCTACTTCCCTAGCCAGTTTCCTCTGGTTGGCCCTAGTGGTTCCTCAGCTGCTCCTCCTAGTTCTGATTATGATGATGATGATGAAGAGGAGATCCATGAAGACGAAGATGCTCCCGTTCACCCTCCTCCGCCTCCTATGTTCTTCTAGTTGGGTTTCGTTAGCATCACTCTATTCATCTTCCTTTTTGGTGTTTCGATGCCAATGGGGGAGAAGAGTAGAGTTCATTTAGGTCTACGGGTTCCTTGTCGGGGTTTTTCCGCAGTTCGTCGTTTGCACAATGCCCTTTGCTTTATCTTTGCTTCTTATGGCATTGTGTTTTCCATTTGCTTTCGTGTTGGAACTATTTCCTTTAGTTTCGTATGTTGGACAAGTGTGTGCTATGCGTGTGAACCATGGATATGTCTATTGTGCTATAACTATGTGTATTTCTATTATTTGTCTAGCTTTGCATAGATATCCATGCTCTATATCTTGTCATATTATGCTTGCTTCCATAAAGACATGTGGGAAGCTCTCCATACATTATTTAGGTGCACCTTGCATTCAAACGCAAATTCACCAAGTGCATACTTTATGGGGGAGCTCACATATGTCTCTATGGAATTCCTTGGTTTATAGCTCTCTATTATATCCTTGTGAACTCTAGCTCGGTTTGTCACCACCAACCAAAAAGGGGGAGATTGAAAGGGTAGTTTACCCTCTACTGTTTTTGGTTGACAATGACGCCATAGTTAGAGCGGACTAATGCTACCTACTAGTGTCTTAAACAGGTTTTAGTCCGCCGGTATGTTGGAAGATCATCGGAGACCCCCCCCCCCCATTTCAATAACGAAGAGAAGTGTCGGAGTTTTGCCTGTTATATGTATCTTGAGTCTTTAGGAACACTGCACTATTAAGAGGGTTTATCTTGATGAGCTTGTTGGGATGAATTTCTGAGCATTATACACATCCCATACACCCACTTGTTCCATCACCAAAGAGAGAGGAGAGAGAAATCTCCGTTTCATAGCATCTCTGCCAAGTTCGGTTTACAGGACGATTGAACCGGCTCCCAGATCGAGTGGTCCGGTACCAGCGCTGGAAAACCGAACCCAAACCAGGAATCTCGGTTTGGTATACCGAGTCTATCCGGGGCTCACGTACTGAGAGCATCCCGGTTTAGATTCCGGTCTCCCGGACTATATACCAGGTGGTCTGGTGTGTGGGCCGGTCCAACCAAACTTGAAACCGGACTTTACAGAAAATGCTCTAAACGGCTAGATTTCTCCCTTGGGTATAAATACCTCTTCTTCCACCTTGAGGAGGTTAGGCATTCAGTTCATATTTCATTCTTGAATCTCTCTCTCTCTCCATTATTGAAACACAATTTCTTGAGTATCTACCATTCTACCCAACCAAACTCAAATCCCTTTGGTAGAAAGCAAGAGGAGGTCCCGATCTACATTTCCACCAAGTCAAAGTTCATTCCCCCTTGAGTTCATCGAGTTAGCTTGTTACTCTTGGGTTTGTGGGAAACCCTAGGCGGCGAGGGTCGCCCGAAAGCATTCGGCTTGTGATTTGCTCCGTGGAAAGTTTGTGAGGGTTTGGAGACTACCTTAAAAGTCTACCACGAGTAAGTGAGCTATTCCTTCGTGGGATAGGCTCAGAGAAGAAGGTGAGCCTTTGTGGCGTTGGGGAATCCTTCGTGAAACCTCACACCTCTCCAACGTGATGTAGCCCCCTTCCCAAAGGTGGTGAACACGGGAATACATCTTCGTCTCCGCGTGCTTTGGTTATTTCTTAACCACTCTCTTACTTGTGTTGTCTACTTTGTGATAGCCGTCATACTTGAAGTATCTTGTATCATCTTCTAGGTTGCCTCACCTAGTTTACATTTAGGCACACTTATATTCCGCAAAGCCTAAAACTTGCAAAAGATTATAGAGAATTTTGTAGAAACCTATTCACCCCCCCCCCCCTCTAGGTAAACCATCTTACACTTTCAGACGTCTTCGGGGAAGCGGCGGCACCACTCCTGGCGCAGGCGCTCGTCGCACTCGACGATGAGAAGACGGCGCTCCGTTTCGTGCCAGTGATGGCGCTCCTCCTCCGTCATGAGGCGAGGCGGCGGTGGCAGCGCCTCCGCCTGCTCGCGCGTCCAGACGTCGTGGAAGTTCATCGACGCGCGCGTGCGGCCTCGTGCGCGGTGTCGAAAGTGGAATACTGGAAGTTCATCGATGCCGGTCGGACGCACGCGTACGCCGCGGTACCCGGAACTTCCCCGGCGCGGCGGTGGTGGCGGCGTTCGCACGGGCGCGTCGGCAGAGAGGCGGGAGGGGAGGGGATTTTCCTGCGCGCGCTGAAGAGGAAGTGACAGTTGCTTTCTTGCGCTGCGCTGCATTTAACGAGCGCGCGCGGAACCGGGCACGCGGCAAAGGTTTTCCGGGGAGATACAGCGCCCGTTAGAGGCCACGGCGCGGGCTCTCGCGCGAGAAATTTTCAGTTTTTAGCGTGCGGACGTAGCTTTAACGCGTGTGTTGGAGTTGCTCTTAGGAGATGTGTTCCAAAACTTCCAATAGACCAGCATCTCCGTTGTTTTATTTTTATTTTTTTGAAACTAGCATCTCCGTTGTTTAGCTACGCTTTGGTTGAGAGATGGGAATATATGCGATCGGAACTGCATGTTGCCTAGGTGTCAAGTATTCCACCAAAATTTCACTTTTATTTCATTTTGAATTTTGTAGTACAAAATTTTACATAGAAATTTTAAAATGAACTAGAAGTGGAACTTTATGGGATCCCACTTGACAACCTAATGTTGCCTAGTGCAGTCAACATAAAGCAACAGTGGCAGCTTTTAGCACTGCAAGTAAGCAATTTAGATTCTTTTAGTAGTAGTTAGAGGAAACAATATCCAACACTCGATTTGCTCGAAAAGTCACAAAAAAATCATTAACGCGCTAATCCAAAAGAGAGGTGCACGTACTGCAGCTAGAATCATGCATGCATGGCGTAGATGTTCTATCAGAAGGTGGCAGAACAGTCCTTTGAAACTTGCATCACTTGTTGCTTCGCTTGGTCACTCCATGATCTAATTAATCTGACAACCTATCTTTCTTTGGCACTTATGTCAAACCTTACGCTGTCGCACGGAATGAAATTAAGACCAACCGCTGGAGCATGTGCTTTATTCGCGGTACCTATTTATTAGGCCAATCTGTTCATGCGATTTTATTTCCAAATTGCAAACAAGGCACGCTGCAGCATTAGCTTTTCTCCGTTAATTGATTAGTTGAGAAAGTACTTGACCTTCTTGGTGGTCAGACAGTACTACTTAGTACCCATCTAGGAGATCCCTGGATATTTTGACCAGAATGAATCATGGAACAATCATGGTGAAATCTAAGTACAAGTTCAGCTATTCCTCCATGTAGCGACATGTGCTGATCATGTGTGCCAGCTATCTATCATCGATCTGCTGTACATAACCAGAAAACAACTGCATATATGCAAATGGGACTCTTCCACTGTTTATCTTGTCTGCCTACTCTTTAACATTACTGACACACCATGTTTGTTAACAGGTCAAATGGTACCATTATCTGTGGTTGCATGGGGATCCAGGACTACTGACTGCATCAAAAGAGCCATTTTGCTGCAAGCAACATAGCAAGTTGGTACCTGGAACAGCTAAAATATTCTCCCAAACCATCAGCTCAGACATGATCTTCAGTTAGCTAGTATAGTACTAGAAGCTGCTGCAGCATGGCCACCGATCACATCTGCTCAGCTAGCTAGTGTGCCCAGGTACTGCCACTGCAGGTATGTGTGGTAGGGCAGCCAGGACCGGTAGTTGAGCTGTTGACAATAACCTACTAGTGCCGAACAGCTCGGATGGAGCTGCTAATCCCTGTGACCTTCTTGATTAATGCTGGTGACGATATGTACTGTGTAGATACTAGCTGGGATTACTCGGTTAGTAGTTCACGGTGTGGTTGGGCCTAGCTAATGAGACCTAATTAGGTAAAGCCAGCCGACCAAATGTTGCCATCAGCTGGACATGTACACATATGACAGGGAATGGATCGGACTGCATCAACTGCAAATAATGCATGCCGGGGATGGGAATTATTTAGTGGTTTATTTGGTGGTTCTTGCTTCTTGGGGTGTTTAAGTTGTTTTTTTGGGTGAGTTTAAGTTGTTATTATCAGTGTAATAATATATGATAGAGTGGTAGCTGTTTTTGGTTGATTGGTTTTGGATAGGTAGGATGACGGTTGAAACTACCGGGCAGCTTTCTCCGTTCCAGTGGGGTGGCGGCAGTACTTGGATTCTCGTTCTCCTTTTAGAGGCCCTTTTTGGTCTCAAGATTTCTCCCTTTTAGCACCCTTTTGGCCTCTGCATTTCTGTAACTGTCCAACAGAGCAATCGAAGGTTCAGGAATCAGGAGGGCAGCACAACAAAATACAGTAAAGTATTATTTTCTGCATTAAATTTAGTCACACTTGTATTGTTTTTGTATGGAAAACAACGCAGGTCGATCACCCACCTCACACCTGTATTAGTCTTTTTTCCTCTCTTTAAGAAGAGTACTATCCTACAACCTCAAAGGCTCAAACGTCCACTAGTGGGATGATTTTTTACCAGAGAATATCTAGCTGACACCTATAAAATATCAAACAGAATATATAACCTACTACTGTATACTATTCAGCCGAATATCTAGCAGAGCAAGATTCCCTCTCTACAATTCCTGTGTCTCTGTACCACCATCCGCAGGTTTTCTGTTGCCACAGCGAACACTAGATACAAACCGGTGTCCCCTCGTCAGGCGCACCAGCCAGCAGGAGCGATGGCCGGCGAGTCCATGGCATCACCTCACCGCACCCTCGTGTGGCAAGCGAATTTGCTGGCTCCAGTAATCTAAACACAAGTGGATGATTAGAAAATCCAGGCTACATGCAGGCAGGGAGGCAGCAGAATGACAGGTTAAGTAGAGGGTGATATCTCTTGGCTAGAGGTGGAAGAAGACACACATAGTGGATACAAGTATGAACACGAGAGCTTTTCTGGCAACACACGTCTGCCTTTTCTTCTCTATTCTCTGAACACAAACAAACTGATTACATGGGGACTTTTAAAGGAAAAGGAGCAGGCACGGTCAAGCCACAACCAGCTGATCCGTATACCACGCTCCACTACACACGCATACACTTTGAGTCGCCACCAAGTTAGCAGAGGAGTTAGTCCACAACGTGCATCCGCACTTCTAGCTCCACACTGCATCTGCTTGCTG
Source organism: Avena eriantha (assembly GCA_910589775.1). Lineage (NCBI taxonomy): Eukaryota > Viridiplantae > Streptophyta > Magnoliopsida > Poales > Poaceae > Avena > Avena eriantha. Next base: position 73,469,093 of record OU342741.1, read on the forward strand.
ACTTGACTTTGCTACTCCACACCACACATGCATGCAGACCACTAATTCTCTAGACTAATTTCTAGTAACATGTGCATGCGCATATACTCAACTAATGGCTTGCAATTAGCACACTTCACAGCAGTCCCTCTGTCGCTACTGCTGTCCTCTTTGCCGACGTTGCCGCTCTGCCATGTTTACATGCATATCACTCTGCACTACTAGAACTTAGTCCACTACTAGATGCAACTGATAAAACAAGGTGAAAATAAACATGGCCTAAGGACTAGAGTAACAAGGTTAAACCCAACGGAGGGCAAGTTGGGTCGATACCCAACTGGCAGGGCACATGCAGAAGCGGGAGGATGAATGAGATGATGATCCTAGATGCAGATGGTAAGTTGGTTTATGGTATGACAAGTTCACAACCATGAAGCCCACCCCATAGGTAGGGAGAAGTGCGTTGTCTATGCGGAGGGGCGGGGCTAAGCTATGCTTGGCATCTCTGTGGCTTCTTTTGGTTGTAGAAATTTAGTCAACGTGCATTTACAGTGTAAGAACTGAACGTTAGTGCATTTTCTTATACAAATTCTACTGAGATTCTTGCCAAGTGACAATGCAGCATTGGACTTTCCACATAGAAAGATCATAATTCTGCAGTTTCTTTCAATATTTACTGAGCTACTAATAGTAAGGATATAACTATGAACCATGGTAGACTACCTGAGAAACAAAAAAAAAGACTATCTGCGAACACACAAAGCAATTGATTCCACGTTGCCGCGTCAGGTGTGTAACTGAACAACATAGCTTTCACCCGAGGTGTTAGGCCTTTGAACGGTAAGCAGGCAAGCCGACGAAAGTTTGGAATGTCATGCGCGCTACAAGGGCGCACGCGCAAACTTGGCGGACCACATCAGCGAATCAAACGTTGCTGTAACACTGAAAGTCCAATGGCTGGCTTAACTCAACATGCTTATTAATGGACAGGCAGAAAGGCCCAGGTATGTTAGAGGTTCGCTTCTTCCTTAGACTAGACTAGACTCTAGAGAAGAAACCCAGTTGGTGACTGGAACCAGAGTTTTGTCCTCCCTTCTGAATTTCTCCAAGTCGCGTACCGACCGGCGACCGGTACAGTTTGCGGATTTGCATGGACCAAAGTTCATCGTGTAAACCTTGTCAGTGTTGCAGGGAATCACTACTTCATGATACATGTCTCCGTAAAAAAACAAGTTATTACATTTAGGTCATCAAGCCAACAAGGTTAAAGTCAGATTGGTCACAACTTCAAGGTTACACAGGGATATATTCCTTTCCATTTTACTTTGTCAAAATATCACAAGGTTTTTTCTGGTATCTCATGCAGAACAGACTCAACACAAGGGTTATTCTGCAGAGGAAACACTTTCATTTGCCCCTCATGTACTTGCATCATGTGTGGGCAACAGTTTTTCGAAACCAGGGACCACTTTGTTCTTCTCACGGTCAGTTTGCTGCCCTTTTCTAGACACAACTTGCTCCACCATTGGATTTCCAGAACATGGGTCTTCTAGATGTAATCCTGGACTTCAAGCATCAATTCAAGCAGGCTTTCTTCACGGAAGTTATGATCCTTGTGGCCTGGGTCCATATGGACTACCAGAAATGACCACATCTTCAAAGCGTCAGAGCAAGTCTGATTAGATGCAAGATCAAATTTAAAGAGGAGTTGGATATGGTTATCATTAGATCCAGAACAAGCAAATACTCCACTTTTTAATCATGGATTAGTTTGATTAATTGGTGTTTTCTTAGATTTGTATATACTAGATAGCTCTGTACATTACAAAACAAAAAAATACAGCAGAAAGTTGTTGTTTCCTCAAAAAAATCACTTTATAAAAATAGTCCACATGTATGTCTTGAAGCAAGACGGAACTAAGTCATATTTTAGTTTTAGTTTTATCTACCCTTAATCACATTTGATAAGAACAGTTCTAGCTATCAAGTGGTGAGCTTTGCCTATTGTTCTTGAGATGGATTGTGGTATGCCAATCTCGGAAATCACTTCAAACACTCGTTGTTGGTCGAGTTGTGCAAACAATATAAATGAAGTGTGTAGTTCCCAGAGCAATGACACTGAGACTCAATGTATAAAGATTGGTAGAACTCAAAGAAAACATGTTTAGTCATGAACTAATTGTTCAAGGTAGATGCCATGACCATACCATGGTTTGGTTGGCATCTTGTACAACTGGACTAGAACTAACCCAGGTAGGTGGCTAGTAGTATTTGTGAAATGATTATTAAATCTCTCTCTATGCAACTGCAAAACCTAACCAAAATTTGATTGCATCTAAAGAATTTGAATTGCGCATTTGCGGATTGAATAATAACTTGGATAAATTTACATTTCGCATGTAAAAAAGTTGTCAATGACTATGAGTATTGAGATTTGGTTATAAATTCGGGTTTTATGATATTTTGTAATAGTTATTATCTAAATTTTACTTATATTAATAATTAAAACTTCTAACTATGTGTTGTGAATGTATGGTCTCAAAATTTTGTGTAAGCATGTTTGACATTTATGCAAAAATTTCATCCGTTGAAAAATATGTGATCCATGGTGTAGATACACTTTGTCTACCACTAAAGATTTTTGCTTGCCACAATGTGATATATGTTGGTCTACTATTCAGCTTTTTTTCCATGGGTAATTGGTCAGGAGACCGCATATACATGTGTTAACCAGACTATCTTTGGTTAAAAACTGAACTTAAATAAATTTCTCACTACCTATAATCTATATGTAGACTTATCAATATTTTATTAACGATATATAAACTTTGTTATGTCCTTTTTGGATTACACTTAGCAAAATTAACTACATAAACAATATTTTCAATATTTAGGGTCTTTTGGGTTTATTTTCCACCAAGCGTTCCAACGATGGAGCTAGCATTATGGCCATAGGGTCAGACTGTGTCTTGGGGTCAACTGACCTAATACATTTTTTAATTAAGTCGTCAATGATTCAATGATCATCAATAAAACATAAAGTTGAGGCTATAGTTAAATAAAAACGAACCCATTGGAGTCCTTGGAAAATGAATGTGTTGTTTTGCACTCCTAGATTTGTTCCTTTCTTAGAGTTGTTTTTCTCTAATAGATCCTAGGAAAACATAAATAACAAAGACAAAAATACACACCGTCACAGAGTAACTTGTGTCATCAATTACTTGTAATGCACATATGGTATACACCCATTTTAGCCTTAAATATCTTCGTAGAGAGGCCTAGAGCTAAGTTCTAATAAATATCTAGTTATAAATTTTCGTATTATGATTGTCTACCTCGGGTATAGGTAAATGGAAAGTTATTTACTCCCTAATTCTCAAAATATATGGTGTTTTGGCAAGTTAAAACGGCTTCCCAAAATGTTTTATATTGTAGGAGGGGGGAGTAGTGTATAAGTTGTGTACACGGGTTTATTTTCCACTCAGACCAGTGATATAACTTTGTACTGTTATATCACAAGTTAATTTGATACATTTGAACTGTTTGGGTTGTAAAACTAGGAGCAAAGACTCAGGACATCTCTACTGGGCCGATCCAAACGCGTGACCGAAACGGTCCGTTTCTGTCCGTTTAGGTTGGCCCGCGGTCACTATGAGGTCGCTGTCCGGCCAGCCTCGCCCAGCGGCGCAACCCAAATGGCGCGACCCAAATGTCCGCGCCTGGCCACTTTGTTGTTTTTTTAAATTCAAACCGGCACGATTCGCGCGTAAAATAAACTGGCAAAGTTCATTCATAATTATACAAAATATATTACATTCAAAAATATAAAAAGGGAAAAAACTGGCCCTGGCCCTAGCCCTAGCTAACGACAATCTCGCTGCCGCCCCGTCCATCTATGTATTCTGGCGGCGTCTAGAGGTGTGGCAGAGGCAGACCCGGAGTTGGCGCCGGTGCGGGAGGTGTCGGGTGGTCGATCACCTGGCCTGGCCACGCGTCAGTTTCTACCGGCGCGGGCGGAGCATACCACCCCGGTGTGGGTGGGGCAGACCACTCCGACACGGGTGGAGCAGCCCACCCCCGTAGCGGCTGTGGCGATGGCGGTGGCAGCGACTGTCCCGCGTTCACCTGCGCCACCAGGCCGGTGAGCTGGATGGCCTCCTGGTAGCCAGTCCACATGGCCTCCTCATCCCTGGCGCTGGCCATGATGGCCTGCTCGAGGATGGCGTCCTCGTCGTAGCCCCGCGCTAGGACCGCCTGGTACTCCGGGGGCAGGTGCGCGGCGATAGATGTGGAGGACGACCCCTCTGCCTCGTCCTCCTCTTCCTTGACGACGATGTCGTCGTCGTCGCCGAGGTCGGCATCAGAGTGGTTGACGACACCATCGGAGGTGGCCTAGATGGCGGGGAGGTCGCGGGGGCCCAACGGGTCGAACTTGCCGCGGTAGGAGCTGAGGCGGCACGCCGTGTGCTCCCGGTCGAGGAACTTCCTCCAAAAGACCGGGTTGTGGTACGCGCGTTCGTGCCGGAAGGCCTGCGGGAGCCTGCGGATGCGAGCCATCTCCGCCGCCAGTGCCTTGTCGTCCTTCGGGGCGGGCGACACTGGCACCCGGTTGTGGCGCCCCGCAAAAACCACTACTAGAAAATCGCGTTGTTTTTGTGCATTGCATCATCATGGCCACATGCTCATATCATCATGCCACCTTGCATTTGAGCATCGTCATGCCATCTTGCATTTGTTTGCATAAAACTATTTTCAAAAAGTTTGTTTTTGTTTTCTAAAAGCCCCGTCTTGGTTTCAAATTAAAACCCGGGTCTCCGGAATATTTTATTTCGTCACCAACGGATTTCAAAAGCCCTTTTTAAATAATAAAATATTTTATTTTATTTTTGGGAGGCAGCCCGCCAGACCCGAAAGTCCAGCCGGCCACCTCCAGATAAAAATCCTACCTACCCCAGAACCACCCAAAACCTTTTCCCACCAAATAACCTATCCAGCCTATCCTACCCAGCCCCTCCACCTCACCCCACCCAATCAGTGCACACCACCTCCTCTCCTGGCCCAGCTCCCCTCCACACACACAACACACACAGCAGCACGTGCACGCCACCAACCCCCACGAGAGCCAGCCGCGCAGCGCGCACGTCCTGCCTGGCCCACCACCTCGCACCGCACGCCATCCCCACCCTGGCCACGATCCCAACCACCCTGGTCCCCGCGCCCTGGCCCCACCCCACACGCGCCCCGCGCCTCTCTCTCTCCCTCCCCACGCCTCTTCCGCACCAACCACCGCCGCCACAAGCGCCAAGCGCCGCCTCCCTCGCCGGTCACCCCGCCGACCTCGCCGTCCACCCCGCCTCCTCCGCGTCGGCCTCTGTAGGCCTCGACCCGCCTCCTCCTTCTCGGCTCCGCCACCGCTCCGGTAGCGCCCGCCTCCGACCCCGCCGCCTCGGGTTGCCGCTCTGTCTCCTCCGCCCTCGCCGCCCGTCGCGACCGCGTCCTCCGCCGCCTCTGCGCTCCCCAGCGTCATCCCGCTGCCCCCTCGCCCCGTTCTCTGGCCGCGCGCGAGCCCGACCTTCCCTCCCTCCCGAGCCGCCTCACGTCCCGGCGTGGAGCCCCTCACCGTCATCCGCGCCGCCATCCTCCTCCGTTCCGTCCCCGCGAGCCCTGGCGCCGTCGTATCCCCAGCAAGCTCGTGCCGCCGCCTGCAATCTCCGCATCGCCGCTCTGTCTGCTCGCCTCGGCCGCAGAGCTCGCCGGTGCCTCGCTGTGTCCGGCCGCCGTCAAGACCGCTCCCCACCACCGCGCCTCTCTCCGCTCCTGCTCCGACCCTCCTTCTCTTCCACGCGCGAGCACCTCTTCCCTGCGGGCCGCGGCTCATCTTCCCTGCGACTGCTACAAGCGCCGCGACCTCGAGGTTATCCGTCGGGTGTCCTGCCGCGTCGTCCTCACCGAGATGGAGTGGTTCCTATCTTTTTGACTGTGTAGCAGGGCACCTAGACCAACGTGGGATTGGTGAACCTTTTCCCTAAAAATGTGTCATCTTCACCAATACCAGCATCTGGCGCCGACACGAAGAATTACTCTGAGAACCGTCGACACCGAGCGCCATGAGCTGCTACACGTATCAGATGGCCGAGACCAACACGAGATGAGACCCGGAGAATCCCTGGACACCAAGATCTTCTGACGCCGAGACCCAAGACCGACACCGTCACTCGAGGACATCGTCAAGGATGCCAAGATCCACGACGTGGATATGCCCGGAACACCAAGTTCGTCGAGACCCGGAAGACCTGTTCCTGGAGGCGAAGACCGGACCCGATGACCGCCAAGATCGCCACCGGAACGACAAGCACTTCACCGCGGAACGCCAAGGTCGCCAACGCAGGACGCCAAGTTCTTCATCTCGGCACACCAAGACCTCCTTCCGAACCCGAGTTCTTCATCACATGCGACAAGATCTACTCCGTTGTTCGAGAACGCTTCCGCCGAGACCGATCCCCGTCGAACCCTGTCGAACCTGAACCCTCGGAACCCAAGCTCTTCCGAACCCAGATGTGTGACCCCTTTTCCGAGACCTCTATTTTTATAATATATAACATATATCTGTTGCATATTAAATGGTTCATGCTTGCATCTCATCATGTGGGTTGGGGGCATTATGTCGATTCACCTCATAATCAAATAAGGAGTCCATCCGCGGGATATCTTTGTCTTATTCCGGACTCCATTTAATTGGTGTAGCGAACCGATGTTATGTTTCGCCCTGATAATACAACATTTAAATTGCGGGGGTTCTAAACAACTTGAATCATATAATCCTTTATCGGGACCCCGGTTCCGCTTAATACTGCCTAATCACACCGCAATTGCATCATATCATAATCATGCCGGATCTTCTGTCGTAGTATTAAATATTGCATTCGGTGTTTCTTCTAGTGTTTGCTACTTCGCGGATTAGGCCGATGAGTTGATGCGAGTATCGACAAGTTCTCTGGATATGATCCGTCGGCAGTGTTTCCCAGGCGAGCATCTCTCCCCCTTCTACCTATTTTGCATTTATAGTCTTTATTTCCTCCTGTTGATCTATTGCTATCTGTGTCGCGATGCTTTAGTGTTCCATACCAGTTATATTCCTGCAGCCAATATATAGCCTTGGACACCTCCTATTACCTGTTGCTTATTAAACAGTTGCTCTCGCGAGTCGTAGTTGCTTGCTCAGGTGTTGCTTCGCGATGTCGATGTTCCACAGTTGTGGGGAGGTTGGCAGATGTTTAATGGTGGAGCTGATCAGGATTCTAATTACAGTTTGTTAATTAATGTGGTTGGTAGATTAATGCAGAGGCACCGGTGGGTAATAGTAATTATTTGGTTCTTAACCGCTCACTAGTGTCCCCTAGGACCCGAGTTCTTGACACCTGTTCCGAGATCGAGTGCGCTAACCACGGGTGGGGTGTGTGGGCACCCCCATCGGCTTACTACCTGATTTCAAAGTACTGTACCAGGGGCCACAAGTAGTTTGGGGCTTTATTACTATTCTGTACTTATGCCATGTTACTGCTTTATTTAATTTGTGCGTGGAGCACCTGTACTGTTTTGGATCGCGCCATGTTTTCGCGGTGTCGACAAGCCCAGTCCCCTTTTCGGGTTCCCAATCGTTTACAGTCGTCGTCGCAAACCCTGGGTCCGCCTCGGAGCCGGCCGACTTTGTTGCGGGTAGCTTAGGGGGGTGGCCCCCCATGTACTTGCTTTGGGTATGGAAACGTCATGACTTTGGCCCCGCCGACATACCGATGGGTGTATGTTAATTGATCTGGCAAAAAGGGTCGAAGTGCGTGTGGATAGTTTGGTGCACCCCTGCAGGGTTAAATCTTTTCGAAAGGCCGTGTCCGCGGTTATGGACGACTTGGAGCACAGTTTCTCGATCATAGACAACTATAACTAAAGTTTACTGTTATAATTTGACGTGTATGTGAGAAGACTAGTAAGTGGAATAACTGCCATGGAAAGATTAAATAAAACTGCCAACCGTGTGAGTTTCCTCGGCTGGACTTCCTCGTTTGGTCTCGAGGGGGAATACCAGGATGGGTATGTTTGGTGTTAGTATCAGGTTGGATCCGAATAGGTCTTTCTTATCCCTCTCTAATAGCCGCCAGTATTACAGGGTCTCTATAGGTTGTTTTGTGTCGCTGCGCTGCCGCTTCAGCCCACCATACCTATGTAGGCGAGAACCGCTGAATTCTAGCCTCGCCGTGTACTGGCCTCAGTACTGACGCTCCTTTTTTTATTTCTTTGCCCTTTGTCGGCACCCCTTTTGTTTTAGCAGGTTTGAGATCGACGTCGTTAGCAGGGTTACCCTTCCGGCTTGGCCTGGGCAGGGTTATGGACGCCATTGGTTATTCTTCAGGGCTCTTAGCCCAATTTGCATCTTGTCCGTACTCGGACGCTGTATCAATTTCAAGGTGATTTGGATCTTTGTATTGTATATCTGTATTCTTGACTCGATGAGTCGTTGTTGTATATATATATCTGTTCTGTGGGTCCTATCGAGGACTGTTGTGTAATGATATTACTTCGTTTTTCACCCGCACGAAAGTGCCTGGTGGGCGTCCTTGAATCGTTTCTATGCGGGTTTGGCGGAAAGCGCTAAAACTTGCATAGGACCGATCCGGGGGTGTTACACCGGTCCTGGTTGAGGTTCCATCCCATGGGGAGGGAACATCGTGGTGGGTGATGCCTCTCCCCGCCCTCCACCGTTGCTCGCACTCCACAATGCAGAAGTACCGGCGGTCGCGGGCTTGCTCCGCATCCTCCCGGCGCTCGTCTCGAACGCCGACAAAGTCCTACGCCCGGGGCGGCGGCGGCAGCACCCCCGACCGAATGCTGGCTTGCCGCTCTGGTAGCGCCGGCTACTCGAGCCGGATCCGCCAGCTTCGTGGTTGTTCTTCGACTTCTTGAACCACCCCGGCTTCTTCATCGCGGCGGTGGTGGTGCTGGTGGCGGTGGTTGTGGCGGCTAGTTGGTCAGTGGCTACAACGACGGCGATGGTGATGGTGATGGCGAGAGGAGGGGAGGTGTGCGGCACCGACGGCCGCAGGGGCAGCTTAAGTAGCCCATGCCGGTGGGAGCGCGCGCAGGTTCTCACGCCTTCGCCATCAATGCCGGCGCGGGAACTCAGGCGACGCCCCGTCCTGTCGTCATTGATGGCGAAGACTACCGTGGTTGCGTCTGACCGGTGCCGTCGTTCAGTCTGTCGCCCTGAATCGTTGTCGCGGCCTTTGCGTCTGAATCGGTGCCGCGGTTGCGTCTGAATCGGCGACGTGGTTGCGTCTGTCGCTGGTCGGTGGGCCACTACCCTGCGTGCGGAGGACACGCCCGCAACCCGAGCGTGTCCGGACCGACCCGGTGGTCACGCGAATTAGATGTATGGATGGGTCGAGCCGGACGCGTCGGGACGGATGGCTCGTGCCGCTGTGACATCACGCATGTCGCGCGTCCGCGCGGACGGGTTCGAACGTGCCGCCGGGACGGGTTGGCTCCCGGTGTAGATGCCCTTATGCCATGTAAAGCTATCCGCGCGACTTACCTCGATCAAGAGACCTTATTGAGTTATTTCAGCCTGCATGACAGCGGACTCTCATTTCAGCAGGATGCCTTGAAATGGACCACGAGTAACCAAGTAGTAGTGGTGGGAAATTCGAGCCTTGTTCAAAATAAGATCCATGTACACGAATACAAAACGAGAGGCATATGTGGGCCTTATTCGTATGGGAAAAAAACTGCAGGGCAGTAGGCATCTCATGGGCTCACTGTTCGGCCCATGTGAGGAGGAAAGCCGACTCGAAGGCCGCGCGGTCATACAGGACGGGGGCGCCGCGGTCGTCGTCACGCGTGACGCGCGTGAGCTCGTCGATGGCATTGCCGATCCCATGGATGTAGCTGTAGCACGCGTTGGAGAATTCCTTGCCGTACTGCGACGCATCCGCCTGGCTCAGCGGCGCCTGGATCCCCTCCATCTTGCGGGCGAACGGCGGGCGGTCCAGGCACACGTACACCTCGCCCTCGGGGAACCGCCGGGCGGGCGCGCCGCCGAACGGCGGGGGGTACCCGTAGAGCTCTCCGACGGTCGCCCTCGCCACCTCGCGGCCGCGGTCGTCTTTGAGGGCCAGGAGGGAGAGGGAGCTCAGGGCGTGGACCACGGCCGCGTAGGGCGCCCAGCTATGCGCCACGGCCATGTCGACGGCCAGCTTGGGGCCGTAGCCCCGGGTGGACGCCGGCGTGTAGCGTGAGACGGCCGCCGCCGCGCGGATGACGCGAGGGACATAGGGAGCCACGGCGTCGTTGCTGGCGCCTGGAGAAGACAGCCTTGCACGGGTGACGCGAGTTTGTGTGCGGTCGTCGTCATCGCTGAAGGCATCCGCCGAGGACTGGCTCATGATGACTCGCCGGAGATGCAACTCGGGCAAGAAGAATACTGGAGTATTAACGCTGGGGAACAGTTGACGTGCTTAGAAATACAGGGAACGGCAGCCGGTAGGTTATATTGGCAGCGGGATTATGTAAAAAAATAGTAAGTCACTTTCCTTGAACAAATAGTTTGTGACGGAGAAAAGTATGAGCAAGGTATCTTGTTGGATTATGTAAAAAAAATAGTCTAAGGTCACTTTCGCGAACAAAGAGTATGTGACGGAGAAAAGTACGAGGAAGGTATCTGCCTCAACTCAACGTGCCTAGTAAATGGGATCCAGGGGGAGGCAAGTTCTGGAGCGACCTGTAAATCAGTTTGCAGCTAGATGAGAATCCGCTCTCATTGCCTGCAGCCGTGTGACCCAAGCTCTTCGTGCACTATTTACAAAGACAGTTTAGCTGAGACGCATACTGATTTGTAAGCAGTAGATCGCTCTGCAAAACTACCTTTCAAAAACGACAGTAGCGGCCAGAAGACTAGAAGCGAAAACTTTATTAATGTATCTATTGATGCCAATGCAAAAGACAGCCCAGTGTCCTTACCATTAATCATCCAAAGGTCCAAACTGCTCAATTCAAGGGTAAGGAAAATGGACAAGGTATGACAGACTAAGTAACCTCTTACAACTTGTACTTTTCAAAACCAACAACACCCCAAGGACTGATCCTTCTTACAAAACAAGCATGGAAAACTATTTGTCAAAACGTGACGTCACCCGGATGAGAGACCTTCGGCAACGAGCTTCAGCAGAATTGATGGATGAGAAAACATGAAGCAGGATAACATCTCTGTGCAGGCAAAACCCCAGAATTGCTAAACACTACCAATTTGACAATCAGAAAAAGGTGTATACAGAACTAGCTGCAGCACAAGGCCCACACGGATTTACATTCTGAAATTTTGCTTTGTCTTGATCACACGCTTCAATGCCGACAGCCAGAAGTTGCACTCGTCCCAATCACTGGTTGTCAGCTGAATCTGCACCAAACAACAGCATTGAGATTGATATTCAGGTACCTTAGCAAAAAATCGGCAACTTTCCCCAATAAACTGCGGTACAAAACTGAACAGGCATTTGATTTCGGATTGCCAATATCGGTTCCACGTGGCACTATTTGAAGGATTTATCAGTATGAAGGATGAACTAGATATGGTGTCTAAACTATATTGAAGACTACTGAGTCCAAGATACGCCTTTCTGAAAAAAAATCTAATTCGAAGAAATAATTTGGTAGTGATTTGATGAAATTAAAACAAATCAAGAGATTAGATTATACAAGATGTAACACCAGAAAGTCAGATCATAAGAGGAGCATGAGACCAGATAGCGTTGTTTTCATCAAAGCAGAAGCAAGTACTCCCTCCATCCTGAAAAGGATGTCATAGATTCGTCTAGATTCACATGTATGTATACACTAAAATATGTCTAGATACATATGAATCTAGAGAAATCTGACATCCTTTTTAGGACAGAGGGAGTACTAATTTTCTGTAAAAGGTTACAAGGTAAATTACATGGACAGGTCACCACTGTTTCCATGGTGTAGTGAAAATTAGTTTATTTTCCAAAAAATAAAAAATAGCAGGTGACCACATGGGGGCGTAAGAAAATCCTCAGCTCCACTGAGAAGATATCTATGAGGTGGAAGCCGAAAAGTGCAACTGTAATGGTAAGATTAATTAGTAAAGTTTACCTGAATTTGCATCGCAGTGGCCAAATCACTACTATCAAGTGCACTGCACATCTGAATGAGTTTTGATGAAACATTTGGAGAGATATCCCCAGTGTTGAGTTTTGCAAATAATGCCCCAATCTTCTTTGAGTTGTCTTCAATTTCACGTTTTTTAGCGTGGGTGCCTCCAAGAGCTTTAGATGTCTCATCAAATAGTCTGGTGAGTGTTGCAATAACAGGTCTCAGCTCAGCTGCAAAAGACGACCACAGAAAGCAGCACCACTGTAAGAACATGGAAGAGTTGCTTCCTAACACCTATGCCTTATTAGAATACAAATGTTTGTTCCATAAAAATGAATATCTTTGGTGTCACTTGACAAGGCAAGTGAAGCAAAAAAAAAAGCCAAATACAAGGTCCAGATTCACAATCCACATACCAGACACATTCGATGTATCAGCTGTCTGCACAGTTGGGGGAGGTGCAGGAGGGGCAACAGCAGGCTGTGCTGGTGGCTGCACCTGTGTTGGGCTCGAGGGCTGTACAGGACTCGGACCTGGGTGCTGAGCAAAACCTTGATTGTTTGAAGGCATAAACCTGGAAGCTGAATTAGTCGGAACAGCAGGGGTGAACATCTGATTAGGGTTTGTTCCTGGTACAGAAGGGACAGATGGAACAGGTTGGAATTGAGCCGGCTGCTGATGGTATGTGGTGGGATGTCCACTTGTGTACGGGGCCGGTGGTCCAGGCATAAATGACGAATTAGCAGGAGCCTGTTTAGAATAAAGATATCACTTCACAACTGACATTACATCATGAACAGATGAAACTTAGATCTTCGTGTTACATACCGTGTAAAGCTGGGAGCCCAAGGTACTTGGCTGCTGATATTGATCTAGTTTTTTTAGACTCGGTACGTTGGCAGGAGTAAAACCCTTCACTGCCTGTTGGGGAACCGGTAATGGAGTGGAATTTGGCTGCCGGAGGAAAAAACAATAAAAATAATAACTTAAACTGTAAACAACAGGCATAAGATTAAAAAAATAGGCATAAGATTAAAAAGGAAGTAGTATCAATTTTTCCTAAATAAATAAGGAAAAGAAAACACTGTAACAAGGGGAAAGACAGCACTGGACTATGTTTCACAAGGTAACATATATAAAACTAAAAATGTGATTAAGCTAGTACTCCCTCCGTTCAGAAATATAAGATGTTTTAGCTTTGTGAATCGAATGTATGTAGACATCTTTTAGTGTGTTAGTTCATAGAGGTTCGGAGTGAACCTATATAAACGCGTCTAGATACATTTATTTCACAAAGCTAAAATGTCTTATATTTCTAAACGGAGGGAGTAAAAGGTAACTAATTGTTAGATAATACTCCCTACGTCCCAAAATGTAGGCGTCTTGACTTTTATAACTAATCTTAGACACCTTACATTTTGGGACAGAGGGAGTAAAAGGTAATAAGTAAATGCAGGATTACTATCTGTTCAGACTTCACACATGATAATGCTGCATTTTTATTTTGAAATTTCATCCTAGAACAGAATGGACACGGCAATGTACTACATACTTTCTGCAACATCCCCAGGCAATTCCTCAGGAACTCTTCTGCCAAGCACAATTGGCATGGCTAGTTCTAACACAAGAAACTTAACTCAAAAAGAAAAGTTCCTGCATCACAAAATACCTGGGTGTCCACTGGTGTGTTTTGAGGAACAAACATCTGTGTGTGTTGTTGAGGTTGATGTCCACTGCTGTATCTTGGATAGGCTGTATTAGGTGGTTGCGGGTAAACTTCTGAATATGCATTGGTTGGCACATTGCTAAATTGTTGAGGAACCTGCAGTTAGTTGGAACAGGACAATAAGAAATTGCATATCTTCCTCAAAGATAATATTTCGTTTTAGAAATATTGCAGGGCCAAAAATATTAAACAGAAATAAATTACAACATGGAAAGGATGTATAATGAAAACCTTGTAATTATTCTGAGAAGGATCTGGGGCGTAGCTGTTGGAAACCGGATAAACATTCTGAGAAGGGTCTGGGGCATAGCTCAGTTGATTTGGAAGGTAGGAGGAGCTGCTGGCACTGCTCTCAGGAAGAGTACTCCTGGCAGCATCATTCTCTGGAAAGAGTACTTCTTATCAGTACTATGATATGAAACATCAAAGTCTATAATAAAATCATTAACTAGCTAAACATGTAAATAACAGCACTGCAGCGTGTTATTCTAATACATACAACAATAGGTTTTCTCTCACACATGGTACTATCGCTTTTGAGCAAGAATGAACATAAGCGAAGTGAAAAGTTAGCCGAATCCTGACTTTTAACTCAACATATGGCACACCAGAAGGGAAAGAAAGGAGTGTGAACAAATAATGATACAAGACCGCACACAAAATATCAAGTCATGTAAGTTTGCAGAAACCTTCTGTAGAATATGCAATTCGATCTCTCAGTATTGCTAGCTCATGTGAATGTTCATCTGATCCCAATAGCTTCAAGTATTCCATTGCAGTTTTAAGAAGACCTTGACTGGCCAGGAGCTCAGCATAGTTCTCAACAAGCTTAGATAGAGATGCACTAAATCTCTTATGCCCCGTGGCAAGGGCAAGAGTAATGGTCTTCTCCATCAAATCCTGCAATTGCACACAAATTGATTAGGACTAGTTGCCACAGAGATATAACAAAAAAGTTATATTATCCATTTGTACCTGGAGAAGATCAACATAAGTCTTCCCACCGTCCTCAGACCTCAAGTTGAGGGACCATATTTCAACAGCTTTGTCAATATTTCCAGCACAAATATAGCATAGTGTGGCAGCTAGCATATCACCAACACTCAGAAGTCTAGATGCAAGAGTGTCACATAAAACATTCCACTCCTCTTTCCGTGCAAACTGGTGCAAAGTTGGAAATTACATTAGTTTATGGATACAAGTTCATACAACACCATAGTTTTAAAAACTGGACCAGTAAATGAACCCGCCAACGGCCGGTTCGCTCACTGAAGGATCAGCCCTATAAATAGTAATGATGATTCTATAATTTATATACTACAGAATTAGAAGCTATATGATGGTGTATGACAAGGTGGAACAGCTACATATAACCAGGTTTGGTTTCCATAACTAGGAAAATATGCCCCAAGCAACATGAAGGTAAGTAGGTAACACACATAAGACAGTTAGGCTCTACATCAATGCACTAAAGTACATGCAAGTTAATAATAATAAATAAAATGTAATGCCATTTTACACATACTGTGGAAGCCTAAAACCAGCATGAGATGATTAATCTGCATGGAAAGAGATCATATCTGACCTCCCAGATTTGCACTAAACAATAACAGAACATTAATGCTGATTCAAGAAAAAATAAGTAGCAATACATGATGTCACAAAGACTTACTGTACACAATAGTGCAAGTGTTTCCTTCCATGCATTTAGTGGCCATGTACTCACAAAACTCATCAAGTCATTGCCAACCATAGCAGAAACAACCTAGTTAAAACCAATAGAGAGATATATTGTGGTAAACTGGTAATGCAAGTATAAATTTCGAAAATAAGAAAAGCACATAAAAAGGGTAATCAGATAAGACTTTAATACCTTTAAATAGGGTGAGACACTGTTTTTGAGATACTGATTTCTGGTGCTTTCCCATAGAGCAGAACCACCAGCATGGGCAATAACCAGAGCATCAGCCATACGATTTGCAGCAAGACACTGATTAACTGCCCCTTTGTAGTCTCCAACTACCAATGCATGTTGAATACTTTTGTCGATTGATGGATCAGATGGCACAACACTTTCAGGCGTTTCCTGCTCGATATCTTGGTCTTTTGTAGATATTGACTCCTCAGCAAAACTAGTCTCTGAAGGTTGAGGATTGTTAAAAAAATCATCACCGTTATCAACAAGAAATTGGGCATCCACATTATCAGCCGGTGTTCCATGATCAAGATTAAATGTATCAGCCAATGTTTTGCTCAGTTCATCAGTTGCAGTCTCAGTCGGTTCTTGAGGTGGATTGAATCCAAGATGAGCAAGCAACTTTGTCCTGGCAGTATCCCCATCCTCAAACATAACCCTTAAGAAGCTCCACGTTTCTCTCTCTTCATCAGATCTATTTAAGCATGTAAGCACAGTTAGTTGCTAGGCTAAGATTAGCAATTGCTAAGCTATGATTAGGAGAACATACAGAGATTCTTGTGATTTTTTGTCACATAAAGCACGCAGTGAACTTTTGTCCCCATTCTGCATAGCAGCTTCAAATTCTGTTGACCGGCTTACTAGAGTCTGCTCAATCACCAAATTATGTACATGCACCTACAAAAGGAACACATGCGTTGAGACGAGAAACTTGAAGAGAAGCGCACAGCAGGCAGTGACCAAGAAAACTTGCCTCAGAAGTACCCGCTTGTGTGCCTTGGGCTGGATGGAAAGAAACAAGTTTACCCCCGAAGCCAAAAGATGCACCGGCAGGACATTTCAACCATTTTGGAGCTGGAGCTCTTGGACGTGCTAAAGATGATTTTAATATTAATTAGAGGAAAAATAACCACGGGAACATTATTATATATAATTAGTAACAACAAAACAGTTTCTGAAAGTTGTTCAGTTGGTGCTTAGCCGATATATGAAATTGAACTGTTTCATCCATGGTTTCTCTTAATAATATACAAAAGCTCCAACTTTGAGTGTTTATACTAGTGCCTTAAGTCATCCTGGCAACTTTTCTAAGATAAAAAAAAGATCAGATAAGGATGTTTGATTTGCTTCTCAGTAGGAAAAGAAGCAATAGCAGTACTTCACAATTTACTACAACATAGTGTGGGAAACAAGCCACTGAAAATAGTGAAAATAGTTACAAGCCTAAATGTAGAGAAGTGATATTTGACATCAACTTAATACAGAAGCATGGAATTCTGTTCTGTCATCAAAGGAAGGACTGAGCGATTGACCAAACACAACCTAAATCTTTTCCAGAGATAATCTAAACATACTGAGAGTTGACAAACTAGATCAAAGTCATAGCGCAAGGAATATTGGATAGTTTCAAGAAGTTAAACATTTGGTGGCATTCTAATTTACCTGAGGCACCAACAGCACCATCACCAGCTGCATAAAGGCCAGAGAACTGTAAAAGAAGACATAAGATCTTCAGAACTAACTAGCTTTGTAATCCAATCAAACATGAAAGTACTGGTACATCCAATCAATATTTATAGCACATAAGCTATTTTGCAACAACCTAACATGTCTATGTATTGTGAGATTAAACCCTATGAGTGATCTCTAAGATAAAACTATAAAAGGCAGAAATTATGAACTTCTGTATTCAAGAGAATGAATAGTCATCACATTAATTGTCCTCAAAATGAAGAGATGTGGTGAAAGCTAGTCTGTTCTCAGGGGCTTACTTTTTTCAGTTAATGCTTATTTATGTAGCTCTAATATATATCCAACAAAAATAAAATTTAGACAACACACTTCAATGCATTTTGTAAGCCATGATAGACCGAGTATAAACCACAATTCCCATGTCGAACAGTCACATTACCTCCAAGTTGTGAACGCCAATTTTCCCATCAAATGAGGATGCTGCCACAACACCTGGTATTTTGCGGTACCAGTGAATGTCGAAGTTGCCGTTAGAGCTTGTCGGTAGCTCACTGATAATCTGCAGAAAATAATGCCAGGAACAGCAGCAGTCATAAGCCCATAAATATTATAGAAGGAATGTGTCATCGTATCTCCGCTTTCCATGCAAAAGTTATAATATTACCTCTCCGCTAACTGTATCCCAGCATATTGTTCTATTGTCCTTACCGCAAGTAAGCAAAAATGAACTATCATAGGGGCACCACGACATAGCAATTACACCTGGTCAACGGAATAATTTCAAATAGGGTAAGTATAATTAAGTGTGATTTGTGTATAAATCATCATTCATTTGATGGAGAAAACAGGAGAATCACAAGTGAAATGAAACCTTTAGAATGTCCAACAAGTTCCCTTACAGGTGCGATAGTTTTCCTCACATCCCAAACCTAGCAAATATATATGAGCTAAGTTAAAGATATAAACAGAATTGAACACGAGAAGGATCATAGTGTGGATTTAAAATGAAGTAGAGCCACCAGAACTAAACCGACTTAAGAGAGTTGATAGAATGAATATTTATTCGGATGAGAACTATGGAAAAGAAAAGTACAAAATAGACAAAATGGCCATTACTCTCAAAGAAGGAGAGTTATCATCATCTGATGCAGCAATGAGCTGGGTGGACATGTCTGGATTCCACTGCAGAACTGAACAATTCCTCCTATTTGAATCTGAAAAGCTAATTAAAACGTAGACTGAAATTTAGTAACACAAATAACATAACACACTGGTTTTCAATTGGGAGTACACAGGAAATGCAGAAGTTAGCTAAATCAGTTACCTAGTTAATGGTTTCTGGTTTCTCAAATCCCAAACAACTGCAGAGTGATACACAAAATAGTGAGTCAAACCAGTAAAAAGTCCAAGCGCTGGTAATAGACAGGGAAACTGTTACAGAAGAACCCAAATTGTCCTTTACCTGTGATCCCATTACTAGAAGCTGAGGCTAGTATATGCTGAAACTTGGGATTCCAGGTCAAGCAAGTTATTTCAGCTTGAGCGCTAGAGCCAACGTTCTGTAGGAAATTACAACAATCATTAACCAAGCAACAAAAGCTAGCATAATAATGTAGACAAACTGTTGAGAAACTAAACATGGTAATAGCACCAGAAAAAAGATGTATGTCTGAAACTAAATAACATACAATAGACGACCATAAATTTTGCTAGCACTGCAACCATCATGTCCTTCCACAAAAAAGGTTCAAAGGGATGCAGGATGTACTTCTATTTCAGTTTTTCTTTAAAATGGAGATATGAGTCATGTATTAGTCTCTCTCACTCACACCGGAAAAGGTACTAGATGTGTTAACACCCCACATCAAATGTAAAATAAATCGCATGTTGAAAGAAAGGGGTGGCAAATGCACGATTCATTTTCAGCAAAAAAAAAATCGGTAGAAAGAACATACAGGAAAGAATTTTCTCAAACAAAGACGTGAATTCCAGGCTATAAAACGTACAAATGGAAACTACTTTTAAAGCCTGCAGTAGGTACAGTTTGCAGCTCTGGTCATATTGAACTCAAGTTGAAAATGAGAATGGTGCTTTACTTAACTCAACAGCGGCTAATGTACATCTGTACTTGGCTGAATCATGCTAGGACCCTCACAAATGCACGACACAGCATCATGCTCTAGGCAAGAAAGAGGTGCAAGTAGAAGGGTTGCAGAGATCGTGCATTAGGAAGATTACTATAAGAGTAGGGATGCAATCATGTTCTAGGTCAGCAATCTATTTGCCAGACAGACGATACCTTCAGTGGCGGGAACACTTCCGGCTCGCTGGGGTTTTTGAGATCCCAGATGCGAACATCCCCTTCGTTAGCCCCTGAAGCGAGGCGATTCGGGGTGAGCTCGCTAAACTCCAATCCAGTAACCTGCCAAACCCAACACACACAATCATCAGAGCCGCGGGCACACAATTCTATCCAAGCAGCAGCGGAGGCCACTCACCGCCCCGTTGTGCTTCTCGAGCCGCGCGACCATGGCGTCCTCGGCTTGCCCCTGGGAGCTGCAGCAGCGACAAACAGATCAGGACACGAGCAGATCTCGATGGCGGGATGGGTGGAGTAGGCGGATCCGCGCGAACCTGATCATGCTGAGCGGGTTCCACACGGCAACGGAGCCGTCGCTGAGCCCCCCGGCGAGGAGGCCGAGGGAGAAGGAGTCGCCCTCGACCGCGCCCGGGCGGGACCAGCAGAGGCGGTTGAAGCGGTCGGGGGAAGGGGCCGCGGCCAGGACCTGCAGGTCCGGGGAGTCGGACTGGAAGTCGAGGCTGAAGATCTCGATGTTGGCCGACGCGGAGAATTGAAAGTCGACGGCGCCGCTCATGGTGCCGGCGGCGAGGTAGGGCGCCTCCGGCGCGAGCGCCGTCAGCGCCGCCCTCTGCGCGCTCTTGATGCACGCCATCTCCGGCGACCACCGCACCAGATCTGGGTGCCCCGCTCGCTCCCCCGCCGCGCTCCCACCGGAGGACAGAGGCGTTACACGGAGGGGTTGTAGAAAATTTTCCGCGATCTGGACTGGACGCGAGGAGTATGAAGGAGAGGTGGTGGTTCGGCGGGTGTGGGTTATGCTGGCCAAGTCGGCTCGTGCTGTTGTGCGTGCCTGGCTCGATCTGTCGCCGATCTCCGATCGGGTTAAAGCGGGGTGCGTGCGCGCTGGTTCGCGTGAGTTGGAAGGACTCGTCCGGCCGCGTCATAAGAGTGATCTCGGCCGTCGGTTTAGATCGAGTGGGTCACCGTTAACCTTTGGATTTGAAGATGCTTTACCTTTCTTTTTCTGCAAGGACGAAGAAATTTGAACTTGCATATGTCGGTCGGAGAAAATGAACCTGATCTACGCGTAGTCAGGGAGAATCTGAAGTGGATATGTGAGGTTCTTTGGACCCAGGGCTATGACCGTACTTCGTGTTTGAGGATTTTTATCATCTTCTGTTCGATTTAAGAGCAACTCCACTCATTCAATCGTTCCCACGTCCAATTCCGGTGCTTTTTAGCACCGGGCGGATGTAACATTCGGCGTGGGAACGGTTGTTTTTCACTCACGTTCCCAGCCGAAGCCGAGTTTCCGTCTTTGATCAAATTTGAACAGATACGACGAAATTTAAACGAATATAGGCGATTTTATTAAAATATAGACGAGTTCGTACATATTATGTCAATTCGGATATATGCCCGAATTTTGATTGCAGTAGGCTAAAAAAATTAAAAAACATAGAAATAACTATTACGTGATGTCGATGTCGTCGGACACGCCGTTCACATGCCGAAGTGGCAATAGAACGACGTGTAGTCGGCGTCCTATGCACCGTCGTTATTGTCGTCGTTGTCGCTGGGCGGCTGCGGGGAGGAGAGATGTCATGGTCAGTGTCGCCGCAGCGCCATAGCTATGATGAGGCTTCGGCCTCATCTTTGTCGTCGTCGTCCAGGACGATGAGTGAAGCGTCGCGCGCTGCCTGGCGCTCGGCCTGCTCGTGCAGGCGTCGTTTGGCCTCCTCCTGCTCCTGGTCCAGGGTACGCGTCAGGGGCCGACATCGGCGGCACGTCGTTCAGCGAGTGCTACATCGCCATTTTGAGGACGAACTCGTTCTCGTCGACGGGAATGGCCTAGTCCACCGGCTCCGTCTTCGGTGTGTGATGCCTCGTCTTCGACAGTCGAAGGTGGCCGATTGACGACAACGACGCACGGTCTTCGTTGATGACGATGTCGCGTGACCTCGTCCTCAGCAGCGAACGCGCAGGCGACTCTGTCTCCCTGAATAGATAGAGATGTCGCCTAGAATGGTGAATAGGCAATTTTAAAACTATTACGATTTTGGCTCAATAGAATGCGGAATTAAACTAATGTTTAATTTACAAGCACAAAACCTAAATACACTAGGCTTAACTAAGTGCACCAACAAGTTAAGCTAAGCAAGATAACACAAGATAAATATACCACAAGTGATAAGCAATATATAAGCAATTCAAGTACGTTGGCTATCACAAGGAAAGTAAAGTCGAGTATAGAGATAACCGAGACACGCGGAGACGAAGATGTATTCATATATTCTCTTATAAAAAGGTACGCCACGTTGGAGAGGTGTGGGATTTCACGAAGAATTTCCCAACCCCACGAAGGCTCATCTTCTTCTTCGAGTCTATCCCACGAAGGAATAGGCCATTTCTTTATGGCTAACTTTTCCTCCACTCTAGAGATGGCAAACTTCACAACCACTTCACAAGCTCCACGCAGGAAAAGTCCGGGTCTCTTCACAATCTTCCATGAAGAGGACACCGCGGAACCAACCGACAAGCCAACTAGAAGGTCACCCTCTAAGAGTAACAAGCTCACGGTCTCGCACTCGAACAAATCGTAATGGAGAGCTCAACACTTATGCAAGAATGCAAAGTAAGAACACCAAGGATGCTCAAATCCTTCACTCTCAAATACCACCAAAACAACAAATGCTAGGAGGAAATTAGAGAGGAAAAACAATGGTCAAAATCAACCAATAACTTCAAGATCAAGATCTCCTCTTCCAAAGCCCTCAAACTTCATAGTCCGGTGTGGGAGTCGGTTGGACCGGATCCACAACCGGGATGAAACAAACTTCATGAAAAACACAATAACTTTTGCATCCAGACTCCGATTTTGATGATCTTGGGCTTGTTTTGACGAGGATAACAAACTCTACAATATGGTGCATAAAAACATCATAATCCAACAAAGAAGGATAGAACCAAATGAATAAAGGTATGAAGCCTCCCTATAAGAAGAACCGGTAAAACCTACAAGCTCGAAAACGCAATAGAAGATGCATATGAATTCCATTTTCAATGAACTTGGGCTTGTTGAAGAGCTAGCAACAAGATCAAGAACCTCACATGGAGAAACATGAAGAAGAAACAAAATAGGAAGATGCAAAGTATGCAAAGGATTGAGCTCCCTAAGACAATGTGATCAAGTTACCCAACCAAAGCCCCTCTTGATAGTGCGACTATCTATCTTATAACCCGGTCTCCCAACAACCACCTTGAGACCGGTAAAAGGAAAACCTAGCAAGGCTATACCTTTGCCTTGTGCATCCCGCTTGATCTTGATGACAACGCTTCAAACTCCATCCAAGTCGGAATGCATCACTTGATCATTGTTGCTTCGTGAAGACTCATAATTTGTTCCCCCATACAACATTATGGGATAGCTTCATTAAGACACGTCTTCACATGTCTATTATCACCAATATGGACGACAAGATTAAAGCAAATGATCTTCTCGAGATGATTATCTTGAACTTTCCCTTCTCAACCTTAATGACGATCACCACTTCATGCCATCCTCTCATGGGCTATATGAAATCTTCACTTTTAAAGCATTGATACGTCCAAAACGTATCTACTTTCCCGAACACTTTTGCTATTGTTTCTCCTCTAAACTTGTGTGATTTGGATACAACTAACACGGACTGACGCTGTTTTCAGCAGAATTACCTTGGTATCTAGTTTTTGTGCAGAAAATCAACTATCAGGAAAAATCCCGGAAAATATGCCAAAAATCCTATTTCACAAGAAGACTCACGGAGCCAGAAGACGAGACGGAGGAGGGCCACGAGGGGCCCACACCACCTGGCCACGCGTGCCAGGCTAGGCCGCGCCTAGGGGTGGTGTGGCCGCCTCGGTCACCCCCTCGGCCTCCCTCTTTGACTTAAAAACCCAAGGGGGGTTCGACGTTTTTCCAGAAACATCCCCGGGGTTAGGGTTAAACAAACCTCGGATTAACCTCCGAGATAAACTTAACTCCAACCTTAGAGACTCACAATATATGATTCGGTAACATTACAGAACACAAGGATTCAACAAGCATAAGTTTAAACTCTTAATAGAGTACGATATCAGATTATTACAAACCAGGGGTCACAAACCCATCATTACACCAAACAGCGAAAGCGAATTATGTTGTTCTACACAACAAACTTAACAAAGGACCTAAGAGGCCATAAACATAAGCGACGTCCAATCCATAGTCCTCAGGATGCTACCTGGGACCCTCAACTACTCGTCGATGTCAACGTAGAAGCCACCTTTGGTTGCAGCTAGATCATCTGAAGAAAAACAACAATAGTGCAAGGCTGAGTACGAGAATGTACTCCGCAAGACTTAGATAACTTAGAATCTACATGCTCTGGCTAGAAAAGCTTTCTCTCAATTTTCTTTGCATAAATCCAACTTTGTTTGTAAACAAGAGAGAGAAAAGAGGCTCGTCAAAACAGGGTAAGAGAGCGACGACTCCATCTTGAACATCTGAACTTGTTAACCAAGTACATCTGAACTCCTCATCTAGGATCACCCCCTCGAACCTCCGAGGAAGCATCCTTAAGCACACGTGGATCAACAAGTTTTACTTATAGTTAATGTTATCTATGATCTTAGAATTCGGTCACCAAGCGTTCATAACCGTGAACACAGCTTTTCGAAATTATTTAACCCTGCAGGGGTGTACAACTTTACCCACACATACCAACCGACTCTTAGTGCCAAATATTATTAGCCCTCTTCCTTGGAGGGCCGACAGAGGGTGGTTGACCACAACCTTTACCTTGCTTTCGTCGAGACCATGAGTCACACCCTAAGGAGGGTTCCGCCGTAACGGGTCAAATCCTGAAGCCGGTCCCTAGATATGTGAGGCAAGGTTGGTTTACCAGGGGCTCCATCGACCCCAAGCAACCCCGACCACGCTTACCTACCTGTTATGATGCACCTCCTTCGCCTCCTCTTTCGAAAACATTTTCAATGCGTATGCCAAATGGAAAGCCCGAACTATATGACTCAAGGAATCTATTAGGAAATTTAGTTAATCGAGGGGTTCCCAAGCCCCGTGTGGTTGTACGCTCATCTCGTTTCCAAAGGCAAGAACTCGGTTCCTAGTGGTGGCGAGCATAGGACTACAAAAACCACACCCAACGTGGCCTCCCATACAAGCCTTAGCATATTTACCGGTCACCTTTGATGACCCACAAGTATAGGGGGTGTATCGCAGTATTTTCGATAAGTAAGAGTGTGGAACCCAACGAGGAGCAGAAGGTGCTGGCTAGTGGTATGGGTCAGGAATTCTCTGCAAATGCTTAGCAAACGGATTTTTAGGGGTTTTTGATAAAGCAAGTAAACGAAGTACAAGTAAATAAAAGACAGTAGGAATAAATGCAGCAAGTGGCCCAATCCTTTATGCAGCAAAGGACAAGCCGGTTGTATTACTTAAGATGACCAAACGTTCTCGAGGACACATGGGAAGACTGTCAAGTGCTTTCGCTTCATATAGTTGATTAACCTTCTTTAGCTTGCTAAGTGTTGTGTGGGTGAACCTGTGCTAATGTACCGACCTTTCTAGGACTAATACATACTTGTGATTATACCCCTTGCAAACATCCGTAAGTACAAGAAAGTAATTAAGGTAGAAACCTAACCACAGCTTTAAACTCTAAGACCCTTACGTCCCTTGTGCAATGGTTTCCTAACGGGGGTTCAGGTTTCTGTCACTCCGGCAACCCCTACGATTAGTAGCCAAATACACAATGCATTCCCCTAGGCCCATATAGGTGAAGTGTCATGTAGTCGGCGTTCACATGACACCACTAGAAGAAGTACACCACAACTTAAATATCAAACTATTGAATCTTTCTCAACACAACTCCACTACTAACAACATGACTTCTCCCATGTCCTCAAGAACAAAACGAACTACTCACAAGACATCATATGGATCATGATCAGAGATGGAATAATGATGTATAACAATTTGAACATGAAGAATAATTCAATGGTTCACTCAATAGCATCAACTACAAAGAGTAATCAACACCGGGAAAGCTTCCCCTATGAACTATGCAAGATTCAACTCAATTGTTACAGCAATATGGATATGGTGATGAGGGTGCTGATTGTCGTGGTGGTGTCACGGCAGATGTCATGGATAGGCTAAAGGTGGGGCCAATATGCACTAGAGGAATCCAGGGAGGGATAGTGTGGTGATTCCACACACAAATGCTTTGTATTCTCCAAGTTCACTAAGTTTGTAGTTGCTCCTTGAGCTGTATTGGGGAGAGGAGGAAGGAGAAGCTCTCTTACTCTCACCACAACTTTCACCCCAGGAACCAACTACTCACTTGCCAACCCCCTCTACAGAGGCCCTAGCGCTCCTTATATAGGGGAAGCTAGGTTCCCAGTTAGGGCATATGTGGACGCATATTCCAAGGAATATGCCTCTCCCAAAATAGCAAAACGACCGGGTTTCCTTTTGCCGGCGTAAGCCATGCATAGGCTACGTAAGCCTCTGCGGCGTCGGCGTCAGCCGACATAGGCTACGTCACCTTTATCGGCCACGCCTCGCTGGTCCCTCCCTCTGTTCGCTTCGCTCATGCTCCAGTGCGCAGAGGTCACCTTTTGACCAGCGAGATACCTTCCTTCTCTTGCAAGCTTGGTATGATCCGGCCCTGTGGGTACCTGCATAAAAATTACAAATAGCCTGCCGGGATACGACATACATCGGCCGGGACTCAGTTAGGTGGACATCCTCCGGGCCGGGTTACTCCGTAAGTCGGCCTGCCATGAGGTGCACGGCCAGCTTTCGCTTTGACCTTGCCCTACCTCGGCTAACTCGGCCTCTATACCCCGGTGTGACCCTATCCGGAGGTATCCCCCCAACATTAGTCCCCGAAGCTAGTACGGTCTTAGCAACTTTAGATGCTAAGGCCACGGCAGGTTCAATCTTTTTGCTCCCTTTTCCGAGTTACTTTGTAGCTCGGATCCCGCGGCGTAGCATTCCCTTGGCACATTTCGAGTTATCACTTGCTTGTCAGGCTACCCTTCAGTTTTCCGGGTTATCCTTCCTTCTCTCGTACGCTTCCCCACGTCCTACGTGGAGGGTAATCATCATCTTGCCTCATTTTAAGGGCCTGTGCCAGTTACTGTTCTTATTGTCAGGAGTTACTATTGCAAACGTCGCGTCGTGGCCGCCTCCTCGTTAACCGCATCACCACATCGCGTCATGGGATCCCCTATTTCCTGTGGCCCTTCCTATGGCTCGGCTCTGGTTGGTTGATCCGGCTGATACACAGCC
Organism: Avena eriantha; assembly: GCA_910589775.1. NCBI lineage: Eukaryota > Viridiplantae > Streptophyta > Magnoliopsida > Poales > Poaceae > Avena > Avena eriantha. The sequence continues at coordinate 73,495,986 of OU342741.1, forward strand.
ACATCGTGTGGCCTCGATGCACAACACGATCCCACTACCCATCACTGGGGCGTGGTTAAATAGGGATGGGGACGCGCCCCTTGGGTGTTTTCCCCTTCTCGCGCCCCTTAGCCTCTCTGCCTCTTCTTCTTCCTTGCGACAGCGCCGCCGTTGCCGCATCTGCTCTGCAGCGCCGCCGCCACACCGTGCTTTCTCGCACAAGCCTCGATGCCGCTCCCGTGCTGCTTCAACGTCATGGGTCCGCGCCAATCCAAGCCCCTGCCCCCACCTCCGATCGAGCCGGTGAGGATAGCGACTTGGAAATGACCGAGGAGGAGCTCGTCGTCGTCGAAGAAGAGATGGAGGAGGAGGGGGAAACCCTGGAGCGCGGAGCCTGGGCCGGTTCTTGGGTATGCCAAGATGATTTGGACTTGCTCTACCGCACCCGCCGCATTCCCGAGGGGGTGATTTCTCGTCTTGCCTCCGAGGAGCTCTCTCCCTCACCCAATCCCGGTGAGTTCGTTGTCTTCCTCTCTCACTTCCAGCGCGGCTTCGGCCTGCCAGTGAGTGATTTCTTCCACGATTTCATCAACATCTACGAACTCCAACCCCACCATCTTCCGGCGAACGCCATTACATCCCTTTCTTCCTTCGCCTCCGCCATAGAAGGATACCTCGGCCTGTGGCCCACCAAAGAGCTCTGGATCCGGTTCTTCGGTCTGCGAAGGAACATTGTTCCGGATAAGCTGCGTGCTCTAGAGGACAAGCATGTGACCCAATGTGGTGCGCCTCCATCTCACCTTGGAAGCAATCTGTTTTTCCCCGGGTCACAGGGCTTGAATCTTGCAAGGGTTGGGCCCGAACCTTCTTCTATGTGAGGAATGGAACGGATGAGGATTTGATCCGGTTGCGCCCCTTTGCAATGGGTCCTCCTAACCCGGATCTATGGGACCGGGTTCCCAAGAAACCAACTGTCCTGGCGAATCAGGTCAACAAGCGGTTCCAGGAGCTGAAGAATCTAGGGTTGTGCAACGAGGATGTGATGATCACGTTCGTCCGCAGCCGGATTTCCCCCTTTCAAAAGCACACGCACAAACTTTTCCATATGAGTTGGCGACTTAACCCCAACCGGACCTTCTCCTTCGAATTAAGTAACACTGAGATATTCCGTCGGGTCAAGGCCCTCTTCACGACCGACAAGGACTTCAACGCTGAGTGGGAGTGGGGGCTGGAGCATTACTGCCGGGACAAGCCTCCTCCTGCGGTAAGTCTCATTACCCCAACTTTCTTCGAATTATATCCTATGTCGGAGCATGCTGTTTATTTGACCCCTTTGCATTTCCTTTTAGTTGTTTCTTCAGCAGACCCTCGAAGATGGCACCGAGCCTTCCCTCAAATGGGGGAAGGATTGACTTGTTCCCGACGAGGAGGAGCTAGATCAGGAAATGTTCCTGCCTACCCCGGACGCAACCAAGCGACCCACTGGTAACTTCTCTTCCTGAAGGAATTGGCCTGACGATGAGGATGATTCCGACATTGAAGTGGTGGAGGTATTTAACGCGGTGCCCCTTTCTTACGTCCGGCTTCAGCTAACCTGGCTGCGTAGATCCATGAAGATCCTCCTCTCGCTACGGGTGAGCCGGTTCCTGCCGCGTCTAAGAAATGGGCAGCTACCTCGGCTGCTTCTTCCAAGCCTCCCTAAGCAACCAAACGGCGGAAGAAGTCCGCTGACAAGGCCGACACCAAGCCTCCGGCTAAGGCCATAGTCCGGAGAGCTCGAAAGCCCAAGGAGCCTTTGACTTCTGACGAGTAAGTCACTTTCTATAACTTGTCCAATTCTCTGCTTCATGCTTCTCTGTCTATATGCCTTTCTTTTTGTTGTAACACGTTATTCGTCGTTTAATTTGATAGAGCTGTCGTGGAGGTTCCACAGAGCAGCTCCAGCATGGCTTCATCTTTCCGGCGTTCCCCATCTCCCCCTCGTGGTGATGACAGACGCCCGCTGAGCCCAATTCAGGAGGGTTCAGCGACTGCTCTGGGTCATAACCCACCTCGTCCAGAGGAGGGCAACCTCGGGGCAGGGGGAAGTGGCACAGCCGAGGTAGTGGATGCTCCCAGCTCTTCATCGGCTCAGCCGCAACCTGTCACCTCCGAGGTACCAGCAGCACCAGCAGCCCCACCGTCAACACCAGCAACAGTACAAGCATCAGTACCAACACCACCACCACCACCAGCAGCACCATGAGCACCAGCAGCAACACAAGCACCGGTACCAGCACCAACTCCTTCTGCCTCGTCCGAGTCTTCCAAGACCTGGCGAGAAGACCCCACTAGCACCAAGGCTGCACCCAAGTCCAAATCTATAGCTCAAGCCTCAGCCTCCCAACAGCAACCCAAGGCCAAGAAAGGCTCTGGCGCCACAAGAGCATCATCTATCGAGGCTGGACAGCGCACCCTTGCGTCCATGCTGCCAAAGAAAGACGTCTCCTCCGGGTCAGCTGGCAGCAAACAACTTGCACTACATACCAGCCCTGCTGCCGCCCAAGTTGCGAGAAGGGAGGCCCATGCCAAAGGCTTGGTCACGCCACACATGCTTAGTGGAGAGATCTATCCTCCAGGTTTGATCGAATACGTCGATAATTGGAACAAGGCGGGATTCGTCGGTCCAAACGACGATCTCCCAGAGAAGTTTGGGCCTGCCGAATTCAGCGCACAAATGAACACAGCAGCCAAGGCTATTAACCTTGCTGGCCGGATGATGGAGGTACACTACTTTGTCTTTTCTTTAATACGCACAAGTGCTTAGAGACATATCCATTATCCCCGAGCCTCCGGGGGAGTAACTTGTTACTCGGCCGGATGCTCCTTAGAGAACTAGCATAGCTCCTTAGTAGCTTCGAATATGCACACACCTAGAGCCGGGTTAAGTTCCACTTGACCTGGATTTTGTACACTTCGAATTTGCACACACCTAGAGCCGGGTTAAGCTCCACTTGGCCCGGATTTTGTACACTTCGAATATGCACACACCTAGAGCGGGGTTAAGTTCCACTTGGCCCGGATTTTGTACACTTCGAATATGCACACACCTAGAGCCGGGTTAAGTTCCACTTGGCCCGGATTTTGTACACTTCGAATATGCACACACCTAGAGCCGGGTTGAGTTCCACTTGGCCCGGATTTTGTACACTTCGAATATGCACACACCTAGAGCCGGGTTAAGTTCCACTTGGCCCGGATTTTGTACACTTCGAATATGCACATAGCTGAGCGGACTTTGCTCTTTTCAGATCACTACCAATCGTCGAACTGCTGAGTTTCAGCGCCTCCTGGACTCACACAAGGTGTTGCTCGAAACACACTATGCTTCTTGCTGAGTTCGAGAAAAGGGGTAAGTTTTCTCCTCGACTTTTCCCCCATCTTTCTTTGTCTTTTCCTGCCAAACTAATTTGTCATTCGGATTGTACAGCTGGAGTGGAGGCCGAAAATACAATTATGAGAAAAAACTTGGACCAGATAAAAGGTAACTCGCTTTGGTTACTCAGTTTCCGTGCTTTCTTTCCTTTCTCTTGGGCTCGGCAGATATTCATACCTCGTCTCTACCGGGTCAACAAATCGCTGCAGCATCCCTTGAAGATAGTGTGCCTGTGCCTGATATGATGCTGCATTTTCTCGAACAAGCAGGACAACATTAGGCCGAGCTCAAGAAGAAGGATGATGAGCTTGCCAAGCTCAAAGCAGAGATGAAAAAACTCAAAGAGCTCCACAAGACTGAGATGGACAAGGCTGGCCAAGACTTCACTGAAAAGCAAGAACGTCTTAACCTTCAACTTGCTAAAGATCAAGAATTGCTGAAGGAGGCCGACGTCAAGCTTGACTCGGCAAATGTTGAACTCGAGCAGCTCCGGAAGAGGCGTGCTGATTGCACCAAAGAGCTGACCCGGATCCATAGCCATATTTCTCGTAAGCTCTTTTCCTCCCGCCGACATGTATTTCTCCGGGTTAAACTTCTTTGCTTATTTCACCTACTCTGTTTCCAGGCAAATTCCTAGAGGGCGATGCCATTGCGGCTACTACAGTTGCCAAGTTTCGCCAGCAGAGGGGTACCCCAACTGGTCCTGGCTCTAAGGGTATTCCTTATGACATGGAGGACCTGCTGGTCAACTTATCCTCCCGAATTGAAATTATCAAGAACTATGGTTCGGGCCTCTTGGATTCATCCATCCGGATCTTCCATGCACTTTGGCCCGACGAGGATGCTCCGGAGGGATCCACTTCTTTGATCAACAAGTTGATGGACTGCGAGACCCAGCTCGACCTCTGGAGGGAATCCGCCACTCGTGCTGGAGCTGATACTGTCCTCCACTTTGTGCTTACTTGGTATGAGAAGCTGGACTTGAAGCTCCTCGAGCGCTTGCGCACTGGTTCCAAGTGGTCAAGCGATCCGGATTGGGTTGCTCGGCGCAAGGCTTGTGCCCACAACCTCATCCAGTTCGCTCCTGTCCACCAGTGGAACGAAGGACCAAGCTTCCTCGGCGCCGCTGATGACGAATACGTTGAAGATGATTCGGGCAATGAGGAAGAGGACGAAGCCTCGAATCTAGAAGATAACGAAGATGATGACGAGACTGAAGCCGGAGTTCCACCTGCTGGCGCCGAGTTACCTCCTCCTGCTGCTGCTGCTCCTTGAGCATAAAAAACACTTTGAAATTTATCAGATCCCCAGTATGCAGGGTCAGATGTATTAAGCACACTGATTATGTTTTGCCACTAAATTGTTCACACCGGATTTAACTTGGGCGTAGTCCCCGAGTTTCATTTTCTTGTTTCTTCAATTTCCTGGCTCGGCTCGTGTCTACCTTGATTCGGTTTTATGACTCACGAGTCCGAGTTTCAAAAAATGACTTAACAATACTTGGAAACTTTAGGATCAGCTCAAAATAATTAGCATTGTAAAGGTAAATTAAACATAGGGTTTGTTGGAGATATGCCCAAGAGGCAATAATAAAAGTGGTTATTATTATATCTTTGTGTTTATGATGAATGTTTACATCCCATGCTATAATTGTATTATTAGGAAACACTAATACATGTGTGTTTTGTAAACATAAAAGAGTCCCTAGTAAGCCTCTTGTTGAACTAGCTTGTTGATTGATTGATGATCATGGTTTCCTGATCATGGACATTAGATGCGATTAATAACAAGGTTATATCATTAGGAGAATGATGTGATGGACACACACCCATAGTAAGCGTAGCATAAAGATCAAGTCATTAAGTTCGTATTGCTATAAGCTTTTAAATGCATAGTAACCTAATCCTTCGACCATGAGGTTGTGTTAATCACCATCACCGGATGGGTACTTTGATGACATCAAACGCCGCTTCGTAACTGGGTGGTTATGAAGGTGTCATTGGGTATTCTGAAAGTATGTGTTGAAGCGCATGGACCAAGATTGGGATTTGTCCATCCATATGATGAATAGATATGCTCTGGGCCCCCTCGGTGGAATGTCATCTAGTTAGCTTGCAAGCATGTGACTGGGTCACAAGGGATGACATATCACAGAACGAGTAAAGAGTACTTGTCAGTAACGAGGTAGAACTAGGTATGGAGATACTGATGATCAAACCTCGGATAAGTAGAGTATCGCGAGACGAAGGGAATTGGTTTCGTATGTTAATGGTTCAATCGATCACGAAGTCATCGTTGAGTATGTGGGAGCCGTTGTGGATCTCCAGATCCCGCTAATGGTTATTGATCGGAGAGGTGTATCCGTCATGTCTACATATTCATGAACCATAGGGTGACACACTTAAGGTTCGAAGTTGTTTTAAGTAGATATGGAATGTGCGTTGGAGACCGAATGTTGTTCGGAGTCTCGGATTGGATTCGGGACATCATGAGGAGCTCCGGAATTGTCCGAGGAGTAAGATTCATATAATGGGGATCTTTTTCTGAGTTAGGAAATGTTCCGGAGTGTTTGTATGGGGATTCTAGAAGGTTTCGGAATGTTCCGTAAGGTTCTAGAAGATATTTTGGAGTTTATTTGAAAACCAAGATAAGATAAGATAAGGGAAATTTAAAGAGGAGACCTCCTTGGTGTGCCGGCCCTAAGGGGTGGGCCTAGGGGTGGGAACCCTAGGCCGCACCCCTCCCTCTATATATAGAGGGGTGGAGGCGCCACCCCCCTTGCTCCTCCACTCTTGCCCCAAGCCGCCTCTCTCCTCCTCCTTCTTTCTGCTCAGGCTTAGGCGAAGCCCTGCAGAATTCTCCACTCTACCACCACCACCACGCCGTCATGCTGCTGAAATTCCGTGGAGAGATCTACTACCTCTGCTGCTCGCTGGAACGAGGAGAGGAAGGTCTGCTTCGACTCCGCACGTGTGACCGACCGCGGAAGCGCTGCCGGAACGCGGCGCCGGAAGGATCGTCCACTCGATCTTGAGATCGGCAAGTGATCGACTACATCAACCACGAGATCTAATCTCGTAACGCTTTCGTGTCTACAAGGGTTAGTACAGATCTATCTCGTTGCACATGTCTAATAGATTAGATCTTGGCTTTTATCTAGATTAGATCTGGGTTTTGTTCGTTCTTGCGATAGAATTTTTTTGTTTTCCATGCTACGAACCCATCAGTGGTATCAGAGCCGTGTCTATGCGTAGATCTGTTGCACGAGTAGAACACAATGGTGTTGTGGGCGTTGGTGCTTGTGCCGTCTTTTGCTTTGTGTACTTTGCATCTTGCGGCATGGTGGGATGAAGCGGCTCGGGCTAACCTTACATGTCATCGCACATGAGACTTGCTCCACGCTTGACGTGTAACTTGCTTTGCACAAGTGGCTTTGCGGGTGTCTGTCTCTCCCACCATAGTATATATCCAATTTACACTTTGCACTTGATAGCACTTGTATCAACGTTGTGGTTCAGTTTCGTAGGTAAGATCCGTTCTTGTTCGAAAGCCCCAAACCACGTAAAACATGCAAAGAAAATTAGAGGCGTCTAACTTGTTTTTGCAGGGGTTTTGTGATGTGATATGGCCATCATGTGATTGTGATTATATTTGATGTATGCAATGATCCTTGTTGTAATATGGCAACCGGCAGGAGCCTAATGGTTGTCTTTAATTCTGTTAAGACCTGCGTGTCTATTCATCTTGTAATAGCTTTATTCCAAGTAGTTGTAATAGTTGCTAGTGATGATGGACAACCATGAAGCGGCGCCACTGACCTTGACGCAATGCTGGTGATGATGGAGATCATGTTCGTGCTTAGATCGCGACGGTAGCATTATAAGATGATCCCTCTCACTAAATATCAAGTAATAAAGTGTTCACCCTTAGTTGGCACCGTTGCTAAGACTCGTCGTTTCGAAGCATCTCGTGATGATCGGATGTGATAGATTCTACGTGTGCATACAACGGGTGCAAGCCAGATTTGCACATGCGGAAACTAAGGTTATCTTGACGAGCCTAGCATGTACAGACATGGTCTCGAAACACGGAATACCTAAAGGTAGAGCATGAGTCATATAAATGATATGATGAACATGAAGACTGTTCGCCGATGAAACTACATCTTCTCTCGTGAAGATCGGACTTGGTGTAGTGGACTTGGTTCGTGTAATCACTAAGACAATGTGAGGGATGTTGTTTTGAGTGGGAGTTCACCTAGTTAATTTAAGAATTAAATTTGAACTTAATTTATCATAAACTTAGTCTAAACTACTTGCAAATTTGTTGTAGATTATGGCGACCCCCTCCATCAATTTCAATGCGTTCCTAGAGAAAGAAAAGATTAAGAACAATGGAAGCAATTTCACGGACTGGTTCCGTATGAAGATCGTCCTCAGGGCTGGTCAGTTGACCTATGTGCTCGAAGCACCGCTAGGTGACCCACGTGCAGATGATGCCACCGATGACATAAAGAATGTTTACGCCACTCGGAAAAATCATTACTCCACAGTTCAGTGTGCCGTCCTGTACGGTTTAGAAGCGGAGCTCCAAAAGCGCTTTGAGCACCACGACCCGTTCGAGATCATTAAGGAGCTCAGGCTAATTTTTGAGACTCGCGCGGCCATGGAGAGCTATGAGGCCTCCGAAAAGTTCTTTAACTGTAAGATGGAAGAGGGAAGCTCCGTTAGCGAGCACGTGCTCACCATGTCTGGGTATGCAAACAAGCTCCAAGAGTTGGAGATTTCGATTCCTAATGAGTTGGGGATTCACCGTCTCCTCCAATCACTGCCACCAAGTTACAAGAACTTTGTGATGAACTACAATATGCACTGCATGAACAAGACGTTGCCTGAACTATTGTCCATGCTGAAAACTGCTGAAGTGGAGATCAAGAAGGAGCACCAAGTGTTGATGGTCAATAAGACCACCAATTTCAAGATACAAGGCAAGCCTAAGAACAAGGGCAACTTCAAGAAGGACGGCAAGAAAGCTGCCGCACCTGCTAAGAAGCCCAAGGCTGGTCCTAAGCCTGAAACTGAGTGCTTCTACTGCAAGGGTGCTGGTCACTGGAAGCGTAACTGCCCCAAGTACCTGGCGGATCTAAAGAACGACAACATCAAGAAGAAAGGTATATTTGATATATGTGTTATTGATGTGTATCTTACTAGTAATCGTAGTAGTGCCTGGGTATTTGATACTGGTTCGGTTTCTCATATTTGTAACTCGAAACAGGAGCTGCGGAATAAACGAAGACTGGCAAGAGACGAGGTGACGATGCACGTTGGAAATGGATCCAAGGTTGATGTGATCGCCGTCGGCACGCTCCCTCTACATCTACCTTCGGGATTAGTTTTAAATTTGAATAATTGTTATTTGGTGCCTGCATTAAGCATGAACATTATATCTGGATCTTGTTTATTGCGAGACGGTTACTCTTTTAAGTCTGAGAATAAAGGTTGTTCGATTTATATGAGTAATATCTTTTATGGTAATGCACCTGAGATGAATGGTTTATTCTTGTTGAATCTCGATAGTAGTGATACACATGTTCACAACATAGATGCTAAACGAATAAAATTGAATGATAATTCTACATACATGTGGCACTGTCATCTTGGTCACATTGGAGTGAAGCGTATGAAGAAACTCCATTCTGATGGACTTCTTGAATCACTTGATTTTGAATCACTTGAAAGATGCGAAGCATGTCTAATGGGAAAAATGACTAAGACTCCATTCTCTGGTACAATGGAGCGAGCTACAGACTTATTGGAAATAATACATACAGATGTGTGCGGTCCAATGAGTGTAGCATCGCGTGGTGGATATCGTTATGTTCTCACTTTCACGGATGACTTAAGTAGATATGGGTATGTCTACTTTATGAAACATAAGTCCGAAACTTTCGAGAAGTTTAAGGAATTTCAAAGTGAAGTGGAAAATCATCGTAACAAGAAGATTAAGTTTCTGCGTTCTGACCGCGGAGGTGAATATCTGAGTTATGAGTTTGGCATGCATTTAAAGAAATGTGGAATACTTTCGCAGTTGACACCGTCGGGAACACCACAGCGTTGAACGTCGTAATCGAACTCTCTTAGATATGGTCCGATCTATGATGTCTCTTACAGATTTACCGCTATCGTTTTGGGGCTATGCATTAGAGACAGCCGCATTCACTTTAAATAGGGCACCATCTAAATCCGTTGAAACGACACCGTACGAATTGTGGTTTGGTAAGAAACCTAAGTTGTCGTTCCTTAAAGTTTGGGGTTGCGAAGCATATGTAAAGAAGTTACAACCTGAAAAGCTTGAACCCAAGGCGGAGAAATGCGTCTTCATAGGATACCCTAAAGAAACAATTAGGTATACCTTCTATCATAGATCCGAAGGCAAAGTTTTCGTTGCCAAGAATGGATCCTTTCTTGAGAAGGAGTTTCTCTCGAAGGAAGTGACTGGAAGGAAAGTAGAACTCGATGAGGTTATTGAACCTTCTCTCGGATTTGAGAGTAGCGCAGCACCGGAAGATGTTTTTGTGCCGCCTGCACCAATTGGAGAGGAAGCTAATGATGGTGATCATGAAACTTCGAACGAAGTTACTACTGAACCTCGCAGGTCAACGAGGGTTCGTACCACTCCTGATTGGTATGACTCCACCTTGAACGTCATGTTGGTGGACAACGCTGATGACCCTGCGACGTATGAAGAAGCTATGGTGAGCCTAGATTCCGACAAATGGCTAGAAGCCATGAAATCCGAAATGGGATCCATGTACAGAAACCAAGTGTGGACTTTGGTGGACTTACCGGATGGCCGTAAGGCTGTCGAGAACAAATGGATTTTCAAGAGAAAAACAGATGCTGATGGTAATGTTACCGTCTATAAAGCTCGACTTGTCGCGAAAGGGTTCCGACAAATTCAAGGAGTTGATTACGATGAGACATTCTCACCAGTAGCGAAGCTAAAGTCTGTGAGGATTTTGTTAGCAATTGCTGCACATTTCGATTATGAGATTTGGCAGATGGATGTCAAAACGGCGTTCCTTAATGGTGACATTGAGGAAGAGTTGTATATGGTATAACCCAAGGGTTTTGTCGATCCTAAAGATGCTGACAAGGTATGCAAACTTCAGCGCTCTATTTATGGACTGAAGCAAGCATCCCGGAGTTGGAATCAACGTTTTGATAAAGTAATCAAAAACTTTGGATTTATACAAACTTATGGAGAATCTTGTATTTACAAGAAAGTGAGTGGGAGCTCTATAGCATTCCTAGTACTATATGTAGATGACATAGTGTTGATTGGGAATGATATAGAACTTCTTAAAAGTGTCAAAGCCTATTTGAATAATAGTTTTTCAATGAAGGATCTTGGCGAAGCGGCATACATTCTAGGCATCAAGATTTATAGAGATAGATCAAGACGCCTAATAGCGCTTTCACAAAGTACATACTTAGACAAAGTTCTAAAGAAGTTTAGAATGGAAGAGAGCAAGAAAGGGTTCGTGCCCATGTTGTCAGGTAAGACCTTGAGTAAGACTCAAAGTCCAGCTACGGTAGAAGATAGAGAGAGAATGAATAATATTCCCTATGCCTCGGCCATAGGTTCTATCATGTATGCCATGCTGTGTACAAGACCGGATATAGCACATGCTGTTAGTTTGACTAGCAGATATCAAAGTGATCCTGGAATGGAGCACTGGACAGCGGTCAAGAATATCCTAAAGTACCTGAATAGGACTAAGGATATGGTTCTTTCTTATGGAGGTGATGAACAACTTGTTGTAAATGGTTACACCGATGCTAGTTGGAACACCGATCCGGATGACTCGAAGTCACAGTCGGGATACGTATTTATTTTGAATGGTGCTGCAGTGAGCTGGAGGAGTGCAAAGCAAAGCGTTGTGGCGAAATCTTCAACTGAATCGGAATACATAGCTGCTTCGGAGGCTGCACAAGAAGCCATATGGATGAAGGAATTCATTACTGAACTTGGCGTGGTTCCCAGTGCGTTGGACCCGATGGCCATCTATTGTGACAACACAGGTGCCATAGCTAATGCACAGGAGCCAAGGTCACATAGCAAGCTTAAGCATATTAAGCTACGTTTCCACGCTATTCGTGAGTATGTCCGAGATGGTGACATAAATATTTGCAAAGTACACACTGATCTGAATGTGGCAGATCCGTTGACTAAACCTCTCCCTAGGGCAAAGCATGACCAACACTAGAACGCCATGGGTGTTAGGTATATTACCATGTAATCTAGATTATTGACTCTAGTGCAAGTGGGAGACTGTTGGAGATATGCCCAAGAGGCAATAATAAAAGTGGTTATTATTATATCTTTGTGTTTATGATGAATGTTTACATCCCATGCTATAATTGTGTTATTAGGAAACACTAATACATGTGTGTTTTGTAAACATAAAAGAGTCCCTAGTAAGCCTCTTGTTGAACTAGCTTGTTGATTGATTGATGATCATGGTTTCCTGATCATGGACATTAGATGTGATTAATAACAAGGTTATATCATTAGGAGAATGATGTGATGGACACACACCCATAGTAAGCGTAGCATAAAGATCAAGTCATTAAGTTCATATTGCTATAAGCTTTTAAATGCATAGTAACCTAATCATTCGACCATGAGGTTGTGTTAATCACCATCACCGGATGGGTACTTTGATGACATCAAACGCCGCTTCGTAACTGGGTGGTTATAAAGGTGTCATTGGGTATTCTAAAAGTATGTGTTGAAGCGCATGGACCAAAATTGGGATTTGTCCATCCATATGATGGATAGATATGCTCTGGGCCCCCTCGGTGGAATGTCATCTAGTTAGCTTGCAAGCATGTGACTGGGTCACAAGGGATGACATATCACAGAACGAGTAAAGAATACTTGTCAGTAACGAGGTAGAACTAGGTATGGAGATACTGATGATCAAACCTCGGATAAGTAGAGTATCGCGAGACGAAGGGAATTGGTTTCGTATGTTAATGGTTCAATCGATCACGAAGTCATCGTTGAGTATGTGGGAGCCGTTGTGGATCTCCAGATCCCGCTAATGGTTATTGATCGGAGAGGTGTATCCGTCATGTCTACATATTCATGAACCATAGGGTGACACACTTAAGGTTCGAAGTTGTTTTAAGTAGATATGGAATGTGCGTTGGAGACCGAATGTTGTTCGGAGTCTCGGATTGGATTTGGGACATCATGAGGAGCTCCGGAATTGTCCGGGGAGTAAGATTCATATAATGGGGATCTTTTTCTGAGTTAGGAAATGTTCCGGAGTGTTTGTATGGGGATTCTAGAAGGTTTCGGAATGTTCCGTAAGGTTCTAGAAGATATTTTGGAGTTTATTTGAAAACCAAGATAAGATAAGATAAGGGAAATTTAAAGAGGAGACCTCCTTGGTGTGCCGGCCCTAAGGGGTGGGCCTAGGGGTGGGAACCCTAGGCCGCACCCCTCCCTCTATATATAGAGGGGTGGAGGCGCCACCCCCCTTGCTCCTCCACTCTTGCCCCAAGCCGCCTCTCTCCTCCTCCTTCTTTCTGCTCAGGCTTAGGCGAAGCCCTGCAGAATTCTCCACTCTACCACCACCACCACCACGCCGTCATGCTGCTGGAATTCCGTGGAGAGATCTACTACCTCCGCTGCTCGCTGGAACGAGGAGAGGAAGGTCTGCTTCGATTCCGCACGTGTGACCGACCGCGGAAGCGCTGCCGGAACGCGGCGCCGGAAGGATCGTCCACTCAATCTTGAGATCGGCAAGTGATCGACTACATCAACCACGAGATCTAATCTCGTAACGCTTTCGTGTCTACAAGGGTTAGTACAGATCTATCTCGTTGCACATGTCTAATAGATTATATCTTGGATTTTATCTAGATTAGATCTGGGTTTTGTTCGTTCTTGCGGTAGAATTTTTTTGTTTTCCATGCTACGAACCCATCAGGGTTAGTCCGAACAATAAATGTCGGCTTGATTACGTTCCTTTCCTTAGTCGTTTTTCCTATGCTACGCATTTCCAAACTTGTTCTCTTGCTCGCCATGAAGCCAATTCTTATTGGACATCAGCAAGTCGAAGAGTTGAGTTTTTGGTGCTCACACATTACTAATCCGGCTTAGGTAGGAATAACTTAAGCTAGCCGACATAAAAATAAATAACAAACAAATAATACAACAAATATTACTAAGGCAGTCCTCGAGTTACTGCCCGAGGTGCCAAGATTTCATTGAATAAACTCATTGCCGGCATACATACCGACATATGAGAAACACGGATACACACACTTCTTTGTTAAGTATAGAATGGACGCACTAGGGCTACATTCCATGAACGCTTAGATTCCTCACCGGACCTGTCTGCCTTGTTCTTCTCCTGTGGTTGTGCATCAATGAGATAATAAGAGTCATTGTGCAATGCTTTGCTCACAATGAATGGCCCTTCCCATGGGGGGGATAACTTATGCATGCCAGCAGTACATTGTACCAGCCGGAGTATCAGATCACCTTCCCGGAAAACTCGGGGGTTTACTTTCCGGCTATGATAGCGTCGGAGATTTTGCTGATATATGGCGGATCTGGACAATGCCAATCCTCTCGCTTCTTCCAGCAGAGCAACATCATTTTGCTGGGCTTCTCGCACTTCGGCTTCTGTGTATTGGGTGACCCTAGGCGAATCATGCTCTATGTCGGCTGGTAATACAGCTTCTGCCTCATATACCAGAAAAAATGGCGTATAGCATGTTGATCGATTCGGAGTTGTTCTTAAACTCCACAGTATCGTTGGTAGTTCTTCTATCCAGCACCCCGCTGATCTTTGCAGTGGCTCAATGAGCCGGGGTTTTATCCCGGATAAAACTAATCCGTTGGATCTTTCCACTTGTCCGTTCGATGCGGGGTGGGCTACTGAAGCAATGTCCAGCCGGATCTTTTTATCCTAGCAGAATCGTGCAAATGCTCCTTCAGCGAAATTAGTGCCGTTATCTGTTATGATACTATGGGGGTAGCCATATCTCAGGATGATATCTTTGATGAATGTCACGGCTGTAGCTCCATCACATTTTCTTATCGGCTTTACTTCAATCCATTTTGTAAACTTGTCAACCATCACCAAGATATGGGTCATGTTTCCTCTTGCCGGCTTGAATGGGCGAACCATATCCAAACACCACACAACAAATGGCCAGGTAATTGGTATGGTCTTGAGCTCTGACATTGGCATGTGTGTCTTGGTAGCGTATCTCTGACAACCATTGCATTTTCTTACTAGATCCTCTGCTTGCTCCAAGGCACTTGGCCAGTAAAATCCATGCCGGAAATCTTTTGCCACTAAGGCTCTGGATGAGGCATGATGCCCACATTCCCCTTGATGTATATCTCGGAGGATGTCAAGCCCTTCTTCCGGGTCAACACACCGTTGCAGGACATTCGTGACACTCCTCTTGTATAGTTCTGCATTGATAATCGTGTATGCCTTTGCGCGCCTCTGAATTTGCCTTGAAAGTACTTCTTCATTGGGCAAAGATCCATCCTTCAGGAACTGGAATATGTGCAGTGCCCAAGCTGGTATAGCTCGCACCGGAAACACACCCTCGTCAATCTCCATTTGGTCAACTGACATAACCTCTGCCGGGTCAAGCTGCGTAGTCCCCGGGTTTGCTGAACCACTTCCCACATCAATTTCTGATGGGTTCGTAGCATGGAAAACAAAAAAATTCTACCGCAAGAACGAACAAAACCCAGATCTAATCTAGATAAAAGCCAAGATCTAATCTACTAGACATGTGCAACGAGATAGATAGGAACTAACCCTCGTAGATCCAAAAGCGTTAACGAGATTAGATCTCATGGTTGATGTAGTCGATCACTTGCCGATCTCAAGATCGTGTGGACGATCCTTCCGGCGTGGCGTTCCGGCAGCACTTCCGCAGTCGGTCAAGTGGACGATCCTTCTGGCGCCGCGTTCGGGCAGCGCTTCCGCAGTCGGTCACACGTGCGGAGTCGAAGCAGACCTTCCTCTCCTCGTTCCAGCGAGCAATGGAGGTAGTAGATCTTCTCCACGGAATCCCAGCAGCACGACGGCGTGGTGGTGGTGGTGGAGTAGAGAATTCTGCAGGGCTTTGCCTATGCCTGTGCAGAAGAAAGGAGGAGGAGAGAGGCGGCAGAGATTGGGAGTTATGGAGCAGGGGTGGAGGGGGCGCCCCTGCCCCTCTATTTAAGGGGGGTGAGGCGCCATGGGAGGGGGAGTCCTTGTAGGACTCCCCTCCCTCTAGGGCCGGCGGATTGGGGAGTGGGGGGAGGAGTCCTCCCCCACGACTCCTAGTCTTGACCCACCAGGACTCCTTGATCCCTTCCTTGGTTTTCAAGCAAACTCCAAGAAACCTTCCAGAACCTTCCGGAACATTCCGAAACCTTCTAGAACCCTCATACAAATACTCCGGAACATTTCCTAACTCAGAAAATGATCCCCAATTTATGAATCTTATTCTCCGGACCATTCTCGATCTCCTCGTGATGTCCCGAATCCAATCCGAGACTCCGAACAACATTCGGTCTCCAACGCATATTCCATATCTACTTAAAACAACTTCAAACCTTAAGTGTGTCACCCTACGGTTCGTGAATATGCAGACATGACAGAGACACATCTCCTATCAATAACCATCAGCGGGACCTGGAGATCCATAATGGCTCCCACATACTCAACGATGACTTCGCGATCGATTGAACCACTTACATACGAAACCAATTCCCTTTGTCACGCGATACTATACTTATCCGAGGTTTGATCGTCAGCATCTCCATACCTAGTTCTACCTCGTTACTGGTAAGTACTCTTTACTCGTTCCGTGATATGTCATCCCTTGTGACCCAGTCACATGCTTGCAAGCTAACTAGATGACATTCCATCGAGAGGGCCCAGAGCATATCTATCTGTCATATGGATGGACAAATCCCAATCTTGGTCTATGCACTTCAACACATACTTTCAGAATACCCAATGACACCTTTATGACCACCCAGTTACGAAGCGGTGTTTGATGTCATCAAAGTACCCATCCGGTGATGGTGATTAACATAACCTCATGGTCGAAGGATTAGGTTACTATGCATTTAAAAGCTTACAGCAATACGAACTTAATGACTTGATCTTATGCTACGCTTACTACGGGTGTGTGTCCATCACATCATTCTCCTAATGATATAACCTTGTTATTAATCACATCCTTATGTCCATGATCAGGAAACCATGATCATCAATCAATCAACAAGCTAGTTCAACAAGAGGCTTACTAGGGACCCTTACATGTTTACAAAACACACATGTATTAGTGTTTCCTAATAATACAATTATAGCATGGGATGTAAACATTCATCATAAACACAAAGATATAATAATAACCACTTTTATTATTGCCTCTTGGGCATATCTCCAACAATTTCCATGGGCACAGCTCCGGACTCCGGATTGGCCGGTATACATATTGACTCGGACTCTGGGGATGGCCTGATAGATGGCTTTCTGAGGTTTTCTAGTGCTACACCTGGTGGGATCGCTTGTCGAGTTGATCCGAGCTTCGACAGTACGTCGGCAGCCTCATTTTCTAGCCGAGGTACATGGTGAAACTCACATCCCTCGAAGTATCCTGATATCTTCTGCACATGAAATCTGTATAATGCCATGTTTACATCTAAAGCATCCCATTGCCCTGAGACTTGCTGAACCACCAAATCTGAGTCACCGAAGCACTGGATCTGATGTATTCCAATTTCTTTTGCTACTTTGAGTCCATGTACAAGTGCTTCATATTATGCAAAATTGTTTGATGCAGCGAAGTGGATCTGCATCACATATTTCAGCTAGTCTTTCTTGGGAGAGGTAAGCACAACTCCGACACCTAACCCGGTTTTGGTTTTTGATCTGTCAAAATGCATTCTCCAGTAATTTGTATCTGGCAACGGTGGTTCATATTGCATCTCGGCCCAATCTACGAAAAAGTCGGCCACTGCGTGAGACTTGATCGCATCTCTCCTATCATATTGTGGAGCATAAGGGGCTAGCTCAATTGCCCATTTTGCATTCCGGCCGCTTGCATCCTTGTTGCTCATTATCTCAGATATGGGGGCTTCACATATCACTTTGATGGGGTGCTCTTCAAAATAGTGCTTTAGCTTCTTTGCTGTCGTATATACACCATATGCCATCTTCTGATAGTGAGGATAATTTTGTTTTGACGCTGATAATACCTCGCTCAGGTAGTAGACTGGCCTTTGCACTGACTTACCCTCTTCATCGCACTCTACCACTACTACTGCACTTACAACTCGGTTGGTTGCGGCTATGTAGAGCAAAATTGGCTCTTTTGATAGTGGAGAGGCTAACACTGGTGCAGTGGCTAACATTTTATTTAATTGGATGAAAGCTTCATTGACATGTGGCATCCATACGAACTTGTCCGACTTTTTCATTAGTTGATAGATAGGTAGTGCCTTTTCTCCCATCCGACATACAAACCGACTTAAGGATGCTAGGCAACCAGTGAATTTCTGGACATCGTTAAGGCACTTCGGCAATTCCATTCGTTCTATGGCTCGGATTTTAGTTGGGTTAACTTCGATACCTCGGCTGGAGACAAGAAATCCGAGTAATTTTCTAGCCAGGACATCGAAGGTACACTTCTCCGGGTTAAGTTTCATTCGAAACCTCCTTAGGTTCGCGAATGTTTGCCTGATATCATCAAGGAGCGTTTTCCTTTCCTTGGTTTTTATAACCACATTGTCAACATATACTTGCACATTTCGACCAATTTGATCGTGTAGGCATTTCTGCATACATCTTTGATACGTCGCCCCTGCATTACGTAAACCAAAAGGCATATTGCGATAGCAATAAGACCCGTACGGGGTGATAAATGCAGTCTTTATTTGATCATTCAGATTCAGAGGTATCTGGTGGAAACCAGAATATGCGTCTATGAACGACAATAACTCACACCCTGTAGTAGAATCTATGACCTGATATATCCTTGGCAGTGGGGCACGCCTTATTCAGGTTCGTATAATCGATGCACATATGCCAAACCACTGCCACATTCGGATCATCTTTCTTCTTTTCCACCAGCACCGGATTAGATAGCCAATCCGGGTAAAGTACTTCCATGATGAACCCAGCTATGAGGAGCCGAGCTATCTCATCTCCAATGACTTTTCTCCTGTCTTCGGCGAAGCGGCGGAGAGGTTGCTTCACCGGCTTTGCTCCGAGTCTCACATTCAAAGAGTGCTCGGCCAACTCCCTCGGTACACCTTGCAAGTCCTGTGTGGACCAAGCAAAGATATCCCGATTCTCACGGAGGAAGTTGACGAGCTCGCTTTCCTATTTGTCAGTTAACCCGACACCAATTGTTACGGTGCGCTCTGGGAATAGATCATCAACATGTACTTTCTTTGTATCGTTTGTTGCTTGAAATGAGACACTTCCATGTGGGTTGCTCAGCGCCGGCATATACTGCTGTGCAGACTAAGCCAATGCCGCTACTTCCTGGATCTTTCTTTTTTCTTGCGCAATCACGAGTGAAGCACATTCAATGGAACGTCGAAAATCCCCAGCTATGGTAATTACTCCATTTGGCCCATGCAACTTCATCTTCAGGTAACTAATGTGAGTACTTGCCATGAATTTGTTCAAGGCTGGCATGCCGAGTAACGCGTGATATGCGCTTTCTAAGTTCACAACCTCAAACTCCAAATTCTCAGTTCGGCAGTTATCCCTTGTGTCGAATAACACATCAACCTGGACTTTGCCAATGGGTTCAAAGGAGATACCAGGCACAATGCCATGGAAAGTTGTCCTTGTAGCTTGGAGCATGTCCGAGATACCCAACTTGCGCATTGTATCCACATACATAATATTGATGCTGCTGCCATTGTCAATCAGCACCATAGAGAACCTCACATTGATATTTGGCCTGATGAACGTTGGGTCCAGCACTAACGCATACGAACCAGGACTTGGCATGAGCTTGGGATGGTCCTTGATACTCCAGGCAATTTACTGATCAGACCAAGGCATATACCTCATCACTGCGGGCATAACCGCATTCACTTCCATATGTCGGCAATGCAAGCTCTTTCTATCAGTTTCCTCCGTGGTAAACACACAGTAACTCTAGTGATGCTCCCTGTATTCATTTCTCCCCTCATTGCCGGGATACCTTTGATCTGTCTGATGCTGGTTTTCTACCTGATGCACTGCATCCCTTCTCTCATGATTCTCATACCTTGGCGGAGGTGGCGGCAACATTAACTGTTGCGTATTTGCCCCGGAGAGCAGTTGCTGCCTAGGTAACTCCTGCCAAGGTTAATCATTCCGAGGTGCCTGAGCATTCCCCGAACCACTTTGCTCTATCTTCCTCATCCACTCACATTGCCGGGTTGTATGGCCCGCTGGGTTACTCGGATTTGGCGTGTGAAATTTGCACGGATGATCCAGCATTGCGTCATATGTATACCTCGACCGGTCTTTCTTTTCTTGCCACTGTCTCTTTTGCTCGGGCGTCCAAGTTTTCTTGCCATCATTTCTCGGAGTACACTGTTGCCCTCCAGTTTCCTGACGCTGATTACTCCCTGTTCCGGGTTGATCTTGACTTACAGCAGCAACTTGTTGTGAACTATACATGTAATCCGGTCTATCATCTCTTCTCTTACCACGGTAGTCACTTCGTCGGGATGATCTGGCTCCATCTCGCTGGTAGTAGTCCTCATTTCACTCGTTTGACATTAGCCGGGGTTGAGTTGGATCACCCAAAGCATATGAATCAGCAATCCGGATTGTCTCTGCCAGTGTAGTTGGCATGTCCCTTTGCCACCTTTTCCACAACATGCTTGCATATCTACAACCTTGTGCAAACCAAGCTATGGCCTGAGACTCAATCACGCCCTCACATGAGTTTCTCACGTTGCACCAGCGAGTTAGAAACTCTTGGTCTGTTTCATTTGGTCTATGTTTGCACATTGCTAAGGTATGTGGCCTATTTGGCCTCTAATACGTGCTGGAGAAGTTACTGACGAACATTTCCTCAAAATTAGCCAGCAGTTGATACTTCCAGGTGGTAAATTGTTTAGCCATACCCCTGCTGGCCCCTCCAGCATCTGAGGTACGTATCTCACTGCCCATCTCAAATTGCCTGTCGCAATTTTTACTGTCGTTGCGTAGTTGATTAACCAATCCTCTGGCTTGGTGCTGCCATCATATGTTTTCGTGCCTCTAGGTAACTGGAAGTTAGGTACCGGAGGCTCTTTCATGATCCGGGGCCCAAAACATGCTGGACCCGGAGGACCTTGCCCCTCAATTAGCTGCGACCTATAGAGCTGATCTAGCTTCAACCTGGCGTCATCAGGCAGCAAGTTCCTGCTTCCCAACCTTGATCCTATCACATGATGGTCCGGCCTATGGTATCCTGCATTCACCATTTCCGAATCACCGTCGTTGTATCTGTCTTGCTCTTGTTGAGCACAATTTTGCCGCATACCTTGGCCAGCATTCTGCTCTTGCCGAGGTACACTTCGCTACTGCTGTTGCCGGGTGGGTTTTGCCCTGCACCAGCCGAGTTACGCTGTCTGGCATTGCCGTTTTCAGCGTTTCTCTGACCGGCAGTGCCTTGGTTGCGGTTACCTCGACCACTTCACCTCGAATGACACTTCGTTGATCCTCATTTCCCTATATTGCTTTTTCTTTCCCTGCCCTTGTCGTGTCATACGGGACTATCTGTTTGTTTCTCCTTGCTGAGGTTACCACCTCTTCTCTTCTTGGGCCATCATGAGGGGATGATGTAGCTACAACAGATTTCTCCGGGTTACCTACTGCTGAGTAAACGACCTTGGAAGCCCCAGCTCTCGACGGGTTAGCCCTGTGGAACTCTTGATTATGTCTGTTAGCGATCCGAACTAACTCGTTGACTCTCTCTTGCTGTCTTTGCCGGGCTTCACCCATCAAACCTTCTAACTCGGATGCAGCTGCATCTGCTGCTCTAAGGTTCTTTGCCGGGGTGCTGTACTTCGGCAGCCCCACGGACAACAGGTTCTCTGATTCCTCAACTCTAGTCTCACCCTCTTTGTTCATTTCACTGATGAGGTTTCTCCCTTTTACTTTTATAGCATCTTCCTTATTTGCTCTTGCGTACTCACGCAGCGTCATGTTCAACGACTGCTGAGCCGCGACTATCTTTTTCGCACCCTCTAGTATTTTCTGCCTAGTTTCCTCTAACTCGGCATGTGCCTAAGCCGGATCTACCACAGGTGCTATGGGGCTTGCCAAGTTATCGCCTGCTGCAGCACGTTTTCTGGCCTCTCTAGCGAAGGACCTCTACTTTTCCTAGCGCTTTGGGTGTTACCTCCGGATCTGGCGCCGGGTCCTTGCTTGCGCCAACGTCAGGCGCCGTCATCATCACCTCGAAGCGGTTAGGAGAGCGAGTGATACGCGCACCGTAAACCACGCCGAGGGGTGGCTCGCCTTCCTCGACGACGTGCCGCGGGTGAACGCAGGACACATCGACGCCGACGTAGATCCTATGGGCGCCAAGCTTGACAAAGAGCCCATTGCGCAGTGGAGGTCGCTTGCCGAAGCAACCAGCATTGTCGCTGACGTAGTCCAGCGCTCCAAAGCACTGAACGAGCCCGGAGACGATGCGCTCGCCGTTGCCGATGATGCTTCCCGTCCGGATCTTCACTCCTGCTAGCGCCGCTAGCCCCACGGTGGGCGCCAACTGTCGTGGTGGTGTCACGGTAGATGCCATGGATAGGCTAAAGGTGGGGCCAATATGCACTAGAGGAAAGGTATAGTGTGGTGATTCCACACACAGATGCTTTGTATTCTCCAAGTTCACTAAGTTTACAGTTGCTCCTTGAGCTGTATTGGGGAGAGGAGGAAGGAGAAGCTCTCTTACTCTCACCACAACTTTCACCCCAGGAACCAACTACTCACTTGCCAACCCCCTCTACAGAGGCCCTAGCGCTCCTTATATAGGGGAGGCTAGGTTCCTAGTTAGGGCATACGTGGACGCATATTTCAGGGAATATGTCTCTCCCAAAATAGCAAAATGATCGGGTTTCCTTTTGCCGTCGTAAGCCATGCAGAGGCTACGTAAGCCTCTGCGGCGTCGGCGTCAGCCGACATAGGCTATGTCACCTTTGTCGGCCACGCCTCGTTGGTCCCTCCCTCTGTTCGCTTCGCTCACGCTCAAGTGCACAGAGGTCACCTTTTGACCAGCAAGATACCTTCCTTCTCTTGCAAGCTTGGTATGATCCGGCCTTGTGGGTACCTGCATACAAATTACAAATAGCCTGCCGGGATACGACATACATCGGCCGGGACTCAGTTAGGTGGACATCCTCCAGGCCGGGTTACTCCATAAGTCGGCCTGCCTTGAGGTGATCCGGCCAGGTTTCGCTTTGACCTTGCCCTACCTCGGCTAACTCAGCCTCTATACCCCGATGTGACCCTACCCGGGGGTATCCCACCAACACTGATGGTGATGATGGTGGTGATGATGATGATGATCCCGATGAAGTCCAGCTTGATGGTGGTGTTGATGGCGATGATCTCCCCTCTCTGGGAAGGAATTCCCCTGGCAGAAATCTGTCTGCCGGAGAGATCTTTCTCTCTCTGTGTTTTCCGCCACGCAGAGGCGGCGGAATCTTTCTGTGGTTGCTCCCCGAGTCTTAGGGTTTCGAGAGGAATATATACGCCAGAGGGGAGTGCTAGGGGTGGACCAGGTTGGCCACACCACCTAGTGGCGCGGCCGAGGGTGGCCCGCGCCAGGGGGTGGTGTGGGCCCCCTATGGCCCATCTCCAGCCCCCCTTTTGGCTTCCTTCGTCTTCTGGAAAAAAAGGATTTTCCATATATTTTCCCGGATTTTCTGATCTTCGCGAATTTTTCCTCCAAACAACACCTTTTCCATCAGAATCCTGACTGCAGCGGTCCATGCTCCAAAAGTCATCAATCATGCAAAAACAGATGAAATAACATAAGTATCACCTCTCAATACAATATATCAATGAATAATAGTGAATTATGACATAGAATAGCGATGCAAAATGGACGTATCAACTCCCCCCAAGCTTAGACTTTGCTTGTCCCCAAGCAAAACTGAGCTCAATAAACATGACCTCAGGTTTATGGAGTGAAGAGTTGATAAAAGAATACGGACAAGAAGCATCACATTCATCAATACATAGATCATAATAGAAGACAACTCACTATTACATAACTCAACTTGGAATAAGTAAAGGAAACAGAATACAGATACATAAAGTGTATCATAATTGGTAATGGCAAACTTAGCTCTTGGTCGAAGAATAGTTGATAATTTGCTGGAGTTCACAAATAACTAGTTTTCAAAGATAGCTTTCAAAGTAGTAAACATCAAGATAAGAGCAATGCGCAAAACAAGGAACATAAGAAACATGATTGAATAAATCATGATATGAATGAATGAAGCACAACAACTCAAAATACTTGCTGAGATAGAAGGGAATAGGTTTACTGACTCCACAACAAAGTAAAAAGAAAGGCCCTTCGCAGAGGGAAGCAGGGATTGCAAGTCTCATAAAGAGCTCCCAAAAATTATGATACTTACTAGCTTTCAGCTCTCATTGCCCCTATCATAGGCATCTTTTGGCGATTAAGGTTAAAGTGACACAACTAAGAGGATATGCTTGACAAGTTATAAGTTGAAATATCATGCCCCTTACTTATGAGTACCGAACCTCATGCTACTCAACTTCAGTCACGAGTAAGCTCTTGCCATTGTAAATACATGTGTTGTCGTGGTGGTGTCATGGCAGATGCCATGGATAGGCTAAAGGTGGGGACTAATACACGCTAGGGGAATCCAGGGTGGGATAGTGAAGTGATTCTTCACACAGAAGTTTGTATTTGCTTTGCTTCCAAGATTACAAGTGCTCCTAGAGTTGTATTGGCGAGAGGAGGAAGAAGGAGCTCTCTTACTCTCACACACAGATCACCCTTAAAACCCTAGCCAAATCAGAATAGCGGAACCCCTTCTACTGAGAACCTAGCCCTCCTTATATAGAAGGAGCTAGGTCTCTGCTTAGGGCATACGTGGAGGCATATCCCTAAGAATATGCCTCCTCCCAAAGTAGTAAGCCGACCGGGGTGCTTTTCCCCCGCGTCACACATGCAGAGGCTACGTGAGCCTCTGCGGCGCCCGCGTCAGCCGACATGGGTGTCGTCACCCTTGTCGGCCGCGCCCCGGTGGTCCTGCCCTTGTCTGCTTCGCTCAGGTAGTGCGTACCGGGGCTTATTTTGACCAGCGAGATTCCTTCCTTCTCCTAGAAGCTTGACGTGACCCAGATCATAGTTGATCCGGCCACATCCGTTCCTACATACAAGTGAAACAGGCATTTCCGACTTACTGCTTAAGTCGGTTGATACTTAGTTAGGCGAACACCCCTGGTCCGGGTTACCCCGTGATTCGGCTTGCCTTGAGGTGACCCGGCCAGCATCCGTTTTGGCCTTGCCGAACCTCGGCTAACTCGGCCTTTATACCCCGGCGTTACCCTACCCGGGGGTATCCCCCCAACATTAGTCCCTGAAGCTGGTGCGGTCTCAGCTACCTTGGCCGCTAAGGCCACATCAGGTTCAATTTTCAGCTCTGGTCGTTATTTCCGAGTTACCTCTTTATCTCGGACTATATGGCTTTACGTTCCCTTCGCACATTCCAAGTTTTCACTTGCCGGCCGGGTTACCACTTTGACTCGGACCTCATGGTTTTACTTTCCCTCTGCACATTCCAAGTCTTTACTTGCTCGCCGGGTTACCACGGTCCCATCCAGATCTTGCTTCCTTCTCTCGTACGCCAACCCACGTGGAGGCTAATCATTATGTTGTCTTATTTTAAGGGCCAACATAGTAACCGCCGCAGTAATTGTCAGTTATCACTGTGCGCGGGTCACGTCACGCCTGCCTCCTCGTTTACCACATCAACGCGTCACGTCATGGGATCACCTCCGCTCTGTGGCCTTCCGTGTGGCTCCTTGCTGATTCATCGGTGCGGGTGATACACGGCCACTGCGTGTGGCACATTCGCAGGACGCGATCCCACTCTCCCCTTGAGGGAGTGGTTAAATAGGGGATGGGCGCACCCCTTAGGATTTTTCCCCTTCCGCGCCCCTCTGCCCCTTGCTTTTCTTCTTCGTCTTCCTCGCGACCGCGCTGCCGCCAGTGCTCCCAAGTAGCAGCGCCGCCGTCGCACTTTTTTCCCCACACCTCTGCATCTTTGCCACCTCTACGCGCCTCCTCCACCACGGGTCGTTGCCAATCTAGGCCGCTACCCCCCACCGCTGCTAGCGCCAGCGAGGGCAGCGAACACCAGATGACGGAGGAGGAGCTCGCCGTTGCCGAGCAAGAGATGGAGGAGGACATCGCGGCGGCGGACCGTGGTGCGTGGGCCGGGTCTTGGGTCTGCCAAGACGACTTGGATTGGCTCTACCGCACCAGACGCATCCCCGCCGGTGTCGCTGGTCGTCTTGCCTCCGCCGAACTGGCCCCCTCACCCAATCCGGGTGAGTACGTCGTGTTCTTGTCCCACTTCCAGTGGGGGTTCGATTTGCCGGTCAACGACTTCTTCCGGGATTGGCTTAGCACCTATGAACTCCAGCCGCACCACCTTCCTGCCAACGCCATTACTTCTCTTTCCGCTTTTGCTTCTACGATCGAAGGCTATGCTGGACTATGGCCCACGAAGGAGCTATGGATCCTGTTTTTCGGCCTTCGTCGTAATGTCATCCCAAACATCCAACTCGATCCGGAGGACAAGCAGCTCACTCAATTCGGAGCTGCGTCCATCTCACCCCGGAGGTTTTCCGTTTTCCCCCAGGTCACCAGGCTGGACTCCTGCAAAGGGTGGGCCTGAACCTTCTTTTATGTCCGGAATACGGGCACTGAAGATTTGATCGGGCTGCTTCCCTATACTCCGGGTCCACCTAACCCGGAATTGTGGGATGTCGTTCCCAAGAAGCCCACGGCCTTGGCCAACCAGGTCAACAAGAGGTTCGCGGAGCTGAAGAAGCTGGGGTTGCGCAACAAGGATGCTATGATCACGTTCATCCGCAACCAGATCTCTCCCCTCCAGAAGCGCACCCACAAGGTGTGCCACATGAGCTTCGGCCGCGACCCCAACCGGACCTCATCCTTTGAGTTGAGCAACACGGAGATTTATTGCCGAGTTAAGGCTCTCTTCACCACCCACAAGGACTTCTCCTCTGAGTGGACTTGGGGAATTGAGCATTTTTGCCGTGATAGGCTTCCTCCCGCGGTAAGCTTCGTGGTGCAAACTTACTCCGGACTAATTATATGTCGGTTGTTGTTGCATTTTTGACTCTGCTATTCGTTCTTTTTCTCAGCTATTCCTTCAGCAGACCCTCGAGGACGGCACAGATCCGACCCTTAAGTGGGCGCCGGACTGGGAGACCCCGGATGAGGAAGAGCCGGACCAGGAGATGTTCCTCCCGATGACCAACGCTACAAAGCGACCCATCGGTAAATCCTCTTCTATTAGAGATTGGCCCGATGATGAAGATGACTCGGATGTTGAGGTGATTGAACCTGTTGATGTTGTCCCCCTTTCTTATGCTTTTCCGGCATCAGCTAATCCTGGTGGGAATATCCACGAGGACCCTCCCCTTGCTACGGGCGAACCTGTTCCGGTAGCGCCGAAGAAAAAGCGCGGAGCAACACCAAGTTCTTCCTCCGGACCTTCTCAGCCCGCCAAAAGGCGAAAGAAGTCCGGAGACAAAACTGCCTCCAAGCCAACAGGCAAGGCCCCATCACGAAGGGCTCGGAAACCCAAGGAGCCCCAAACCTCGGATGCATAAGTCATTTTTCCTTCTGCAACTTGCTCTTCCTTGCATTGTTGTAATTTCTCTTTTGACATTATTTTATTTGGCAAGGCTGCAGTGGAGGTCCCTCAGAGTGGATCTAGCATCTCTTCGCCACTCCGGCCTAGCCCTTCTCCTCCTCGTGATGACGAGTCATGCCTACTGAGCCCTATTCCAGAGGGTTCTGCGGCTGCTCCGGGTTCTGTTCCACCTCGTCAAGAGGGGGTAACCTTGGAGCGGGGGAGACCGGCCCGGCCGAGGCGACATCATCCACAACTTCGGCCTCGCCGCAACCAGTAGCCACCGAAACTACCTCGGCACCAGCACCAGCTCCAGCACCAGTAACCGAACCAGCACCAACACCAGTTCCGGCACCAGCACGAAGTCCGGTAGCAAGAATATCAGCAGCTGCACCAAGTTCAGCAACAAGAGCACCAGCGCCAAGCTCCTCCGCCTCGTCTGAGTCTTCTCAATCTCGGCGAGGAACTACCCCGGCAGCTCCTAAGGGAAAATCCGCTACAACCACTTCCTCTTCCTAGCAAGCAAAGGGCAAAAAGGCTCCTGACGCTACCAAATCAGCATTCGTCACGGCTGGGCAGCGTACCCTCGCATCAATGCTTCCCAAGAAGGCTTCAGCAGCGAAGGACGCTCCTACCGAGCCAACCGATGCACAACAGATGGTTCTACACACCAGCCCAGCCCTTGCCTTGGTTGAGAGGAAAGAGGCGCACGCGAAGGGCTTGGTGGCGCCCCATATGCCCACCGGCGAGTGGTACCCTCTGATGTTGATTGAATTTGTCAACAACTGGAACAAGGCTGAGTTCGTCCATGACGATGATCTCCCGGAGAGGTTTGGCCCTGCCGAATTTTCCGCCCAAATGAACACAGCTGCTAAGGCAATCAACCTCGCGGGTCGGATGATGGAGGTACGTCGCTTCCCCTTTATATGATGTAGATAATGATGATATAACCATTAGTCCCCGAGCCTCCGGGGGAGTAACTTGTTACTCAGTCGGATGCTCCTCAGAAAATTAATGTAGCTCCACGATAACTTCGAATATGCACACACCTAGAGCCGGGTTAAGTCCCACTTGACTCGAATCTTGTACACTTCGAATATGCACACACCTAGAGCCGAGTTAAGTTCCACTTGGCCCGGATTTTTGTACACTTCGAATATGCACACACCTAGAGCCGGGTTAAGTTCCACTTGGCCCGGATTTTTGTACACTTCGAATATGCACACACCTAGAGCCGGGTTAAGTTCCACTTGGCCCGGATTTTTTTACACTTCGGATATGCACGCACCTAGAGCCGGGTTAAGTTCCACTTGGCCCTGATTTTTGTACACTTCGAATATGCACCAAGCTAATTTATGTTTCTGTACTCCTCTCAGGTGACCACCAATCGCCGGAGTGCTGAATTCGAACGTCTGCTGGATACCCACAAGATGCTACGCGCAAAGCAAGTTGCAATTCTCGCGGAACACAAGAAAAGGGGTAAATTTCTTCCTTGGTGCTTCTTCGTTTTTCTTCATCTTCCTCTGCCGAACTAATCTCATCATTCGGTTTCTGCAGCTGGGGTGGAGGCTGAGAACAAGATTATGCAGAAGAATCTGGAGCAGATCAAGGGTAAGTCATTTTTGTCCGACCTTATAGTGCTTTCCATTTCCTTTTCTCCTTGGCTCGGCAAACATTCATACATCGGCTCTGCCGGGTCAACACACTATTTCAGCATCGCTTGAAGATAGTGTGCCCGTGCCTGATATGATGCTGCATTTTCTCGAACAAGCATGGCAGCATCAAGCCGAGCTTAAGAAGAAAGATGATGAGCTCGCCCTCCTCTGGACCAAGGACGATGAGATCGCCAGGCTCAAGGCTGAGATGGAGAAAATGAAGGCCCAGTACCAATCCGAGCTCCAAAAGGTTGGCCAGGATTACATAGAAGAGCGCGAGCGCCTCAATCTCCAGATCGCCAAGGACCAGGATCTACTCAAGGAGTCCGACGTCCAGCTTGGGTTGGCGAATGCTGAGCTTGAGCAACTTCGTAAGAGACGTGATGACTGCACCAGGGAGTTGATCCGGATCCTCAGCCATATATCACGTAAGTTCCTTTCCCTTATCCGACCTACTTCTCCGGGTTACTTCATATGTCTTTTCTTTACCTTCTTCCTTTGTCTTGTTTCCAGGCAAATTTCCAGAGGGCACTGCTATTGCGAGCGCAGCAGTTGCAGACTTCCGCCGAGAAAGGGGTACTCCTGCCGCTCCTGACGGTGAAGAGATTCCCTATGACATGGAGGACCTATTGGTCAGCTTGTCATCTCGCGTGGAGCTCATCAAGAATTACGGCAAGGACATACTCGACGTTGCAGTTCGCATCTTCAACATGTTCTGGCCCGGAGAAGATACTCCGGAGACCACCGCAATTCTCGTTGAGAAGCTAATGGAAACCGAGACCCAGCTCGACCTCTAGAGAGAGTCCGCTGGACGTGCCGCAGCTGATACCATTCTTCACCACATACTCACGTGGTATGAGAAGATCGATCTCAACCTCCTGACACGCCTGCACACAGGATCCAGATGGACCAATGACCCGGAGTGGGTAGCTCGGCGCCAGGCTTGCGCCCATAGCCTCATCGAATACGCTCCCATTCATGAATGGGCTGAGGGACCGAGCTTCCTGGAAGCCGCTGGGGACGAAGAGGTTGAGAACGATGAAGATTGCTCGGACGGTGTTGGAGAAGATGACGCCTCGGATATCGAAGACGGCGAAGATGATGCCGAACTTCCTCCTCCTGCTGCTCCTTGAGCGAAAAAACTTGAAAATTTATCAGAGACCCGGTATGTCGGGTGGAGTTGTATCCCATATGCATGTGATATTTTGCTACTAAGTTCTTATGCCGGATTAACTTGGGCGTAGTCCCCGAGTTTATTTTTCTTGTTCGTCCAATCTTTTGGCCCGGCTCGTGTCTACCTTGATTCGGTTTTACGACTTACGAATCCGAGCTTCAAAAATTATCTTAACAATACTGGGAAACTTTTAGACTTAGCTCAAAAATAAAACTGCATAATAACTTAAAAATAAATACAAGGTTAGTCCGAAAAACAAACGTCGGCTCGAATAAATTCTTTTCCTTAGTCGTTTTTCATGTGCTACGCAATTCCAAACTTGTTCTCTTGCTTGCCATGAAGCCAATTCTTGTTGGACAGCAGCAAGTCGAAGAGTTGGGTTCTTGGTGCTCACACATTACTAATCCGAGTTAAGTAGAACAACTTATTCCAGCTAACGCACAAAAGACAACAAATATTATTAAGGCAGTCCCCGAGTTACTGCTCGAGGTGCCAAAATTTCATTGATAAGCTCATTGCCGGCATACATACCTACACATGAGAAGACTCAGATACATTCACTTCTTTGCTAAGTGTAGAAAGGACGAAGGAGAGCTACATTCCATGGACGCTTAGATTCCTCACCGGACCTGTCCGCCTTGTTCTTTTCCTGTGGCTTTGCATCTATAAGATAATAAGAATCATTGTGCAATGCCTTGCTCACGATGAATGGCCCTTCCCATGGGGGGGGGGATAATTTATGCATGCCAGCAGTACGTTGTACCAACCGGAGCACCAGATCGCCTTTCCGAAAGACTCGGGGGCTTACTTTTCGGCTATGATAGTGTCGGAGATTTTGCTGATATATGGCGGATCTGGACAATGCCAGTTCTCTCACTTCTTCCAGCAGATCAACATCATTTTGCCGGGCTTCTTGCACTTCGGCTTCTGTGTATTAGGTGACCCTAGGCGAATCATGCTCTATGTCGGCTGGTAATACAGCTTCTGCCCCATATACCAGAAGAAACGGCGTATAGCCTGTTGATCGATTCAGAGTTGTTCTTAAACTCCACAGTACCGCTGGTAGTTCTTCTATCCAACACCCCGCTGATCTTTGCAGTGGCTCAATGAGCCGGGGTTTTATCCCGGATAATACTAATCCGTTGGATCTTTCCACTTGTCCGTTCGATGCGGGGTGGGCTACCGAGGCTACGTCCAGCCGAATCTTCTTATCCCGGCAAAAACGCGCAAATGCTCCTTCCGCAAAATTTGTGCCATTATCAGTTATGATACTGTGAGGATAACCATACCTCAAGATGATATCCTTGAGAAACGTTACGGCCATAGCTCCATCACATTTTCTTATAGGCTTTACTTCAATCCACTTCGTAAACTTGTTGACCATTACTAAAATGTGAGTCATATTTCCCCTCGCTGGTTTGAACGGGCCGACCATATGCAAGCACCATACGGCAAATGGCCAAGTAATTGGTATGGTCTTGAGTTCCGACATTGGCATATGTGTCTTGGTAGCGTACCTCTGGACATCACTTCCTCAGTGGGTAACGTTCCATCTTTCAGGAATTGAAATATAGGTAGTGCCCAAGCTGGTATTGCTCGCACAGGGAACACATCCTCATTAATCTCCATCTGATCCACCGGCATAACTTCAACCGGATCACGCTAAGCAGTCCCCGGGTCTTGCGAAGCAGTCCTCGGGTTCACTGAAGCAGTCCCTGGGTTTGCCGAGGCAATCCCCGGGTTTCGCGCACCACTTCCCATGTCAATATCCATTTGCACAGCTCCGGATTCCGTGTCCTCCGGGACATAGATTGAGTCGGTTTCTGGGGACGGCCTGATGGATGGTTTCTTGAGGTGCTCTAATGCTACACCCGGTGGAATTTCTTGTCAGGTTGACCCGAGCTTCGACAGCATGTCGGCAGCCTCATTTTCCACCCGGGGTACATGGTGAAATTCGCATCCCTCAAAGTAACCAGATATCTTATGCACATGAAATCTGTATAGTGCCATGTTTGGATCAAGGGCGTCCCACAGTCCCGACACTTGCCGCACCACCACATCCGAGTCGCCAAAGCATATGATCCGACGTATCCCAATCTCTTTTGCCACCTTGAGCCCGTGCACAAGTGCTTCATACTCAGCGACATTGTTTGATGCCACGAAATGGATCTACAACACGTATTTCAACTGGTCCTTCTTTGGCGAAGTAAGTACAACTCCGGCACCTAGCCCGGTTTTGGTTTTTGATCCTTCAAAGTGCATTCGCCAATAGTTCGGATCTGGGAGTGGCGGTTCATATTGCACCTCGGCCTAGTCCACGAGAAAGTCCGCCACAGTTTGAGATTTGATGGCTTCTCTTCTGTCATATTGCGGCGCATAAGGAGCTAGCTCAATTACCCATTTTGCAATTCTGCCACTCGCATCCTTGTTGCTCATTATCTCGGATATGGGGGCCTCACATATGACCCTGATGGGATGCTCCTCAAAGTAGTGCTTCAGCTTCTTAGCGGCCATGTACACGCCATACGCCACCTTTTGATAGTGTGGATAGTTCTGCTTTGAGGCTGATAATACCTCGCTCAAGTAATACACTGGCCTTTGCACCGACTTACCTTCCTCGTCGCGCTCCACCACTATCACTGCACTTACAACTCGGTTGGTTGCGGCTATATAGAGCAACATTGTCTCCTTTGATAGTGGTGAGGCTAACACTGGTGCAGTGGCTAACATCTTCTTCAAGTGGGCAAAGGCTTCATCGGTCTGCGGTGTCCAAACGAACTTATCCGACTTTTTCATGAGTTGGTAAAGAGGCAATGCCTTTTCTCCCAACCGACATACAAACCGACTTAACGAGGCTAGGCAACCTGTGAACTTCTGGACATCGTTAAGACACTTTGGCAGTTCCATTCGTTCGATGGCCCGGATTTTAGTTGGATTAACCTCGATACCTCGGCTGGAAACAAGAAAACCAAGCAATTTCCTAGCCGGGACACGGAAGGTGCATTTTTCCGGGTTAAGTTTCATCCGAAACCTCCTTAGGTTCGCAAACGTTTGCCTGATATCGTCAAGGAGCGTTTTGCTTTCCTTGGTCTTGATAACCACATCATCCACGTACACTTGTACATTTTGACCGATTTGGTCATGCAAACATTTTTGCATACATCTTTGGTACGTTGCCCCTACATTACGTAAACCAAACGACATGGTGCGATAGCAATAAGCCCATACGGGGTTCTTTATTTGATCATCCGGATTCAGAGGTATTTGGTGGAAACCAGAATATGCATCAATGAATGACAACAATTCACATCCAGCAGTTGAGTCTATGACCTGATCTATTCTTGGCAGCGGAAATGGATCTTTTGGACACGCCTTGTTCAGGTTCGTGTAATCGAGACACATTCGCCAAACCACTGCCACGTTCGGATCATCCTTCTTCTTCTCCACCAGCACCGGATTAGACAACCAATCCGGGTAAAGAACTTCCATGATAAATCCTGCAGCTAGCAACCGAGCTATCTCATCCCCGATGACTTTCCTCCTATCTTCGGTGAAGCGGCGGAGAGGTTGCTTCACTGGCTTAGCTCCGGGTCTCACATTCAAAGAGTGCTCGGCCAACTCCCTCGGAACACCTTGCAAGTCCTGTGTGGACCAATCAAAAATGTCCCGATTCTCACGGAGGAAGCTAACGAGCTCGCTTTCCTAGTTATCACTTAACCCAGCACCAATTGTTACGGTGCGCTCCGGGAACATGTCATCAACATGATACTTCTTGGTATCTTTCGTGGCCTGGAAGGAGAAACTTCCATGCGGGTTACTCAGCGCCGGCATATACTGCTGCGCAGACTGAGCCAATGCCGCCACCTCTTGAATTTTACTTTTTTCCTGCACAATCACAAGTGACTCGGCTAAGTTAGACCCGGCCGACGCACTCTCCATGGAACGTCAGAAATCCCCAGCAATGGTAATCACCCCGTTTGGTCCGGGCAACTTCATCTTCAAGTAACTAATATGACAGCTCGCCATGAACTTGTTCAGCGCTGGCCTTCCGAGTAACGCGTGGTACGCACTTTCTAAGTTCACCACCTCGAACTCCAAATTTTCGGTTCAGCAGTTGTCCCTCGTGCCGAACAATACGTCAACCCGGACCTTGCCTATGGGCTCATAAGAAATGCCGAGCACAATACCATGGAAAGTTGTCCTCGTGGCCTGTAGCATGTTCTCCGAAATACCCAACTTGCGCATTGTGTTTGCATACATGATGTTAATGCTACTGCCATTGTCGATCAGTACCTTTGAGAACCTTACGTTAATGCTAGGTCCAATGAATGTCGGATCTAGCACCAATGCATACGAACCAGGGCTTGGCATAAGCTTGGGATGATCCTTGATGCTCCAGGTGATTTCTTGGTCAGACCAAGTCATATACCTAGTCACTGCAGGCATCACTGCATTCACCTCCATATGTCGGCGCTGTAAGCTCTTTCTATCTGTTTCCTCAGTGGTGAACACACAATAGCTCTAATGATGCTCCCTGTACTCATTTCTCCCCTCATTTCCGGGGTACCTCTGATCCGGCTAATGCTGATTTTCCACTTGATGCACCACATCCCTTCTCTCATTGTTATCATACCTCGACGGAGGGGGAGGCAACATTAGCTGTTGCGTGTTCGCTCCGGAGAGCAATTGCTGCCGGGGCAACTCCTGCCGAGGTTGATCATTCCGGGGTGCCTGAGCATTCCCCGAACCACCTTGTTCGATCTTGGGCATCCACTCACATTGCCTCGTTGTATGACCCGCTGGGTTATTCGGATTTGGCGTGTGAAATTTACACGGCTGATCCAACATCGACTCATAAGTATACCTCGAACAGTCTTTCTTTTCTTGCCACTATTTCTTTTGCTCTGGTGTCTAAGTTTTATTGCCATCGTTTCTCAGAGTCCACTGCCCTCCAGTTTTTTGGCGTTGACTGCCCCTGCTCCGGGCTGATCTTGATTCACAGCCGCGACTTGTTGCGATTCGTATCGATGATCCGGTCTGTCATCTCTCCTTTTCCCTCTGTAGTCATTCCTCCGGGATGACCCGACTCCATCTCTCTGGTAGTACTCATCGTTTGACTCGTTTGACACGAGCCTAGGTTGGGTCGGATCACCCAGAGCATACGAATCAGCAATCCGGATCATCTCTGCCAACGTGGTCGGCATTTTCCTTTGCAACTTCTGCCACAGCTCGCTTGCATATCTGCACCCTTGCGCAAACCATGCTATGGCCTGTGATTCTATCACGCCCTCACACGAGTTTCTCACTGTACACCACCGGGTTAAAAACTCCCGATCTGTCTCATTTGGTCTTTGCTTGCACATAGCTAGGGTCTGCGGCCTATTTGGCCTCTGATACGTACTCGAGAAATTGCTGATGAACATTTCCTCGAAATCTATCCAGCAATTAATGCTTCCGGGCGGCAAATTGTTCAGCCATACCCTTGCTGTCCCCTCCAACATCTAGGGTACATATCGTACAACCCATCTCAAGTTGCCAGTGGCAATTTTCACATCTGTAGCATAATTTATCAGCCAATCCTCCAGCTTTGTACTGCCGTCATACGTCTTTGTTCCCCTGGGTAACTGGAAGTTGGGTACCGGTGGCTCCTTCATGATCCGGGGTCCAAAACACGCTGGACCCGGTGGACCTTGACATTCAATTTGTTCCGACCTATACAGTCAATCCAGTTTCAACCTGGCATCATCCGGCATCAAATCCCTGCTTCCCAATCTTGACCCTATCACATGATAGTCCGGTCTTGGGTATCCTGCGTTTGCCATTTCCGAATCTCCATCATTATACCTGTCTTTCTCTCGTGGAGCACCTTTCTGTTGCATACCTCGGCCGACACTTTGCTCTTGCCTTGGTATATTCCGCTGCTGCGGTTGTCCTGCTCCTGCCGAGTTTCGTTGTCTGGCATTGCCGTTGACGGCGTTCCCTTGACCGGCATTGCCTTGGTCGCGGTTACCTCGGCCAGCTTCACCTCGGCTCACACTCCGTCGATCATCATTTTTTTGTGCTTCTTTTCCTTTCCCTGCCCGCGTTGGGTCATACGGGACGATCTGTTTGTTCCGTCTGGCCAAGGTTACTACCTCTTCTCTCCTTGGACCACCATGAGGAGACGATGCGGCTCCAGCGGATTTCTCCGGGTTACCCATCGCTAAATGGACGATCTTGGAGGCTCCAACTCTCTCCGGGTTAGCTCTGAGTAGTTCTTCGTTTTGTCTGTTCGCGATCCGAACCAGCTCGTTAACCCTATCTTGTTGTCTTTGTCGAGCCTCACCCGTTAGACCCTCTAATTCGGATGCCGCTGCATCCGCTGCTCTGAGGTTCTTTGCCGGGGTACTATACCTCGGCAGCCCCACGGACAAACAGTTTTCTGATTCCTCAATTCCAGTATCACCTTCTCTATTCATCTCGCTCATGCGATTTCTCCCTTTCACTTTTACAGCGTCAACTCTGTTCGCCTTTGCGTACTCACGCAGCATCATATTCAACGACTGCTGAGCCACGGCTATATTTTTTGCACCCTCTAGTATTTTTTGCCTAGTTTCTTCTAGCTCGGCCTGCGCCCGAGCCGGATCTACTGCTGCTACCACAGGGTTTGCCAAGCTATCCATCGCTTCCCTCAACACATTCTCTGGCCTCTCTAGTGGATGACCTCTACCTTTCCTCGGTGCCTTAGGCGTTACCTCCGGGTCTGGCGCCGGATCCTTGCTTGCGCCCGCACCAGGCGCAGTCATCATCACCTCTGCGTGGTCCGGGGAGCGACCGACATGCGCCCCGCGAACCACAGTGAGGGGTGGCTTCCCTGCCTCGACGACGTGACGCGGACGAACACACGACACGTCAACAACAACGTAGACCTTGTGCGTGCCGAGCTTGACGAAGAGGCCATTGTGCGGAAGTGGGCGCGTGTCGAAGCAGCCAGCGTTGTCGCTGACGAAGTCTAGCGCTCCAAAGCGCTGAACGAGCCCGGAGACGATGCGTTCACCGGTGCCGATGAAGTTTCCCGTCCGGATCTTGACCCCTGCTAGCGCTGCTGGCCCCACGGTGGGCGCCAACTGTCGTGGTGGTGTCACGGCAGATGCCATGGATAGGCTAAATGTGGGGACTAATACACGCTAGGGGAATCCAGGGAGGGATAGTGAAGTGATTCTTCACACAGAAGTTTGTATTTGCTTTGCTTCCAAGATTACAAGTGCTCCTAGAGCTGTATTGGCGAGAGGAGGAAGAAGGAGCTCTCTTACTCTCACACACATATCACCCTTAAAACCCTAGCCAAATCAGAATAGCGGAACCCCTTCTGCTGAGAACCTAGCCCTCCTTATATAGAAGGAGCTAGGTCTCTATTTAGGGCATACGTGGAGGCATATCCCTAAGAATATGCCTCCTCCCAAAGTAGTAAGCCGACCGGGGTGCTTTTCCCCCGCGTCACACATGCAGAGGCTACGTGAGCCTCTGCGGCGCCCGCGTCAGCCGACATGGGCGTCGTCACCCTTGTCGGCCACGCCCCGGTGGTCCTTCCCTTGTCTGCTTCGCTCAGGTAGTGTGTACCGGGGCTTCTTTTAACCAGCGAGATTCCTTCCTTCTCCTAGAAGCTTGACGTGACCCAGATCATAGTTGATCTGGCCACATCCGTTCCTGCATACAAGTGAAACAGGCATTTCTGACTTACTGCTTAAGTCGGTTGAGACTTAGTTAGGCGAACGCCCCTGGTCCGGGTTACCCCGTGATTCGGCTTGCCTTGAGGTGACCCGGCCAACATCCACTTTGGCCTTGCCGAACCTCGGCTAACTCAGCCTTTATACCCCGGCGTGACCCTACCCGGGGGTATCCCCCCAAGATGTGTATCATTGAGAACCGCCAACGGGGTACCCCTTACACATGACACATGAGCTATCCCATAATCAAAATGACAAGGCAAGCAAACAGTGAGCATCTCAGCGATCTTTTTATTTGCTATTTGCATAGGTTTTTATTGAGGATGCTTCATAGAATGCTCACTATAGTTATGCTGCAAGTTTCCACCATTATTAGGCATGGTTTAGGCTAGCGGCCCAGGCATTTCTCTAACACACATATAAACTCCATGATCTTACAAGTTCCACTTTTATTTCACACCACCGGGATCCATAAGCAAACGAACATGATATCAACTAGGCACAAAGTACCATGGTAGTGTTGAGAGCGTTCCCCATGATGCATGGTTTTGCTAACTTCAACTCATAAAGCGCAAGCATATACGCAACAAAGAAGGACCCAATGGTTCAAGTTATTAAATGCAAGAAAATAAAAGTGTGCCATCAAGTTCGTGAGAGCTTTAATCACTAATTTTCACATAACAAGTTTAATTTGGGAGGTAGATAAAACAAGAATTTACTTGGAATAGCAATAGTGCTAATAGGTAGGTATGGTGGACACAAATGGCAAGGGTTTTGGTTTAAAGGAGTGGATGCACGAGAAGAATTCCCTCTCGGTACAGGTTTTTGGCTAGCAAGGCTGGGTAGCAAGTATAAGAGTTGAAGGAAACAAACAAACATACAATGATAAAGACAAACATGCAATCTTCCTTGGAAGCACAAAAGATCTTAACTAGAGAATACTATACTTATGAGCAAATCAAGAAAGAAAGATGATGATTTTTTCTTCTTCTTTAGAGTACTTTTATCTTTTCTTTCAACTCTCAAAAATAGTGTGCTACTGACCAAGCCAGGTTTGCCAAAACCAACTAAATTAACTCAATGATCCCAACGTGCTACCAATATTAACAACAAGATCAATCATATAACCACGAATTGAAAACTAATATAAGCTATGCAAAAGAGTAAATGATAGAACTTCTCATTAATATTCCATAACGGCAACTCACACCAAGGGATACAGAACTAATGAGAGAGGGGACACTTCCATAATGCAAACCATCCTACACAATAACTTCTCTATTCATGATATGACTCTACTAATAAGGTAAAAAGATAGAAGATAGTGATGTGATACCTGATACATTGCAAATGTATCTATAATTTTTGGTGTTCCATGCTTGGTTTTATCTACTTTCTTGTGTTTTGTCCACACTTTGGAGTACTTTTCATATGATTTCTTGGACTAACCTATTAACAAGATGCCACAGTGCCAGTTGCCTGTTTTCTGCTGTTTTTGGTTCCAGGAAAGTCAGAAAATGAATATTCTCAGAATTGGACGGGACAAAAGCCAAAGTTCCTATTTTTCCGGAAGACTCACGGAGCCAGAATACGAGACAAAGGAGGGCCAGGGCCTGGCCACACCCTCC
Source organism: Avena eriantha (assembly GCA_910589775.1). Lineage (NCBI taxonomy): Eukaryota > Viridiplantae > Streptophyta > Magnoliopsida > Poales > Poaceae > Avena > Avena eriantha. The sequence goes on from OU342741.1 coordinate 73,535,513, forward strand.
TAGGTGCGGGCTAGCCCTACCCGCGCCACCAGGTGGTGTGGGCCCCCTGGCACTCCACCGACCTTGCCCTCTGGCCTATAAGAAGCCTCCTGACACCAAAACCCTGGATCGTCAATCAGAAATCCATGAAAAGTTCCGCAGGGCTGCCGCCATCGAAGGGGAGATTCGGGGGATAGAAAGTCTCTGTTCAGGCACCCTGCCGGGACGGGGAAGTGCCCCCGGAGTCATCTCCATCGACTCCACCGCCATCTCCATCACCGTTGCTGATTCCCATGATGAGGAGGGAGTAGTTCTCTCTCGAGGCTAAGGGTTCTACCGGTAGCTATGTGTTCATCTCTCTATCTATGCATGATCATATTGTGATCATGAGCTTTGTAATCAAGTAGATCTACCTTGCTACTCAAGTGCTTTAATAGATCTCTGCTCTCCCCATGTGTGTGAAAGTGACAGCGTGCTTACCATGGTGGCACTTAGGCTAAAGATTACAAATACTTGTTATGAGTTATATTTGGAGTTGGATATTTCTATGAAATTGTGGTGTTTGTTGGACTCATCTAGTACTCAAGGTGACAGTGTGTGGTTTTCTAGATGGGAAAGACTTACTTTGAGGAGTGTTGTTATAGCCGTACCATCGATTAGAGTGTTCAACCCGAGAGTAGTTCAGCGTAGTATCATAAAGAAGAATATATTTATATGAGAGTGTTCACTAGTGAAACTATGATCCCTAGGCCTTGTTTCTAAGCATTGAAACACCGTTTGCAATTAGATCTGTTAGATGTTTGCTTGTTTCCTTCTTTATTTCAGTTTGCCTTTAGTCTTTTCCACGCCATCAAGCTATTTGTTGGCACCGTTGTCTTATATCCATACCACTTGTATTTCACTATCTCTTCGCCGAACTAGTGCACCTATACACCTGATAAGTGTATTGGGTGTGTTGGGGACACAAGAGACTTCTTGTATCTTGATTGCATGATTGCTTGAGAGGGGATACCTTTGACCACTTCCTCCCTGAGTTTGATAAACCTTGGGGGATCCACTTAAGGGAAAACTTGTTGCTGTTCTACAAACCTCTGCACTTGGAGGCCCAACAACTGTCTACAAGAATAGAAGTGCGTAGACATCAAGCTATTTTCTAGCGCCGTTGCCGGGGAGGTAAGGTAAAAGGTACTCACCTCCTCCGGTGTGAGTGCTCGAAGTTATTTCCTTTAGATTCTGCAATTTTGTCTTTTTGTTTCTTGTTTTCACTAGTTAGGCTTAATGGAAAACAACAACAAAATTAGAGAGCTTTATAGTATTTATCTTGAGTTAGGACATGAAGTGTTTGAAGAGAAAATTAAAAAACCTATGGAACTTTCTTTGCATGCTAATAACAATGTTGTTAGTATGAATTCTTTGGATACCATTATTGCTAATGCTATGGAAAAGTCTAAGCTTGGGGAAGCTTGTTTTTATGAAAATGATCTTTTTAGTTCCCCAGCTTTGGAAGATAGTTATTCTATTGCTTATGATGATACAAAACCACCAATATATGATGATTACAATGATGAATATGTTATTTTCAGTCCACCTACTATTGAGGAGAAAATTAATGATTACAATATGCCTCCTATATTTGATGATTATGGTGATGAGAATAATAATGATAGCTATTTTGTTGAATTTGCTACCACTACAATTAATAAGAATGACTATGTTTATGTGGGGAGTATTAATTATTTTATGCATGTGGCTCATGATAAGAATGTTTTATGTGATAGTTATATTGTTAATTTTATTCATGATGCTACTGAAGTTATTATGAGAGAGGGAAACATGGTTTTGTGTATCTCAACAATATTAAGTTTCCCCTCTTTATGTTGAAAGTCTTGAAGTTGCACTTGTTTTGCTTTATTATGCTTGTTGCTTTGTGCTTTCATGACTTGTTTATTTACAAGATTCCTATGCATAGGAAGTCGGTTAGACTTAAATGTGTTTTGAATTTGCTTCTTGATGCTCTCTTTTACTTCAAATCTATTTTTTATGTGAGCATCTTCTCAAACTATCATGTCTAACTTAAAGGCGTAAAAGAAAAGTACTTATTGGGAGATAACCCAAAAGTTTTAGATGAGTCTTGGAAGTTATTACCTCTGTAATAACAGCTCATTATCCTTTTTATTTGCTTTTTGTGCCAAGAGTAACCTCTAATGAGAGAAAAGTAATGATTGGGAAAGTTGCTGTCTCGAAACAGATTTCTGTGCTTCACCGTAAAAATTCGTGAGAGAGTTCTGTATGTCGGATTCAGCTGTAATGTTTTGTGCTTCTGCCCCAGGTTGTTATATAACTTTCGTTAGTTCAACACTTGTCGATTTGAGCAAAAGAAGGTCTTCTAAAAAAATCGTCTTTACCTTCTGGTCTGTTTTGACAGATTTCTGCCATTTTCTGCATTTGCTTCTTGTTAGTTCCTTCTTGAGTTCTTTTGGGGAATTGAGCTTTTTGAGGGAAGTTCTACAGTAGCTAGTGTTCTAATGGAAGTTTATTTGGTGTTAGAACTGAACTTTGAGACGTATTTATCTTAAGTGCACTAATGTTGCTAATGAGATTGTGTGAAGTTTTGTATGAAGGAAAAATTTCAGGTGTATGGAAGGAATGAGTAATGAGATGAAGGATGGACTAAATCTCAAGCTTGGGGATGCCACGCGTGTCACCCCAAGAAATATCCAAGAAGTACAAGCGTCAAAGCTTGGGGATGCCCAAGGCATCCCCTTCTTCATCAATAAAAATCTCAGGTTTATTCCAAACACTTCATTTTTATTGTTTCATGCACAGTTGTGTTGTTCTTAGCGCGTCTTTGTTTTTGTTTTTAGTTTTAGTTTGCTCGATTTGCTTAGTTTTCTTGAATAAATTGGTTGGACCCCCTCTTTCATACATTGGTTTGCAAATAGTTTGGTTTGGTTTGGAAAAGAGTAGGAAAGTTCATGCTTATGTGGTAAAAAGAGCTCGTTTTTGACTGTGGCCTATGCTTTGTCATGCCATGCTTGATATTGTTTTGGATTTATGCTTAGTATTCCTTGCTGTAGCATGACTTGTCATAAACAATTGAGAGTGCTTAATGTGCCTTGGATGAATCATGCGTTGTTTTAGCATATTAAAACATAGTATAATGGTATTCTCCTTTGATGCTTTATTTGGGTTGACTTGGCGTGCTCACACCATGTTATGACTATCTCAAGTCACCATAGCATTTATGATCCTTCAGTTTTCAACTTGTAGTATCACTTTATGCTTTGATCAATGATGTTTTGTCGCTCTGCATGATTATGGCCATTATTGCTCTCTTAGTTTGTCGCTCCCAGTCTTTTGCTAGCCTCCACAACCAAGTATGAGTTCCACTCATGCATCCAACTCCCTAAACCAAGTTATTCCAAAGAGTCCACCATACCTACCTACTAGCTTGTGCTATTCCAAGTATATTCATGCTTTTGTTTACCTTCCACTTGCTATGAGAAAACTAGTGATTAAAGCTCTCACGAACTTGATGGCACACTTTACTTTACTTGCCCTTAATAAACTTGAACCATTGTGTCTTCTATGTTGTATATGCTTGCACTTATTTGTTGGGAATTAGCAGAACCATGCTTTCATGGGGAACGCTTTCAACATTGCACTTGGTACTTGTACCTAGTTGATATCATGCTCTTTTGTATATGGATGTCGTCGGTGTGAAATGAAAGGGGAGCTTGTAAGTCCATGGAGTTATGTATATGTGTTAGAGAAACTCCTGGGCCGCTGGTCTAATCCATGCTGACATGGTGGAAACCTGCAGCGTAACCATAATGAGCTGTCTATGAAGCATTTTTCTTATAAATAAAGAGTCCTATATTGGGAAAAAAAGAGAAAAGAAAAAAAAGATACTATGAAAAGAGGAAAGAGAGAAAAAAGCACCATATTCCCATGGTAAATAAGAAGAATGATGAGATGTTCGTTGTCTGCTTGCCTTGTCATTTTGATATGGGGATTCTTCCGTATCATCGGGCAAGGGGTACCCCGTTGGCGGTTCTCTATGATACACATGTACTTACGATGACAAGAACTTACTGGTGACTAAACTTGAGTAGCATGAGGAGCAGCCCTCGTATACAAGGGACATGAGATTTCTGACTTATACTTCGTCAAACATGTACACCATAGTTTGCTCACTTTAACCTTAATCACTTCAAGATGCTTATGATAGGGGCAATGAGAGCTGGAAGCTACAAGTACCATAATTTTTGGAAGCTCTTTATGAGACTTGAATCCCTACTTTCTTTTACAAAGGCCTTTCTTCCACTTATATATTGAGTCTCCACCTTCTATCTTTATGCACCTACTTTGAGAGCATAGTGGCCATTCTTAGTTCTATGTGCATTGTCCCAAGACTAGTTGATTGATGCATAACTTGATATTGCTTGTTTTAAACTATTTGTATCTAGTCACTCTTATGAATTTTGAAGGTGTACTATGCATTTATATTTGCTACTCTATGAGGGACAAGCTGAATACTATTATGCTATGTTTTCTTTATGTGAAACAAACAAACGTCTTGCAAAGCATTGTTATTCATGAATCTTTTGTTTATGCCTTTTCATGTTACAACATAGTTTCTTTGTCTATTGCTAGAACTTTGTCTTTCATGTTATGATTGAAGTACTATGATCCTAGCTTTGAATGTTTTACAAATACTTTGATCAAGTTTATGATGGTGCATGTCACCTCAAAAATTATTCTTTCTTTTTATCACTTACCTACTCGAGGACGAGCAGGAGTTAAGCTTGGGGATGTTGATACATTGCAAATGTATCTATAATTTTTGATGTTCCATGCTTGGTTTTATCTACTTTCTTGTGTTTTGTCCACACTTTGGAGTACTTTTCATAGGATTTCTTGGACTAACCTATTAACAAGATGCGACAGTGCCAGTTGCCTGTTTTCTGCTGCTTTTGGTTCCAGGAAAGTCAGAAAATGAATATTCTCAGAATTGGACGGGACAAAAGCCAAAGTTCCTATTTTCCCGGAAGACTCACGGAGCCAGAATACGAGACGGAGGAGGGCCAGGGCCTGGCCACACCCCCCAGGCACGGGTTAGCCCTACCCACGCCACCAGGTGGTGTGGGCCCCCTAGCACTCCACCGACCTTGCCCTCTGGCCTATAAGAAGCCTTCCGACACCAAAACCCTAGATCGTCAATCAGAAATCCACGAAAAGTTCCGCAGCGCCGCCGCCACCGAAGGGGAGATTAGGGGGACAGAAAGTCTCTGTTCTGGCACCCTTCCGGGACGGGGAAGTGCCCCCGGAGCCATCTCTGTCGACTCCACCGCCATCTCCATCACCGTTGCTGATTCCCATGATGAGGAGGGAGTAGTTCTCTCTCGAGGCTAAGGGTTCTACCGGTAGCTATGTGTTCATCTCTCTATCTATGCATGATCATATTGTGATCATGAGCTTTGTAATCAAGTAGATCTACCTTGCTACTCAAGTGCTTTTATAGATCTCTGCTCTCCCCATGTGTGTGAAAGTGACAGCGTGCTCACCATGGTGGCACTTAGGCTAGAGATTACAAATACTTGTTATGAGTTATATTTGGAGTTGGATATTTCTATGAAATTGTGGTGTTTGTTGGACTCATCTAGTACTCAAGGTGACAGTGTGGGGTTTTCTAGATGGGAAAGACTTACTTTGAGGAGTGATGTTATAGCCCTACCATCGATTAGAGTGTTCAACCAGAGAGTAGTTCAGCGTAGTATCATAAAGAAGAATATATTTATATGAGAGTGTTCACTAGTGAAAGTATGATCCCTAGGCCTTGTTTCTAAGCATTGAAACACCGTTTGCAATTAGATCTATTACATGTTTGCTTGTTTCCTTCTTTATTTCAGTTTGCCTTTAGTCTTTTCCACGCCATCAAGCTATTTGTTGGCACCATTGTCTTATATCCATACCACCTGTATTTCACTATCTCTTCGCCAAACTAGTGCACCTATACACCTGACAAGTGTATTGGGTGTGTTGGGGACACAAGAGACTTCTTGTATCATGATTGCAGGATTGCTTGAGAGGGGATACCTTTGACCACTTCCTCCCTGAGTTCGATAAACCTTGGGTGATCCACTTAAGGGAAAACTTGCTGCTGTTCTACAAACCTCTGCACTTGGAGGCCCAACAACTGTCTACAAGAATAGAAGTGCGTAGACATCAATACCGCGGCACTCCCCCAAGCTTGGAACAAACCAAGGGGATGCCAAACCTGATGACGAATTACTCTTTTGGTGGTGGTGGTAATATCTCATCTTCGTCCGACTTCCAGCGTAAGGGCTTCCCATCAACAAAGGACATCGTGGTTTCCAGCATCCTGAAACTTGCAGCAGCACTTATGTGTTTAAACCTAACCTCATACTCACAGTTTTGATTTTGAACGTCATAGAACTGTGCTTGCAGTTTGTTGGTTGTTTGGCGGAGTGAGAGGACTTCATCCTTGAGTTCAGCAGTCTCCTTTTGGTGCTCAACAATGAGTTCGGAACAAATCTTATGGATGATATCCACTTCGCGCTCCGCCATCTTCTTGTACCTAAATACTTCTTGCTACAGTGCTTCCATCCTGTCCTCTAGACTTCCTTCACCTTTAGGGCCTCGAACCTCTTTTATCCGGAGTTCCCCATCTTCAAGCAACAACTCCTTGGGATGAATCTTCAACTCTCTCATGTATGGGTTGATGATATCCTCTAAAGAATCTTCCTTGGCTGGTCCAGAGGAAGACATTGTAGCTCCAAATCTGGGACTCTACCTGTCAGAAACAGATTGAAACAAAAACACGACGAAAACACGATATACGAACCTTGGGAGATCCGGGGGATTATATATTACGAAGTTTCATGACGAAAGGAAGGTGCTGGGAGAAAACAGGTCGAAGACGGAGTCTGGGACCGTGCCACAGGGTGGTGTGAGCCACCCTGGCTCCGTTTCCGTCCCTCTTTCGCTTCGTAACTTTCCTTATCGACTAAAAACTGCAAAAATATAGTTGGAGAGTATTTTCGCAGAACTTTTCTTACCAGAACTGTCACCTATTTGAAAGCGGACTCTGTAGGTCTCTGAATTTGGTCCTTGATAAAAAATTTCAGAGTTATAACTTGAAAGGCATCAACATCTTCATTATAAGAATCCGCAGCAATATAGTGTTTGAGTCGCTGCCCATTCACTACTTGTGTAGTATTATCTTTTAAAGAAGAAATTTTTATTGCTCCTGAACGGTATACTTCTTCAATAATGAAAGGTCCTTCCCATTTTGACAGTAGCTTTCCTGCAAAAAAATCTGAGACGAGACCTATACAATAGAACTTTCTCACCAACATGAAATTCCCTCTTAAGTATTCACTTGTCATGCCATCTTTTAACTTTTTCCTTAAAGAGACTAGCATTTTCATAGGCTTCACTCCTCCGTTCATCTAAAGAACTTAAGTCAAATAATCTTTTCTCACCAGCGAGCTTACAATCTCTATTTAGTTCTTTAACTGCCCAGTAAGCTTTATGTTCTAATTCTAAAGGTAGGTGACAAGCTTTCCCATAAACCATTTTATAAGGGGACATCCCCATATGATTTTTGTAGGCTGTTCTACCCATAAAGCATCATTCAACTTTTTAGCCCAGTTTTTTCTAGATCTATTAACAGTCTTTTGCAAGATAGATTTAATTTCTCTATTTGATAACTCTACTTGCCCGCTAGTTTGGGGGTGATAGGTTGAAGCAATTCTATGATTAACATCATATTTATCAAGGGTCTTTCTAAAACCACCATGAATGAAATGAGAACCCCCATAAGTCATGAGATACCTAGGCACTCCAAACCTAGGAAAGATAACATCTTTAAGCATTTTTAGAGAGGTTTCCCCATCAGCACTCTTCGTAGGAATGGCTTCTACCCACTTAGTAACATAATCAACGGCAATAAGAATATGAGTATAACCTTTCGAGGGAGGGAAAGGACCTATAAAGTCAAATCCCCAACAATCAAAGGGTTCAATAACTAGAGAGTAATTCATAGGCATTTCATTGCGTCTAGAAATATTACCAACACGCTCACATTCATCACAAGATAAAACAAATTTTCTTGCATCTTTAAAAAGGGTAGGCCAGTAGAAACCTGATTGTAGCACCTTTTGTGCAGTTCTATCTCCTGCATGATGTCCTCCGTAAGCACTACCATGACATTTACGCAATATCTACTTTTGTTCATATTCTGGAACACATCTTCGCATAATACCATCCACTCCTTCTTTGTATAAGTGTGGGTCATCCCAAAAATAATGCCTCAAATCATAGAAGAACTTCCTTCTTTGCTGAGCTGTAAAAGTTGGAGGCAAATACTTGGAGACAATAAAGTTAGCATAATCAGCGTACCAAGGGCTCCTCGTGAGCTTACCCCTACTGCGGCTAATTGCTCATTTGGGAAACTATCATTAACAGGCATAGGGTCAAAAGAGATGTTTTCCAATGGAGATAAATTATCAGCTACAGGGTTTCCAGCACCTTTCCTATCTACTATATGTAGATCAAACTCTTGTAAAAGCAGCACCCACCTAATAAGCCTAGGCTTAGCGTCCTTTTTCGTCATAAGGTATTTAATAGCAGCATGATCAATATGAATGGTGACTTTTCAGTCTACAATATAGGGTCTAAACTTATCACAAGCAAAAACGACAGCTAGAAATTCCTTTTCAGTAGTAGCATAATTCCTTTGAGCAGTGTCTAAAGTCTTACTAGCATAATGAATAATGTTTAGTTTTTTATCAATTCGTTGCCCAAGGACAGCACCTACAGCAAAATCACTAGCATCACACATTGTTTCAAAGGGTAAACTCCAATCAGGTGGTTGAACAATAGGGGTTGTAGTTAAAGCCTTCTTAAGAGTTTCAAAAGCTCCCTTACAATCTTTTTGAAGAAGATTAGTGAGGGGCTTTGAAATCCTAGAAAAGTCTTTAATAAACCTTCTATAGAAACCAGCATGACCAAGGATACTACGAATACCTTTGATGTCTCTTGGGCATGGCATCTTCTCGATGGCCTCAACGTTAGCTCTATCAACTTCTATGCCTCTTTCAGAAACTTTATGCCCAAGGACAATCCCTTCATTAACCATGAAGTGGCATTTCTCCCAATTAAGAACAAGATTAGTTTCTTCACATCTCTGCAAAACTTTATCAAGGTTGTGTAGACAATTATCAAAAGAAGTTCCATAGACAGAAAAGTCATCCATGAACACTTCTACAATTTCCTCACAAAAACCATGAAAGATAGCAGACATGCACCTTTGAAAAGTAGCAGGAGCATTACATAAACCAAAAGGCATACATCTGTAAGCATAAGTTCCGTAAGGGCAAGTAAAAGTAGTTTTTTCTTGATCTTGTTGTTTAACAACAATTTGAGAGAAACCAGAATAACCATCAAGAAAACAAAAATGGGTCTTTTTAGACAACCTTTCCAACATTTGATCAATAAAGGGAAGCGGGTAGTGATCTTTCTTAGTAACTTTATTGACTTTTCGAAAATCAATGCACATCCTATAGCCTACTACTATTCTTTGAGGAATAAGCTCATCATTATCATTAGGAACAACGGTAATACCTCCTTTTTTAGGAACACAATGAACATGACTAACCCATTCACTATCAGCAATAGGGTAAATAATACCAGCATCCAGGAGTTTCAATACCTCATTTCTTACCACTTCCTTCATCTTAGGATTTAAACGTCGTTGGTGCTCTACTACTGGCTTTGCATCTGGTTCTACGTTGATAGAATGCTGACATATAGTAGGTGAAATCCCTTTTAAATCATCCAGAGTATAGCCCATAGCTCCTCGGTGTTTCTTCAAAACCTCCAATAACCTTTCCTCTTCTTTTCGTGAAAGTTTAGAGCTAATAATAACAGGATATATCTTTGTATGATCTATATAAGCATATTTAAGATCATCAGGGAGAGGTTTTAGATCGAAAACCGGATCCTTTTTAGGTGGCAACATGGTACCCAAGTCTTCTACAAGCAAGTTATGCTTAAGAATCTTAGGCTGATCACGGAGAATCTCGTCAATCTCATTCCTTTCTTCCATGAAGATTTCACTTTCATGATCTTCCACAAATTGCTGCAAAGCATTGTTAGGAGCAAGAGAAATAGAAGCAAGTTGTTCAACTCTAAAATCCTCATTATGGGTTTCCTCTTCACAAGGTTCTTTAGCGAATTTCGAGAAATTAAACTCATAAGATTCCCCCTCAAACTTAGTCAATATTTTATCCCTTTTGCAATCTATAATAGCTCCACAAGTACTCAAAAAAGGTCTATCAAAGATAATAGGGTAAGTTTTACTAGTAGCTAAACCAAGTACGAGAAAATCAGCAGGGTACTTAATCTTACCACAAAGAACTTCAACGTCTCGTACAATACCAATTGGAGAGATGGTCTCTCTATTAGCAAGGTGAATAACCACATCAATCTCTTCCAATTCGCAGGGACTGATTTCATGCATAATTTCTCTGTAAAGCTCATAAGGAATAGCACTGGAACTTGCACCAATATCATATAAACCATAATAACAATGATCACCAATTCTAACAGAAAGCACAGGGACACTAGCTTTTTTAGTTCTATTAGGATGTGAAACAATGTTAGAAGCATCCTCACAAAAGACTATGTGTCCATCTTCTATGCTTTTAGTGACAAGGTCTTCCACAATTGCTACCACAGGTTCAACGTTTATTTGTTCATCAGGTTTTACAGTTCTTTTTTTCACTTTTGGTGATTACATTAGTTATCATAGGATGATCCTTTACCTTATCTGGGAAGGGAATCTTCTCAATATAAGGTTCAGGTAAGATGGGATCAATAATGCAATACTCAACACTCCCAACAGGAACACAGTCAACACTATCTTTATAAGGTTCATGGTACTTGTTCCATCCCCTTTTTGGAATTTCAATATAAGAAGCAAAAGCCCTAAAGCAATTCGTAATAACTTGCAAATCAAGACCATAAACATTTTTGATATTTTGAAAGTCATCAGTTCCCATAAAAGATTCAATGCATTCATAATCATAGTTTATACCTGACTTTCTACCTTTGTCATTTTCCCATGCTTCAGCATTATCTTGAATACGGTCCAGAAGATCCCATTTAGCTTCTTCTTCCATGCGAGTGAATGATCTAGCACAAGAAGCATCCAGTAAATCCTTATCATGTAGAGAAAGCCTTGCATAAAAGTTATTGATAATAATATTGTTGGGGAGCTCATGAATGGGACATTTGAGCATTAGTAATTTCAATCTCCCCCAAGCTTGAGCTGTACTCTCTCAATCAAGAGGCCAAACGTTGTATATTTGATTCCGATCTTTATGAATCTCACTAGGAGGATAAAACTTTGAATAAAAGAGAGGCACTATTTCCTCCCATTCCAGACCTTGACCATTCTTCAACAGCTTATACCATTCCTCAGCTCTTCCTTTCAGTGATAATGAGAATAACTTCTTCTTAACTTGATCTGTAGTAATACCTGCACACTTGAACAACCCGCATAATTCGTGTATAAAGAGTAAATGATCACCGGGATGGACAGTTCCATCCCCAACATAGTAGTTATCCATAACACAATCAATAATTCTTGTAGGTATTTTAAAAACATCATTCTCAGCAGGTGGTGGCTTATCTACTACCTTAGCAGTGGTAGTAGCATTACCAAATAAGAAACTCAGCGAATTATCCATAACGAAAATAAAGCAACTAACAGAAGTAAAAAATACTCACACTAGAAGTTTCCTTTACCAGTTCCACTCTCCAATAACGCTTCACTCCCCGGCAACGGCGCCAGAAAATAGTCTTGATGACCCACAAGTATAGGGGGTGTATCGCAGTATTTTCGATAAGTAAGAGTGTCGAACCCAACGAGGAGCAGAAGGTGCTGGCTAGTGGTATATATCAGGAATTCTCTGCAAATACTTAGCAAACAGATTTTAGGGTTTTTTGATAAAGCAAGTAAACGAAGTACGAGTAAATAAAAGACAGTAGGAATAAATGCAGTAAGTGGCCCAATCCTTTATGTAGCAAAGGACAAGCCAGTTGTATTACTTAAGATGACCAAACGTTCTCGAGGACACATGGGAAGACTGTCAAGTGCTTTCGCTTCATATAGTTGATTAACCTTCTTTAGCTTGCTAAGTGTTGTGTGGGTGAACCTGTGCTAATGTACCGACCTTCCTAGGACTAATACATACTTGTGATTATACCCCTTGCAAACATCCGTAAGTACAAGAAAGTAATTAAGGTAGAAACCTAACCACAACTTTAAACTCTAAGACCCTTACGTCCCTTATGAAATGGTTTCCTAACGGGGGTTCAGGTTTCTGTCACTCCGACAACCCCTACGATTAGTAGCCAAATACACAATGCATTCCCCTAGGCCCATATAGGTGAAGTGTCATGTAGTCGACATTCACATGACACCACTAGAAGAAGTACACCACAACTTAAATATCAAACTATTGAATCTTTCTCAACACAACTCCATTACTAACAACATGACTTCTCCCATGGCCTCAAGAACAAAACGAACTACTCACAAGACATCATATGGATCATGATCAGAGATGGAATAATGATGTATAACAATTTGAACATAAAGAATAATTCAATGGTTCACTCAATAGCATCAACTACAAAGAGTAATCAACACCGGAAAGCTTCCCCTATGAACTATGCAAGATTCAACTCAACTGTTACAGCAATATGGAGATGGTGATGAGGGTGCTGATCGTGATGATGGTGGTGATGATGATGATCCCGATGAAGTCCATCTTGATGGTGGTGTTGATGGCGACGATCTCCCCTCTCCGGGAAGGAATTCCCCGGACAGAAATCTATCTGCCGGAGAGATCTTTCTCTCTTGGTGTTTTCCGCCCTGCAGAGGCAGCGAAATCTTTCTGGGGTCGCTCCCCGAGTCTTAGGGTTTCGGGAGGAATATATACGCCAGAGGGGAGTGCCAGGGGTGGACCAGGGTGGCCACACCACCTGGTGGCGCGGCCCAGGGTGGCCCGCGCCAGGGGGTGGTGTGGGCCCCCTGTGGCCCATCTCCAGCCTCCTTCTGGCTTCCTTCGTCTTCTGGAAGAATAGGATTTTCTATGTATTTTCCTCCAAACAACACCTTTTCCATCAGAATCCTGACTGCAGCGGTCCATGCTCCAAAAGTCATCAATCATGCAAAAACAGATGAAATAACATAAGTATCACCTCTCAATACGAAATATATCAATGAATAACAGTGAATTATGACATAGAATAGTGATGCAAAATGGACGTATCAACCTTCGATCATGTCTCCATCTCCTACCTTTCCAGATTCTTTGGCATCTCTGAATCATCATCATCGAGATTGTTCAGGCGTAACTACTAAGCATGGCTAAGCTTGACCATTGAAGAAGCTCTAGCAACACTCACATGCCAGACCTAGGTATGCTAGGAACTGTGGATCAGGTGTATAAGGCTACAACAGGGAAACTATGCAGCGGGTAGGTAACTCTAACTACTGACAAAAGACCGCATTAGAATCGTGTGCAATATAGCGAGAAAGTATATACTTTGTAAAACATAGGTTCAGAATGAGAGGCTATGCTTGCCTTGTCCTTCAGTAGACAGATATGGATCTTCGGTATCGTTGACTTCGGTCTCCTGCTCGGATCTTATCGCGAAGAAGCAATACCACAAAGAAAGGCAACAATCAATATATCAAACCATGCAATGTGCAAGCACATGATGATATGGCAGATTAAAGTTATCATGGCAACCCTAGGATTAACACCGATTTAAATGGGTTCGGAGTGCCGAGGGCTTGGCATTCCATCGATCCCATATGCAATTAGGGGGGGTTTCGATGTTCGTCTATCTAGCTAGGATTTAGCTTGATCAACAGTGCATGATTATATTTTTAAAGTTTAGATCTCATTTTTCTGAACATTTTGACATATTATACACATTTTTCTGATTTAAAATGAATTAGTTATGAATTTTATAAGATTATAACAATTTCAGTCTTATTCAAATCATTTCTGAAAATTATTAAATATCTGACAAGTGGGACCCACCTGTCATAATTGATTTTAATAAAAATAGAAAATAAAAAGGGATATTGCGTCAGCGTGACATCACTGTGACGTCACTGTGGCGTTGGCCACATCACTGCCACGCTGTGGCCACGTCAGGGCCACGTGGTGGACACGTCAGGGCCACGGCACCCACGGCGGAGCCACCATGCGGTGGTCGCCAGCGGCGAACCAGGGCGCCCCTGGACATGTGGTTGGGTGTGCTGGAACCGCGCGAAGACGGCGAGCAAGCCAACACTAGCCTCGCCCGCTTTTGGTCACCGGAGCATGGTCGGCGGCGAGCTACTGCGGCGGTGGGGTCGGGCTTACGCGGAGAGGGCGTTACAGAGGGCTAGCGACGGAACGGAGAGCACTGCTCGGACGAGAAGCTCACCAGCAGCATGTAGGGCTTGACATCGAGGCGAGGCGATCTCTGGAACAGTGGGGATCGACGGCGACTGGTGGCGGAGGGAATCTTCGATTCCGGCGATTAGAGACGCGCCGAGCTATGTGAACTGTATGGGGAGAACGAGGAGACGAAGGCGATCACGGCGGTGGTCTCAGATGGAGTTGGGGTGGCCGGGAATGGCAAGGACGACGACGACGACCCAAAGCTAGGGTTCGGCGTCCATGGCGAGGAGGAGGAAGGAGAGGGGGAAAGTGGCGTGCGAGGGTTTCCTGGCAGCGTCGGCGCAGTACTTGTAGGCTCCAGGGGCGGCGACACAGATCTTGGCGCGGCCGCAGCGGCGGACGACATCACCGGCGACAGCGGATCACCGCGTCGTCGTCGATGAAGACGATAGTGCCCGAAGCGGTACGGGCCGCAATTGGGCCCCGGGTGGGCCGCGGGAAGAGGAGGGGAGGCGGGTTGGCTTGATGGGCTGCGGCCTGGGAAGCTCGGTCTGCATTTTTTTAGCAAATATTTTTCCCTTTTCTTAAATCCTTTTCTCTTTTGTATTTCAAAATCTTTTCTGTTTTGAACATTTTCAAAATACCAAAGCTTTTATCAAACTGTTGAAATATTGTGGAGCCCCTTTTGTCAACTTCGGATCCACATGTTTTGGTGATTTTCGAAATACAAAACCATTTGAAATAAAATAGAGGTTAGAAGGAAAACCATTTAGAGATTAGGGTTTTTATCCCCTATTGTCTCTAGAACACAACAAGAATGCAAAAGGTTCATGCATGCTTATGCTCTTAGGTAGTAATTACATATATTACAACTTGAGCTATTACAGCTCTACCCCCCTTACAGGAATCTCGTCCCGAGATTCCTAAGTTTTAGAAAAGAAGGCAGGGTACTCAGATCGAAGACGATCTTCTCATTCCCAGGTTGCTTCGTCCTCAGAATGATGAGACTACTGAACTTTCAGAAACTTGATGCTTTGATGATGAGTCTTCGGCTCGACTTCATCAAGGATACGAACATGACACTCTCGATAAGTCAGATCCTCTTGAAGGTCAAGAGTTTGGTGATCAACACCACAGACAAGGTCTTTGAAGCAACACTTGAGTTGAGACACATGAAAGACATCATGCACCTCAGGAAAGTTTGCAGGAAGCTCCAGTTGGTATGTGAGCTTACCACACTTGGAAAGAACATGAAAAGGACTAACATTACGAGGAGCCAGCTTGCCCTTGATACCGAAACGATGGACACCCTTTAACAGAGTGACTCGGAGATAATCTTGATCACCAACTTCATATTCAACATGTTGATGGTGACGAGCATAATAGCTCTTCTAACGATACTGAGCAGTTTTCAAACGATCTCGTATAATACGAACTTGATCTTCTGCTTCCTTGATCATATCCGGTCCAAAGAACTTTGTTTCGCCGATTTTAGACCAATTCTAGGGAGTACGGCATGTTCTTCTGTATAAGAACTGGAAAGGTGCCATGTCTATACTGGACTGATAACTATTGTTGTAGGAGAACTCGGCAAAAGGTAGGCATTTCTCCTAGTTTTTACCAAAAGATATGACACATGCTCTAAGCATGTCTTCAAGGATTTGATTTACCCTTTCGGTTTGACCCCCGCTACTTGGATGATAAGCTGTGCTGAAAGATAAGTGAATTCCCATAGCTTGTTGGAAACTTGACCAAAACCTTGAAGTGAACAAACTCCCTCGGTCGGATACAATTTTCTTTGGAACTCCATGAAGGACTATCCGAGAGATTTATAATTCAGCCAACTGATTAGCAGTAATGCTCTCATGGACAGGTAGAAAGTGAGAAACCTTGGACAAATAGTCGACGATTACCCATATGGCATCATTTCCCTTTTGAGTCTTGGGAAAACCAGTGATAAAATCCATACCGACTTCATCCCATTTCGACTCAGGAATACGGTGCAGTTGTAGGAGACCATCGGGTCATTGGTGTTCAGCCTCGACGTGACGACAAACGTCACATTCAGCAACAAAACGAGCGATATCTCTCTTCATACCAGACCACCAGAATCTTTGACGGAGATCCCGATACATCTTGGTACCTCCAGGGTGAATGGAGAGAGGTGATTCATGAGCCTGTTTAAGAATTATCTGCTTCAAGTCCTTCCCATTTGGCACTACCAAACATGTACCAAAATAGAGGACGCCTTGTTCATTGACGGAGAAACATTTAGCGATTCCACTAGCGAAGCTCTCTTTGATTGTGTCAATTTCAGGATCTTGCTTCTGAGAAGCTTTGATCTCATCCTCTAAAGAAGACTTCACCTCGAGAGTAGAAAGGAATCCACGAGGAACAACTTCGAGATTCAGTCGAGAAAATTCCTCATGGAGAGAAGGTTGAGCTTGTTGGATCAGCAGATTGTTGCAGTAAGACTTCCGACTTAGCGCATCAGCAATGACATTGGCTTTGCCGGGTTGATAGTTGAGACCCAAATCATAATCTTTGATGAGTTCCAACCATCTTCTTTTCCTAAGATTCAGATCAGGTTGTGTAAAAAGATACTTCAGACTCTGATGATCCAAATATAACTCACAACGACTACCAATGAGGTAATGTCGCCATTGCTTAAGAGCATGAACAACAGCTGCAAGCTCAACATCATGAGTTGGATAGTTGTTCTCGTGTGGTTTCAGCTGTCGAGAGGCATAGGCCACCACATGACCATCTTGCATCAACACACACCCGAGGCCTTGGTGTGAGGCATCATAGAAGATAACAAAGTCTTTACTGGTGTCTAGAAGAACTAACACCGGAGCAGTTGTTAGCTTGGTTTTCAAAACCTGGAAGCTTTCTTCAGCCTTATCAGACCATTCAAACTTCTTATCCTTCTTAAGAAGATCAGTCATTGGCTTGGCAATCTTAGAGAAATTCTCGATGAATCGACGGTAGTATCCCGCCAACCCAAGGAAACTTCGAACATCCTTAACGGATTTGGGGGATTCCTAGTCAAGGATGGATTGAACCTTGTCCGAAATAATAGCAACCCCTTCGGCAGAAACAACATGACCAAGGAATATGAGTTCTTGCAACCAAAACTCACATTTGGAGAACTTGGCATAGAGATGATGTTTTCGAAGCTTTGTCAACACCAAACGCAGATGTTCAGCGTGTTCTTCTTCAGTCTTGGAATAGACCAAAATATCGTCGATGTAGACCACAACAAACTTGTCGAGATACTCCATGAAGACAGAGTTCATAAGCCGCATAAAAGTGGCCGAAGCATTGGTAAGACCAAAGGACATGATAATGTACTCGTAAAGACCATAACGAGTGGTGAAAGCAGTCTTCGGAATGTCTTCCTTTTGGATCTTGGTTTGGTGATACCTTGACCTCAAATCCATTTTGGAAAAGACGAAGGCACCACTTAACTGATCAAAAAGATCGTTGATCCTAGGGAGAGGATACTTGTTCTTGACAGTCACAGCATTGAGAGGGCGATAATCCACAACCAGTCGCGGTATATTGGTATCCCGCTTCTTAACAAAGACTGTAGGACATCCCCAAGAAGATGTGCTAGGCTGGATGTGTCCTTTTACCTCCAACTCCTCTAATTGCTTCTTCAACTCTACTAACTCATGAAGGGGCATACGGTAGGGTCTCTTGGAAACAGGTGCAGTTCCAGGGACCAACTCTATGACAAACTCCACACTTCGATCAGGTGGCATGCTAGGCAACTTTTCAGGAAAGACATCCGGGAATTCACATACCATGGAAACATCTTGAATCTCTAACGGAGGTTGAACTTCAAGAGCATATAACTTCACTTGAGGAATATAAACAGCTGAAGGAGATAGTGACCCTACGGTCCAGTAAGTGACTATTATGCCAGCAGGACTAGTCAGAGTCACGGACTTGGTTGCACAGTCAATGACAACTTGATATTGGGACAACTAGTCCATGCCCAAAATGACGTCAATATCAGTTGACTTGAGGGCAATAAGAGAAGTGGGGAACAATTGGGAGGCAATATTGATTAGGTTCCCATGACTAACCATGGTGGTACGCCAACTAGAACTAGGAGACTGAACCAGCAAAGGTTTAGACAAACCTTCAAAACTTATCCCATGCAATTCAGCAAAAGTTTGCAACATGAATGAATGTGATGCTCCAGAATCAAACAAAACTTTAGCTGGAATGTGATTGATACGAAGCGTACCCATAACGGCGCTTGGATCTTCCCGAGCCTCTTTAGCAGAGATATGGGTCAGACGACCACTTCCAGCACCTTGAGGCTTGGTATACTTCTTTGGTGGTGCTCTCTCAGTAGCACTCTTTTGAGGACACTCCTTTGGAAAGTGACCAGGCTGACGGTAGTTCAAGCAGGTAAGACCTGATGTGGTACCAGCAGCAGGACAGTTTTTCCTACCAACATTGCTTGAGGTAACATTCGGGTGAGGAGTATATCCAGAAGACCTTGGGGGTGTAAGGAGCACGTGGCACAACACTGTAAGGCACAAAGACACGATGCTTCTTATTACTTGAACCAGCCTTGTTGGATCCTTCATAAGAACGCTTACGAGTTTCCTCATACTCCACCTTTCCATGCTCTGCTTTCATTGCCTTGTTCCCAAAATCTTCAGCAGAGATGAAGATCACGACGAACATCAGGGTCTAGTCCCTTGCAGAACAGGGCTTGCTTCTTATCATCAGTGGAAACTTCTTCAGGAGCGTAGCATGCCAGACGATTAAAGTTGCGCTGGTAATCATACACAAAACCAGTGCCTTGTTTCAGCTTAAGGAACTCCTCCCTCTGTTCATCCATTAGACCCTCCGGAATATGATAGGCTTAGAATCCTTCAGTGAATTCTTGCCAAGTAACGGCATGTTGAGCAGCTTGCAGTGCCAAGAAATTTTCCCACCAGGAGTTAGCTGCTCCCTCCAGATGGTAGGCGGCAAAGGTTACCCAATCAGCTTCAGGAACATGACCAACCTGAAGTTTGCGCTCCATGGTGCGAAGCCAGTAGTCTGCATCAAGTGGCTCAGTGGAATAGCTGTAGACTGGCGAAGTGAGACGTATGAAATCCTTGATACTGACTTGGTTGTTTGGGCGCTAGGTATTGCGCTCAATCCTTTCAAGGAGCCTCATGTTGTCAGCATGGTTGGTCTCATACATAGCCATGCGTTGAACCATTGATGGTGGTGGAGGAAGATTAGAAGGATCATCCTCATTCCTAAACCCATGAGCTTAAGCATGGGTGCGAGCTCGAGAAGTGTCACCCATCCTGTAAAAACAGAAGGTGTTAGCCAAGGGTTTCAAAGACAAAAGACGCTGGATGTAAAACATGTCATCTCATCAAGCATGGTAGTATCAAAGCATACTAACGTATACATTAACCAGCTGACTTACAAACCATAACAATGGAGTGCTAAGATGTTATGCATCAAGAAGAACTTAGACATCTTGATAACTCTGAGAATAGTAACCAGTTACGGAGTACTTAGAAAAACCACCCCGGAGACATGATCCTAAACGTTTGAAATTAGGGGTAAGGAATGAAAACCTTTTTAAACCAAAAAGGATAAGAAAACTCCAGTATTAGAATCACACCAGGAAAGGAGTAAAAAGTCCTAGTCAGAGTTTTTGCAAATAGTTTTCAACCTTTAAATAGTTTTGTCAGCTTCTAGACTCAACATCGACCAATACTAGGGTTTCCTACAGGCAGTCCTACTCTGATACGAAAACCTGTAACACCCCTAGGGTTAGGGTTAAACAAACCTCGGATTAACCTCCGAGATAAACTTAACTCC
Source organism: Avena eriantha (assembly GCA_910589775.1). Taxonomy (NCBI): domain Eukaryota; kingdom Viridiplantae; phylum Streptophyta; class Magnoliopsida; order Poales; family Poaceae; genus Avena; species Avena eriantha. Next base: position 73,555,840 of record OU342741.1, read on the forward strand.
AACCTTAGAGACTCACAATATATGATTCGGTAACATTACAGAACACAGGGATTCAACAAGCATAAGTTTAAACTCTTAATAGAGTACGATATCAGGTTATTACAAACCAAGGGTCATAGACCCATCATTACACCAAACAGCGAAAGCGAATTATGTTGTTCTACACAAAAAACTTAAGAAAGGACTTAAGAGGCCATCAACATAAGCGACGTCCAACCCATAGTCCTCAGGCTGCTACCTCGGACCCCTAATTACTCGTCGATGTCAACGTAGAAGCCACCTTCGGTTGTGACTAGATCATTTGAAGAAAAACAACAATAGCGCAAGTCTGAGTACGAGAATGTACTCCGCAAGACTTAGATAACCTAGTATCTACATGCTCTGGCTAGAAAAGCTTTCTCTGAATTTTCTTTGCATAAAGCCAACTTTGTTTGTAAATAAGAGAGAGAAAAGAGGCTCGTCTACATAGAATACTTTCAAAACAGGGTAAGAGAGCGACGACTCCATCTTGAACATCTGAACTTGTTAACCAAGTACATCTGAACTCCTCATCTAGGATCACACCCTCGAACCCTCGAGGAAGCATCCTTAAGCACACGTGGATCAACAAGTTTTACTTATAGTTAATGTTATCTATGATCTTAGAATTCGGTCACCAAGCGTTCATAACCGTGAACACGGCTTTTTGAAAAGATTTAACCCTGTAGGGGTGTACAACTTTACCCACACGTACCAACCGACTCTTAGTGCCAAATATTATTAGCCCTCTTCCTTGGAGGGCCGGCAGAGGGTGGTTGACCACGACCTTTACCTTGCTTTCATCGAGACCATGAGTCACACCCTAAGGAGGGTTCCGCCGTAACGGGTCAAATCCCGAAGCCGGTCCCTAGAGATGTGAGGCAAGGTTGGTTTACCAGGGGCTCCATCAACCCCAAGCAACCCCGGCCACGCTTACCTACCTGTTATGATGCACCTCCTTCGCCTCCTCTTTCGAAAACATTTTCAATGCGTATGCCAAATGGAAAGCCCGAACTATATGACTCATAGAATCTAGTAGGAAATTTAGTTAATCGAGGGGTTCCCAAGCCCCGTGTGGCTGTACGCTCATCTCGGTTCCAAAGGCAAGAACTCGATTCCTAGTGGTGGCGAGCATAGGACTACAAAAACCACACCCAAGGTGGCCTCCCATACAAGCCTTAGCATATTTATCGGTCACCTTTGATCATGTCTCCATCTCCTACCTTTCCAGATTCTTTGGCATCTCTGAATCATCATCATCGAGATGGTTCAGGCGTAACTACTAAGCATAGCTAAGCTTGACCATTAAAGAAGCTCTAGCAACGCTCACATGCCAGACCTATGTATGCTAGGAACTGTGGATCAGGTGTATAAGGCTACAACATGGAAACTATGCAGCTGGTTGGTAACTCTAACTACTGACAAAAGACCACATTAGAATCGTGTGCAATATAGCGAGAAAGTATATACTTTGTAAAACATAGGTTCAAAATGAGAGGCTATGCTTGCCTTGTCCTTCAGTAGACATATATGGATCTTCGGTATCATTGACTTAGGTCTCATGCTCGGATCCTATCGTGAAGAAGCAATACCAGAAAGAAAGGCAACAATCAATATATCGAACCATGTAATGTGCAAGCACATGAATGATATGGAAGATTAAATTTATCATGGGAACCTTAGGATTAAAACCGATTTAAATGGGTTCGGAGTGCCGAGGGCTTGGCATTCCATCGATCCCATATGCAATTAGGGGGGTTTCGATGTTCGTCTATCTAGCTAGGGTTTAGGTTGATCAACAGTGCATGATTATATTTTTAAAGTGTAGATCTCATTTTTCTGAACATTTGACATATTATACACATATTTCTGATTTAAAATGAATTAGTTATGAATTTTATAAGATTATAACAATTTCAGTCTTATTTAAATCGTTTCTGAAAATTATTAAATATCTGACAAGTGGGACCCACCTGTCATAATTGATTTTAATAAAAACCGAAAATAAAAAGGGATATTGCGTCAGCGTGACGTCACTGTGGCGCTGGCCACGTCACTGCCACGCTATGGCCACGTTAGGGCCACGTGGTGGACACGTTAGGGCCACGTCCTCCACGGCGGAGCCACCAGGCGGTGGTCGCTAGCGACGAACCAGGGCACCCCTGGACGCGCTGTTGGGTGCGCTGGAACCGCACGAAGACGGTGAGCAAGCCAGCACTAGCCCCGCCCGGTTTTGTTCACCGGAGCATGGCCGGCGGCGAGCTACTACGGCGACGGGGTCAGGCTTACGCGGAGAGGGCGTTATAGAGGGCTAGCGACGGAACAGAGAGCACTGCTCGGACGAGAAGCTCACCAGGTGTGTGTAGGGCTTGATGGCGAGGCGAGGCGAGCTCTAGAATGGTGGGGATCGACGGTGACTAGTGACAGAGGGAATCTTTGATTCCGGCGATTGTAGGCGCACCGAGCTACGTGAACTGTATGGGGAGAACAAGGAGACGAAGGCGATCACGGCGGTGGTCTCAAATGGAGCTCGGGTGACCGGGAACAGCGAGGATGACGACGACCCGAAGCTAGGGTTCGACGTCCATGGCGAGGAGGAGGAAGGAGAGGGGGAAAGTGGTGTGTGAGGGTTTCCTGGAGGCGTCGACGCAGTACTTGTAGGCTCCAGGGGGTGGCAGCATAGATCTTGGCACGGCCGCGGCGGCGGACGGCATCGCCGGCGACACCGGATCACCGCGTCATCGTCGACAAAGATGATAGTGCCCGAAGCGGTACGGGCCGTAGTTGGGCCCTGGGTGGGCCGCGGGAAGAGGAGGCGAGGCGGGCTGGCTTGCTGGGCTGTGGCCTGGGAAGCTCGGTCTGCATTTTTTAGAAAATATTTTTCCTTTTCTTAAATCCTTTTCTCTTTTGTATTTCAAAATCTTTTCTGTTTTGAACATTTTCAAAATACCAAAGCTTTTATCAAACTATTGAAATATTGTGGAGCCCCTTTTGTCAACTTGGGATCCACATGTTTTGGTGATTTTTGAAATACAAAACCATTTGAAATGAAATAGAGGTTAGAAGGAAAACCATTTAGAGATTAGGGCTTTTATCCCCTATTGTCTCCAGAACACAACAAGAATGCAAAAGTTTCATGCATGCTTATGCTCTTAGGTAGTAATTACATATATTACAACTTGGGCTGTTACATGGCACCCTGCCGGGACGGGGAATTGGAGGAGATCATCGCCATCATCGTCACCATCGCTTATCAATCAACCATCCATGATTCCCCCAATCTATGAGTGAGTAATCCTCCGCTGTAGGCTATGTGCATGGTAGGGATTGGATGAGATCGTTCATGTAATGGCATCAGATTGTTAGGGCATGGTGCCTAGTATCTATTATTAGTGCTTTTTTGACTTTGTTGCAACTTGTTATGCTTAATTCTTGTCACTAGGGCCCGTGTGCCATGATTTCAGATCAGAACATGTTATTGATTCATTATGATAGTATTGTTTGTGATCTTACCTACAAGTTGTATACACATATTGTTGTCCGGAACCAAAGGCCCCGAAGTGACAATAATTGGGATAACCGGAGGGGATGGCTTTGATGTGAGGATCACATGTGTTCACGGAGTGTTAATGCTTTGCTCCGGTGCTCTATTAAAAGGAGCACCTTAATTGCCAATAGTTCCCTTGAGGCCCCGCTGCAAACAGGCTGGCAGGACAAAAGATGTTGTGCAAGTTCTCACTGCAAGCACGTATGACTATATGTGGAACACATGCCTATGATTATTTAGTACTTGGATGATTTATCTTATTTATCTGCAAATGCCCTACGTATTGATTGCTATATGAATTGTCTTGTCCATGCAACACCCGTCCATCCATCCCTATGCCTACCGCGCTTTAATCCTACTGTTTACTTCGATTGTTACTACTGTATTTACTTTTACTACTGCTATTACTTTACTATTGCTACTACAAAAATATTGCTACTGATAAACTGCTATGAGCAAGATTGTTTCCAGGTGCAGCTGAATTGACAACTCAGTTGTTAAGGCTTATAAATATTCTTTGGCTCCCCTTGTGTCAAATCAATAAATTGGGCTTCACTTTCCTCAAAAATACTGCAATACACTCCCTATACTTGTGGGTCATCAAGACTATTTTCTAGCTCCGTTGCCGGGGAGCATAGCTCTATTTATCGAGTTCACTTGGAATCACTATTGTTCGCTGCCATCCATCCATCATGGGTAAGTCTCGTGATGGCAAGGTCCCTATTTTACCATCCACTACAAGGATATGTACGGTTCTGAACACCTCTGTTGCTCTTGATTCACCATCTGTTATGAGTAAGCTCATTACACCACCACATACACATGTTACACACACTGCTACTACTGCTGAATCTAAAACTTTTGATACTTATGATGTTGCTTCTACTGTGCTTGATAAAAGTGGTTCATTAGGTCCTTTCCTAGATGCTACGATTGCTAGAACTATAGTTAGAAATACTGAAACTCCTAATGAAGATGCTACTACACCTGTCAGTTCACCTGAGTCTAGAGAGAGCTATGATATTGAAGATGGTTATATAGTGATGACTGATGAATTTATTAAAGAATGTCAAAACACTCATGATAAAAGTGCTATTAAGAGTCTTCTTGAGAAACATACTGTTAGACCTAAATTATCTCCTAATACTAAGTTTGCTACATCTCCCATAAACATTAAAGATAAGGATTATGATTTCTCTATTGATTTATCTTACATAACTATTATTAATAAAGAACCTTTTCGTGGGACTAAGAATGAAAGTGCTATAGCACATATGACTGAGCTTTCTACCATGAGTGGTTTATTTTCTGATGATATTAAGATACACACCTACTTTGTTGCTAATTTTTTCCCTTTTTCACTAAAAGGAGAAGCTAAAACTTGTTTTAATAATTTAGCTCCTGGATCTATTGATAGCCCTGATTGCTTGATTAGTATCTTCCTTCAGAAATATTTCCCTCCTAGTGCTAGACATGCTATTTTTCAGGAACTTTTTGATTTTAAATAGGAAGAAAAAGAGATATTGCCTGAATCATGGGCAAGGTTTTGTGCTTTGATTCATGCACAGGTTGGATGTCCATTACCTAAAAATGAGCTTCTTGATATATATATTATAATGGACTAACTGAAGAATCTAGGACATACCTAGATAGTTGTGCTGATTGTGTTTTCAGGAATAGAACTCCTGAAGAAGCTGAGGAATTAATGGCTAGAATAAGCAAGAATTATGATGATTGGACTTCACCTAAGCTAACTGCACCTGAGTTAACTGTTCCTGCGCCTACACCAACATCAAAGAAGAGGGGAGTTATTGAACTAAATAATGAAGTGATGAAGGAAGCTAATAAATGTCTTAAGGAGAAGGGAATTAAAGCTACCGATGTGAAGAATTTACCTCCTATAGAAGAATTATGTAAGCCAATCTCCAACTCATCCACTATTGAGGTAAACTCTCTCCAACATTTTGATGAAGGTGATATTCCTTATTCTAAACCTCTTGATCAATGCTTAGAAAAATTTGATGTTTTTATTGTTAAGCAAGATAATTTTAATAAAAGGGTGCAAAATCATTTAATGGAAAACTCTAGAGCTATTATTGAGTTAAAAGATATTGTGGAAAGAACATCTAATGATGTTAAAATGCTTGTTAAACATTTCCAAATGGTTCAAAATAAAATTGATCATCTTATTAAAGTACAAAAAGACTTGCTAGTTAATGCTGCTAAAGAAAAACATGCTTATGAAATTAGAACTAGAAGTGGTGCTGCCACCCAGGATCCTCAATATCCTGAGGGGCATCCTAAAAGAATTGAGCAGGATTCTCAACGAATTGAAAATAGTGGTACTTCTCCTAAGAAAAGGAAAAAGAAACAGAAAACTATTGTAGAACCTTCTGAACCTGCTAAAGATCTCAATAGTATATTAATACATTGCAAATGTATTTATAATTTTTGATGTTCCATGCTTGGTTTTATCCACTTTCTTGTGTTTTGTTCCAACTTTGGAGTACTTTTCATATGATTTCTTGGACTAACCTATTAACAAGAGCCACAGTGCCAGCTGCCTGTTTTCTGCTATTTTTGGTTTCAGGAAAGTCAGAAAATGAATATTCTCGGAATTGGACGGGACAAAAGCCAAAGTGCCTATTTTTCTGGAAGTGATCAAGTGCCAGAATACGAGACGGAGAGGGGCCAGAGGGCGGCCACACCACCTGGCCGTGCGGCCAGGCCTGGCCCGCGCTAGGGGGTGGTGTGGCCAGCCCAGGCACCCCCTCGGCCTCTCCTTCCGCCTATAAGTTGCCCTCGGGACGAAAACCCTAAGGACCCGATCAAAAAAATCCACGAAAGAGTCTGTAGCCACCGTCATATCCATCCATAGATCAGGAGGGATCTGAAGCTCTTCCCGGCACCCTGCCGGAGAGGGGAATTCACCCTGGAGGCTTTCTTCATCACCATGCAAGCCTCCGGTGTGATGCGTGAGTAGTTCATCCTTGGACTACGGATCCATGTAGTAGCTAGATGGCTGGTTTCTCCTCCTTTGTGCTTTCATGTTTAGATCTTGTGAGCTCCGTTCATGATCAAGATCATCTATTTGTAATTCATACATGTTGTGTTTGCGGGGATCTGATGGATATTGAGATGCTATTTCAGATTGATTATTGATTCTATCATGTCTTTGTTATTTGAGATCTTGCATGCTTTCCATTGTTAGTAGCTATCTTGGCCAAGTAGATGCTAGCAACTCCAAGAGTTAGTATTTATGCTCGATAGTGGGTTCATGCCTCTGGTAATCAGGGGAAGTGACAGAAATCTCTAAGGTACTAGATGTGCTGTTGCTACTAGGGAGAAAACAATAATCCTTTGTTCATAGAACAATCGTATTGTTTACTTTACACGTAGTTCGTCAAGAAATAATCTGTTGCTTGCAACTTAATACTGGAGGGGGTTCAGATGATAACCTGAAGGTGGATTATTAGTCATAGATGCAGTTGGCTGGCGGTCTATGTATTATGTTGTAATGCCCAATCAAGTCTCAGAGGAGTCAAGATGATTAATATATGCATGTATTGCTTTCTCGGTGTTTGTCAATTGGCCCACTGTAATTTGTTCACCCAGCATGTTATCTATCTAAGGAGAGCCACCTCTAGTGAACTATGGATCCCGGTCCTTTTTCTTTACATACAATCTACAATCTTTTACTGCTTTGTGTTTACTTTATGCAAACTTTTACTTCTTTCCATTCGATACGTTTAATCCTTTGTTTTCCGCAAAACACGGTGAGATTGACAACCTCATCGCAAGTTGGGGACAAAGTTCTGTGGTTGTGTTGTGCAGGTCTCCATGTTGCTACTAGCACCGGTAGTGCGCCCTGCCAAAGCTCAGCTAGTAACACCTTTGGGGTGTTTCCTTGCTCCTACTGGTTCGATTAAACCTTGGTTTCATAACTGAGGGAAGACTTGCTGCTGTATTCATCGTACCTTCCTCTTGGGGTTCCCAACGAGCTCTACATCGAAAGTCGAGCGCATCAAGATTTTCTGGCACCATTGCCAGGGAGTCAAGGACATCTTCACAAGGATTGAACTATTCTTCAAGGAACCTATTGGATTCTGCTGCTGGAGGTACCTTTATGACCATCACTTTGGGTGCTACAACAAAACTATTGGACAATATGATGGTTAATTATTCTGAATGGCATACTGAGAGAGCTCCACAAGGTAAGAAGGTAAATTCTGTTGAAGAAACCTCCTCCTTGAGTGATACGATTGATATTATTATGTCTATGCTTGTTAATGGGAAAGCCCATATTGATCCAAATAATGTTCCTTTAGCCTTTTTGGTTGCTCAAGAAGAGCAAGTTGATGTGAACTTCATAAGAAATAACAATTTTGGCAACAATGCTTATGGTAATAATGCTTATAGGAACAATTTTGGTAACAACAATTATAAGCCATATCCTCCCAACAATGGTAAATCTGAATTACCTAGTGAAGGAAGAATCTTAGAAGTTGAAAGATCCACTAAAAACTTCATGCAAATGCAATACGAGCAAAATAAGCTATTTACTAAAACTATGGAGGAACAATCTATTATTTTGAAGAACATTAGCCATCAACTTGAGAGTCTAAATAGGGAAATTCCTAGTTTACAATTGAAACTCTCTAATGCTGAAAGGAATATATCTTCTCTATCTGAAGCTCAATATTCATTGATTAAAAAAATGGCTGCTAAACCTGAAACTAATGATAATCCCTTTGCAGCTACTAATGCTATACAAGTAAGAATTGATAAAAATGTTAGACTATTAGCTGAATTACATTCTAAGTGGGAAAGAGAAGATGAAATTGCTAGAAACATTAGTGATTCTACTATTACCACCACTAGTGTTGAGGCTACTAATAGTTCTACTACTTTAGATGATAAAGTTGATCTTGATCTTGATGGCTGCAATATCTCTGAAGTTATTAAGTTCCTACAAAAGCTTGCTAAAAGTCCTAATGCTAGTGCTATGAACATGGCTTTTACAAAACACATTACTGATGCTCTCATGAAGATTAAAGAAGAAAAGATGAAACATAAAGCTTCTATTCCTATAAAACAAGAGGATGGTTGGGAACCCATCATTAATATGAAAGTGAATGACTTTGATTTCAAAGTTTTGTGTGATCTTGATAGTAGTGTTTCTATTATGCCTAGAAGGATTTATGATATGCTTGATTTGCCTCCTCTTGAAGATTGTTATTTGAATGTCCCACTTGATGCTAATGCTAAAAAGAAACTCATGGGGAGTCTTAATGATGTTCTTATTATGGTTAATGATTCCTATGTCCCCGTTGATTTCTATGTTTTGGATGTTGAATACAATGCTTCTTGTCCTATTACTTTGGGAAGACCTTTTCTTAGAACTGTTGGTGCCATCATTGATATGAAAGAAGGCACCATTAAATATCAAATCCCACTCAATAAAGGTATAGAACACTTCCCCAAAAGGAGAGAAAATATTTCTTTTTCTTCTCCTATGAAAACAAAATTTGGTCTTAATGCTTCTTCATTTGAGAACACTTAATTCTTTCTTTGCTTCTTATGCCTAACTTAAAGCCGTTAAAGAAAAGTACTTGTTGGGCGATAACCAAAGAGTTTTAGATGAGTATTGGAAGTTATTACCTCTGTAATAACCTCTCCCTATCCTTTTTATTTGCTTTTTGTGCCAAGAGTAACCTCTAATGAGAGTGAAGTAATGATTGGGAAAGTTGCTGTCACGAAACAGATTTCTGTGCTTCACCGTAAAAATTCCTGAGAGAGTTATGTACGTCGGATTGTGTTGTAATGTTTTGTGCTTATGACCCAGGTTGTTATATAACTTTAGTTAGTTCAACACTTTTTGATTTGAGCAACAGAAGGTCTTCGAAAACATTCGTCTTTACCTGCTGGTCTGTTTTGACAGATTTCTGCCATTTTCTGCATTTGCTTCTTGTTAGTTCCTTCTTGAGTTCCTTTGGGGAATTGAGCTTTTTGAGGGAAGTGCTACAGTATCTAGTGTTCTAATGAAAGTTTATTTGGTGTTAGAACTTAACCTCGAGACTTATTTATCTTAAGTGCACTAATGTTGCTAATGAGATTGTGTGAAGTTTTGTATGAAGGAAAATTTTCAGGTGTATGGAAGGAATGAGTAATGAGATGAAGGATGGACTAAAGCTCAAGCTTGGGGATGACACGCGTGTCACCCCAAGAAATATCCAATAAGTACAAGCGTCAAAGCTTGGGGATGCCCAAGACATTCCCTTCTTCATCAATAAAAATTTCAGGTTTCTTCCAAACGCTTCATTTTTATTGTTTCATGCATAGTTGTGTTTTTCTTGGAGCGTCTTCTTTTTCGTTTTTTTTTTGGTTTTTAGTTTGCTTGGTTTTCTTAGTGTTCTAAATAAATTGGTTGGACCCCTCTTTCATACATTGGTTTGCAAATAGTTTGGTTTGGTTTGGAAAAGAGTAGGAAAGTTCATGCTTATGTGGTAAAAAGAGCTCGTTTTTGACTGTGGCCTATGCTTTGTCATGCCATGACTTGATATTGTTTTGGCTTTATGCTTAGCATTATTTTCTGTAGCATGACTTGTTATAAACAATTGAGATTTCTTAATGTGCCTTGGATGAATCATGCGTTGTTTTAGCATATTAAAGCATAGTATAGTGGTATTCTCCTTTGATGCTTTATTTGGGTTGAGTTGGCGCATGCTCACACCATGTTATGACTATCTCAAGTCACCATAGCCTTTATGATCCTTTAGTTTTCAACTTGTAGTATCACTTTATGCTTTGATCAATGATGTGTTGTCGCTCTACATGATTATGGCCATTATTGCTCTCTTAGTTTGTCGCTCCCAGTCTTTTGCTAGCCTCCACAACAAAGTATGAGTTACACTCATGCATCCAACTCCCTAAACCAAGTTATTCCAAAGAGTCCACCATACCTACCTACTAGCTTGTGCTATTCCAAGTATATTCATGCTTTTGTTTACCTTCCACTTGTTATGAAAAAACTAGTGATTAAAGCTCTCACAAACTTGATGGCACACTTTACTTTACTTGCCCTTAATAAACTTGAACCATTGTTTTTTCTATGTTGTATATGCTTGCACTTATTTGTTGGGAATTAACAGAACCATGCTTTCATGGGGAACGCTTTCAACATTGCACTTGGTACTTTTACCTAGTTGATATCATGCTCTTTTGTATATGGATGTCGTCGGTGTGAAATTAAAGGGGAGCTTGTAAGTCCATGGAGTTATGTATATGTGTTAGAGAAACGCCTGGGCCGCTGGTCTAATCCATGCTAACATGGTGGAAACCTGCAGCGTAACCATAATGAGTCCTATACTGAGAAAAAAGAGAAAAAGAGAAAAAAGAGAAAAAAGAGATACTATGAAAAGAGGAAAGAGAGAAAAAGGCACCATATTCCCATGGTAAATAAGAAGAATGCTGAGATGCTCGTTGTCTGCTTGCCTTGTCATTTTGATATGGGGATTCTTCCGTATCATCGGGCAAGGGGTACCCCGTTGGTGGTTCTCAATGATACACATATACTTACGATGACAAGAACTTACCGGTGACTAAACTTGAGTAGCATGAGGAGCGGCCGTCGTATACAAGGGACATGAGATTTCTGACTTATACTTCGTCAAGCATGTACACCATAGTTTGTTTACTTTAACCATAATCACTTCAAGATGCTTATGATAGGGGCAATGAGAGCTGAAAGCTATAAGTACCATAATTTTTGGAAGCTCTTTATGAGACTTGAATCCCTATTTCCTTTTACAAAAGGCCTTTCTTCCACCATTATATTGAGTCTCCACCTTCTACCTTTATGCACCTACTTTGAGAGCATAGTGGCCATTCTTAGTTCTATATGCATTGTCCCAAGACTAGTTGATTGATGCATAACTTGTTATTGCTTGTTTGAAACTATTGTATCTAGTCACTCTTATGAACTTTGAAGGTGTCATATGCATTTATATTTGCTACTCTATGAGGGACAAGCTGAATACTTTTATGCTATGTTTTCTTTATGTGAAACAAACAAACATCTTGCAAAGCATTGTTATTCATGAATCTTTTGTTTGTGCCTTTTCATGTTGCATCACAGTTTCTTTGCCTATTGCTAGAACTTTGTCTTTCATGTTATGATTGAAGTACTATGATCCCAGCTTTGAGTATTTTGCGAATAATTTGATCAAGTCTTTGATGGTGCATGTCACCTCAAAAATTATTTCTTTTTATCACTTACCTACTCGAGGACGAGCAGGAGTTAAGCTTGGGGATGTTGATACATTGCAAATGTATCTGTAATTTTTGATGTTCCATGCTTGGTTTTATCTAGTTTCTTGTGTTTTGTTCCAACTTTGGAGTACTTTTCATATGATTTCTTGGACTAACCTATTAACAAGAGCCACAGTGCCAGCTGCCTGTTTTCTGCTGTTTTTGGTTTCAGGAAAGTCAGAAAATGAATATTCTCGGAATTGGACGGGACAAAAGCCAAAGTGCCTATTTTTCCGGAAGTGATCAAGTGCCAGAATACGAGACGGAGAGGGGCCAGAGGGCGGCCACACCACCTAGCCACGTGGCCAGGCCTGGTCCGCGCCAGAGGGTGGTGTGGCCAGCCCATGCACCCCCTCGGCCTCTCCTTCCGCCTATAAGTTGCCCTCAGGACAAAAACCATAAGGACCCGATCAAAAATCCACGAAAGAGTCTGTAGCCGCCGTCATCTCCATCCCTAGATCGGGAGGGATCTGAAGCTCTTCCCGGCACCCTGCCGGAGAGGGGAATTCACCCTAGAGGCTTTCTTCATCACCATGCAAGCCTCTGGTGTGATGCGTGATTAGTTCATCCTTGGACTACGGATCCATGTAGTAGCTAGATGGCTGGTTTCTCCTCCTTTGTGCTTTCATGTTTAGATCTTGTGAGCTCCGTTCATGATCAAGATCATCTATTTGTAATTCATACATGTTGTGTTTGCGGGGATCCGATGGATATTGAGATGCTATTCATATTGATTATTGATTCTATCATGTCTTTGTTATTTGAGATCTTGCATGCTTTCCGTTGTTAGTAGCTATCTTGGCCAAGTAGATGCTAGCAACTCCAAGAGTTAGTATTTATGCTAGATAGTGGGTTCATGCCTCTGGTAATCTAGGGAAGTGACAGAAATCTCTAAGATACTAGATGTGATGTTGCTACTAGGGAGAAAACAACAATCCTTTGTTCATAGAACAATCGTATTGTTTACTTTACACGCAGTTCGTAAAGCAATAATCTGTTGCTTGCAACTTAATACTGGAGGGGGTTCGGATGATAACCTGAAGGTGGATTATTAGTCATAGATGTAGTTGGATGGCGGTCTATGTATTATGTTGTAATGCCCAATCAAGTCTCAGAGGAGTCAAGATAATTAGTATATGCATGTATTGCTTTCTTGGTGTTTGTCAATTGCCCCGCTGTAATTTTTTCACCCAACATGTTATCTATCTAAGGAGAGCCACCTCTAGTGAACTATGGATCTCGGTCCTTTTTCTTTACATACAATCTACAATCTTTTACTGCTTTGTGTTTACTTTGTGCAAACTTTTACTTCTTTCCATTCGATACTTTTAATCCTTTGTTTTCCGCAAAACACGGTGAGATTGACAACCTCATCGCAAGTTGGGGACAAAGTTCTGTGGTTGTGTTGTGCAGGTCCCCATGTTGCTACTAGCACCGGTAGTGCGCCCTACCAAAGATCAGCTAGTAACACCTTTGGGGTGTTTCCTTGCTCCTACTGGTTCGATTAAACCTTGGTTTCATAACTGAGGGAAGGCTTGCTGCTGTATTCATCGTACCTTCCTCTTGGGGTTCCCAACGAGCTCTACATCGAAAGTCGAGCGCATCATATATCTGTCTCTGATGCTGAAACTGAAAGTGGTAATGAGGAAAATGATGCTCCTGATAAAGAAAAAGTTGAAGAAGAACCTGAAAGGCACACTAAGAATACTAAATACACTAAAGACGATTTTGTTGCTAAGAAACATGATAGTGAAAGAGAGCCTTGGGTCCAAAAACCTATGCCTTTCCCTGATAAGAAACACAAGTCAAAGGAAGACAAACACTATAATAAGTTTTGTGAGTGGATGGAACCTTTATTTTTGCAAATACCTTTGACTGATGCTATTAAATTGCCTCCTTATTCAAAGTATATGAAGGATATTGTCTCTAATAAAAGGAAGATCCCTAATGAAGAAATTTCTACTTTGCTTGCTAATTATTTCTTCAATGGTAAGGTTCCAAAGAAACTCGGAGACCCAGGGATTCCAACTATTACATGCTCTATTAAAAATAGTTATGTTAGAACTGCTTTGTGTGATTTGGGAGCAGGAGTTAGTGTTATGCCTTTTTCTCTCTATAAGAGACTTCCATTAGAAAAACTAATACCAACTGATATATCTTTGCAAATGGCTGATAAATCTACTACTATTACCATTGGTATATGTGAGGATGTACCTGTTCAAGTTGCTCATAATTGCTTGATATTAACTGACTTTGTTGTGCTTGAAATGCGTGAAGATGACAATATGTCTATTATTCTTGGGAGACCTTTTCTTAATACTGCAGGAGCTGTTATTAATTGTAATCAAGGAAAGGTGACTTTTAATGTTAATGACAAGGAGCATACTATCTATTTCCCCAAGAAGATTGATAGGACTTATGGTTTAAATTCAATTGAACATGTTGAGGGCATCCAAGTTGGAGAAATATATTGTCCCATACCACGAGAAAAATATGAAACTATTATGATTGGGACCATTGCTATCAAGGTTGAGGTAACATAATCATTAGTGGAATACAAATTTTTGTTTCATATAAAATTGTTTTGGTAACAAGACATGATCAACCTTGTTAACAAAGGGATTTTAATGAACAAAACAATGTTTTCACCATGATTATCTTTGCTTACTTTTATTTTATCCATTTTAGTTTTTGTCTTCACTTAGTTTACTTTTCTGTTGCTAGTTGCTTGCTTATTAGAGTGTCTTAGAACTTCTGAAGTTTTAGTTTTGTTTTGCTTTTGCATCTTTCCGAAAAAATCTTTTTGTCAGAAAATCATTCATCATTATCTGAAAATTGCTCAATAATAAAGTGTCTCAAAAAATTCCAGAAAATTCATATTAAATTTTTACGTGAAAAAAGGGGCAGAGAAGTGCCTGGAGAGTACCAGGGGGGGCCACCAGGCAGGCACACCACCTGGTGGCGTGGCCACCCCAGGGGCGCGCCTAGCCATGGTGTGGGCCATCCCTGGCCCTCCACTCAGTCTCTCACTTGCCACTGCCTTCTCTCTCCCGAGAAAACATCAGTTCATAGCTCGAAATCGCGTTCTTGCTGTTATTGTCCACGATTTTTCGATCTCCTTGCTCAGCCCATCTTTTCTGCTGAAATTTGGAGCATTTGTTCTCCGGTATGTGACTCCTCCGCTTGTCCAAGTAGATTTGTGTTTAGTGGATTATATCTTGAGTATTTTGCTGCTGTAGGTGATAGGTTTTGTGAGCTTGTGAGATTGTAAATGCTTAGATAAATTGTTTTGATGCATGTTTAGGCTTCTTACAAGTCCCTATGAGTAGTTCCCTTCATCATGCAATCACTTTGCAATCACTTGTATGATGATTGTCCTAAATTTCAGAAAAGAAGATGAATGAACACCAACTCAACTAACATGAATTAAGGGTGCCTGAGGTTATAAAGGTTCACCGAGAGGAGGAAGTTTTTCCTTCCATCTATCCATGCCCCGAATTCATGAGGGCTGCAGGGATTTCTCAGGACTTCCATACTTTAATTACTAATGCAGGATTGGAGCATTTTGTGGGAGATGAACGTTACCAATTTGTGAAACTAACTATGTCTGTGGTGCAGGACTTTCGATTTAGTTACTCTTTGCCTAACCCTATGGTTCACTACAAAATTTACAATATAGCTGTCAACCTTCCTTTTGATGAATTTTGTGCAGCTATTAAAGTACCCTAGTGGGGACCGTGTGAAAGGATTAAAGAGCGACCTACACCACTCATGGACTTGTATGCGGAGATTTGCCAAGGGAGTAGCTTCTCAAAGGAGAGTGGGAAAATTTGTAATATTCATCTCCCGTCTATTCGCTACTTTGCTTACTTTATTGCCAAGTGTGTTCTCACTAGGAAAACTTCTAATAAGTTATCCTCATACGATCTAGCATTCATCTCAGCTGCTTTCAAATGAGATAGAACTTACAATCTGGGTGCCTTGATAGCTTTCCGTCTTGCTGCTAACCGCGAGAAAGGTGGAATTTGTGGAGGCCTCATCGCCTCTCGTTTATTAGCTTTGCATGGTGTAGTGCCTCATCATCTAGACCTATAGTTTCCCATAGAGAGGCTTGACCTTAATTCCATGATACAGCATAAATTTGTTTCTTCTTAGGCTAATTTGAGTGATTTATCTTATGAAATAACCTTCCTCAAGGCTGGTTGGAGAAGGAGTAAATCCAAGCGTGTTGTTCTTTTGCCTGTGCCTGTTTTGTTTAACCTTGATACCAGGGAAGGATGGTCACTCACCGAGGAAGAGCTCAATGCATATCTGGGGGAGCTCTCCCAGCAAGAGCAGGGGACTGGAAGGGAGGCTACAAATGATTTGGTCCAGCCCTCGAATGAGGGGGAGTCCTCATACCAGCAGCCTACCTATGATTGGGGAGGTTCTTCTTCTTCCCAATGGCCTAACTACGATCATTCTTACGATGACCCACCGACTTGGAACCCTTACCTTCATTGGGATTGATACCCACTTAGGCCAAAAGCCTAAGCTTGGGGGAGGTACGCCGACATCACACTCATCTACATATCCTGTTTAGTCGGTACTTTGTATATCCATGTTTCATTTTTCTTTTTAGCCTACATTCTTGCTTTATTTCTGCCTTCCAAAACACAAAAAGACCAAAAATATTTTCGTTGTTTCTCTTTGTTTGCTTCTTTGTGTTTTTAGCCTTGGTTTGCTTCTTCCTTTTTGCTTTGTTTGGACTATTCGAAAAAACCAAAAAAGATTTTGCTTTGCTTGTTCCTCCTTTTTGCTCTTGCCTTTAAAAATCAAAAACACCAAAAATATTTTCTGTTCTTCTTTGGTTTTGTGAAGTTCGTTGCAGGGTTCAGCAGTCCTCGGTGGAGTTGGGTTTCATGTTATTATTCAAGCAACACAAGTGAAGGGCAATAATGATTAATGACAACTTGAGGTGTGGTAAGAGGCTGGTAACGAACTCTATTTGTTTTCATTTTTGTACATATACTCATCATTGTGGGCATGCATAGTCTGTTCATGTAAGGTGTATGTTATTTGTGGATGCTTAGTAGTTCTTGCTTTCCTATTATTAGCTCCAGCTTGTTAATGGTTTGTAGCACGTCATATGAATGTTTGCTTGCATTGTTCTCTTCATAACTTGGTATGTCACAGTGGTATCCTCCTCTGAATGTTTCACTTGAATTGACTTGGCATATGCTCACGCATGCATATGACTGAAACAACAATCAGTTAAGCCTCAATGAATTATTTTGCCTCAGGGGTCTTGAATCACTTTCATGCCATGATTAGTCCTATTTTGTTGCAAGCATGATTATGCCAGTTATTGCTCTCTCGTTTGTCGCTCCCTTACTATTGCTAGCATTCACTTGCACCGAGTATGAGCTCTACTCATGTTTCCAACTCCCCAAAACAAATATTGCCAAAAGTGTCCACCAGACCTACCTATTAGCATCATTTGCTTTTTCGTGCATATCAGTATGCCTTGTTTTCTTACGAATAAAATGTTTGCTTGTTATGAGAAAGTTAGTTAGTAAAGCTCTCATGAACTTGATGGCGCACTTTATTTCTTGCACTTAATAAACCTAAACCATTGTGACTGTCCATGAAAGTTATATGGTTGCAAATTATAGGCTGGGGATTAGCAGAACCATACTATCACGGGGAACGCTTTCAACACCTGTAAATATATACCCCGTTGATATCATGATCTTTTTTTTACGGATGTCGTCGGTGTGAAATAAAAGGGGAGATTGTAAGTCCATGGAGTTATGTATGTGTGTTAGAGAAACGCCTGGGCGACTGGTCTAATCCATGCCTAATCATGGTGGAAACCTGCAGCGTAACCATAATGAGCAATCTATGAAGCATTCTTCTTATAAAAAAAGAGATAGAGATTGAGAAAAAAAGAGATGAGAAAAGAGGAAAGAGAGAAAAAACACCATTTTCCCATGGTAAATAAGAAGATTGCTGAGATGCTCATTGTCTGCTTGCCTTGTCATTTTGATATGGGGATTCTTCCGTATCATCGGGCAAGGGGTACCCTGTTGGCGGTTCTCTATGATACGCATGTATTTACTATGACAAGAACTTACCGGTAACTAAAGTTGAGTAGCATGAGGAGCAACCCTCGTACTCAAGGGACATGAGATTTCCACTTTATGGTCTGTCAAGCATATAACTCGTATGGGACCTCACTTTCACTTTAAACATTTAAAGATGATTATGATAGGGGCAATGAGATCTCAAAGCTAACGAGTACCATACTTTCAGCATTTGGAAGCCTTTCAAACTTTTCAAAACCTTTTCATTTCCTTGTTGAGTCACCACCTATTCTATGAGCACTTTCTTGAGAGCATAGTTGTCATTCTTAGTGTAATATGCCTGTCTCAAAATTTGGAATAATTGTTTCATGACTTTGATGCTTGTATCTTTGATATCTTTACTTCTAGTCTTTACTTGAACTTCAGAGGTGCCTTGGCATTTATGTCTGCTCTACAATCAAAGGCAAGCGAGATATCACTCTATCATACCTTTTTATGAGCATTGCAATGTTGCTTATGTTTGTGTTTCATGCTACTTACTATTTTTGAGTTAGAATCTCTTCATAGCTTGCAATGACTATTGAGTGACCTTATTTGCATACTCCTTATTATGAGTTGTCTAAGTACTTGATCATATGCTAAGAATATATACATCATATGAAGCAAATGTGTTCGTGAAAGTTTCTTTTATCGCACTCAGTTTTCAACTGAATTGCTTGAGGACAAGCAATAAGCTAAGCTTGGGGGGGAGTTGATACGTCCAAAACGTATCTACTTTCCCGAACACTTTTACTATTGTTCATCCTCTAAACTTGTGTGATGTTGATACACCTAACACGGACTGACGCTGTTTTCAGCAGAATTACCTTGGTGTCTAGTTTTTGTGTAGAAAATCAACTATCAGTAAAAATCCCGGAAAATATGCCAAAAATCCTATTGCACTAGAAGACTCACGGAGCCAGAAGACGAGACAGAGGAGGGCCACGAGGTGCCCAAACCACCTGGCCGTGCGGGCCAGGCCAGGCCGTGCCTGAGTTTGGTGTGGCCACCTCGGTCACCCCCTCGGCCTCCCTCTTCGCCTATAAGTTGCCTCTAGACCTAAAAACCCAAGGGGGGCTCGACGTTTTTCTAGAAAGAGTTCCCCTACGCCGCCACCACCAGATTCCACGAATCTGAACCAGAAACTCTATTCTGGCACCCTGCCGGGACAAGGAATTGGAGGAGATCATCACCATCATCGTCACCATCGCTTCTCCATCAACCATCCATGATTCCACCATCTATGAGTGAGTAATCCCCCGTTGTAGGCTATTGGGGATGGTAGGGATTGGATGAGATCGTTCATGTAATGGCATTAGATTGTTAGGGCATGGTGCCTAGTATCTATTATTAGTGCTTTTTGACTTTGTTGCAACTTCTTATGCTTAATGCTTGTCACAAGGGCCCGAGTGCCATGATTTCAGATCTGAACATGTTATTGATTCATTATGATAGTATTGTTTGTGATCTTACCTACAAGTTGTATACACACATTGTTGTCCGGAACCAAAGGCCCCGGAGTGATAATAATCGGGATAACTGGAGGGGATGGCTTTGATGTGAGGATCACATGTGTTCATGGATTGTTAATGCTTTGCTCCGATGCTCTATTAAAAGGAGCACCTTAATTGCCAGTAGTTACCTTGAGGCCCCGCTGCAAACGGGCTGGCAGGACAAAAGATGTTGTGCAAGTTCTCATTGCGAGCACGTATGGCTATATATGGAATACATGCCTATGATTATTTAGTACTTGGATGCTTTATCTTATTTATGTGCAAATGCCCTATGTCTTGATTGCTATATGAATTGTCTTGTCCATGCAACGCCCGTCCATCCATCCCTATGCCTACTGTGCTTTAATCCTACTGTTTACTACGATTGTTACTACTGTCTTTACTTTTACTACTGCTATTACTTTACTATTGCTACTACAAAACGGTTGCTACTGATAAACTATTGTGAGCAAGATTGTTTCCAGGTGCAGCTGAATTGACAACTCCGTTGTTAAGGCTTATAAATATTCTTTGGCTCCCCTTGTGTCGAATCAATAAATTGGGTTTCACTTCCCTTGAAAATACTGCGATACACCCCCTATACTTGTGGGTCATCAAGCATGCCCATGGAAAGATACCTATGCCATATAGAAAACGCAAAGGCACATATATAATGGGTTAGTTCATGATGCATAATTGACAAGGCTTACCATACCACAAGATCCATGTGATACATTCTTTATGCTTCATGTGTTGACCAACTTGAAATCACTCTCCACTCTTTGTATAGGTCAACCATGTATCTTCTCATGCTCCACCTCAATATCTTGAGGTACATAAAGAACTCTTCATTTGATTACATGCTCTAAATCTTAGTCAACCATATCAATTAATGAGACTATCATGGCACTGACTTAGAGCCATATCTTGAAATCTTATATCAAGATCACACTCTCAAGATCTTGATCATATCATATTCTTCTCTTCAACTCGATGATCTTGATGCCAATACTCAAGCTATATCTTTATCTTCATGGCATCCATACTTGGATCCAACACATGGACTACAATCATGACCTATGGAATATTACTTCATATAAATCTCAATGAAAACATTAGTCCGGGATTGTCATTAATCACCAAAACCACATACAGGGGTAATTACACTTTCAATCTCCTCCATTTTGGTAATTGATGACAATCACAACAAGAGGGTTTATATAATGAATATTAGAAACAAGTACGCAACTTATCCGAGAATAAGTTGTATACAAGCGGTTGTATTTGATATGGTTAAGTAACACAAAGATACTAGCCCATATCAAAACCGATTCTACTCACACAAACCATAAATAATGTACGAGATGTGAGTAGAACCAACATATATAGAGCAAACTCCCCCACAATATATGCATGTGTGACGAACTTGAATTTCATTGCATACATTGTTAAGCATGAACTTTGGGAGAGTTTCCACTATATATTCAACCATGCAAAACAAAATAAAGATGAAATGCAAACATTTAAGAACAAACCAATCTTAAGTATAAAACCATTTCCCTTCAACCCTCTAAATTTCTCCCCCATTGACAATAAGTGCCAAAATGGATGACAAGATTAGAAGGACAATATAGTATGAGTTCCTACCCTAGGTGTGCATTACTCGTAATATAAGTGAAATCACATGCACATACTCAATAACAAATACTTGGAGGAGATCAAATAAACTATATTGAGGATCAAAGATTGCTAAAAGGATAATTGTTGGGTTCACAGCATAGAAAACAAAAAATCCTACGATGTGAACTACTAAGCGCCAAGTCTATCTATTAGATACAAACAATGGGTGGATATACATCCATAGAGATCATACACTTGAAGACCTACAAAGTGTAACGAGATTTGACTCGTGTATGATGTAGTCGATCACATGTCGATCTCAAGATCGAGAGGAAGTCCTAGCGCCGCAAATCAGGAACGCATCCATGCTCGCACAGACGTCTGGTCCACCGAACAACCTCCGCCTCCTCGCTCCAGCAATGCAGTGGAAGAGGCAACTCCTTCCAGACGAAAATCCACTAGGAACATGTATCTCGCTAATTCGAGACCATGGGGGAATAATTCTAGAGGGGGAGACAGATCCTTCATGAGGAGGTGTAAGTGAGAAGTAGGGAGAGGGGGCCTTTTATAGGGAGAGGGGGGGCAGCCCCTCCCCATGGCTGGCGGCCATGAAGGGTACCCCCACCTCTTCCTCATTCATGTGGTGGAAGCTCCACTCACATAAATTTGACCCTCCATTGTCTCCACTCAAAATCCCACTCAAAATGCATTAAATTTCCACCAAATTTAATATAACTCTCATTTTATAAAACTATTTTATTTATTTTATTCAGAATTTTGTTAATTACTTTAATTAACAAACATTCACATAAAACCCCCTACAACATTTCAATATCACATGCAGAACCAGTTTCTACAATTTCGCCCAAAACAATTATGGTGTCTATTGAAATAATTCTAGCGCTTTACAATTCTTTTCTCCGGAACATACTTGATCCAAATGGTGTCGATATCCCTTAAGTGTGTCACCCTATGGTTCGTGAATAGACATGATTGAGCCCCTTCTGCGATCAATAATCAGTAGCGGGACATGGAGATCCATACTGACTCCCACATATTCAATGATGACTTCTATGCTCGTGAGAACCTTTATGCATGTAACTCAATCCCTTTGTCTCGCGATATATTACATGTCCGAGATTCGATCATCGGTATCTCCATACCTAGTTTGATCTCGTTACCGACATGCACTCTTTTCTTGTTCCCGTGATATAACATTCTAGTGATCACATCACTTGCTTGCAAGCTAACTAATGTGATATCAATGAGAGGGCCCAGAGTATATCTATCCATCATCAGGATGGACAAATTCCACTCTTGATCCATGAGCCTCTACATAACACCTTCGGAGTATCTGAACCCACCTTTATAGTCACCCTATTACAGTGTGACATTTGATGTTATCAAGTTACTCTTCTAATGTCAGTGATTGACATGATCTCATGGTCTAAGGACTAGAATTACTTCGTAAGATGTTATAGCAATTTAAACACAATGACTTTGATCATATGGCTATACTTCGGATGAATGTTCATCACATCATTTTACAAATGTTGTGACCTTGTTATTAACAACATCTAAGGTCCATGATCAGGAAACTTTGATCATCTTATTTATCAACGAGCTAGTTTATAAGAGAGGCATAACTAAGAACCCTTTATTTGTTTATTAAACACACATGTATTAATGTTTCCAATCAATACTTGGAATATGATAATAACAACTTTATTATTGCCTCTTAGGGCATATTTCCTTCAGTCTCCCACTTGCACTAGAGACAATAATCTAGTTACATAGTGATAAATCTAACACCCATGTAGTTCTGGTGTTGATCATGTTTTGCCCTAGGGAGAACTTTAGTCAATGGATCTGCTACATTCAGATCCGTATGTACTTTACAAATCTTTATATCTCCATCTTTGACATGCTCGCGGATGGAGTGAAACCGACGCTTAATATGCTTGGAATTCTTGTGTGACCTTAGTTCCTTGGCGTTGGCTATGGCTCCATTGTTGTCACAATAGATCACCATTGGGTCCAACGCACTAGGACCCACACCTAGTTCCGTTATGAACTCCTTCATCCAAACCGCTTCCTGTGCCGCTTCTGAAGCAGCAACATATTCTGCCTCCGTTGTTGATCCCGCTACCACATGTTGTTTGGAGCTCCTTCAACTAATTGTTGCTCCGTTCATGAGAAAGACGTATACCTAGTGAGACTTAGAATCTTCCGGATCAGTGTCAAATCTAGCGTCGACATAACACTTAGCGACCAGTTCTTGTTCACCTCCGTACACAAGAACCATTTCCTTAGTCCTTCTCAAGTACTTAAGGATATTCTTGACCACTATCCAGTGTTCCACACCTGGATCAGATTGGTACTAGTCAAACTAATAGCATGTGCCACATCCGGTCTTGTACACATCATGGCATATATATAGAGCCTATGGTCGAGGCATAGGGGATCTTATCCATTTCCTCTCTATCTTTTCCCCTAGCCAGACTTTGAGTCTTGCTCAATGTCTTGCCTTGCAACATAGGTAAGAACCCCTTCTTACTTTCATCCATTTTAAACTTCTTTAAAATCTTATCAAGGTATGTACTTTGTGATAGCCCTATTAGGCACCTTGATCTATCTCTATAGATCTTGATGCCTAATATATATGATGCTTCACCAAGGTCCTTCATTGAAAATTTGCTGTTTAGATAACTTTTAACACTGTTTAAAAGATATATATCATTTCCAATCAATAATATGTCATCCACATATAGTATTAGAAATGCCACATTGCTCCCACTCTCTTTATTGTAAATACAAGCCTCTTTGTAAGTTTGGACAAATCCAAACTCTTTGATCACTTCATCAAAGCGGAGATTCCAACTCCAGGATGCTTGGTTCAGTCCATATATGGATCACTAAAGTTTGCAAACCTTGTCAGCGTCCTTAGGATCGACAAAACCCCTTGGTTGTATCATATACAACCCTTTTTCAATATTACCATTGAGGAACGCAGTTTTGACATCCATCTACCATATCTCATAATCAAAATATGCAGCAATTGCTAACATAATCCTTACCGACTTTAGCATCGCTACGAGAGAGAATGTCTCATCGTAGTCAACCCCTTGAATTTGTCAAAACCCCTTTGCGACAAGTTGAGCTTTATAGATGGTCACATTACCATCATCATCAGTTTTCCTTTTGAAAATCCATTTATTCTCAACGGCCTTTTGGTCGTGAGGTAAGTCCACCAAGGTCCAAACCTGGTTTTCGTACATGGATTCCATCTCAAATTTCATGGCTTCTAGCCATTTGTTGGAACCCGGGCTCATCAGCGCTTCTTCATACATTGTAGGGTCATCTATTTCATCAACCATGAAATTCATGATAGGATTCCCGTACAGTTGAGGAGCTGTCCTGCTTGACCTGCGAGGTTCGGTAGTGTCCTCTTTCGGAGTTTCATGGTCATTATCATTAGTTCCTTCTTCATTCAGTGAAGTCAACTCCGGAACAACTTCTAGTGCTGCGCCGCTCGCCATTTCATGAAGAGAAGGTTCAATAACCTCTTCGAGTTCTACCTTCCGACTACTCACACCTTTCGTGAGAAACTCCTTCTCAAAAAAGGATACATTCTTGGCAACAAAAACCTTACCCTCGGATTTGTGATAGAAGGTATACCCAATTGTTTCTTTAGGGTATCCTATGAAGACGCATTTTTCTGCTTTAGATTCGAGTTTATCCGGCTAATTTTTTCCACATAAACATCGCATCCCCAAACTTTAAGAAATGACAACTTAGGTTTGTTTCCGAACCATAATTCATACGATGTCATTTCAAAAGATTTAGACGATGCCCTATTTAAAGTGACTGCAGCGGTTTCTAGTGCAGAACCCCAAAATGACAGTGGCAAGTCAGTCAGAGACATCATAGATCAAACCATATCCAATAAAGTAAGATTACAACGTTCCGACACACCATTACGTTGTGGTGTTCCGGCAGGCGTGAGTTGCGAAACTATTCCACACTCTCTCATGTGTGCGCTAAACTTGTGACTTAGATACTCTCCTCCACGATCAGATCGCGGAAATTTGATCTTTATATTACGATGATTTTCCACTTCACTCTGAAATTCCTTGAACTTTTCAAAGGTTTCAGACTTGTGTTTCATCAAATAGATATACCCATATCTACTCAAATCATCCGTGAAAGTAGCAGAATAACGATATCCACCTCACGACGACACACTCATTGGACTACATACATCAAAATGTATGATTTCTAATAAATCTGTCGCCCGCTCCATTGTACTGGAAAACGGGGTTCTAGTCATCTTGCCCATAAGGCATGGTTCACATGTATCAAATGATTCAAAATCAAGTGATTCCAAAAGTGCATCGGAATGGAGTATCTTCATGCATTTTATGCCAATATGACCTAGACGGCAATGCCACATATATGCAGATACATCGTTATCAAGTTTAATCCTTTTCGCATCAACATTATGAATATGCGTAACACTATTATCGAGATCCAACAGAAATAAACCATTCATCACAGCTACATGACCATAAAAGATATTATCCATATAAATCGAACAACCATTGTTTTGGGATTTAAATGAATAACCACTTCGCATCAAACATGATTCGGATACAATGTTCATGCTCAGTGTAGACACTAAATAACAATTATTTAGATTTATCAATAATCCCGATGGTAGGTGGAGAGGTAGCATTCTGATGGCGATCACATCAACTCTTGAACCATTGCCGACACACATCATGACCTCATCCCTTTCTAGCGGTCGCTTGTTACGCAACCCTTGATACAATGTTCATGCTCAGTGCAGTTACATATATTAGCAACTGATCCAGTATCAAATACTAGGTGCTACTGCGAGTACTAGTCAAGTACACATCAATAACATCTATATCACATATACCCTTGCTTGCCTTGCCGGCCTTCTTGTCCGCCAAATACTTGGGACAATTGCGCTTTCAATGTCCAGTCCCCTTACAATAATAGCACTCGGTATCAGATTTAGGGCCAGCTCGGGATTTCTTTTTAGGCACGGCAACGCATTTCCCGCCCTTCTTTCCCTTATGTTTACCCTTCTTGTCTTTCTTGAAACCAGTGGTCTTATTGACCATCAACACTTGATGTTATTTCTTGATCTCCACTTCTACAGTCTTAAGCATTGATAGAAGCTTGGGGAGAGACTTCTTCATGCCCTGCATATTATAGTTCATCATGAAGCTCTTGTATCTAGGTGGAAGAGATTGGAGAACATGATGTATGCCTAAGTCAATGGGAATCGTTATACCCAAGGACACAAGCTTATCGGCGTACCCAGACATTTTGAGTACGTGCTCACTAGCAGAGTTGTTTTCTTCCATCATGCAGCTAAAGAACTTTTCAGAAGCATTATAACTCTGTACGGCAGAATGGGTATCAAAAATCATTTTCAATTCACCCATGGCATCAAAAGCATTGCCATTTTAGAAACGCTTTCGAAGTTCTGGCTCTAGCCCATACAGTATGCCGTAATGAACTAAGTTGTGGTCCTCCTGACGAGTCAAATAGACATTCTTTTCCTCGTTAGGGGCATCCGGAGCTGGTGGGGGGCCTAGAGGCGCTTCTAGCACATATTGCTTTTGTGCAACAGTGAGGAGAATCCTCAAATTCATGGCCCAATTGGTAAAGTTGCTACCATTTGCCGCAAGTTTCTCTTTCTCCATGAACACATTGAAATTAAAAGAAGGTGGTGCCATCTATAATAAAATTTGTAAAGTTTATTTAGACTAAGTTTATGATAGATTGAGTTTAACTAATCCAAATTACAAATGAACTCCCACTCAAAAAGAACACCCCTCGTGTCTTTTTGGTGATTACATGAACCAAATCCACTACACCAAGTCCGATCATCACATGAGTCGGTGTAGCTTTAAAGGCGAGCATCTGTATGGGCATCATATCAACTATATGGCTCATGATTAACCTTTCGGTCCGTGTTCCGAGGCCATGTCTGTACATGCTAGGCTCGCCAAGTAAGAACCTTAGTACTCGCGTGTGTAAAACTGTCTTACACCTGTTATACGAACGTGGATTCAAGTACACCCGATCATCACGTGATATCTTGAAGCGACGAAACATGAAACAGTGTGTACTTAAGGAAGAACACATTTTTATCTTGATATCTAAATGAGGGATCATCTTATAATGCTACTAAAATGCCAAACAAGCAATATAAGATGCAAACATCATATGTGTAAAGTGAAAGTATATGGTTCTTTCACTTGATCACTATCATGTGCACCGTGGTATGATCTTTATCCTTCCTTTGTGTGTAAGGCCAAGGTCAACGGAACTTACACGATGGGCATGCTATAATTTCCACGAGTATCAATTATACTTCAAATTATGACATTACCATATCATGACACTAGCCCAACAACGATCTAAACTAGATGCTTCTAATTTATCAATTGCAAGTTTTTCGAAGATAGAACCGTTCTTACATACGAACATGGAACCACAGCGATGATAACCAAATTATTAGCACCTTGTTGTAAATCAGATATTGACTATAGTAGGAGAGACAGACACCCGCTAGCCACTTATGCAAAACTAGTTGCATGTCAAGCGTGGAACATGTCTCATGTACGAGGAAATGTAAAGTTAGTCCAGGCCGCTTCATCCCACTATGCCACCAATATCCAAAATACATATAAGATGTAGTAACATGATCATCACCATCTACATACTCTTATGTTTTCTACCCATGCAAAGCATCTACGTATAGATCAGACTCTGATACCACTGTTGGATTCGCAACATAGAAAACAAAAAAATTCCTACGATGTGAACTACTAAGTGCCAAGATCTATCTACTAGATACAATCAATGGGTGGATATACATCCATAGAGATCATACCCTTGGAGACCAACAAAGTGTAATGAGATTTGACTCATGGATGATGTAGTCAATCGCTTACTGATGACTACAAGTGAACAGATCGTTTGTAGCTAGTTTTGAAATAAACATATCGATCCCACAAGGAGCAGGAGTCTGAAGTCTAATAATCCTTGAAATAAATATTGCGGTAGAAATGCTAGGTAAAGTTCTAAGTAACAAGATAAAATGCGAGTATTGGGGAAAAAGGTGTTTTGGGGTTTTGGGTATAAGAGCAATAATAAAGTAAAGCAAAATAACTTAATACATAAAGTAAGTATCACGTATATAAAAGAGATTGAAACTGCAGTAAGGAAAAAGCGTTCTTAGGGAGCAGCGGATACACCACTAGTATTGTAAAGATCTAAGATAAAGATTATCATCATGAACATTCTCAACTATGTATGTGTGGGAGTAACTCTGTATGTGGACGAATCGGAACAACCGCTACTCACGTCATCCTCATAACCACATCAGTCAGCAATCGACATCAATCGAATTAATGCGCTATTAAGGGACGTAATCCCGTAGGACGTATCCCGTGGCATGGATAGTGTTCCGTGAGTTTCCTCGATTTCCCAAGTTGATACGTAAGGATTGCTAACAGCTTTATAGTCACCGTAAGTGCTAGCACGCCTCTGTCTACCAACAAGTATTTCCCTCCATCAAGTCCCCACGAGAGGCAAATATTGAGAGGTCGACTTATCTCAACATCAAGATGCAGAGAATCTAACACATGGTCACATCGATGAATATCATAATAGACTTTATCTTATTTCAATCTCATACTAGGGTTTCTCCATCTCCCCAAGAACTAATGATCTACTCAGACATGGGGGCAATCAACATCATGGCAATGATAATGGAAACAATCATAGATGAATAGTACTTGTATAAATCCACAACGAGTATAGGAATTACAACAAGATCTAGACAAGATGTAGATGGGATGGATGGAGATGGTGGTGAGGCAGAGGTGGATGATGAAGATCGATGCCTTAGCCTCCCGGATCTGCGCAGGGTGAAGATGGATCCCTGGGGGATGAGTTCCCCCTCCAGATGCCTTCCGGAGGTGAGGTTTCTGAGATTTCTGGGTGTTATGTATGTCGTCTCCTCGAACCAATTGCACGGGGTGGAACTATTTGATGAGGCGGAGGCGACACCAACTGTACGGCCGTAGCTATACGGGTGGAAGAAGTTCTCCCGCCGTATAGTTGGTCATTACGCTCTTTGCCTCCTTTGTTCGCTTCTGGTTTTCCTCTGGTATCATTAATATTTCCCCGATAAGCGATTTACATTGTTTTGACTCTTTTTCTCCATAGTACAACTGCTTCAATAATTGTATCCGTTGAATCCATCATCTGTCCTGATCCTGGTGAAAATAGACATAAAATGTGCACGCAAGCGCCGTAAAATACCAAGATCCTACATCTACAATGCAAAATAATAATGTAAAACATGATGCAAATATGCACTCATCAACTTCCCCAAGCTTAGACTCTTGCTCGTCCCGAGCAAGTTTTTAGCTTAATGGATGTGATCCTCATATTCATGAAGCTGAGTCGATAAAATAAATGAGGCAATTGCAGCATGTGTTTATCATGTACGATACATGGGAATAAGTTTATGAATAGTACCTTACTCGAACCATCTGAATAGTATTGGAAGGCTTCCATACCTTAGTTATCAATAGTTCATAAAAGATGAATCTCAACATAATGTAAAAGAATCCGGTTCAACCGAATGAGTTAATGAGGTAGTCCCAAGTGTTTTAGGATCAACGTATTCACTTGGGATTCAAAATCTCAAAAGTGTCTCTTTGTCATACTACAATACGGTGGTATATGCCTATTTTCTCTTTTCACATTTGCTCTTTTCTTCTTCTTTCCTTTTTCTTTTCTTTTGCATATATGCTCACACTTTTGTTTTGAGTGTTGTGCAAAGGAGCTAGCCATATATTCCACTTCATGTAGGAATTAAAAGTTCAATGATCTCAATTATCAAAGTCCAACTGTACAGAAGCATTCTTATGACTTGATATTCTACCACGACTTGTTCTCACTCTATTTAGATAGCACTTTCATTTTCCTTTGTTCAAGGTTTTCTTTCTCAACTTAATTTGTATAGATAATTTTTCTTTGTGAATCAAACCGTAAACTTACAGCATATTGACCAAATTATCTTTATGTGTTCCATTAATACCAGTGGTGTGGAAGACTCCTATTGCTATCATCAAGTGCAAGAAAAATCATACTCAAGCCATTCATATATCAATAAAGCAAACACAAACTCAATATTGGTCCATATATGATAATAAACTTGGAATTTCATAAAAGGGATCGACTATTCCTGAAGGGAATTCTAATGATGCAAACATTATTTCTAGTTTGGACTAATGCAAGAATAATAATAATAAAAACTTATAAGATAGATTACAAGGTCTTAAAGATCTCCCCAAGCTTGGAATCAAGCCAGGCGGGATCAAATAATCCCTTGCGATTATTTGATACCTTGATTATTGTAGATCACTATGGCACCATGGCATGTAACACCGCAGTGTGTAGCTTCTTGGTGGTCTCCTCTAGAGCAGTTATGCGGTTGTAGCACCTGCGTAGATCAGTTTGCAGAGTATCCACTCTATCAGCGAGCTTGGTCACCAATGGAAGGAGGTCTTCCTTCTTCTCCATCTCATTGAGACGGTGATGGACTTCGATGCGATGGAGTAGCTCCTGCTTCTGATATATCTCTAGTGCCTGCACCCGATCCTTGGTCCTAGGGACAACTTCTTCTTCCTCATCCATAATTGATGGATCGGGGAAGTGGAAACCGTACCTCCACTCCTCTTGAGGTTTAGCCTCGAGAGTGGAACCTCCCATTCCTTGATAGCACCTGCACCACTATTAGATAATTCCTTACGCTTGTGCGGCCTTGGATCTATGGTAACAAACTTGACCGTCTCCACATGCCCTTTTCCATGTGGCTTGCGATCTTCTCTCTCTTGTTGAGCTTTCTTCATCGCCGCCCAATTGATCTCAGGTGGATCGTAGATGTCATGATGGATGTAGACATCAACGACGTCATCATCACCATCAGAATCATTGTTGAAGTAGCTTGGCTCGACGTACTCCTTGTACCTCGGGATAAACCTCTCCACCTCCTCGTCATCGTCCTCCATAGACGGGCTGCTAGAGCGGTCCTTGAAAGGAGCAATGAGCCCCATGGGTTTACCATGGCCTGGGACGGGATAGCGCATTGCTAGATTGGTTTCTGTAGATTGCAATTAGAGAGAGACAATGGTAGTATATAAGAGGGGTCAGAGGTCGGTAAAACTCGCGAGAAACACCAAATTGTCGTCTAAGAAAAGAATCCAAACGGAACATAAAAAGAAATCATGGATTTGGAAGTAACCTGTCGCGTAACGACCAACTATATGGGCAGGTCCGGCCGTATAGATGGTTCCGGGAAGATATTTCCAAATATCTCGAGTCCAGGTCGATTAAATCACGACTTGGAACCGACAATAACGTTTTTTGATAAATAAAAGAAAGATCGAACGAAAAAGTGTCTAAGAGTTTAACGACCAACTATACACCCGGAATTTTTGTTCTAGTCGTATAGTTGCGACCGTATAGTTTCAAACACCAAAAATCAAAAGTGCCTGGGAGTTTAACGACCAACTATACGGCCGGAATTTTTACTCCGGTTGTATAGTTGCGACCGTATAGATACAGACACCAAAAAGCAAAACTATCTGAGAGTTCAACGACCAACTATATGGCCGGAATTTTTGTTTCGATAGTATAGTTGCAACCGTATAGGGTCAAATATCGAAAATAATTTCACGAAGATGATACAGCGAGTTTAACGACCAACTATACGGCGGGAGCTCCCCGCTCCGATCGTGTAGTTGGTAAAACCCCTCTAAAATCTTCAGAAAAACACAGGGAATTCGAAAACAGAATTTTCAAGAGTAAAAATTGTGAAATTAAATCACTTATTTGAGTAAGAACACTTACATTGCACTTACCACTTTCTTAATCAGGGATGAAAAGTTCCTCCCACAACAAGGACTCCCTCTCTCTTGGAGGAATTGACTTTAGTTCATCAAATACCTGTAAACGAAAATCACCAGGACTAAAGCTCCTCTCAATAATATTAGTGTCTTCCTGGGCAAGCATGGACACTACATCTAACATCTTTATTTCTTGCCTCTGCATAACCTGCAACTCAAATTCTTGAAGTGAAAGAATCCAACAAATCAGTCTTGGCTTATGTTCTTTCCTCTCAAGGAGTTCTTTTAAGCCATCATGATCTGTGTGAACTCTCACCTTTGCATCAACTATATAAGAACGAAATTATCACAAGAGAAAAATACAGCAAACAGTTCCTTTTCTTCCTTAGGATAATTCTTTTGAGCACCATTGAGAGTTCTACTATCATGATGTATAATATTAAATCTACGACCAATATGTTGTCCCAGAGTTACTCCTACAACATCATCGCTAGCTTCACATATTAAGTCAAAGGTTGTATCCCAGATAGGTGGTTTAATGGTAGGAGCATGAGTTAAAGCATTTTTTAGTTTATCAAAGGCTTCAAGACACTTATCATCAAAATGAAATCTCATTCCCTTTTGCCAGAGGTTAGTCAAAGGTTTAGATATCCTAGAGAAATTTCTAATGAACCTTATGTAAAAACCCACATGACCAAGAAAACTTCTTGTACCTTTAATATCCCTAGGTGGTGGCATTCTCTCTATTGCTTCAACCTTAGCTCTATCCACTTCAATTCCCTTACCTGATACTTTGTGTCCGAGGACTATACCTTCTTTGACCATAAAGTGGCACTTCTCCCAGTTTAGAACAAGATTAGTTTCTTCACAATGCTGCAAAACTTTCTTGAGATTATCCAAGCAACTAGTAAATGAAGTTCCATAGATAGAAAAATCATCCATAAATACTTCCATTATAAGTTCTATAAAATCAGCAAAAATAGCAGTCATACATCGTTGAAAAGTAGCTGGGGAATTACATAGACCAAATGGCATACATCAGTAAGCATGTAAACCGTAAGGACTTATGAAAGTTGTTTTGAGTTGGTCATCTAGATGAACAACTATTTGAGAGAAACCAGAAAATCCGTCCAAGTAACAAAAATGAGTATGGTTTTCTAACCTTTCTAAAGTTTGATCTATGAACAGTAATGGATAATAATCTTTCCTAGTTTCTTTATTTAGTTTCCTGAAGTCTATGCACATCCTGTGACCAACAATAGTTCTAGTAGGTATTAGCTCATTGTTTTCATTAGGAACAACAACAAAACCTCCCTTCTTAGGGACACAATGAATAGGGCTTACCCAATCACTCTCTTTAATAGGATAAATTATACATGCATCCAGTAGGTGTACAATTTCTTTTCTTACCAATTCTTTCATTTCAAGCTTCAATCTTCCATTAAATTCCACAACTGGTTTAACACCTTCTTCCATGAATATTCGATGGACGAATATCATGGGACTAATGCCCTTCAAGTCATCCATTGAGTACCCAAAGGCTTGGCGATGCTCCTTAAGTATCCTCATGAGTTCTTCTTCTTCTCCTGAAAGTTTAGCACTAATAATAACATGGAATTTATTGGTATCATCTAAAAACCTATATTTGAGATTATCTGGTAGAGTCTTCAACTCTGGGGGTGGTAATTCCTCGCCCCCTCTCTTATCTGGCTCTTCAAAAGCCTCATCAGTTGGAGGTCCGAAAATAGGAAGTGAATCAACATCTTCTATTTCTTCTAGGGACTTTTCCTCCATAACTATTTCTTCATAATTTGGATCTTCATTTGTTTCTTCTTCTTGATCATCAAAGAAAAGAGATGCCATTTCCTTAATGGTTCTCTCTTCCTCTTCTTCTTGTACTTGTGGAGGCTTGTCTTTAAATTTGGAAAAATGGAATTTATTTTCCGTTCCCCCAAGCTTAAGAGTCACAATCTCCTTATTGAAATTAACATAGGCACCTATATCACCCAAAAAGGTTCTTCCAAATATAATAGGGCAAAAAGTGTCAGCTGGCATATCAACAACTACAAAATCGATAGGAAAGTTTTTGTTGCCAATTGTGACAATTGCATTATCAACTACTCCCATTGGAATTCGAAGATTTTTATTGGCTAACATAATTGTTATATCAGTATTCTCAATTGTAGCCGGTTCTATTTCTTCTTTTCTTTCTAGGTAGAAATCATAAGATATAACATTAACTTCGGCGCCAAGATCACATAAACCATAATGAGAGGTTACTTTAAATATGTAGAGAAGAATAGGCTTACCCACATCTTTTACCTTTGTTTTACCTTCAACCAATACAGAAGTCTCTACATCAAGTTCAACTATGTTACAGTGTGAGTACATAGCCATAATTGCTTCCTTAGTTACCTCTTCATCTTTGTTTCCCTTCAGATGTTCCTTGACTTCTGGCACGCTTTCCTCTTCCCTCTTTTCCTGTACTACTTTGACCTGTTCATATTCAAAAATATGCTTTTGTGTAGTGTTAGGGAAAGGTACTTCATATATTGGCTCTACGGAGGCAAGTGTTGCTTTTTCTTCTATTTTCTTCTCTGGTTCAGGTGGTGGATCATACTTGACTGGACCCTCCTTTGGAGATTTAATATGTTCTGTAAAATATTTAACAACTTGCAACACAAGATCTGAATCCAGATAAAGTTCTTTAGACAATTCTTTCACATGGCCTTTTTATTATAATCATGAATACAATCATGCTCTATTTCTACGCCTCCTTCACTTCCTAGACCAAAATTCCATGAAACTCTATGATCATGAATTCTATTAAGTAAAGCCCAAGCTTTAGGTATAGGAAGATTCATAAAGGCTCCTTCCGCGAAAGAGTCTAGTTCAGTTTTATTAGGTTCGATTAAACCGCCATAAAAGATATGTAGTAAATACCATTCAGGCAAATCATGATGAGGACATAGTCATAGTAAATCTTTAAATCTAATATAAGATCTTACTAGTCCTTCATTAGAACGATTCTTCCAAGTCATTATAAGACTCCTGATCCCAAAAGATTTTGATAATGGATAATATTTTGAGAGAAATTCACAAGCTAAATTATCCCAAGTAGTAGTGGCTTTAGGGGGTAGAGATCTATACCATGAGAGAGTTGTACTTGTCAAAGTTTGACTAAATTTTTTAACCCATACCACATCGGCAGTATATCCCGTTAATAGAAAAGTGCCACATATATCTTTAAAACATGCAATATTCTCATATGGATCAGGATCTTCTTCATCTCTAGTAAATTGCTTCTCATGTACAATACTAAGTAGTAGAGGATTTATTTCAAACCCCCTTGTCTTCTCAATGGAGTTGTCACTTTTATATATCATAGGGCTTCCCAATGTGGTTGAGTGGGTTAGCACTAGTCATATGCTCAAACTCCATCATGTTGGTGGAACCTGTAACTCAAAACAAAATTTAGCAAGACAAAAATAAATAAGAAAAAACTAAAAGACCTACAGTGCTTAGCTCCCCGGCAACGACGCTAGAAAATAGCTTGATGACTCCAAGTGCACATATCGTTTGTAGCTAGTTTCGAAATAAAGATAATGATCCCACAGGGAGCAAGAGTCTGAAGTCTAATAATCCTTGAAATAAATATTGTGGTAGAAATTCTAGGTAAAGTTCTAAGTAACAAGATAAAATGCGAGTATTGTGTAAAAAGGTGTTTTGGGGTTTTGGGTATAAGAGAAATAATAAAGTAAAGCAAAATAACATAATACAGAAAGTAAGTATCACGTATGTAAAAGAGATTGGAACTGCAGTAAGGAAAAAGTATTCTTAGGGAGCAGCGGATACACCACTAGTATTGTAAAGATCTAAGATAAAGATTATCATCATGAACATTCTCAACTATGTATGTGTGGGAGGAACTCCGTATGTGGACGAATAGGCAACAACCACTGCTCACATCATCCTCATAACCACAACTGTCAGCAATCGACATCAATCAAATTATTGTGCTATTAAGGGACATAATCCCGTAGGACGTATCCCGTGGCATGGATAGTGTTCTGTGAGTTTCCTCGATTTCCCAAGTTGATACGTAAGGATTGCTGATACATTGCAAATGTATCTATAATTTCTGATGTTCCATGCTTGGTTTTATCTACTTTCTTGTGTTTTGTCCACACTTTGGAGTACTTTTCATATGATTTCTTGGACTAACCTATTAACAAGTGCCACAGTGCCAGTTGCCTGTTTTCTGCTGTTTTTGGTTCCAGGAAAGTCAGAAAATCAATATTCTCGGAATTGGACCGGACAAAAGCCAAAGTTGATATTTTCCCGGAAGACTCACGGAGCCAGAAGGAGAGTCAGAGAGGGGCCACAGGGTGGCCACACCACCCCATGGTGTGGGTCCCCCAGGATGCGCCAGGGCATGGTGTGGGCCCCCTGGCCGCCCACCGACCTTTCCCTATGGCCTATAAGAAGACTCCCAAGGCATAAACCCTAGAGAATCAAGCCTCCAGCCACGAAAACTTCCGCAGCAACGCCGCCACCACAGGGGAGATTCGGGGGACAGAAAGTCTCTGTTGCGGCACCCTACCGAGACGGGGAAGTGCCCCCGGAGCCATCTCCATCGATCTCCACCACCATCTCCATCACCATTGCTGATTCCCATGATGAGGAGGGGGTAGTTCTCTCTCGAGGCTAAGGGTTCTACCGGTAGCTATGTGTTCACCTCTCTCTCTATGCATGATCATATTGTGATCATGAGCTTGTAATCTATAGATCTACCTTGCTACTCAATTGCTTTAATGAATCTCTGCTCTTCCCATGTGTGTGAAAGTTACAACGTGCTCACCATGGTGGCACTTAGGCTAGAGATTACAAATACTTGTTATGAGTTATATTTGGAGTTGGATGTCTTTATGAAATTGTGGTGTTTGATGGAACCATCTAGTGCTCAAGGTGACAGTGTGGGGTTTTCTAGATGGGAAAGGCTTACTTTGAGGTGTGCTGTTATAGCCCTACCAACGATTAGAGTGTCCAACCGGAGAGTAGTTCAGCGTAGTATCATAAAGAGAAGATATTTATATGAGAGTGTTCACTAGTGAAAGTATGATCCCTAGGCCTTGTTTCTAAGCATTGAAACACCATTTGCTACTAGCTCTATTACATGTTTGCTTGCGTCCATCTTTATTTCAGTTTGCCTTTAGTCTCTTCCACGCCATCAAGCTATTTGCTATCACCGTTACCACGTATAATTATCCATACCACTTGTATTTCACAATCTCTTCGCCGAACTAGTGCACCTATACACCTGACAAGTGTATTGGGTGTGTTGGGGACACAAGAGACTTCTTGTATCTTGATTGCAGGGTTGATTGAGAGCGGATACCTTTGACCACTTCCTCCCTGAGTTCGATAAACCTTGGGTGATCCACTTAAGGGAAAACTTGCTGCTGTTCTACAAACCTCTGCACTTGGAGGCCCAACAACTGTCTACAAGAATAGAAGTGTGTAGACATCAAGCTATTTTTTGGCGTTGTTTCCGGGGAGGAAAGGTAAAAGGTATTCACACCGGAGGATTAAAGAAGAAGAACCTACCACGACAAACGCCTATTTTTTGGCGCCGTTGCCGGGGAGGTAAGGTAAAAGGTACTCACATATTCCGGTGTGAATGCTCGAAGTTATTTCCTTTAGATTCTGCAATTTTGTCTTTTTGTTTCTTGTTTTCACTAGTTAGGCTTAATGGAAAACAACAACAAAATTAGAGAGCTTTATAGTATTTATCTTGAGTTAGGACATGAAATGTTTGAAAAGAAAATTAAAAATCCTATGGA
The DNA here is from genome assembly GCA_910589775.1 of Avena eriantha. Taxonomy (NCBI): domain Eukaryota; kingdom Viridiplantae; phylum Streptophyta; class Magnoliopsida; order Poales; family Poaceae; genus Avena; species Avena eriantha. The sequence goes on from OU342741.1 coordinate 73,593,739, forward strand.
ACTTTATTTGCATGCTAATAGAAGTTATTAGTATGAATTCTTTGGACACCATTATTGCTAATGCTATGGAAAAGTCTAAGCTTGGGGAAGCTAGTTTTTATGAAAATGATCTTTTTAGTTCCCCAACTTTGGAAGATAGCTATTCTATTGCTTATGATGATACCAAACCTCCGATATATGATGATTACAATGATGAATATGATATTTTCAGTCCACCTACTATTGAGGATAAAATTAATTATGATTACAATATGCCTCCTATATCTGATGACTATGGTGATGAGAATAATAATGATAGCTATTTTGTTGAATTTGCTCCCACTACAATTAATAAGAATGACTATGCTTATGTGGAGAGTATTAATTATTTTATGCATGTGGCTCATGATAAGAATGTTTTATGTGATAGTTATATTTTTAATTTTATTCATGTTGCTACTGAAAGTTATTATGAGAGAGGGAAACATGGTTCTATGCATCTCAATAATATTAAATTTCCCGTCTTTATGTTGAAAGTCTTGAAGTTGCACTTGTTTTGCTTTATTATACTTGTTGCTTTGTGCTTTCATGACTTGTTTATTTACAAGATTCCTATGCATAGGAAGTGGGTTAGACTTAAATGTGTTTTGAATTTGCTTCTTGATGCTCTCTTTTACTTCAATTCATATTTCTTATGTGAGCATCTTCTCAAACTATCATGCCTAACTTAAAGGCGTTAAAGAAAAGTATTTATTGGAAGATAACCCAAAAGTTTTAGATGAGTCTTGGAGGTTATTACCTCTGTAATAACTGCTCCTTATCCTTTTTATTTGCTTTTTGTGTCAAGAGTAACCTCTGATGAGAGTGGAGTAATGATTGGGAAACTTCCTGTCCCGAAACAGATTTCTGTGCTTCACCGTAAAAATTACTGTGAGAGGTCTGTACGTCGGACTGAGCTGTAATTATTTGTGCTTCTGCCCCAGGTTATTATCTAACTTTTGTTAGTTCAACACTTTTTTATTTGAGCAACAGAAGGTCTTCGAAAAAATTTGTTTTTACCTTCTGGTCTGTTTTGACAGATTTCTGCCATTATTTGCATTTGCTTCTTGTTGGTTCCTTTTTGAGTTCTTTTGGGGAATTGAGCTTTTTGAGGGAAGTACTACAGTATCTTATGTTTTAATGGAAGTTTTATTGGTGTTGGAACTGAATCTAAATACCTATTATCTTGAGTGCACTAATGTTGCTAATAAAGATTGGGTGAAGTTTTGTATGAAGGAAAAATTTTAGGTGTATGGAAGGAATGAGTAATGAGATGAAGGATGGACTAAAGCTCAAGCTTGGGGATGCCATGTGTGTCACCCAAGAAATATCCAAGAAGTACAAGAGTCAAAGCTTGGTGATGCCCAAGGCATTCCCTTCTTCATCAATAAAAATCCCAGGTTTCTTCCAAACACTTCGTTTTTATTGTTTCATACACAGTTGTGTTGTTCTTGGAGCATCTTATTTTTTATTTTCGTTTTGTTTTTTAATTTGATTGGTTTGCTTAGTTTGCTTAATAAATAGGTTGGACCCCCTCTTTCATACATTGGTTTTCAAATAGTTTGGTTTGGATTGGAAAAGAGTAGGAAAAGTTCATGCTTAAGTGGTAAAAACAGCTTGTTTTTGACTGTGGGATATGCTTTGTCATGCCATGCTTGGTATTGTTTTGGCTTTATGCTTAGTATTATTTTCTGTAGCATGACTTGTTATAAACAATTGATATTTCTTAATGTGCCTTGGATGTATCATGTGTTGTTTTAGCATATTAAAGCATAGCATAGTGGTATTCTCCTTTGATGCTTTATTTAGGTTGACTTGGCGCATGCTCACACCATGTTATGACTATCCAAAGTCACCATAGCCTTTATGATCCTTTAGTTTTCAACTTGTAGTATCACTTTATGCTTTGATTAATGATGTTTTGTCACTCTGTATGATTATGGCCATTATTGCTCTCTTAGTTTGTCACTCCCAGTCTTTTGCTAGCCTCCACAACCAAGTATGAGTTCCACTCACGCATCCAACTCCTTAAACCAAGTTATTCCAAAGAGTCCACCATACCTACCTACTAGCATATGCTATTCCAAGTATATTCATGTTTTTATCTACCTTCCAAATAAACTTGTTATGAGAAAACTAGTGATTAAAGCTCTCACGAACTTGATGGCACACTTTACTTTTCTTGCCCTTAATAAACTTGAACCATTGGGTCCTTCTTTGTTGCGTATATGCTTGCGCTTTATAAGTTTAAATTAGCATAACCATGTATCATGGGGAACGCTTTCAATATTGCACTTGTACTTTGTACCCCGTTGATATCATGTTCTTTTGCTTATGGATCCCGGCCGTGTGAAATAAAAATGGAACTTGTAAGATCATGGAGTTTGTATTTGTGTTAGAGAAACGCCTAGGCCGCTACCCTAATCCATTCCTAATCATGGTGGAAACTTGCAGCATAACCATAATGAGCACTCTATGAAGCATCCTCAATAAAAACCTATGCAAATAGCAAATAAAAATATCGCTGAGATGCTCATTGTCTGCTTGCCTTGTCATTTTGATTATGGGATAGCTCCTGTGTCATGTGAAAGGGGTACCCCGTTGGCGGTTCTCTATAATACATATGTACTTACAATGACAAGAGCTTACTTGTGACTAAAGTTGAGTAGCATGAGGTTCGGTCTTCGTAAGTAAGGGGCATGAGATTTCGGTTTATAACTTGTCAAGCATATCCTCTTAGTTGTGTCACTTTAACCTTAATCACCTTAAAGATGCTTATGATAGGGGCAATGAGTGTTGAAAGCTATAAGTACCATAATTTTTGGAAGCTCTTTATGAAACTTGAATCCCTACTTCCTTCTATGAAGGCCTTTCTTCCAATATTATATTGAGTCTCCACCTTCTATCTTTATGCACTTACTTTGAGAGCATAGTGACCATTCTTAGTTCTATGTGCATTGTCCCAAGACTTGTTGATTGATGCATAGCTTGGATATTGCTTGTTTTAAACTATTTGTATCTAGTCACTCTTATGAACTTTGAAGGTGTCCTATGCATTTATATTTGCTACTCTATGAGGGACAAGCTAAATACCATTATGCCATGTTTTCTTTATGTGAAACAAACAAACGTCTTGCAAAGCATTGTTATTCATGAATCTTTTGTTTGTGCCTTTTTCATGTTGCAACATAGTTTCTTTGTCTTATTGCTAGAACTTTGTCTTTCATGTTATGATTGAAGTACTATGATCCCAACTTTGAATGTTTTACAAATACTTTGATCAAGTTTATGATGGTGCATGTCACCTAAAAAATTATTATTTCTTTTTATAACTTACCTACTCGAGGAAGAGAAGGAGTTAAGCTTGGGGATGTTTATACATTGCAAATGTATCTATAATTTCTGATGTTCCATGCTTGGTTTTATCTACTTTCTTGTGTTTTGTCCACACTTTGGAGTAATTTTCATATGATTTCTTGGACTAACCTATTAACAAGTGCCACAGTGCCAGTTGCCTGTTTTCTGCTGTTTTTGGTTCGAGGAAAGTCAGAAAATCAATATTCTCGGAATTGGACCGGACAAAAGCCAAAGTTGATATTTTCCCGAAAGACTCACGGAGCCAGAAGGAGAGTTGGAGAGGGGCCACATTGTGGCCACACCACCCCATGGCACAGGTCCCCTAGGCCATGCCAGGGCATGGTGTGGGCCCCCTGGTCGCCCACCGACCTTGCCCTCTGGCCTATAAGAAGCCTCCCGAGGCATAAACCCTAGAGAATCAAGCCTCCAGCCACGAAAAGTTCCGCAGCGCAGCCACCACCGCAGGGGACAGAAAGTCTCTGTTCCGGCACCCTGCCGGGACAGGGAAGTGCCCCCGGAGCCATCTCCACCGATCTCCACCACCATCTCCATCACCATTGCTGATTCCCATGATGAGGAGGGAGTAGTTCTCTCTCGAGGCTAAGGGTTCTACTGGTAGCTATGTGTTCATCTCTCTCTCTCTATGCATGGTCATATTGTGATCATGAGCTTGTGATCTATAGATCTACCTTGCTACTCAAGTGCTTTAATGAATCTCTGCTCTCCCCATGTGTGTGATAGTGACAGCGTGCTCACCATGGTGGCACTTTGGCTAGAGATTACAAATACTTGTTATGAGTTATATTTGGAGTTGGATGTCTTTATGAAATTGTGGTGTTTGTTGGAACCATCTAGTGCTCAAGGTGACAGTGTGGGGTTTTCTAGATGGGAACGGCTTACTTTGAGGTGTGATGTTATAGCCCTACCAACAATTAGAGTGTCCAACCGGAGAGTAGTTTAGCGTAGTATCATAAAGAGAAGATATTTATATGAGAGTGTTCACTAGTGAAAGTATGATCCCTAGGCCTTGTTTCTAAGCATTGAAACACCATTTGCTACTATATCTGTTACATGTTTACCTGCTTCCATCTTTATTTCAGTTTGCCTTTAGTCTCTTCCACACCATCAAGCTATTTTCTATCACCGTTACCACTTATAATTTTCCATACCACTTGTATTTCACAATCTCTTCACCGAACTAGTGCACATATACACCTGACAAGTGTATTGGGTGTGTTGGGGACACAAGAGACTTCTTGTATCTTGATTACAGGGTTGGTTGAGAGGGGATACCTTTGACCACTTCCTCCCTGAGTTCGATAAACCTTGGGTGATCCACTTAAGGGAAAACTTGCTGCTATTCTACAAACCTCTGCACTTGGACACCCAACAACTGTCTACAAGAATAGAAGTGCGTAGACATCAATTGCTAACAGCTTTATAGTCACCGTAAGTGCTAGCATGCCTCCGTCTACCACCAAGTAGTTCCCTCCATCAAGTCCCCATGAGAGGAAAATATTGAGAGGTCGACTTCTCTCAACATCAAAATGTAGAGAATCTAACACATGGTCACAACGATGAATATCATAATAGACTTTATCTTATTTTAATCTCATACTAGGGTTTCTCCATCTCCCCAAGAACTTATGATCTACTCAGACATGGGGGAAATCAACATCATGGCAATGATAATGGAAACAATCATAGATGAATAGTACTTGTATAAATCCACAACGAGTATAGGAATTACAACAAGATCTAGACAAGATGTAGATGGGATGGATTGAGATTGTGGTGATGCAGCGGTGGATGATGAAGATCGATGCCTTAGCCTCCCGGATCTGCACAGGGTGAAGATGGATCCCTGTCGGATGAGTTACCCCTCCAGATGCCTTCCGAAGGTGAGGTTTCTACGATTTCTGGGTGTTCTATATGTCGTCTCCTCGAACCAATTGCATGGGGTGAAACTATTTGACGAGGCGGAGGCGGCGCTGATATGTTGTAAACGTATCTATAATTTTTGATGTTCCATGCTTGTTTTATATATACTTTCTTATGTTTTGTCCACACTTTGGAGTATTTTTACACATTTTCTAGAACTAACCTATTAACAAGATGCCAACGTGCCAGTTGCCTATTTTCTGTTGTTTTTGGTTTCAGAAAAGCTAGTAAGGAAATATTCTCAAAATTGGACCGGACAAAAGCCAAAGTCAATATTTTACCTGAAGCAACACGGAGTCCGGAGGGGAGCCAAAGAGGGGCACCAGGGTGGCCACACCCTAGGGTTGCGCGGCCAGCCCTAGGCGCGCCACCACCAGGCGCGGGCCCCCTGGTACTCCACCGACCTTGCCCTTCCACCTATAAAAGCCTCCCGGCACGAAAACCCTAAGGACCCGATCAAAATTCCACGAAAGAGTCTATAGCCGCCGGCATCTCCATCCCTAGATCGGGAGGGATCTAAAGCTCTCCCCGACACCCTGCCGAAGGGGAGAGATCACCCTGGAGGCCTTCTTCATCACCATGACTGCCTCCGGTGTGATGCGTGAGTAGTTCATCCCTAGACTACGGGTCCATGTAGTAGCTAGATGGTTGGTTCTCCTCCTTTGTGCTATCATGTTTAGATCTTGTGAGCTCTATTCATGATCAAGATCATCTATTTGTAATCCTACATGTTTTTTTTGCAGGGATCCGATGGATATTGATATGCTATTTCATATTGATTATTGATTCTATCATGTCTATGTTATTTGTGATCTTGCATGCTTTCTATTGTTAGTAGCTATCTTGGCCAAGTAGATGTTATAAACTCCAAGAGGGAGTATTTATGCTCAATAGTGGGTTCATGCCTCTAGTAATCTAGGGAAGTGACAGGAATCTCTAAGGTACTAGATGTGTTGTTGCTACTAGAGAGAAAACAACAATCCTTTATCCATGGGACAATCATATTGTTTACTTTACACACTTTGCTTAATGCAATTATCTGTTGCTTGCAAGTTAATACTCGAGGGGGTTCGGATGATAACCTAAAGGTGGATTATTAGTTATACATGCAGTTGGATTACGGTCTATGTATAATGTTGTAATGCCCAATCAAATCTTATAGGAGTCAAGATGATTAGTATATGCATGGTACGCTTTCTCGAGTCTGTTAATCGCCCTGCTGTAATTTGTTCACCCAACATGTCATCTATCTTAAGGAGAATCACCTCTAGTAAACTATGGACCCCGGGTCATTCTTTTACCATCAATCTACCATCTATTTACTGTTTACTTTCTGCAAGCAATTACTATCTTCCACACAATACGTTTAATCCTTTGTTTTCAGCAAAACTGGTGAGATTGATAACCTCACTGTAAGTTGGGGCAAAGTTCTGTGGTTGTGTTGTGCAGGATTCTAAGTTGGAGACAACACCTTGGGGTTGTTTCCTTGCTCCTACTGGTTCGATAACCTTGGTTTCATAGCTGAGGGAAAACTTGCTGTTGTGCTCATTATACCTTCCTCTTCGGGTTCCCAATGAGCTCGATATATTTTGAGCCATCAAGCCTTTTTTCTGGCGCCATTGTCGGGGAGTCAAGGACAACTTCACAAGGGGAGTCCTTCATAACTAATCTCTTTACTTTGTTTTTTTGTTTTGCTTAGTTTATGTCTGCTTTGTTTGCTTGTTTTCTTTTATCAAAAACACAAATTTTTTAGTTGTGCTAGTTTGTTTCTTTATATCAAAAACACACAAAAATAGTTCTTTCTGTAAGTTGTCACCTTGTTCTTAGCCCACCATGTTGACACCTAAGTTCACTCTGAAAGACCTTTCAATAGGTAGTGGCTCTATAATTGGGAAAGATAATATCGAAGGATTCTTTAATTATGTTAGCAAGCATGAGGATATTGAGGATAGATTCTTAGCAGAACTCACTCCAAATTATGAAATTGCTGCAGCTTCTTTAGTTTACATGTTGCAAGTTAGGTTTGTTAACCTTAACCCCATAATGCAAGTAATGGTTCTTAAACTTAAAGATATTGACAATACTGAAAAGAGAGATTTCATTCTAGAAACTTTCTTAAAGAATTCTATGATGCTGTTAAGGAAGCAAGGAAAGTCTTTGATCGTTTTAATATGATAGGATCATGTGGAGATGTTATTGGTATGTGAGAAAAGATGGAAAAAACCAAACCTAAAAATGGAGAGGAAATTGAAATACTGATACCTTTTAAACTTGTAGGAATGCATGAAGCCTTAGGTTTTTTTTGATTGGATTGTTCCCAAAAACCGTTTGATGAAAATAGTGAACCCAAGAGTAGTAGGACCCTCTAGAACTTATTTGGATGATATACCTTTCCTTGTTGAAGATATTTCTAATATTGATCTCAATTCTTCTTCATTTGAGAATACTTGATTCTTGCTTCTCATGCCTAGCTCAAAGGCGTTATAGAAAAGCACTTCTTGGGAGATAACCCAAATTTTTAGTCAATAAATTTTTCTTCTGTTGAGTCTTGGAAGTTATTACTTCTGTAATAACCTCTCCTTATCATTTTTGTGTGGTTTTTTGTGTCAAGAATAATCTCTAATGAGAGAGAAATAATGCTTGGGAAACTTGCTGTCCCGAAACAAATTTTTGTGCTTCGCTATAAAAATTTGTGAAAAATCTCTGTACGTCAGATTGAGCTGTAATTTTGTGTGCTTCTGACCCAGGTTGTTATATAACTTTCGTTAGTTTAACACTTTTAGATTTGAGCAACAGAAGGTCTTCTAAAAAATCGATTTTTACCTGCTGGTCTGTTTTGACAGATTTCTGCCATTATTTGCATTTGCCTCTTAATCTCTTTCTCTTTGTGTTCTCTTTGACCACCTGAACTTTTAAAGGGAATTGCTACAGTAGCTTGTGTTTTAATGGAAGTTTTACTTGTGGTGAAACTGAACCAAAATACTTATTATCTTGAGTACACTAATGTTGCTAATGAAGATTGTGTGAAGTTTTGTATGAAGGAAATTTTAAACTGTAGGGAAGAATAATGTGATAAGATGAAGTATGGACAGAAGCTCAAGCTTGGGGATTCCACCCGTGTCACCCCAAGAAATATTCAAGAAGTACAAGCGTCAAAGCTTGGGGATGCCCAAGGCATCCCCTTCTTCATCAATAAAAATCTCAGGTTTTCTTCCAAACACTTCATTTTTATTGTTTCATGCACAATTGTGTTGTTCTTGGAGCTTCTTCGTTTTTGTTTTTAGTTTTCTTTTGCTTGGTTTTCTTAAATAAATTGGTTGGACTCCCCTCATTCATACATTAGTTTTCAAATAAGTTGATTTGGATTGCAAAAGAGTAGGAAAGTTCATGCTTATAAGTGGTATAAAAGGAGCTTGTTTTTGACTGTGACTTAGACTTTATCATGTCATGCTTGATATTGCTTTAACTTTATGCTTAGTCATTAGTACTTTAGCATGACTTGTTACAAACAATTAAGATTGCTTAATGTGCCTTGAAAGAATCATGTGTTGTTTTAGCATATAAAAGCATAATATTGTGGTATTCTCCTTTGATGCTTTATTTGGGTTGACTTGGCGCATGCTCACACCATGTTAAGACTATACCAAGTCACAATAGCCTCTATGATCTTTTTCGACTTACAATATCACTCTATGCTTTAATTAATAATGTTTTGTCACTTTGCATGATTATGGCCATTATTTCTCTCTTAGTTGGACGCTCCCAGTCTTTTGCTAGCCTCCACATGTACCAAGTATGAGTTCCACTCATGCATCCAACTCCAAATAAAACCAAGTTATTCCAAAGAGTCCACCATACCTACCTATTAGCATTATTGCTATTCCAAGTATATTCATGTTTTGATCTACCTTCCGAATGAAACTTGTTATGTGAAAATTAGTGATTAAAGCTCTCACGAACTTGATGGCACACTTTACTTTCTTGCACCTAATAAACTTGAACCATTGTGCCCATCTATGTTGCGTATATGCTTGCACTTTGTAAGTTGTGAATTAGCAGAACCATGTATCATGGGGGAACGATTTCAACATTACACTTTATTTAGTTGATATCATGTTCTTTTGCTTATGGATCCCGGCGGTGCTTGTAAGGCTCATGGAGTTCGTATATGTGTTAGAGAAACGACTGGGCAGCTGGTCTAAGCCATGCCTAATCATGGTGGAAACCTGCAGCATAACCATAGTGGGCAATCTGTGAAGCATCCAAACAAAAAAAAGAGAAAAAATAAAAAAATAAAAAAGGGAAAACCCTATGCAAATAGCAAATAAAAGGATCGCTGAGATGCTCATTGTATGCTTGCCTTGTCATTTTGATATGGGGAATCTTCCGTATCATCGGGCAAGGGGTACCTCGTTGGTGGTTCTCTATGATACACATGTACTTACAATGACAAGAACTTACCTGTGACTAAAGTTGAGTAGCATGAGGAACGGTACTCGTAAGTGATGGCTCGTGGTTGATGAGCTCGTTGGGGAACCCCAAGAGGAAGGTATGATGAGCACAGAAGTAAGTTTCCCTCAGTTATGAAACCAAGGTTATCGAACCAGTAGGAGCAAGGAAACACCCCAAAGGTGTAGCTAGCTGAGCCTTGGCAGAGCGCACTACCGGTGCCAGCAGCAACGTGGAGACCTGCACAACACAACCACAGAACTCTGTCCCCAACTTGCGATGAGGTTGTCAATCTCACCGGTTTTGCTAAAAACAAAGGATTAAACATATCGAGTGGAAGAAAGTAATAGTTTACAGAAAGTAAACACAAAGCAGTAAACTGTTGTAGATTGATGGTAAAAGAAAGGACCGGGGTCCATAGTTCACTAGAGGTGGCTCTCCTTAAGATAGATAACATGCTGGGTGAACAAATTACAGCGGGGCAATTGACAAACATCGAGAAAGCATACAAGCATATACTAATCATCTTGACACCTTTGAGACTTGATTGGGCATTACAACATTATACATAGATCGTCATCCAACTGCATCTATTACTAATAATCCACCTTAGGTTATCATCCAAACCCCCTCCAGTATTAAGTTATAAGCAACCGATTATTGCATTACGAATTGCGTGTAAAGTAAACAATATGATTGTTCTATGAACAAAGGATTGTTGTTTTCTCCCTAGTAGAAACAACACATCTAGTACCTTAGAGTTTTCTGTCACTTCCCCAGATTACCAGAGGCTTGAACCCACTATCGAGCATAAATACTAACTCTTGGAGTTGCTAGCATCTACTTGGCCAAGATAGCTACTAACAACAGAAAGCATGCAAGATCACAAATAACAAAGGCATGATAGAATCAATAATCAATATGAAATAGCATCTCAATATCTATCGGATCCCCACAAACACAACATGCAGAATTACAAATAGATGATCTTGATGTTGAACGGAGCTCACACGATCTAAACATGAAAGCACAAAGGAGGAGAACCAGCCATCTAGCTACTACATGGACCTGTAGTCCAGAGATGAACTACTCACGCATCACACCGGAGGCTCGCATGATGATGAAGAAGGCCTCCAGGGTGAAATCCCCTCCCCAGAAGGGTGCCGGGAAGAGCTTCAGATCCCTCCCGATCTAGGGATGGAGATGATGGCAGCTACAAACTCTTTCGTGGAATTTTGATCGGGTACTTAGGGTTTCTATATCGGAGGCAATATATAGTCAGAAGGGGAGGCCGAGGGGGTGCCTGGGCTGGCCAGACCACCCCCTAGCGTGGGCCAAGCCTGGCCGCGCGGCCAGGTGGTGTGGCCGGGCCCCAGACCCTCTCCATCTCGTATTCTGGCTCTGTGTGTCCCCCGATAAAATATTGACTTTGGCTTTTGTCCCGTCCAATTCTGAGAATATTCATTTTCTGACTTTCCTAGAACCAAAAACAGCAGAAAACAGGCAGCTAGCACTGTGGCTCTTGTTAATAGGTTAGTCCAAGAAATCATATGAAAAGTACTCCAAAGTGTGGACAAAACATAAGAAAGTAGATAAAACCAAGCATGGAACATCCAAAATTATAGATACATTTGCAATGTATCAGTAAGAAAGGGGCATGAGATTTTTAGCTTATAACTTGTCAAGCATATCCTCATATTTGTTCACATTAACCTTAATCACCTAAAGATTCTTATGATAGGGGTTATGAGAGATGAAAGCTAATAAGTACCATAATTTTTGGAAGCTCTTTATGAAACTTGAATCCCTGCTTCCTTCTATGAAGGGCCTTTCTTTTACTTTTATGTTGAGTCTCCATCTTCTATCTTTATGCACCTATTGAAAGAGCATAGTAGTCATTCTTAGTTTAATGTGCATTGTCCCAAAGCTTGTTGATTGATTCATAACTCTGATATTGCTTGTTCTTAAACTATTTGTATCTAGTCACCCTTATGAACTTTGAAGGTGTCCTATGCATTTATTTTTTGCTAGACTATGGGGGACAATCTAAATGCCATTCTCTTTATGTTTTCTATATGTGAAACAAACAAACGTCTTTCAAAACATTGTTATTCATGAATCTTTTGTTTGTACCTCTTCATGTTATAACATAGTTGTTATGTCTTATTGTTAGAACTATATCTTGCATGTCTATGTTAAAGTACTATGATCCCAGCTATCAATGTTTTACAAATACCTTGATCAAGATTGTGATGGTGCATTTCACCTCAAAAATTATTCTTTTCTTTATCACTTACCTACTCGAGGGCGAGCAGGAGTTAAGCTTGGGGATGTTGATACGTCATAAATGTATCTATAATTTTTGATGTTCCATGCTTGTTTTATATCTACTTTCTTATGTTTTGTCCACACTTTGGAGTATGTTTACACATTTTCTAGAACTAACCTATCAACAAGATGCCACAGTGCCAGTTGCCTATTTTCTGCTGTTTTTGGTTTCAGAAAAGCTAGTAAGGAAATATTCTCGGAATTGGACCGGACAGAAGCCAAAGTCAATATTTTACCCGAAGCAACACGGAGTCCAGAGGGGAGCCGAAGAGGGGCACCAGGGCGGCCACACCGTAGGGTAGCACGGCCAGCCCTAGGCGCGCCGCCACCAGGTGTGGGCCCCCTGGTACTCCACCGACCTTGCCCTTCTGCCTATAAAAGCCTCCTGGGACGAAAACCCTAAGGACCCGATCAAAATTCCATGAAAGAGTTTGTAGCCACCGCCATCTCCATCCCTAGACAGGGAGGGATCTGAAGCTCTTCATGGCACCCTGCCAGAGGGGAGAGATCACCCTGGAGGCCTTCTTCATCACCATGACTGCCTCCGATGTGATGCGTGAGTAGTTCATCCCTGGACTACGGGTCTATGTAGTAGCTAGATGGTTGGTTCTCCTCCTTTGTGCTATCATGTTTAGATCTTGTGAGCTCTGTTCATGATCAAGATCATCTATTTGTAATCCTACATGTTGTGTTTGCGAGGATCTGATGGATATTGGGATGCTATTTCAAAGTGATTATTGATTCTATCATGTCTATGTTATTTGTGATCTTGCATGCTTTCCGTTGTTAGTAGCTATCTTGGCCAAGTAGATGCTAGCAACTCCAAGAGGGACTATTTATGCTCAATAGTGGGTTCATGCCTCTACTAATATGGGGAAGTGACAGGAATCTCTAAGGTACTAGATGTGCTATTACTACTAGGGAGAAAACAACAATCCTTTGTCCATGGGACAATCATATTGTTTACTTTATACACTTTGCTTAATGCAATTATCTGTTGCTTGCAACTTAATACTGGAGGGGGTTCGGATGATAACCTGAAGGTGGATTACTAGTCATAGATGCAGTTGGATTACGGTCTATGTATAATGTTGTAATGCCCAATCAAATCTCATAGGAGTCAAGATTATTAGTATATGCATGGTATGCTTTCTCGAGTCTATCAATTGCCCCGCTGTAATTTGTTCACCCAACATGTCATCTATCTTAAGGAGAATCACCTCTAGTTAACTATGGACCCCAGTCCATTCTTTTACCATCAATCTACCATCTATTTACTATTTACTTTCTGCAAGCAATTACTATCTTCCACACAATACGTTTAATCCTTTGTTTTCAGCAAAACCGGTGAGATTGACAACCTCACTGTATGTTGGGGCAAAGTTCTGTGGTTGTGTTGTGCAAGATTCCAAGTTGGACACAACACCTTGGGGTTTTTTCCTTGCTCCTACTAGTTCGTTAACCTTGGTTTCATAAATGAGGGAAAACTTGTTGCTGTGCTCATCATACCTTCCTCTTGGGGTTCCCAACAAGCTCGATATATTTTGATCCATCAAGCGCCAACTATACGGCCGGAGCTATACGGGCGGAAGAAATTCTCCCGCCGTATAGTTGGTCGTTACGCTCTCTGCCTCCTTTGTTCGCTTCTGGTTTTCTTATGGTATCATTAATATTTCCCCAATAAGCGATTTACACTGTTTTTACTCCTTTTCTCCATAGTACAACTGCTTCAATAATTGTATCCATTGGATCCATCATCTGTCCTGATCCTGGTGAAAACAGACATAAAATGTGCGCACAAGCGCCGTAAAATACCAAGATCCTACATCTACAATGCAAAATAATAATGTAAAACATGATGCAAATATGCACTCATCACTTGCCAATCTCAAGATCGAGAGGAAGTCCTAGCGCCGTAAATCAGCAGCGCATCCATGCTCGCACACACGTCCGGTCCATCAAACAACCTCCACCTCCTCTCTCTAGCGATGCAGCGGAAGCAACAACTCTTTCTAGATGAAAATCTACCGGGAACATGTATCTCGCTAATCCGAGACCATGGGGGAATAATTCTATAGAGAGAGAGAGAGATCCTTCACGAGGAGGTGTAAGTGAGAAGGAGGGAGAGGGGGAAGCCCCTCCCCATGGCCGGCGGCCATGGTGGGTGCCCCCACCTCTTCCTCATTAAACGTGGTGGAAGCTCCACTCACATAAATTTGGCCCTCCATTTCTCCACTCAAAATGCATTAAATTGTCACCAAATTTAATACAACTCTCATCTAATAAAACTCTCATTTAATAAAACTCTCTATTTATTTTATTCAGAATTTTGTTAATTACTTTAATTAACAAGCATTCACATAAAACCCCTGCAACATTTCAATATCACATGTAGAACCAGTTTCTGCAATTTCACCCAAAACAGTTCTGGTGTCTATTGAAATAATTCTAGCGCTTTGCAATTCTTTTCTCTCGAACATATTTTCTCCAAATGGTGTCAGTATCCCTTGTGTGTCACCCTATGGTTCGCGAATAATGCAGACATGATCGAGACCCTTCTGCGGTCAATAATCAGTAGCGGGACCTGGAGATCCATACTGACTTCCACATATTCAATGATGACTTATGTGATCGTGAGAACTTTTTACGCATGTAACTCAATCCCTTTGTCTCGCGATATATTATTTGTCTGAGATTCGATCTTCGGTATCTCCATACCTAGTTTGATCTCGTTACCCACATGCACTCTTTTCTCGTTCCTATAATATAACATTCTAGTGATCACATCACTTTATTGCAAGCTAACTAATGTGATATCATCGAGAGGGCCCATAGTATATCTATCCGTCATTGGGATGGAAAAAATCCACTCTTAATCCATGAGCCTCTACATAACACCTTTGGAGTATATGAACCCACCTTTATAGTCACCCTGTTACGGTGTGACGTTTGATGTTATCAAGTTACTCTTCTAGTGTTAGTGATTGACATGATCTCATGGTCTAAGGACTAGAATTACTTCGTAATATGTTATAGCAATTTAAACATAATGGATTTGATCGTATTTCTATACTTCAGATGAATGTTCATCACATCATTTTACAAATGTTGTGACCTTGTTATTAACAACACCCAATGTCCATGATTAGGAAACTTTGATAATCTTGTTAATCTGCGAGCTAGTTTATAAGAGAGGCATAACTAGGAACCCTTTATTTGTTTATTAAACATACATGTATTAACGTTTCCAATCAATAAAATTATAGCATGCAAAATAAACATCTATCATATACTTGGAATACGATAATAACAACTTTATTATTGCCTCTCAGGGCATATTCCCTTCAATAACAAGGTGAAAAAACTTCAATGGATGAAGCAAGCAATCGAAAGATCCAAAATCAAATGGACAAATAGTGATCTAAATGAAATAAGGAAGCTCCCCAAGGTTCGTGCATAAATTAGTTGTTTCATTTGAATACAATGTGTAGAAACATGGAATCCGCACTCTCTCTATATCATTTAGAACACAACCAAGATATAAGGAGTATATATAAAAATCAAAACACTTGTAAAGACAAGCTTGAGTCCAAAAGAAACAAAATATGAGATATGAGTGCGTGAAGATGCATAAAAGTAAACCGAGCACTCATAAATCAAGACCTACTAATACCATTAAAAACCAAGAGGATGAGAGAGATGGTCGGCAAAGAGCGAGGATATCAAGGCGAGAGCTTAACACTCTCGTGTATATAAGTTTCTAAGTGGACAAAACATGAGAATGGTCCACAAAGAAACATCCACACATAAGAGGTTAATAAAAATAAGAATACATGATATCCAAGAGGAAGTCATAAGATACACCAAACATGATATTTCAGCTTAAGTGCATATATAGCCCATGGCTCTATTTTCGCTCATGGTATATGAATGAACTTCACCAGAGAAAAACAAAAAAACCTCAAAAACATCACAACTAACATTAAGGGAACTAATGCTAGTTGGGATATTTTTAGAGAGGAAACACGTATCGAAAGGAAGGATTCAATGCAATTTCAACAATATTACACATGAGAGTACCTTGAGGAATTGATATGCAATAAATTGCTATAAGGAATATTTGGAATTGGTGAATCATGAACATGATTTTTGCTAGAGTATGCTACAGACACGGTTATTATGGTAGTTTAGGATAGTTAGGACTCTAGCCTAACTTGACTCGTACTCCAAGATAATCCTCTGTACGCCTATATATACTCGCCCATGAGGCTCAATAATATATCCATCATATTCTGCCAAAATCATACTCTTTCATGGTATCAGCCTAAATCGATCTCAAACCCTAGCTTCAGCCGCGCTGCCCCCTGGGAGATCGATCTCCATGATCTCCGCCTGGGGCTGCGCAACCCATATGCAGGGTTTGTCCGTCGATCCGTGATCGGCTGCCCTGTAAGTCTTTTTCTCCGATCTCTTGATCGGCTTTCTTTTTGGTTTACCGATCTTAGATCGGATTGAGTCGCCCACCGCCATCATCATCGCCGCGCCTCTACTCCTACCATCGGCATCAAGGATCTACATCACGTCCGTGCGCCTGCCCCCTCTGCTGCTGCGCCTACTTAGGCAAGCTGTCGCGGCCTCACGGCAGGCTGCCGCGCACCACGGATGGCTGCTACACCTTCCTCGGAAGGCTACCGCGACCGTCCCCCCTCGGATCCTCTTCGTCGTCATCGTCCGAGACTTCACCGACAACGTCGCCATCAAATCCAATCTACGTGTCGTCCATGCCATGGCGCATACGGTGCACCATCGGTCTGATCAACCGATCCCACGCCTATCTACGCCAGGCACGCGCCTACCACCGATGGAGCTATGGACTGCCGCTGTGTCACCCCGTCGAGCCGCAGCGCCGCCGCCTTTGGTCCATGCTACAGGCTTCCAACGCGCCTTCCTTGGCATGTACGTCGCTGGTGGTCTCCCAGCCGCTGCACCGACTTGCGCCCTGCTTCTATGCTGCCACGTCGGGTCGTAGTGTGGCTGCACACAGTCTACTTTACCGTCCTCGTGCATTGATGGCCTCGAATTTCACCGCACCATCTCCTACGGCGCGGATCGCTGCTGTGTGCACATGGTCTTCGTCACGTCGCTGGGTCTTCCTCGCCTACTTCGAGCACCACCGCCATGCTTCACAAGGTAACCTGCAGGGCGCCCTCTTGCTGTCGTAGGTCTTGCCGACTACCCCATCGCCACTCTAGGCATCCAGCATGACTAACCCAGGTCGTCGCTGGTTTCGCTGCCTTCTACGTCTTCGTCCACTACAACTTCGCCACCAGCGTCATCGCCTCATCCCCGACTACACCACCTACTACTCTACTCTGACAACCGCGGACAGTGCCGGCATCTCTCTCTTAGTCGCTCTGCGTGTCGCAACCGCTCTGGAGGCTTCCTCTGCTAGTCTTTCTGACATGGCGACAAGTTCATGATGGTCCCTGCCCCCGCACGCATGGTACTTGCAACACCGGGAGTGCCTTCGTTGCTGACGTGTTCCCGAATCTGGCAAACTCGGATCAGCGCCTTGTCTTCATCGGCTTCGACAACATCTTCTTCGGCATAGACCCCTCTACGACTGCCTCGACCACGTCACCGACAATTTCTTCTTTGCATACTCGGTTCTAGCAAAACCGGAGTGTGTGTTCGTCCCCAACGTGCGCCTAGTTCTAGAAAAACTATGGCCGCACCTCGTCCTCGATGGCTCGGACTGCATCGACTTCGGCATCGACACCCTCAATGACTGCCTCGATGCGTCACCGTCATCCTCCTTGCACACTATGCGCATGCGGCTTCATGTGCGGCTACCTCGACACGGGCATCCCCGACCACGACATCGACCACGGCGACCCATCACACGGCTACCTCGACCATGGCACCGCCTCATGCTCTCGGCTCCCTCGACATCGGCACAAGGGCTACCACCTGGCTTGAGAATCACCAGCTTCCTCTACAGTTCAAGCAACCACGATGCGATACCGTCCATGACGTTCCCGCTACGACTGCGGGGGGATGTTAGCCTACTGGATGCTACTTCGGTTTATCTCTAGTCTGACCGTCCGCGACGTTCCAGTTGTTCACGACGCTACCGCTACGACTGCGGGGGAATGCTAGAGTATGATACAGACATAGTTATTATGGTAGTTTAGGATAGTTAGGACTCTAGCCTAACTTGACTCGTACTCCAAGATAATCCTCTGTACGCCTATATATACTCGCCCATGAGGCTCAATAATATATCCATCATATTCCGTCAAACTCATACTCTTTGAATTTTATATACTCCCCATTATATGCATCATCTCAAATTACTCACATAAGCAGTAAGGATAGAGAAGTCTTTCAAAGATCCTTGCAAGAACCACAACATTTGCAAACAAATAAATTCATGCCAAGATGCAAACTACAAGAGTTTGGGTGGAAGAATAATATGCATGAATAAGATACTTGTTACCGATATAGCAATGGTATGATGTAATAGATAACAATTCTTCGATCATCCTATCTCGGCTCCAATTATCATGTGGTGACAACACCTTCCTTATAGATGAGACAAGCATCCATTGCATCTCCAATGTACCTAAAACAACATTCAAGTACATCTTGGTCCCCAAACTTATTGGGTCCAAAGTGATTAGATGATGAGTGCATATTTGCATCATGTTTTATATTATTATTTGCATTGTAGATGTAGAATCTTGGTATTTTACGGCGCTCGCGCGCACATTTTATGTCTGTTTTCACCAGGATCAGGACAGATGATGGATCCAATGGACACAATTCTTGGAGCAGTTGTATCGGGGAGAAAAGGAATAAAAAACAACGTAAATCGCTTATTTGGGAAATATCAATAATACTAGAAGAAAACCCGAAGCAATCAAGGCATACAGACGGTTCAACGACCAACTATACGACCATAATACTTTTTCCGACCGTATAGTTCCAGTGTATAGTTCGCGCGCCTCCACCTCTTCAAATAGTTTCACCCCATGCAACTGGATCAAGGAGACGACATACATAACAACTAGGAATGGCGAAAACCTCACCTCTGGAAGGCATCTGGAGGGGGAACTTGCCTAAGGGATCCATCTTCACCCTACGTAGATCTGGGAGGCCAAGGCATCGATCTCCATCTTCATCAACCGCTGCACCATCACCATATCCATCCATCCCATCTCATCCATCTAGATCTTGTTGTAATTTCCATACTCGTTGTGGATTTATACAAGTACTATTCATCTACGATTGTTTCCATTACCATTGCCATGATGTTGATTGCCTCCATGTCTGAGTAGAACCCTAGTTATTGGGGAGATGGAGAAACCCTAGCATATGATTGAGATGAGATAGAGATTATTATGTTATACATCATGATGTGTATGTGTTAATTGTCTTCATCTTGATGTTGGGAGTTGTGCACCTCCTTAATATTTGCCTCCTACGGGGACTCGATGAAGGAGATTACTTGTTGGTAGATGGAGGGATGATAGCACTTACTGTGACTATAAACTTGTTGTCATTCTTTACGTACTAACTTGAGGAATCAAGGAGAACTCATTAAGCCATGTCCATGCCATGGGAGAAATCCCTTAATACCGCAGTAATTCGATTGATGTCGATTGCCGACTGATGTGGTTATGAGGATGATGTGAGCAGCAGTTGTTGCCTATTTATCCATATATGGAGCTCCTCCCACATACATACATATCATGATAATATTCGTTATAATAATCTTGATCGCTTAGTCTAAATTGCTAGCGGTGTGTCCACCACTCCATGGGAATGCCTTTTTCCCTATTGCAATTCTAAGTTCTTTTACACACGCGATTCTTACTTTCTGCATTAAGTTTTACTTTACTTTAATTTGCCTCGTTCAACCAAAAACCCAAAAACAACTCTACTATTCTTGCATCTTAAATTTATTCCTTAAGTATTTCGTTTAGTTTTAGTTAAAAGCATTTTAGTCTTTTGCCTACTGCTCCCTTTGGGATTGATATCTTTATTTCAAAACTAGCTACAAACGATCTGTGCACTTGCAGTCATCAAGCTATTTTCTGGCGCCTTTGCCGGGGATCTTAGCGCTATAAGTCACTTTACTTTTAGTTATTTACTTTTGTTGTACTAATTTTTAATTTAAGTTGTAGGATCGCAACAATGGACAACACTCAACATTTAAACCAGCTTGAGGCAGTAAGGAAAATGGGTTCGCCCATGGACGCTTTTATAACTATCAATAAAAGCATAAATCCGGATGGAATTGAGATCCACCCTTTATTATTTGAACTACTACACTCTAAGAAATTTGCAGGAACCAATGAAGAGAGTCCATATGGACACTTACAATTCTTTGAAGACGTTCTCAGTTCCTTTATATTCGATGACTGTAATCTTGATATGGTTAAACCCAGTTGTTTAGACAAACTCTCTCTAATAATGTTTGCAACTGGTACATATCTTTTTGTGCAGAAGCACCAAGGATTTGGAAGGAACTAACAACCAATTTTCCATCAAAATATTATTCAGAAAGCAAAGCTCACAGGACGAGAGGTATTATTATTAGTTTCAAAAATAATCCTGGTGAGGGTTTGTATGAAGGATATCTAAGGTACAAAATTTACCTAGATAATTGCCCCCATCATAGTTTGCTTGATTGGTTAATCACACATACTTTTTATGGAGGGCTTACTATTGAAAATAAAATGAATCTAGACACTTCTTCTAATGGAAACTTTCTATCTTATACCTATGATGAAGCTTGCAATCTAATAATAAGAATGAGGGAAGCAATGGAAAATTTTAAAGATAGGGAAAACATTATAAATAGTTTTTCTGAATATGCTTGTGTTAACGATTTCCTTGCAGATGAAAGGATTGGTGCAATGATTAAAACCCTCAGTATTGATTCTTACTCAGTAAATAAAATTATTGAGAATTATGCAGGACATTTGCAAGTACCGACAGAATGGGAACCACGCAAACCCCTTGAAGATAAGAAGCATGCCAGAGCGCTAATGGAAGAATTCTCCTCAGTACCTATTCAAGATATCATCAAGAAAAGGTAAAAGGAGGAAGAACAAATAAAGAATAGACCAAAGAAACCAGAAAAGAACCCCGAAGCTACCAATATAAACAATGTTATGTTAAAGGATCTTATGGAAGCACGAATAGTGAATGATGAAGTGGTTATGTTGGACCCCGAAACCACAGAGTTTATCAAAGGTAAGGTACGAGCTAACGAAACTTCTAAACCTATGACTCCTATATATTATGGAGAAACTTTCTTATATGGAATTTGTGAGCCGATTTCCACTATAAATATTATGCCTTCATCACTTTATGAAGAACTTTGCTACAATTTAAATAATCCAGATGTGGAACCGGTAGACACTACTATTAAATTGTCTTATAGGACCAATATAAAACCATAAGGTGTAATCAGAAATATCTATGTCTTTATTGGATCACTCATGTACCCCCTTGATTTTCATATTGTTGATATGCCTCGATATTCTTTTTGCCCTATTCTTTTAGGCAAGCCTTTTGATTCCATAACCAAAGCTCGAGTTGATAAGAAGAAGGAGACTATTTCACTGATGTTTGGAGAAGAGGAAATGACATTCCACTTCGCCAAACTAAAGAAGAGGCCATATGAAGTGGAAGATATCAAGGAAGAGAAAACAATTGTCGAGCTAGCTGCAATTCATTTTAGTACTCCACAAGATGAATTAGAGAGGAGCCTAATTAATTGGGAGGAAGCATCAGATGATGAGGAGAGAAAAGACATGGATGATTACCTTGATTCGGTTCCAGAAGCACAAACTCCACATGACTATGAAGAATTGGTAAGAAAAGGAGATGAAGAACCTCCACCAAATGAATTGAAACAACTTCCAGGCGACATGAGGTATGAGTTTTTAGATAATGAAAATAAATGTCCTGTTATTATTAGCAAAAATTTATTAGAAAATGAAACAAATAAAATCCTCTCGGTCTTGGTTAAGCATCATGAAGCCTTTGGATATACTCTAAGTGATATTAAAGGAATAGATCCATCTATAGTAACACATAAGATTACCATGCTTGATGATGTTGAACCTGTAGTGGATATGCAAAGAAGACTTAATCCGAAAATGAAGGAAGTAGTAAGAAAAGAGGTTATACGCTCATTAGATTCTAGCATAATATATCATATCTCTGACAGTAAGTGGGTTAGCCTAGCTCATTGCATACCCAGACAAGGTGGTCTTGATGCTACTATGAATGAGGATGGTGAGCTAGTCATGTAAGGCCCATTGTAGGATATCGTGTGTGCATTGATTTTAGGAAGCTAAACCGAGAGACACATAAAAATCATAAACCTTTTAGAAAGACTTAGTAATAATTCTTATTTCTGCTTTCTTGATGGTTATTCTGGATATTCTCAAATTTCCATACAACCGGAAGATCAAGAGAAAACAACTTTCACTTGCCCTTATGGCACATATGCTTATAGATTAATTCTGTTTGGCTTATGTAACGCAGCAGCAACTTTTCAAGAATGTGTTCTAAATATCTTTGATGATTTTGTTGATAAGACTATGGAAGTTTTAACAAATGATTTTGTTGTTTGTGGAACAACCTTTGATAATTGCCTCTACAATCTAACCAAATTTTTGCAGATATACATGCAATCAAATTTGGTTTTGAATTGGGAACAATGCCGTTTCATGGAAAGAGAAGGTAAAGTTTTCGGACATAAGGTTTCGGAGAAGGGAATAGAAATAGATAAAACTAATATAAATGCTATAGAAAATCTTCCAATACCTCAGGACATTAAAAACTTAAAAATGTTTCTGGGACATGCAAGTTTTAATAAGCGTTTTATAAAAGATTTTGCTAAAATAGCTATGCCTCTCACCAACCTTCTTGATAAAGAAACTCCATTCTACTTAGATCATGACTTTGCAGCTTTTGAGAACCTTAAGAATAAATTAGTTTCATCACCTATCATGCAATCTCCAAAATGGGATGAACCTTTCAAAATCATGTGTGATGCTAGTGACCATGCCCTAGGGGCTGTTTTGGTACAATGAGATGGAAAGAAGTTAAATGTTATTTATTACGCTAGTAGACCTCTTAATAAGATTCAGAAACATTATGCTACTACAGAAAAAGAGTTCCTAGCTATAATGTTTGTTTGTGACAAATTTAGATCCTACATCATTAATTCTAAGGTAATAATTCATACGGATCACCAAGCCTCGCATCACCTCATTGTGAAAAAGGATGCAAAGCCTAGGTTGATTAGGTGGGTTTTGTTACTACAAGAATATGATTTACAAATAATAGATAGGAGGGGTAAAGATAATCTAGTAGCAGATCATCTCTCTAGGATGGAGGGAATAATTAGTAACCTCGTACCTAGAAATGAATCATTTCCGGGAGAATATTTAGCAAATGTTGAAGTTGATCCATGGTATGTAGATTACGCTAATTATCTTGCAACAAAATTTATACCTCCTAGTATGACAAGAAATCAAAGGATGAAATTCTTTAATGATCTTAAATATTACTTTTGGGATGATCCGTATCTATATTGTCATGGACCCGATGGAGTGATTCAGAAGTGTGTTCCTAATCATGAAATGAATGCAATATTGAAAGCTTGTCATGACAGTCCGTATGGAGGACATCATGCAGCTAAGCGAACTGTAGCGAAGATACTTCAATCCAGATTCTATTGGCCCACCTTGCTTAAGGACACACATAGGTATGTGGAATACTGCGATGCTTGCCAAATAAGAGGTAATATAGGTACGAGACAATAAATGGCAATAAATTATAGTCTCATAATAGAACCTTTTGATGTATGGGGAATGGATTACATGGGACCTTTTATTGAATCAACTAGTTATACTCATATTCTTGTTGCTGTTGATTATGTTACCAAATGGGTTGAAGCTATTCCAACAAGTCATGTAGATGCAACCACCTTCGTGAAGATGATCAAGGATATCATATTCCCAGGTTTGCAGTTCCTAGATTTTTAATCACTAACGGTGGCTCTCATTTTATGAAAGGGACTTTCAAGAAAATCCTCAGCAAAATGGAGTAAATCACCGCGTTGCTTCACCATATCATCCTCAAACACGTGGTCAAGTGGAACTCTCTAATAGAGAATTAAATACCATACTCGAGAAGACGGTGGACAAATCAAGGAAAGTTTGGTCATACAAGCTAAATGGCACTCTATGGGCATATCGTACTGCGTTTAAAAATCCAATAGGTATGACACCTTATAAGATGGTGTACGGTAAGGCATGCCATTTACCTTTAAAATTTGAACAAAAAGCTTTTTGGGCAATCAAGAACCTAAATTATGGTCTTAAAGTAGCAGGAGAAAACCGTCTATTAGATATTCATGCTTTAGATGAGTTTAGAAGTGAGGCCTATGAAAATGCTAGGTTGTTTAAGGAAAAGTGAAAAGATGGCATGATAGAAAAATAGAGAATAAGACCTTTAAGAGTGGAGACAAAGTGTTACTCTATAATTCTCGTCTTAAGTTATTTCCAAGGAATCTTAGATCAAAGTGGGAAGGTGTCTATATAGTTGAAGAAGCTTATTCATCGGGAGCAGTAAAGCTCAAAGGAAAGATACCCTCTCTTGCATGGGTGGTGAATGGACAACGCTTGAAGCATTATCGAGTAAAAGAGGATATAAGTGCAATCACCATAGAAGTGATCACCCTAGAAGAGTTGATTGAGCAAAAATATGCAAGGGATGGCAGCTTCAAGAAAAATGGACTCTAGACGAAATAAGCAACACTACGGTCAAGCTATTGACCATAAAAGAGTGCTTCATGGAAGGCAACCCATGCAAGGTAAAAGCTTGAGTAAGTTTTAAAAGTTTTTATGAGCTTGTGTTAAAAGAGGAACATTTTGAAACTCTGAGCATAGAAGAGGTAAGATTGATAATGACAAAATTGGTCGAAAAATTAACCTGCTATTTTTCTGTCAAAACTTGATATTTTGTTAAGTTTTAGAATAATAAAGAGTCTTTGGAGAAGCAGGAAATTTTTGGTGGACACAGAAGGTTTAACAACCAACTATATGGTAGGAATAAAAAATCTGGTCATATAGCTGCTGTCGTATAGTTGTTTCCATATCACCCCTTCTGTCCACGAAAGGTACTGATACTTTAACGACCAACTATACGGTGGGAATTAAAATTTTGCCCGTATAGTTATCGTCGTATAGATATCGTTGCCTTTGACGAAACTATTTCCTGAGTACTGATAGTTTAATGACCAACTATATGGCAGGAATAAAAATTCCGCTCGTATGGTTGCGGTCTTATAGATATCGACCCATCTCCAAAAAAATTATTTGGAGTATAAAGAGTTTAACGACCAACTATACGGCGGGAATAAAACTTCCTGCCCTTATAGTTTCGGCTGTCGTGGAATTAATCACGGCAGACGCTACAGGGTAGCTTACGTAGAGGAAAGGGCAAGGCGATATATATGCAGGCAGTTAGGGTTTACAAGTGCTAATGGGCCTTTTATTGGAGTCGCCGTCTTGGGCCTTCAGTCGGCGTGACGTCTGGGTCCAGTACGTGCTAGTCGCCGTGTTCGGCGAGTCGATCCGCTCTGGCTTGGCTTCAGTCGGCTCGCTCCAGCTGGCGATTCCGCTTCATGGGCATACCCCGAGTGCTATTCCTCCATCAGTAGTCTCTGAGCGCGTCAGGGACTCGGCGATGACTTTAAGCCGCCGAATCGACGCAGGTGATTCCAGAGTGGAGTCGATGGTGAGTCGTTGGCGAGCTCCTGAAACAGAGAAATAGCTCATGAAGTAGCCCAATCGCCAAGGCGAGTCGACGCGTCGGGCGAGTCGTCATTGAACGGAGTCTCCCCTTGGAGATGTTTGGCCGGTGCCTTATCAGCTTGCTATCGTAGAGGACGTGGAGGCCACAAAATCATTGATGATGAAGTCTTTGAGTCGGCGCAGGCAATTCCGCGATAGCGAGTCCCCGAGCGTGTTGAGTACGCGAGGGCGAGTCCGCGGTGGCGAGTCCCCGAGCTTGTTGAGTACGCGAGGGCAAGTCCGTGGTGGCGAGTCCCCGAGCGTGTTGAGTACGCGAGGGCGAATCCGCGGTGGCGAGTCCCCGAGCGTGTTGAGTACGCGAGGGCGAATCCGTGGTGGCTAGTCCCCGAGTGTGTTGAGTACGCGAGGGTGAGTCTATGATGGCGACTCTCCGAGCGTGTTGAGTACGCGAGGGAGAGTCTGTGGTGGCGAGTCCCGAGCGTGTTGAGTACGCGAGGGTGGGTCTGCAGTGGCGAGTCCCCGAGCATGTTGAGTACACGAGGGCAGGTCCGCAGTGGCGAGTCCCCGAGCGTGTTGAGTACGCGAGGGCGGGTCTGCAGTGGCGGAACCACACGCACACATAGTATGCATAGGGGTAGTCCCCGGGCTCGAGTTGGCTTGTAGATGCGACTTGAGGCTCT
This sequence comes from Avena eriantha, assembly GCA_910589775.1. Lineage (NCBI taxonomy): Eukaryota > Viridiplantae > Streptophyta > Magnoliopsida > Poales > Poaceae > Avena > Avena eriantha. The sequence continues at coordinate 73,620,359 of OU342741.1, forward strand.
TTAGAAATGCTTATTCTGAAAATAGTAGTGGTTGTTGTCGAGCATGGCGAGTCCGCGTGGGGAGAGTTCTGGTGAGTGAGTCCGCGAGGGGAGGGTCCCCGAGTGTGGTGAGTCCGCGATGATTGCGAGTCCGCGAGGGGAGAGTCCCCGAGTATGGCGAGTCCGCAATGACTGCGAGTCTGTGAGGGGAGAGTCCCCGAGTGTGGCGAGTCCGTGATGATTGCAAGTCCGTAATGACGTTGATTGCGCTGTTTTTGTTAGCGAGTCTCTCGTCTTGGTCCGGGAGGCCAGTCGCTTAGCGACTCCAAAGATGGCTCTCGGCTTGGCGTTCTTCCTGGACGATCTGAGGCTCGGTTTGCAAGTCCTCGTCCATAGTACTTGGCCGTGCGAGTCGCACTATCTAAGGTTGAGGAGGACATGGTGCTGTTTGTGTAGCACTACCATTTGTCTTGGCCTGGAAGGCCAGTCGAGCAAGGCGACTCCAATGATGGCTCTCGATTAGCGTTTTTCGTGGATGATCCGAGGCTCGGTTTACGAGTCCTCGTCCGTACTACTTGGCCATTGCAAGTCGCTCTTTCAAAGGTTGACAAAGGCGAACCAATTTTTCCCGTGCGGAAGAGATGCCCAGTAGTGAGTCCATGCATCGTGGCATATGACCCTCTCTGGCGACTCGGACGATAAAGGTCCCTTAGTAGGCGCGGCGTACGCATTTGACGTAGCCAGAAAGATTTGACGCGGCGGAAGTATGGTCGCGCTTTGGCGAAGTCGACGCGGCAGACACGGCGGAGGTCGCACTTTGGCGAAGTCGAGGCGGCGGACACGGCGAAGGTCGCACTTTGGCAAAGTCGAGGCGGCGGACACGGCGGAGGTCGCGCTTTGGCGAATTCGATGCGACAGACACCGGGTCGACGCGGTGGACGTATGGTCACGCTTTGGCGAAGTCGACGCGAGGACACGGGGTCGACGCGGCGGACGGAGGTCGCGCTATGGCGAAGTCGCGGTGGACACGGGGACGACGCGGCGGACGGAGGTCGTGCTATGGCAGAGTCGACGCGGCGGACACGGGGTCGACGCGGCGGATGAAGGTCGCGCTATGGCGGAGTCGACGCGGCGGACACGGGGTCAACGCAGCGGACAGAGGTCGCGCTATGGCGATGTCGACGCGGCGGACGTGGAGTCGGCGCGGTGGACGTAGTTTGCGCTATGGCGATGAAGTGCGGCGTCTAGCCGATATCTTGGCAAGTCCGAGGCGGGTGAGTCGCCAAGCGTGGCGAGTGTGCGAGGGCGAGTCCCCGGGCTTCGAAACTCCAAGAGGGCGAGCCCGCGATGGCAAGTCCCCGAGCGTGGAAACTCCGCGAGGGCCAGCCCGTGATGGCGAGTCTCTGGACGTGGAAACTCCGCGAGGGCCAGCCCGTGATGGCGAGTCTCTGGACGTGGAAACTCCCGAGCATGGCGAGTCGGTGATGGACGAGTTCACGACAGGCGAATCAGCCGCGAACGAGTCCCTGGTCGTGGCGAGTCCGTGAGGGCGAATCAGCGACGGGCGAACCCACGACCGACTGACACGGCACTTAACCCAAGGAGTCGACACGGCGGACTGGGAGTCGACGCAACGGACTAGGTCGACGCGGCAAATATTTGCGACGCGGACCACGCAGCGTAGGTGGTGGTGCCAGGCATTCGTCAAGTGGACACAAGGAGTAGAGGCCGACTTGTAATCTCCATAACTTGGTCCTGAAAGGATGTACGTGCAACAAATCAACATGAAAAGAATTAGATATAAATAAAATTATTTATTGACGGGGTAATCGATGAGAGAAAGAGGTCAGCGGGATATCAAATAATCCATTGTTGCGCTATGTAGTGGCTAGACACAGCTCTTCTCGACGCGTGCGATTTGCGGCCGAGTCGTGTGCTTTAAAATTGCTTTCAGAATCGATGGCTGAGTCTTGTGCTCTTGTATATCCCTTTTGCTTGGTCAGCCACGGCAGTGTGTTGTGCTCGGATTTGTGGCGATGAACGATCTGGCTTCACTACCTCGATATTAGATTTCCTCGTACACACATAAGTTACAGCAAAAGATTAGCATATGGTAAAATAAATACTCCAGGGACGTACACACATAAGTTACAGCAAAAGATTAGCATATGGTAAAATAAATACTCCAGGGATGGCGTGCGTATTGCACTTCTCTAGAATTGAATTAGATAATCCGATTGAAATTCTAATCGGTGTGTTTGAACACATGGACTGAATTAGCTGCCGCGGTCGTGTGTCACGCCTGAGCCTGAGACTCTGCAGCACCGAGCCGCGTGAGGCCAAGCGCCGCCGCCCAGATTGAATCAGCTTCCTGACGTACCGTTCCCAATTTAAAGAATATCACTCCTAATCTTAGAGCGCATAGATCAATCAATGCGTATAGGTGCACGTATTAGATCCAAGTAAGACAATCCACTGACAAATTAATAAAAAGAGACTGGATTGAATTAACAGAACCGATAGCTCGATGCGATCTGGTTGGTGTTGATGGTGAGGGATCCCGCCCGGATTATCACCTCTAAGCACCACTCGTCCCACGGTGGGCGTCAACTATCATGGAATTAACCACGATAGATGCTACAAGGTAGCTTACGTAGAGGAAAGGGCAAGGCGACGTAGGAGAATCCGGGAACGAGATTGACACACGATGTACCCAGGTTCACGTCCCCTCAATGGGAGATCGCTACGTCCTGCTGTCAATCCAGTATATGTTCATAGATTGGATTACAATGGAGTCACCAGAGGCGGTGGGAGGAACTAGATCTAATGAGATGTGAGAGATGTAATACGACGTACCCCGTGGGGTGCCCCTGGTGGCTTTATATATGCAGCCAGTTAGGGTTTACAAGTGCTAATGGGCCTTTTATTGGAGTCGCCGACTTGAGCCTTCAGTCGGCGTGGCGTCTGGGTCCAGTACGTGCTAGTCGCCGTGTTCGGCGAGTCGATCCGCTCTGGCTTGGCTTCAGTTGGCTCGCTCCAGCTGGCGATTCCGCTTCATGGGCATACCCCGAGTGCTATTTGGAGTACAAAGAGTTTAACGACCAACTATACGGTGGGAATAAAACTTCCTGCCCTTATAGTTCCGGCTATATAGTTGGTTCCACTATAGATGTAATCTATAGTCGGTTCATAATTATATGGCGGGGCTATACGGGCTGCACCCGTATAGTTGCTCGTTACGAAAGGGGGCTAGGGTTTTTGATCTCCCCTTTTAAAGTTGATTGCATCTAACCTTTTTATTAAGTTTTCACAAAGCTACAACCTCCAGCCTCGGAAAATCCTCGCCATCCCTATACAAGCCCCCTAACAACCTCTGTGCAGTGAAGCCATGCAGCCCTTTCATGTCAACAAGGTCTGGAAGAAGAAAGAAGAGAAACCCGTGAAGAGGATCGAATAAGTAGAGCCTAAAGGATCATCATCACCATCGAGCCTAGAGATCAAGCCTCTCCCAAATTGGGAGGACATGTTCGGATGGAGATGATGAGGAAGGCTGAGCAGGGAAAGAACAAGGATGAGTATCTCCCTAATCCCTATCGTCACAACATAGGATCCTATTATAAACCTCATCTTGGTCCATCACCTCTTAAACCTAAGAAGGTGCGACAAGATGAGATTCATGATAAGATCTATGAGTTGCAGAAAGCTTTGAAGGCATGCGTTGAAACAATTGGAGAAGGGATTGACTCCTACTGGATGATGAGCAAAGACCTTGAGAAAAAAAGGTCGATGACATCGATGGTAGAGTTGGTTTCTTAATCAAAACTGTTTTTGAGTTGACAGATGAGAAGAAATTCCTCAAGAAGAAAATGTTGAAGCTTCAATACGAAATGGCCGAGCTCAGCATCTGCTTTGCAAGCATGGTTAAAGATAGTGACGGGGGGTGATCTTGGCAATGCCCATGGAGATGGACTTGGGGTTTTGCGGAAAAGAGAACGCTGGGGATTTCGTCGGATGTCAGGAAAACAATGAAGATAAAGTCGCCTGAATATTGGGGAAAACACTCTATTACAAGTTGTCCTCTAAATTTTGGTACCCTCGCTTGGGCTTCTCCCGCCCTATATATAATAGGCCGGGTCTCAAAGCTGTATGCGGATAGGTTTCATACACGCCCTATTACAACACCAACATAATGTCGGTTCATAGTTTCTTTCCTCATACAAAAAGGTCTCTGTCGGTTGCTTCCTTGGGCTGCTTATCTGGAATCTTTATGGGCCGCAAGCCTTTTACCCAATGTAGGGTGGTGAATAATGAGCATCCGAGTAATCATACCCATTTTAGTAGCCCCCGAGACTCTACCTGAATCTGCAATATTCAGGTTGAGTCTCAAAGTTTTCTTTCTCTTATTCTGTTTGATTTTTATTTTTTGTAGAGATTTTGGCACAATGAGTCTGATGCTTTCGACAGATCGGGAATCAGTTAATTGCTCCTGGGCAAAAACAAGGTTGACCTACATCAAACTCAACTCCCTAGGCTCGAATCCGAATTTTTTTAACTGGCGTAATTCAGTTCGAGCCGCTGAGGTCTTACCGAATACTGAATTCTAGTTTTCTATTTTTATCGGGTACCCAACGCGTCCGTCGGGATTTTGCATCGTATCGTTAATATGGATTTTTTCTGGCAGAGCGCATTCTTGTGCGATTACCAGGCCACACAGGATGAATCCTGGGGTCTTACCTTCGTGTTTCTGAACACGGCATTCAGATTTTTTCTCGCGTCTGAACGTGATCCGAGGTTTTTGTCTTTTTAGCGGTTGGCCTGCTGGGCTGCCAATATTTTTGATTATATCAGATCTCCCTTTTTATTTTATTTTATGCTATCTCCCGATGGGAGTAACACATTTTTGAGGATACACTAGTGTAAAACTCAAAAGGTTTTTGCAATTTTGCCAATGCATTTTATACACAATGGAATTTCTATCAGGTGCGCGTTAGCGTTCCCGATGGGAGTAGCCCCCGAGGCTATGTTTGAATGCCTGTATCTGGATATAGGCTCATAATTACTGTTAGCTTGGTAAAAATATTGATCTTTGAAAGAAGATTAAGATACAAATAACTTCTCTTTATATATAGGGCGAAAATCATCGGTACATTATTCTTTGAGCGGATGGCTATTTTAGCCTTTTCTCTTGGACATCTTGGCTTAATAATCCGAACTGTATCTCTTATTATTTTGTAGATAATCTTATGCATAAAAGCGTCGTAGCTGTGCTACGTTCCACGGATTTGAGTAATTCACTCCTGTCTTCTTGTCTTGTAATCAATATGCTCCTTCGGGAATAACTTCTGTGACGATGTATGGTCCTTCCCATGACGATTCTAGCTTCTTGTGACCATCTTGCTTGAGGCGAAGAACTAGGTCCCCTACTGCGAAAGACCGAGGCCGCAATCTTCTGCTATGGTAATTGCGCAGATTTTGCTGGTACATAGTTGCTCTTTGGAGGGCTTCATCTCGAGCTTCATCAAGCGCATCCACATCATCTTCAAGTGCTTCTCTCGATTCCTCTTCATTATATGCATCTACTCTTGGCGACTCATGTGATACTTCAACTGGAAGCACGACTTCCGCGCCATGGACCAAAAAGAAAGGCGTCTCTTGTGTTGAATTATTTGGAGTTGTGCGTAAACTCCATCACACGGATGGTAATTCATCCACCCATGCCCCTTTCGCTCTGTCAAGTGGTGCCAATAATCTCTTTTTCAGTCCAGCGGTAACTAGGCCGTTGGCTTTTTCGACCTGTCCATTTGTTTGCCGGTGAGCTACCGAAGCGTAGCTTATTTTGATGCCCATCTCCTAGCAATATTCCTTGAACTCATTGGAAGTGAAGTTGGTCCCATTATCCGTGATGATGCTGTTCGGTACGCCAAACCGAAATACTATGGATTTGATAAAATTCACAACCGAAGTTCCATCTTGGGTGGTGACAAGCATTGCTTCAATCCATTTAGTGAATTTGTCGACTACTACTAGCAGAAAGACGTGTCCTCATGGCGATGATTTGTGAAGTTTTCCTACCATGTCGAGTCCCCATTGAGCGAAAGGCCAAGCTAAGGGTATGGGATTCAACTCAGATGCGGGTGCTCCAGGTTTTGTTGTGAATTGTTGGCATGCTTCACATGTTCTGACGATGTCGTTGGCATCTTGTACTGCAGTGAGCCAATAGAATCCTGCCCTGAATGCCTTGGCATCAATTTCTCGGCTGCTAGCGTGGTGTCCACAGACTCCATCATGTATATCCTTGAGTATAATCTTTCCTTGTTCGGATGTGACGCAATGTTGCAACACACCCGAAATAATTCTTTTGTATAGTTCTCCTTTGATTATCCTGAAGGCTTTTGATCGTCGAGTGATTCGTCGGGCCTCTATCACATCCTCTGGTAGTTCCCCTTTAGTCATGTATGCTATATACGGTTGTATCCAAGTTGGTTCGACTAACATGACCTCTCCGATTTGTCCTCCCTCTTCTTCGATGACTTCTATAATTTTGGTTCCTGAAGGAGCCCCCGACTCTTTTTGCGGATGCTTCTTTTTCCCTGTTTTTGGTGCTACAACCTTTGAGAATCTTTTTTCCTTGATTGATCGCTCCATTATTTCTTCCCAAAAAACTCCTGGTATTGGCAAACATAATGACCCGATGTTTGCTAAATTGTCAGCTTCCTTGTTGCTTGCCCTCCCTATATGTGATACTTCACATCCATCAAATTGGGCCTCCATGATGCTGTATAAGTCGCGATAGGCAATCATGTTTTTTGTTAACAACGTCACACTTATTCATTGCTTGTTGTGCTACAAGATTGGAATCTCCGAATTTTTTTAGGCGAGTTGCACCGCACGCTTTGGCCATCTGCATGCCGTGCAACAGGGCCTCATATTCTGCTTCATTATTGGATGCGTTTATAAAGCTCATCCGAAGAATGTAGCGCATTTTGTTTCCTTGAGGTGATATTAGTATGACTCCTTCTCCCGCTCCTTCCTTCTTTTTGATCCATCAAAATACATTGTCCAGGCACTAGAAAGGTCAGGTGGACCCACACATTGCAGCTCCGTCCATGCTGTGATGAAATCTGGCAGGACTTGTGACTTAATTGCTTTGTGCTTCTCATAAGTGATATCCCTAGGTGATAATTCGATGCCCCATAGATAAACTCGCCCAGTTGCTTCTGGATTGTTGAGGATGCTTGACAAAGGTGCTTCATTCACCACTGTGATCGGGTGCTCCGAAAAATAGTGGCGCAGTTTTCGTGCTGTCATAAATACCCCCTATGCTAGCTTCTGGTAATGTGGGCACCGTTGCTTAGATGGCGAGAAAACCTCGCTCAAGAAGTGTACTAGCCTCTGCACACCATGTGCCTTCCCTTCTTCGAGTCGTTCTATGACCAGAACTATGCTGACCACCTGATGTGTGTCAGCAATATAAAGGAGTAAAGGTTCTTTCTCTTTTGGAGACACGACGACAGGGGATGTCAAAAGTGTTCTTTTAAGATCTTCAAAGGCATGCTAAGCTTCTTCCGTCCATTTGAATTTTTCTGATTTTCTCATGAGGGCATAGAATGGTAGCGCTTTTTCTCCTAATCCTGCAATAAAACAACGTAATGCCGCTACTCGTCCCGCCAGTTGCTGTACACCACGCAAATTTGTTGGCTTGTTAATTGTGAGGATTGCTTGTATTTTTTCGGGATTAGCCTCGATCCCTCTAGCTGATACCAGATATCCAAGGAGTTGCCCTGCTAGGACCCCAAAGGAACATTTCTTTGGGTTCAGTTTGATACTGAACCTATCGAGATTTTTGAATGTTTCTTCGAGGTCTTTGATGAGTGTGGATCCTTGACTTGTTGTAACTATAACATCATCAATATATACTTGTACTTTCGTGCCTATTTGGCTTCCCAAACACTTCTGCATCATCCACTGATACGTTGCTCCAGCGTTCTTGTCCAAAGGGCATTGTTGCCTAGCAGAATACACCATAGGGCGTGATAAACGCTGTTTTCTCTAGATCTTCTTCCTTCATCCTGATCTGGTGGTATCCTGAGTAAGCATCCAAGAAAGAGATATGTTCGCATCCCGCGGTTGAATCGATTATTTGGTCGATTCACGACAATGGGAAGTGATCTTTTGGACAATGCTTGTTCAGTGTAGTAAAGTCGATGCACATCCAAAGTTCTGTAGTATTTTTATTTGGGACGCATACTAGGTTTGCAACCCACTCTGCTTTTGTTAGTTCTTTGATAAAATTGGCATCAGTAAGGCGATGGAGCTCCTTTCCAATGGCTTTACGCTTTGGTTCTGCAAAACATCAAAGCGGTTGCTTTACTGGCTTTGCCTTTGGATCTAAATTTGGTGCGTGCTCAGCGAGTTCCCTGGGGATTCCCGGCATGTTAGAAGGTAGCCATGCGAAAATCTCCCAGTGCTCACGGAGGAACTCGATGAGTGCGCTTTCCTATGCGAGATCAAGGTTAGAAGAAACAAAAGTTGTTTTCGTCGGGTCGGTAGGGTGGATTTGTACTTCTTTTGTGTCTTTAGCCGTGTCAAAATCCTGATCAGGATTGACGCGTGCTACCTCCAGAGGTTATTCTTTTGCCGTACTTTTGAGTTGCTCGAACTCTGTCGCCATTCCGAAAGATTCAGAAATTTTGTTGAACTCTCGATCACAGTTGTCCGCACGTGTGAAGCTTCCTTGTACCGTGATGATTCCCTTTGGTGCTGGCATTTTCATTACTAAGTATGCGTAATGCGGCACTGCCATAAATCGTGCAAAAGCTGATCGTCCCAGGATTGCATGGTATTGTGAAGGCCAGTCCATAAGTTTGAATTCGAGTTTTTCTCGCCTGAAATTTGTTTTGGAACCAAAAACAACGTCAAGAAAAACTTTGCCTAAAAGGATTTTAGCTTTACTTGGTACTATTCCATGGAAAGATGTTTCTGTTGGAGCGAGATTATCCAGGGGATAGCCTATTGTTCTCAATGTTTTTGTGTAGATCAGATTTATACTTCTTCCCGCGTCCATGAAGACCTTGCTCATATCGAACCCGACAACTTTTGCTTCAACTATTAGGGCCGAATAACCCGATCGCAGGACCCAAAGTGGGTGATATGCTCTACTGGATTTGATTTCTTGCTCTGGCCAATGGAGATATTCGAGTGTGGATGATGTTGATGTTTCTGGCATATTTATTTGTCTTGTGATGAGCTTCTGAATTCGATTGGGTGGGCGCCCTTTCTGAATCATAGACATTGTTCCTTTTGATCTGGGGTACTCGTTATTTTGATCATTTGAGTTTTGTGATGGTGCAATTGGCTGTGGTGCACCGGGCATAGATGTGTATCCTCGATTTGCTGCTTCGGTTGCCTTTGCGTTGCATAGCTCCTACATCATGTTCGACAGTCTTTCATCAGATGGTTGGATTGTCGCCTTCCTGTTGAGTCGATGTAAAAATGCATATTACAGGATCCTTCCAGCATTTGTATTGCGGACATAGGTGGGTCCCGTGCCCTTGGCTGATATCGCTGTGCGGACTGGCTTCCTCCGTCGTTGTCCCTGTTTTGTCGGTATCCACCGTTAATGTCGTTGCTTCTGTTGTTGCCTTCACCCGAAAAACCTGCTGCGATGTAACCGGGTCCTGCGTTCCCATCATTGTTCCTTCATATTCTGTTATTGCCGCGTTTATCCCTATCTTCTTCGGGTGGCCGTGCACGTTTATTATGCAGCGTGTCTTCTCCGTCAGCCCAACGGTTTGCTATTTCCATCAACTGCAACACCCTCTTTGGTTTCACCCGACCCAGCTCTTCTATAAATTCTCGGTGACGGAGGCCGTCGTTGAAAGCATCAATGGCCCTTTCAATGGATATGGATTCAGCCGAGTTTTTGATAATATTCCATCTCTGTATGAATGCTCTTATTGACTCTCCCGATTTTTGTTTGCATGCTCGCAACTGTTCCAAGGATGCTGGTCGCTTAAAGGTAGAATGAAAGTGTCAGATGAACTTATCTTCCAGATCGCTTTAGCTACCAATTGAATCTTCGGGTAACTACCTTAACCATGATCTTGCGGCGCTGGTGAGGTGTAGTTGTAGACTTTGCATTGCGGTAGTTGTGGATCCACCCTGTAATTTGACGGTGGCTAAATAATCCGCTAACCAAGCTTCGGGTTCCTAGAGCCCATCGTATTTGTGTCGGTCGTGTGGAAGTTTAAAGTCTTTGGTACTGAGGCTTTGCGAATCCTCTACGTGAACCAGCTGGACCCGCATAATTCATGATCGTCTTCGTCATCTCTGTCGTGGTAGTGTCACGGCAGATGCCATGTATAGGCTAAAGGTGGGGACTAATACTCGCTAGGGGAATCCAGGGAGGGATAGTGAAGTGATTCTCCACACAAGTGCTTGTATTGATTTACTTCCAAGGTTACAAATGCTCCAAGAGCTGTATTGGCGAGAGGAGGAAGAAGGAACTCTCTTACTCTCACCCACAGATCTCACCTGAAACCCTAAACCTCAATAGAATCGTAAAGAGACCAAACAACCAACCCCTTCTACAGAAGCCCTAGCCCCCCTTTTATAGGTGAGGCTCGGCTAAGAATATGCCTCCTCCCAAAGTGGTAAGCCGACCGGGGTGCTTTTTCCCCCGCGTCACACATGCTTTAGCTACGTGAGCCACTGCGGCGCCCTCGTCAGCTGACACGGGCGTCGTCACGCTTGTCGGCCATGCCCCGGTGGTCCTGTCCTTGCTCGCTTCGCTCAGGCAGTGCGTACCGGGGCTCCTTTTGACCAGCGAGATTCCTTCCTTCTCCTAGAAGCTTGCTGTGACCCAGATGATGGTTCATCCGGCCACACCCTTTCCTGCATACAGGTAAAACATACACTTCCGACTTACCGCTTAAGCCGGATGAGGGCTAGTTAGGCGAACGCCCCATGGTCCGGGTTACTCTGTGATTCGGCCCGCCTTGAGGTGACCCGGCCAGCATTCGCTTTGGCCTTGCCGAACCTCGGCTAACTCGGCCTTTATACCCCGGCGTGACCCTACCCGGGGGTATCCCCCCAACATTAGTCCCCGAAGCTGGTGCGGTCTTAGCCGCCTTGGCCGCTAAGGCCACACCAGGTTCCATTTTGTGCCCCTATCGTCGTTGCCGAGTTACCTCTGTACCTCGGACAGCTTGGATTTACGTTCCCTTCGCACATTGCAAGTTTTCACTTGCCGGCCGGGTTACCGCAGCTCCATCCGGGTCTTACTTCCTTCTCTTGTACGCTAGCCCATGTGAAGGGTAATCATTATGTCGTCTTATTTTAAGGGACGGTACAGTAACCGCCGCAGTAATTGTCAGTTATCACTGTGCGCGGGTCACGTCACGCCTGCCTCCTCGTTTACCGCATCAGTGCGTCATGTCACAGGACTCTCTCCGCCCTGTGGCCTTCCGTGTGGCTCCTCACTGATTGGTCCGGACGGGTAATACACGGCCATAGCGTGTAGCCCGTCCACAGGGCGCGATCCCACTCACCCCTGATGGGAGTGGTTAAATAGCGGAGGGGTCCCTCCCTTAGGATTTTTCCCCCGCCGCACCCCTCTGGCCGCTGTTATTCCTCTTCGTCTTCCTCACGACCGCGCCGCCGCCAGCACTGCCAAAAAGCAGCGTCGCCGCCGCACTTCTCCGTTGCGCCTCTGCGTCACCGTCACTGTGACGCAAATCTCCCGCTATGGGTCCTCGTCAATCCAGGCCACTGTCCCTCGCCGCCTCTAGCGCCGGCGAGGGCTTCAAAAAGTAGATGACAGAAGAAGAACTCGCCATTGCTGAACAAGAGATGGAGGAGGACGCCGCTGCTGCGGACCGTGGTGCGTGGGCTGGCTCCTGGGTCTGCCAGGATGATCTGGACTGGCTCTACCGGACCAGACGCATCCCCGCCGGCGTCGCCGCTCGCCTCGCCTCCGCCGAGCTAGCTCCTTCACCCAATCCCGGGGAGTTCGTTGTGTTCCTGTCTCACTTTCAACGGGGCTTCCGACTGCTGGTGAGCGATTTCTTCCACGATTGGCTCAGTACCTACCATCTCCAGCCGCACCATCTTCCAGCCAATGCCATTACTTCTCTCTCTGCCTTTGCTTCTACAATCGAAGGCTACGCCGGATTATGGCCCACGAAGGAGCTATGGATCCGGTTTTTCGCCCTTCGTCGCAACGTTATTCCCGACATCCACACTGATCCGGAGGACAAGCGGCTCACTCAGTTCGGAGCGGCCTCCATCTCACCCCGGAGGTTCTCTGTTTTCCCTTGGGTCACAGGGCTAGAATCCTGCAAAGGGTGGGCCCGGACGTTCTTCTACGTCCGGAACACGGGCACCGAAGATTTGATCCGGTTGCTCCCCTATACACCAGGTCTGCCAAACCCGGATCTGTGGGACGCCGTTCCCAGGAAACCTACGGCCCTGGCCAACCAAGTGAACAAAAGGTTCGCGGAGCTGAAGGAGCTCGGGTTGCACAACGAGGATGCGATGATCACTTTCATGCGCAACCAAATCTCCCCTCTCCAGAAGCGCACCCACAAGGTGTGCCATATGAGCTATTGCTGTGATCCCAACCGGACTTCATCCTTCGAACTGAACAACACGGAGATTTTTCGCCAGGTTAAGGCTCTCTTCACCACTCACAAGGACTTCTCCTCTGAGTGGACTTGGGGGATTGGGCACTTCTGCCGTGACCGGCTTCGTCCCGCGGTGAGTTTCATGCTTGAAACTTACCCCGGACTAATCATGTGTCTGTTATTGTTGCATTTTTGACTCGTCTGTTTACTCTTTTCCCCAGCTATTCCTTCAGCAGATGCTCGAGGATGGCACCGATCCGACCCTTAAGTGGGCACCGGACCGGGTGACTTCGGACGAGGAGGAGCCGGACCAAGAGATGTTTCTCCCCATGACCGACGCCACGAAACGACCCACGGGTAACTTCTCTTCTGCTAGAGATTGGCCTGATGATGAAGATTACTCGGATATCGAGATAATTGAACCCTTTGAGGCTGTCCCCCTTTCTTTTGCTTTTCCGCCATCAGCTCACCCTGGTGGTCATATCCACGAGGATCCTCCCCTCGCTACGGACGAGCCAGTTCCGGTGGCGTCGAAGAAAAAGCGCGGGGCTTCCTCAAGCTCTTCCTCCAAACCTTCCTAGCCCGTTAAAAGGCGAAAGAAGGCCCCAGCACGAAGGGCTCGGAAACCCAGAGCAGCCGAAACCTCGGATGCGTAAGTCCTTCTTTCTTCTGTAGCTCGTTCTTCCTTACTTCGTCGTAATTTTTCTTCTGACGTTACTTGATTTCACAGGGCTTCGGTGGAGGTCCCTCAAAGTGGATCCAGTATCTCATCACCTCTCCGGGCTAGCCCTTCGTCCCGTCGTGACGATGAGTCACGTCCGCTGAGCCCTATTCCAGAGGGCTCTGCGGCCGCTCCGGGTCATCCTGGAGCGGGGGGAACCGGCCCAGCCGGAGCAACGGCATCAACCGCCTCGACAACACCTCAACCAGCAGCCACTGAGGCTACTTCGGCCCCAGCACCAGTTCCCGTACCAGCAAAAAGATCAGCGCCAACTCCAACTCCGGCATCAGCACCCACTCCGGCTGCGAAAACATCAGCGCCGACATCAAGTCCAGCAACGAGAGTACCAGCACCCAGTTCCTCTGCATCTTCCGAGTCCTCGCAACCTCGGCAGGGAAAAACTGCTGCTACGGCTTCTTCTTCCCAGCAAGCCAAGGGCAAGAAGATTCAGGACGCTGCCAAGCCCAGTGCTGCCGAGCCTGGGCAACACACCCTTGAGTCAATGCTCCCCAAGAAGACATCAGCGGCAAAGGACACGCCTGCCGAGCCAACCGAAGCCCAGCAGTTGGTTCTGCACACCAGCCCCACCCTTGCCTTGGTGGAGAGAAAGGAAGCACATGCAAAGGGCTTGGTGACGCCCCATATGCCCACGGGAGAACGGTATCCTCCGAGCCTGATGGAGTTTGCCATGAACTGGAATAAGGCCGAGGTAGTCTAGGAATCTGATCTCCCGGAAAAGTTCGGTCCTGCCGAGTTTTCCGCTCAGATGAATACCGCCGCAAAGGCCATTAACCTCACTGGACGAATCATGGAGGTACATTGCTCTCTCCTTTGCAAATTGTAGATAATAACCATTAGTCCCCGAGCCTCCGGGGGAGTAACTTGTTACTCGGCCAGATGCTCTTTTATAGAACTAACATAGCTCCATGATAACTTCGATCGTGCACACACCTAGAGCCAGGTTAAGTTCCGCTTGGCCCGGATTTTAGTATACTTCGAATATGCACACACCTAGAGCCGGGTTAAGTTCCACTTGGCTCGGATTTTAGTACACTTCGAACATGCACACACCTAGAGCCGGGTTAAGTTCCACTTGACCCGGATTTTAGTACACTTCGAACGTGCACAGACCTAGAGCCGGGTTAAGTTCCACTTGGCCCTGATTTTAGTACACTTCAAACATGCACACACCTAGAGCCGGGTTAAGTTCCTCTTGGCCCGGATTTTAGTACACTTCGAACATGCACAAAGCTGACTAAGTTTCTGTGTATCTTTTAGGTGACCACCAACCGCCGAAGTGCTGAATTCCAGCGCTTGTTGGATACGCACAAAAATCTTCGCACGAAACAGGCTGCACTCATCGCGGAGTACGAGAAAAGGGGTAAATTCCTTTCTCATTCCTTTCCTCATTTTTCTTCCACTTCGCTTGCCGAACTAATTTGATTGTTCAGTTTCCGCAGCTGGAGTGGAAGCTGAAAACAAGATAATGCGGAAGAACTTGGAGCAGATCAAGGGTACGTCCTTCTTGTCTGTTTTTTCCGTGGTTTCCATCGGCTTTCCTCCTTGGCTCTGCAAACATTCATTCCTCGGCACTACCGGGCCAACGCACTATTTCAGCATTGCTTGAAGAAAGTGTGCATGTGGCTGACGTGATGCTGCATTTTCTCGAACAAGCAGGGCAGCACCAAGCGAACAAAAGAAGAAAGATGACGAGCTTGCCCTCCTCCGGACCAAAGACGATGAGATAGCCAAGCTCAAAGCTGAAATGGCTAAGATGAAGGCGCAGCACCAAACCGAGTTGAAAAAGGCTGGCCAGGACTACACCGAAGAACGCGAGCGCTTCAAACTCCAAAATGTTAAGGACCGTGAACTTCTTCAGGAAGCCGAGGTCAAACTTGAGTCGGCAAATGCTGAGCTCGAGCAGCTTCGGAAGAGGCGTGAAGCTTGTACCAAGGAACTGACCCGGATTCACAGTCACATTTCACGTAATCTCTTTTCCTTTATCCGCCTTACTTCTCCGGGTTACTTCATATGCCTTGTTCTCTCAACTTTGTCCTTTGCCTTGTTTCCCAGGCCATTTTCCAGAGGGCACCGCTATTGCAAGTGCAGCTGTCGCCAATTTCCACCGAGAAAGGGGTACTCCGGTTGCTCGTGAGGGTGAGAGCATTCCCTTTGACATGGAGGACCTGTTGGTCAGCCTGTCATCTTGCGTGGAAATCATCAAGAACTACGGCAGGGACCTCCTCGATGTTTCAGTCCGGGTCTTCAACGCCTTCTGGCCCACCGATGATGCTCTGGAGAGAGTCACACAGCTCGCTGAAAGACTTTCGGAGATCGAGACCCAGCTCGACCTCTGGCGAGAATCCGCTGGACGTGCTGCTGCCGATACCGTCCTTCACCACATTTTGACGTGGTATGAAAAGATAGATCTCAGCCTCCTCACACGCCTGCGCACTGGATCCAAATGGACTGATGACCCGGAGTGGGTAGCTCGGCGCCAGGCTTGCGCCCACAGCCTCATCGAATATGCCCCCTTTCATGAATGGACTGAGGGTCCGAGCTTCCTGGAAGCCGCAGGTGAAGAGGAAGTTGAGAACATTGAAGATGACTCAGGTGAAGACGAGGAGGACACTGCCTCGGATATCGAAGAGGGCGACGATGATGCCGAACTTCCTCCTGCTGCTCCCTAAGTAAAAACACTTGAAAATTCATGAGATCCCCGGTATGCCGGGTGGAATTGTATTCCAAATACATGTGATATTTTGCTACTGAGTACTTATGCCGGATTAACTTGGGCGTAGTCCCCGAGTTTCTTTTTCTTGTTCGTTCAATCTTTTGGCTCGGATCGTGTCTACCTTGATTCGGTTTTACTACTTACGAATCCGAGCTTGAAAAATTGTCTTAACAATACTGGGAAACTTTTAGACTTAGCTAAAAAATAAAACTGTATAACAATTTGAAAATGAATACGGGGCTAGTCCGAAACAAAAATGTCAGCTCGAATAAATTCTTTTCCTTAGTCGTTTTTCATGTGTTACGCAATTCCAAACTTGTTCTCTTGCTTGCCATGAAGCCAATTCTTGTTGGACAGCAGCAAGTCGAAGAGTTTGGTTTTTGGTGCTCACACACTACTAATCCGAGCTAAGTAGAATAACTTACTCCAGCTGACGTGCAGAAAATAACAAACATTATTAAGGCAGTCCCCGAGTTACTGCTCGAGGTGCCAACATTTCATTGATAAGCTCATTGCCGACATACATACCGACATATGAGATAACCGCCGCATTCCCCCTGATGTATATCTCGGATGATTTCAAGCCCCTCTTCCGGGTCAACACACCGCTGGAGGACATTGGTCACACTTATTTTGTATAAATCGGAATTGATGATCGTGTAGGCCTTTGCCCTCCTCTGTGTTTGCCTGGACAGCACCTCCTCAGCGGGTAACGTTCCATCCCTTAGGAATTGAAATATAGGCAGTGCCCAAGCCGGTATTGGCCGCACGGGGAACACGTCCTCGTCTATCTCCATCTGATCCACCGGCATAACTTCAACCGGACCATGCTGAGCAGTCCCCGGGTCTTGGGAAGCAGTCCCCGGGTTTGCCGAGGCCGTCCCCGGGTTTTGCGCACCACTTCCCATGTCAATGTCCATGGGCACAGCTCCGAATTCTGTGTCCTCCGGGACGTAGATTGACTCGGATTCTGGGGATGGCCTGATGGATGGTTTCTTGAGGTGCTCTAATGCTAAACCCGGTGGAATTGCTTGTCTGGTTGACCCGAGCTTCGACAGCATGTCGGCAGCCTCATTTTCCACCCGGGGTGCATGATGAAATCCGCATCCCTCAAAGTAACCAGAAATCTTCTGCACATGAAATCTGTATAGTGCCATGTTTGGATCAAGGGCGTCCCACACTCCAGACACTTGCTGCACCACCAAATCCGAGTCGCCAAAGCATATAATCCGACGTATACCAATTTCTTTTGCTACCTTGAGCCCATGCACAAGTGCTTCATACTCAGCGACATTGTTTGATGCGGTGAAGTGGATCTGCAGCACATATCTCAACTGGTCCTTCTTTGGCGACGTGAGTACAACTCCGACACCTAGCCCGGTTTTGGTCTTTGATCCGTCGAAGTGCATCCGCCAATAGTTCGGATCCGGAAGTGCTGGTTCGTACTGCACCTCGGCCTAGTCCACGAAAAAGTCCGCCACAGCTTGAGATTTGATGTCTTCTCGTCTGTCATATTGCGGAGCATAAGGAGCTAGCTCCATTGCCCATTTTGCAATTCTGCCGCTTGCGTCCTTGTTACTAATTATCTCGGATATGGGGGCCTCACATATGACCCGGATGGGATGCTCCTCAAAGTAGTGCTTCAGTTTCTTGGTGGCCATGTACACGCCATACGCCACCTTTTGATAATGTGGGTAGTTCTGCTTTGAGGTTGACAACACTTCGCTCAAATAATACACCGGCCTTTGCACCGACTTACCTTCCTCATCGCACTCCACCACTATCACTGCACTTACAACTCGGTTGGTTGCGGCTATATAGAGTAACATTGGCTCCTTTGATAGTGGTGAGGCTAGCATTGGTGCCGTGGCTAACATTTTCTTTAGGGGGTAAAGGCTTCATCAGCCTGCGGTGTCCAAATGAACTTATCCGACTTTTTCATGAGTTGGTAAAGAGGCAAAGCCTTTTCTCCCAACCGACATACAAACCGACTTAACGAGGACAGGCAACCTGTGAACTTCTGGACATTGTTAAGACACTTCGGCAGTTCCATTCGTTCGATGGCCCGGATTTTAGTTAGATTAACCTCGTTACCTCGGCTGGAGACGAGAAAACCGAGCAATTTTCCAGCCGGGACACCGAAGGTGCATTTTTCCGGGTTAAGTTTCATCCGGAACCTTCTTAGGTTCGCAAACGTTTGCCTGATATCGTCAAGGAGCGTTCTTCTTTCCTTGGTCTTGATAACCACATCATCCATGTACACCTGTACATTTTGACCTATTTGGTCGTGCAAACATTTTTGCATACACCTCTGGTACGTTGCCCCTGCATTACGTAAACCAAATGGCATGGTGCGATAGCAATAAGCCCCATACGGGGTAATAAACGCAGTCTTTATTTGATCATCCGGATTCAGAGGTATCTGGTGGAAACCAGAATAAGCATCAATGAATGACAACAGTTCGCATCCAGCAGTTGACTCTATGACCTGATCTATTCTTGGCAGCGGAAATGGGTCTTTTGGGCACACCTTGTTCAGGTTCGTGTAATCGATACACATACGCCAAACCACTGCCACGTTCGGGTCATCCTTCTTCTTTTCCACCAGCACCGGATTAGACAGCCAATCTGGGTCAAGCACTTCCATGATAAATCCTGCAGCTAGCAACCGAGCTATCTCGTCCCTAATGACTTTCCTCCTATCTTCGGCGAAGCAGCGGAGAGGTTGCTTCACCGGCTTGGCTCCGGGTCTCACATTCAAAGAGTGCTCGGCCAACTCCCTCGGAACACCTTGCAAGTCCTGTGTGGACCAAGCAAAAATGTCCCGATTCTCAAGGAGGAAGTTGACGAGCTCGCTTTCCTATTTATCACTTAGCCCGGCACCAATTGTTACGGTGCGCTCTGGGAACATGTCATCAATGGGAACCTTCTTGGTATCTTTCGTGGCCTGGAAAGTGACAGTTCCATGCGGGTTACTCAGCACCGGCATATACTGCTGCGCGGACTGAGCCAATGCCGCTACCTCTTGAATTTTTCTCTTTTCCTGTGTGATCACAAGTGACTCGGCTAAGTTTGATCCGGCCGACGCACATTCCATCGAACGTCAGAAATCCCCAGCAATGGTAATCACTCCGTTTGGTCCGGGCAACTTCATCTTCAAGTAGCTGATATGACAACTTGCCATGAACTTGTTCAGCGCTGGCCTTCCGAGCAACGCATGATACGCACTTTCTAAGTTCACCACTTCGAACTCCAGATTTTCAGTTCGGCAATTGTCCCTCGTGCCGAATAAGACGTCGACCCGGACCTTGCCTGTGGGCTCGCAATAAATGCCGGGCACAATGCCATGGAAAGTTGTCCTTGTGGCCTGGAGCATGTTCTCCGAGATACCCAACTTGTGCATTGTGTCCGCATACATGATAATTATGCTACTGCCGTTGTCGATCAGTACTTTTGAGAATCTTACGTTAATGCTAGGCCCAATGAACGTAGGATCCAGCACCAACGCATACGAACCAGGGCTCGGCATGAGCTTGGGATGATCCCTAATGCTCCAGGTGATTTCCTGATCGGACCAAGGCATGTACCTCGTCACTGCCGGCATTACCGCATTCACCTCCATATCCCTACGCTACAAGCTTTTTCTATCAGTTTCCTCTGTGGTAAATACACAGTAGCTCTGGTGATGCTCCCTGTACTCATTTCTCCCCTCATTTCCGGGGTGCCTCTGATCCGGCTGATGCTGATTTTCTACCTGATGCATTGCGTCCCTTCTTTCATTGTTATCATATCTCGGCGGAGAGGGAGGCAACATTAGCTGTTGCGTGTTCGCTCCGGAGAGCAATTGCTGCCGGGGTAACTCCTGCCGAGGCTGATCATTCCGGGGTGCCTGAGCATTCCCCGAACCACCTTGCTCGATCTTGCGCATCCAGTCGCATTGCCTTGTCGTATGGCCCGCTGGGTTGTTCGGATTTGGCGTGTGAAACTTACACGGCTGATCCAACATCGACTCGTAAGTATACCTCGGACGGTTTTTCCTTTCTTGCCACTGCTTCTTTTGCTCCGGTGTCCAAGTTTTCTTCCCATCGTTCCTTGGAGTCCATTGACCTCCAGTTTTCTGGCGCTGGCTACCCCTTGCTCCGGGTTGATCTTGATTCACAGCTACAATTTGATGCGAACAGTACCTGTGGTCCGGTCTATCATCTCTCCTGTTTCCTCTGTAATCATTCCTCTGGGATGATCCGGATCCATCCCTCTGATAGTACTCATCGGTTGACTCGTTTGAGGCGAGCCTTGGTTGGGTCGGGTCACCCAACGCATACGAATCCGCAATCCGGATCATTTCTGCCAACGTAGCCGGCATTTTCCGTTCCAACTTCATCCACAGCTCGCTTCCATATCTGCACCCCTGTGCAAACCATGCTATGGCCTGTGATTCTATCATGCCCTCGCATGAGTTTCTCACGGTACACCACCGGGTCAAGAACTCCCGGTCTGTCTCATTGGGTCTTTGCTTGCACATAGCTAGGGTCTGTGGCCTATTTGGCCTTTGATACGTACTCGAAAAATTGATGATGAACATCTCCTCAAAATCTATCCAGCAGTTGATGCTTCCTGGTGGCAAATTGTTCAACCACACCCTTGCCGGGCCTTCCAACATCTGGGGTACATACCGTATGGCCCATCTCAGGTTGCCTGTTGCAATTTTTACAGCCGTAGCATAGTTAATCATCCAATCCTCTAGCTTGGTACTACCGTCATAAGTCTTGGTGCCCCTGGGCAGCTGAAAGTTCGGTACTGGTGGCTCTTTCATGATCCGGGGTCCAAAACATGCTGGACCCGGTGGACCTTGACATTCAATCTGTTCCGACCTATATAGTCGATCCAGTTTCATCCTTGCATCGTCCGGCATCAAATCCCTACTTCCCAATCTCGACCCTAGCACATGATAGTCCGGTCTGGGATATCCCGCATTTGCCATCTCCGAATCACCGTCGTTATACCGGTTTTGCTCTTGCGGCGCACCTTTCTGTTGCACATCTCGGCCGGCACTATGCTCTTGCCTTGGCAAGTTCCGCTGTTGCGGTTGTCTTGCTCCAGCTGAATTTTGCTGCCCGGCATTGCCGTTGACAACGTTCCTTTGACCGGCATTGCCTTGGTCACGGTTACCTCGGCCAGCTTCGCCTCGGCTCACACTCCATCGATCATCATTTTTATGCGCTTCTTTTCCTTTCCCTGCCCGTGTCGGGTCATACGGGACAATCTGTTTGTTCCGTCTGGCCGAGGTTACCACCTCCTCTCTCCTTGGACCACCATGAGGGGACGATGCGGCTCCAGCGGATTTCTCCGGGTTACCCATCGCCGAATGGACGATCTTGGATGCCCTAGCTCTCTCCGGGTTTGCCCTGAGCAGTTCCTCGTTTTGCCTATTCGCAATCCGAACCAGCTCGTTAACCCGGTCTTGCTGCCTTTGCCGGGCTTCACTCGTCAGTCCCTCTAACTCGGATGCAGCTGCATCCGCCGCTCTGAGGTTCTTGGCCGGGGTACTACACCTCGGCAGCCCCACGGAAAAACAGTTTTCTGATTCCTCGATTCCAGCGTCACCTTCTCTGTTCATCTCGCTCATGAGATTTCTCCCTTTAACTTTTACATTATCAACCTTGTTCGCCTTAGCGTACTCACGCAGCGTCATGTTCAACGACTGCTGGGCCGCGGCTATTTTCTTTGCGCCCTCAAGTATTTTCTGCCTAGTTTCTTCCAACTCGGCCTGTGCACGAGCCGGATCTACCGCTGCTACTACAGGGTTTGCCAAGCTATCCATTGCCTCTCTCAACACGTTTTCCGGCCTCTCTAGCGGAGGACCTCTACCTTTCCTTGGTGCCTTGGGCGTCACCTCCGGATCTGGCACCGGACCTTTGCTCGCACCCGCACCAGGCGCTGTCATCATTACCTCTGCATGGTCCGGGGAACGAGCGATACGCTCCCCGCGAGCCACAGTGAGGGGCGGTTCGCCCGCTTCGACGACGTGGCGCGGATGAACGCTAGACACGTCCACCGCAACGTAGACCTTGTGCGCGCCGAGCTTGACGAAGATGCCGTTGCGCGGCAGAGGGCGCGTCCCAAAGCAGCCTGCGTTGTCGCTGACGAAGTCCCACGCTCCAAAGCGCTGAACGAGCCCGGAAACGATGCGCTCGCCGGTGGCGATGAAGTTTCCCGTCCGGATTTTGACCCCTGCTAGCGCCGCTAGCCCCACGGTGGGCGCCAACTGTCGTGGTGGTGTCACGGCAGATGCCATGTATAAGCTAAAGGTGGGGACTAATACTCGCTAGGGGAATCCAGGGAGGGATAGTGAAGTGATTCTCCACACAAGTGCTTGTATTGATTTACTTCCAAGGTTACAAGTGCTCCAAGAGCTGTATTGGCGAGAGGAGGAAGAAGGAACTCTCTTACTCTCACCCACAGATCTCACCTGAAACCCTAGACCTCAACAGAATCGTAAAGAGACCAAACAGTCAACCCCTTCTACAGAAGCCCTAGCCCCCCTTTTATAGGCGAGGCTCGGTTTCTGCCTAGGGCATACGTGGAGGCATATTCCTAAGAATATGCCTCCTCCCAAAGTGGTAAGCCGACCGGGGTGCTTTTCCCCCGCGTCACACATGCTTTGGCTACGTGAGCCACTGCGGCGCCCTCGTCAGCTGACACGGGCATCGTCACGCTTGTCGGCCACGCCCCGGTGGTCCTGTCCTTGCTCGCTTCGCTCAGGTAGTGCGTACCAGGGCTCCTTTTGACCAGCGAGATTCCTTCCTTCTCCTAGAAGCTTGCTGTGACCCGGATGATGGTTCATCCGGCCACACCCTTTCCTGCATACAGGTAAAACATACACTTCCGACTTACCGCTTAAGCCGGATGAGGGCTAGTTAGGCGAACGCCCCATGGTCCGGGTTACTCCGTGATTCGGCCCGCCTTGAGGTGACCCGGCCAGCATTCGCTTTGGCCTTGCCGAACCTCGGCTAACTCGGCCTTTATACCCCGGCGTGACCCTACCCGAGGGTATCCCCCCAACAATCTCCATCTTGATATCATCAGGTGCGGCTTTCGTCCCTAGGTCCATTGCTCCTATGCTGGGTGTTGTCATTCCTTGTGTTGCTTCGCGGTTCGGATCCTACGAGGTGCACCTGGTGTGGTGATCGAGATTGCCAGGTGCGTCCTATTTGCCGAGGACTATTGTGACGACGTGGGGACCTTTGTGTGAGTCCT
This sequence comes from Avena eriantha, assembly GCA_910589775.1. Taxonomy (NCBI): domain Eukaryota; kingdom Viridiplantae; phylum Streptophyta; class Magnoliopsida; order Poales; family Poaceae; genus Avena; species Avena eriantha. The sequence continues at coordinate 73,643,673 of OU342741.1, forward strand.
TGTTCTGCTTCTGTGAGTGAGGCTCCTACCATGCCGAGGTTCATTAGAGCGGAGCGGTGGAGGGACACGCGCGGATCGTCGGGTGTGGGTTGAGTGGTGATGAGGTATGTCTGTGCAGCCACAATACCTGCCTGAGCTGTTTTTGCTTTGATGTTTCCTGCTTGATCGATTGACATGAACGATAGGTCGAGGTCTCGGATGATTCCACTTCTGTCTACTTCAGGGATATTCTGTAATCGAGATGTCGCTCTTCTTGGTGGTGCTGCTCCTGTCACACTCCTTGATCCTCGGGTAGAGCTTAGCTGGGCCCACCATAAACTCGATTCATCAGCTAACCTTTTTCTTTCATCGAGTTGTCTTTGCATGCAGAGTAGGTCTCTTTTCTTGTGGTGGAGAAAATATTGGTACACCAGTAGATCCTCGTGTGATGCATCTGCCATCATTGGGATTGCTCCCGAAATTGCTTCTCTTGCTTTTTGCCATGCCAATGCTGTTAACCGAAGTCCTGTTCTCTCTTCTGTGCGTGGTTCTCCGCCTCCTCCTCAAACTATGCGATTATATGCTGTTTCTCCTCCATTTCCGGGCTCTCCTCCATTGTTATGTGCTCCTCGTTGCCGTGGTTTCCTGCATGGTCATCTGACAAAATATCATCAGGGTTTATGATGGGATTACCGTTTTTTCGCGTGGCATTGAAGTATCTCCATTGATCATGTACACTTGGTCGCGTGTTGCATGTGGTTTGGCAGCCCTGTCTTTTGCTTCTGCGGGTGTGCTTGCGGTACTCCGAGATCATAGTTCCAGATAAATTTTCGCCATCCTTTCTTTGAAGTCGACATTTTCACTGCTTTTGTCGGGTACTGAGTTTATTGAGTTTGTTCTTCGTGGTCGATATGCTTCGAATCTTTATGGGGAAGTCTATAAATTATACGTCCCTTGCTGGAATCATAACGACTTACTTCAATTTTGACCCTATCCCCCATCAGTATTCATATAGAACTAGAGCGGATCTTTCCTTATTGGGGACCTTCTTTGCCTGTTTCGATCTGAGCTATGATGTTTGTGGATTATCCAGCGGGCAATGCTGGTACTGTTATGGGCGTGGCTTTTTCCACCGATGGTTCTGATGCGATCAGGGCCGAAGGGTGTGATTCCTGCATGTTGTCCGCTTGGAAGTGGAGGCTTCCAATGATTAGATCGGATCCAGCGTTGAAATCGGCGGGTACCAATACAAGGGTGGGCGGGCGTGGATCTGCTTTCGTCGAGTTGACGCTTGCTAGAGAGCGTTCTGCTGAATCCGTGTTTCTAGCGTTCAGGTTTTCCATAGACGGCGCCTTGACGATGGGTGATCTCGGCAATGCCCATGGAGATGGACTTGGGGTTTCGCTGAAAATAGAATGCTGGGGATTTCGTCGGATGTTAGGAAAACAATGAAGACAAAGTCGCCTAAATATTGGGGAAAACACTCTATTACAAGTTGCCCTCTAGATTTCGGTACCCTCGCTTGGGCTTCTCCCGCCCTATATATAATAGGCCGGGTCTCAAAGATGTATGCGGATAGGTTTCATACATGCACTATTACAACACTAACATAATGTTGGTTCATAGTTTCTTTCCTAATACAAAAAGGTCTCTGTCGGTTGCTTCCTTGGGCTGTTTATCTGGAATCTTTATGGGCCGCAAGCCTTTTACCCAATGTAGGGTGGTGAATAATGAGCATCCGAGTAATCATACCCATGTCAGATAGCAACACCAAAGAAGAGGGCAACACTCTTCCTACCCAGGAGGAGGAATAGGTACCAACAAGGAGTTATTTGATCCCGCCTGGCTTGATTCCAAGCTTGGGGAGATCTTTAAAGACCTTATAATCTATCTTACAAGTTTTATATCACTATTTTGTTTTGCATTAGTTCAAACTAGAAATAAAGTTTGCATCATTAGAATTCCCTTCAGGTATAGTCGATCCCTTTTATGAAATTTCGAGTTTATTATTATGTATGGAGCAATTTTGAGTTTGTGTTTATCTTATTATATATATGAATGTCTTAAGTATAATTTTACTTACACTTGATGGTAGCAATAGGACTCTTCCACACCATTGGTACTAATGGAACATATAAAGACAATTTGGTCAATATGTTGTAAGTACATGGTTTGATTTACAAAGAATTTTTTTATCTAACCGGTTGAGTTGAAAAAGAAACCTTGAACAAAGGAAAATAAAGAGTGCTATCAAAAATAGAGTGAGAACAAGTTGAGGTATAATCTTCAAGACATAAGAATGCTCCATATACAATTGGAATTTGATAATTGAGATCGTTAAACTTTGAATTCCTACATGATGTGGAACGTATGGCTAGCTCCTTTGCACAACATTTAAACAAAAGTGTGAGCATATAAACAAAAGAGAGGAAAAGAAAGAAGAAAAAGAGTGAATGTGCAAAGATAAAATAGGCATACACCACTATATTGTAGTATGACGAAGAGACACTTTTGAGATTTTGAACCCCAAGTGAATATGTTAATACTAAAACACTTGGGACTACCTCGCAAACTCATTCGGTTGAACCAGATACTTTTACATTATGTTGAGATTCATATTTTATGAACTGTTGATCAGTAAGGTGTGGAAGCCTACTAATACTATTCAGATGGTTCGAGTAAGGTACTATTCATGAACTTATTCCTATGTATCATATATGATAAACACATGCTGCAACTGCCTCATTTATTTTATCGACTCAGCTTCATGAATACGGGGATCACATCTATTGAGCTAAACTTGCTCGGGACGAGCAAGAGTCTAAGTTTGGGGAAGTTGATGAGTGCATATTTGCATCATGTTTTATATTATTATTTTGCATTATAGATGTAGAATGTTGGTATTTTACGGCGCTCACGTGCACATTTTATGTCTGTTTTCACCAGGATCAGGACATATGATGGATCCAATGGACACAATTCTTGGAGCAGTTGTATCAGTGAGAAATGGAGTAAAAAACAACATAAATCGCTTATTTAGGAAATATCAATAATACTAGAAGAAAACCCAAAGCAATCGAGGCATACAGATGGTTCAATGACCAACTATACGACCGGAATACTTTTTCTAGCCATATAGTTCCAATCGTTTAGTTGGTGCCGCCTCCGCCTCTTCAAATAGTTTCACCTCGTACAACTAGATCGAGGAGACGACATGCAAGAACAACTAGAAATCGTGAAAACCTCACCTCCAGAAGGCATCTGGAGGGGGAACTTGCCTAAGGGATCCATCTTTGCCCTACGCAGATCTGGGAGGCCAAGGAATCGATCTCCATCTTCATCAACCGTTGCACCATCACTCCATCCATCCCATCTCATCTATCTAGATCTTGTTGTAATTTCTGTACTCGTTATGGATTTATACAAGTACTATTCATCTACGATTGTTTCCATTACCATTGCCATGATGTTGATTGCCTCCATGTCTGAGTAGATCCCTAGTTCTTGGGGAGATGGAGAAAACCTAGCATATGATTGAGATGAGATAGAGATTATTATGTTATACATCATGATGTGTATGTGTTAATTGTCTTCATCTTGATGTTGGGAGTTGTGCACCTCCTTAATATTTGCCTACCACGAGGACTTGATGGAGGGGATTACTTGTTGGTAGACGGAGGGATGATAGCACTTACTGTGACTATAAATTTGTTGTCATTCTTTACGTACTAACTTGGGGAATCAAGGAGAACTCATTAAGCCATGTCCATGCCATGGGAGAAATCCCTTAATAGCACGGTAATTAGATTGATGTCGATTGTTGACTGATGTGGTTATGAGGATGATGTGAGCAATGGTTGCTGTCTATTTATCCATATATGGAGCTCCTCCAACATACATACATATCATGAGAATATTCGTTATAATAATATTGATCGCTTAGTCTAAATTTCTAGCGGTGTATCCACCACTCCCTAAGAACGCCTTTTCCCCTATTGCAGTTCTAAGTTCTTTTACACACATGATTCTTACTTTATGCGTTAAGTTTTACTTTAATTTAATTTGCCTCGTTCAACCAAAAACCCAAAAAACAACTCTACTATTCTTGCATCTTAAATTTATTCCTTAAGTATTTCGTTTAGTTTTAGTTAAAAGCATTTTAGTCTTTTGCCTACTACTCCGTGTGGGATCGATATCTTTATTTCAAAACTAGCTACAAATGACCTATGCATTTGCAGTCATCATTAGACTAACCACAACACATAGGACATATTCCATAAAAATATGTGCATATTTAGAGATGAAATTTGAATTTCGTGCACATCTAGCCGTTTAAGGATTTGATGGAGTATACCCTATATATTGGATAAAAGAAAGCAAAACATGATATAATATATACATTTAGTAAACATGCATGCACGAGGCTTTCAAGATCCAACGAAGACATGATTTGGAAAAAACAACAAAATGTTCAATAAGGCATACAAGGTGTGACAAAACACATTTTTGTCCAAACTATATCAAAGAATCAAATGAACACAAGATTTGTTCAACAAAGTTTAACAAATGAACCAAGCAAAAACTATTGAGCATAAAAGATGAAATAAGAACACAAATGTTCAAAGATTTATCTATTTCAAGCAAATAACATAGAAAAGAAAGAATGCGATAGCAAACTCCAAAAAGAGTAGGGTTTCAACAAATAAACCAAACCCTTAACACTTTTCACATTGGCACAAGGTTCCGAGAAGAAAAGGTTTGTCTTCCACTAAACTACATTTTATAATAATCAAAAACATCATCAAAGTGATGTTCAAAAGCCAAGGAAGACAATGGGAGACACAAAAAAAATTAGAAAGAAAATAAGGCAATAAGAGGTGAAATCCAAGGTGAAGATGATACACAAATGCTACCACACAAGTATCAATCGTCTAGGACAATGAGTGTATTGGAATTGACTTCCGGTGGTATATTGCATGGATATTAAAGATAAATCTTCACAATAAAAAGCATAGGATAGGAATAAAAAGATTAAGCACTATGCAAAGATAGAGATTCTTGATAGCTTCAACTAGTCACACAACCATGCAAAGCAATGATTAGAATAACTTGAAGCAAATGGTCTCCCAAATAAGATAAAGATATATGTATTCGAGGAAGAGTGCACCAAGAATTTCTTACTCAAACAAAGAACGAAAAGACGAGCAATAAAATCTTCTTAACAAAATTTGGACCTTGTTTTAGGTAACATGCCACCTAGAAATAAGATAATCAACAATATCAACTCTAAGTGGCACCACCTAATATGTTCACATTTACTATGATTGTGATATGCAAAAGAAGCATATTACTCCCCCATAATGTGATATTTTTTTTTCTTAATAATAGGCAAAACAACCGCAACTAGAGATAATTAATGGACATTTAGAATTTGAATTTCTCATGAGTATGACACACCACATAGTCACTAGATAAGCTTGCAATATCAATACTAAGTGGTAGTACTCATGTACACACATTTTAAGGTTTGAGAGATGCGCAAGGCATATCACTTCCCCAAAATGGGATGTTCCATTAACCACTCGAAAAGAGCCAAATAAGATACCATCAAGATGCATTAGAGGCTCAAAACAAAACACATATGTAAATGATGTGCCAAACATCTAGACATACTTGAATACACAAAATAAGCAAGCATGAGGTACAACAAATACAAACACATACTTGGTACAAAACCAAAACATGTAAAGTGGCAAGTAACTTATAATATAAAAGAGTTGAGTTCGAGTTATCACAAAGAGGCGCATCGGGTGTATGGTAGGGAGATGATAATCCTTATAACTTGGCTTGATAAAATATAATATATGAAGATCCCTTAATTCTTCATGAGTTATCCAAGTATCCAATGCCCTCCACAAACACCTATTGATCAAGTTTTAGCTCGTTGGTCCCAACCAAGTTGGGCCCTAAGAGGTTAGTCACAATAGGCTTGGAAACCCAAATGGTTCTTTTCTTAACACCACTTTGAGTTCCAACAAACTTGGCAAACACATTGCCATCCTTATCCTTCCCAAGAGAATCATCATCATCATCAATGATAGGGTTAGATAAGTACCGTTTGAACATGAAGAGGCAAAGTGCCCCTTCTCACGACATATGTAGCAACAAGTGCTCCGCTTTCTCTTCTTCATTAATTTCTTGGCTTGGGGAGCCTTATCTTGATTCTTCTTAGGAAGTGGCCTAGCTTTAACTTGAGGTTGAGAGTGGGCTTAACCTTGAACTTGTGGCCGCTTCCCTTGTTGCTTCTTAATGACCCACAAGTATAGGGGGTGTATCGCAGTATTTTCGATAAGTAAGAGTGTCGAACCCAACGAGGAGCAGAAGGTGCTGGCTAGTGGTATGGACCAGGAATTCTCTGCAAATACTTAGCAAACATATTTTTAGGGGTTTTTGATATGGCAAGTAAACAAAGTACGAGTAAATAAAAGACAGTAGGAATAAATGCAGCAAGTGGCCCAATCCTTTATGCAGCAAAGGACAAGACGATTGTATTACTTAAGATGACCAAACGTTCTCGAGGACACATGGGAAGACTATCAAGTGCTTTCGCTTCATATAGTCGATTAATCTTCTTTAGCTTGCTAAGTGTTGTGTGGGTGAACCTGTGCTAATGTACCGCCCCATCCAAGACTAATACATACTTGTGATTATACCCCTTGCAAACATCCATAAGTATAAGAAAGTAATTAAGGTAGAAACCTAACCACAACTTTAAACTCTAAGACCCTTACGTCCCTTGTGCAATGGTTTCCTAACGGGGGTTCAGGTTTCTGTCACTCTGGCAACCCCTACAGTTAGTAGCCAAATACACAAGGCATTCCCCTAGGACCATATAGGTGAAGTGTCATGTAGTCGATGTTCACATGACACCACTAGAAGAAGTACACCACAACTTAAATAACAATCTATTGAATCTTTCTCAACGCAACTCCACTAGTAACAACAAGACTTCTACCGTGTCCTCAAGAACAAAACGAAATACTCACAAGACATCATACGGATCATGATCAGAGATGGAATAATGATGTATAACAATCTGAACATAAACAATAATGCAATAGTTCACTCAATAGCATCAACTACAAAGAGTAATCAATACCGCGCAAGTTTCCCCTATGAACTATGCAAGATTCATAGCAATTATTACAACAATATGGAGATGGTGATGAGGGTGCTGATGGTGATGATGATGTTGATCCCGATGAAGTCCAGCTTGATGGTGGTGTTGATGGCGACGATCTCTGGAAAGGAATTCCCTCGGCAGAAAGGAATTCCCTCGGCAGAAATCTGTCTGCCGGAGAGATCTTTCTCTCTCAGTGTTTTCTGCCCCGCAGAGGCGGCGGAATCTTTCTGTGGTTGCTCCTCGAGTCTTAGGGTTTCGGGAGGATGATATACGCCAGAGGAGAGAGGCTGGAGTGGGCCAGGGTGGCCACACCACCTCCCGGCGTGGCCTAGGGCTGCCCGCGCCATGGGGTGGTGTGGGCCCCCTGTGGCCCATCTCCACTCCGTCTTCTCGCATCCTTAGTCTTCTAGAAAAATAGGATTTTCCATATATTTTCCTGGATTTTCTGATCTTCACGGATTTTGCCTCCAAACAGCACTTTTTCCATCAGAATCCTGACTGCAGCGGTCCATGCTCCAAAAGTCATCAACCATGCAAAAATAGATGAAATAACATAAGTGTCACCTCTCAATATGAAATATATCAATGAATAATAGTGAATTAAGACATAGAATAGTGATGCAAAATGGACGTATCAACTCCCCCCAAGCTTAGACTTCGCTTGTCCTCAAGCGAAACTGAGCTCAATAAACATGGCCTCAGGTTTGTGGAGTGAAGAGTCGATAAAAGAATACGGACAAGAAGCATCACATTCATCAAAAGCATAGATCATAATAGAAGACAACTCACTATTATATAACTCAACTTGTAATAAGTAAAGGAAACACAATAAAGATACATAAAGTGAATCATAATTGGTAATGCTAAACTTAGATCTTGGTCGAAGAATAGTTGATAATTTGCTGGAGTTCACAAATAGCTGGTTTTTCAATGATAGCTTTCAAAGTAGTAAACATCAAGATAAGAGAAATGTGCAAAACAAGGAACATAAGACATGGTTGCATAAATCATCATATGAATGAATGAAACACAACAACTCAAAATACTTGCTGAGATAGAAGGGAGTAGGTTTACTGACTCAGCTACAAAGTAAAAGAAAGGCCCTTCAAAGAGGGAAGCAGGGATTGCAAGTCTCATAAAGAGCTCCCAAAAATTATGATACTTACTAGCTTTCAGCTCTCATTGCCCCTATCATAGGCATCTTTAGGTGATTAAGGTTAAAGTGACACAATTAAGAGGATATGCTTGACAAGTTATAAGTTGAAATCTCATGCCCCTTACTTATGAGTACCGGTCCTCATGCTACTCAACTTCAGTCACGAGCAAGCTCTTGTCATTGTAAATACATGCGTATCATTGAGAACCGCCAACGGGGTACCCCTTGCACATGACACATGAGCTATCCCATAATCAAAATGACAAGGCAAGCAGACAGTGAGCATCTCAGCGATCTTTTTATTTGCTATTTGCATAGGTTTTTATTGAGGATGCTTCATAGAATGCTCACTATAGTTATGCTACAAGTTTCCACCATGATTAGGCATGGCTTAGGCTAGCGGCCTAGGCGTTTCTCTAACACACATATAAACTCCATGATCTTACAAGTTCCACTTTTATTTCACACCGTCAGGATCCATAAGCAAAAGAACATGATATCAACTAGGTACAAAGTACCAAATAAAGTGTTGAAAGCGGTCCCCATGATACATGGTTCGGCTAACTTCAACTCATAAAGCGCAAGCATATACGCAACAAAGAAGGACCCAATGGTTCAAGTTTATTAAATGCAAGAAAGTAAAGTGTGCCATCAAGTTCGTGAGAGCTTTAATCACTAATTTTCACATAACAAGTTTAATTTGGGAGGTAGAAAAAACAAGAATTTACTTGGAATAGCAATAATGCTAATAGGTAGGTATGGTGGACACAAATGGCAAAGGTTTTGGTTTAAAGGAGGTGGATGCACAAGAAGAATACCCTCTCAGTACAGGTTTTTGGCTAGCAAGGCTGGGTAGCAAGTATAAGAGTTGAAGGAAACAACCAAACATACAAGTGATAAAGACAAACATGCAATCTTCCTTGGAAGCACAAAAGATCTTAACTAGAGAATACTAGACTTATTAGCAAATCAAGAAAGAAAGATGACGAAATAATTTTTCTTTAAAGGTACTTTTATCTTTTTCATTCAACTCTCAAAAATAGTGTTGCTACTGACCGAGCCAGGTTTGCCAAAACCAACTACATTAACTCGATGATCCCAAAGTGATACCAATACTAACAACAAGATCAATCATACAACCACGAATTGAAAACTAATATAAGCTATGCAAAAGAGTGAATGATAGAACTTCTCATTAATATTCCATAACGGAAACTCACACCAAGGGATACATATCTAACGAGAGAGGGGACACTTCCATAATGCAAACCATCCTACATAATAACTCCTCTATTCATGATATGACTCTACTAAAAAGGTAAAAAGATAGAAGATAGTGATGTGATACCGCGGCACTCCCCCAAGCTTGGAACAAACCAAGGGGATGCCAAACCTGATGACGAATTACTCCTTTGGTGGTGGTATCCTCTCATCTTCGTCCATCTTCCATGGTAAATGCTTCCCATCAACAAAGGACATTGTGGTTTCCAACATCCTGAAACTTGCAGCAGCACTTATGCGTTTAAATCTAGCCTCATACTCATAGTTTTGATTTTCAACGTCATAGAACTGTGCTTGCAGTTCGTTGGTTGTTTGGCGGAGTGAGAGGACTTCGTCTTTGAGTTCAGCAGTCTCCTTTTGGTGCTTGGTGATGAGTTCGGAACAAATCTTATGGATGATATCAACTTCGCGCTCCGCCATCTTCTTGTACCTAAAGACTTCTTGCTCTAGTGCTTCCATCCTGTCCTCCAGACTTGCTTCACCTTTAGGGCCTTGAACCTCTTTAATCCAAACCTCCCCACCTTCGAGCAATAACTCCTTGGGATGAATCTTCAATTCTCTCATGTATGGGTTGATGATATCTTCCAAGGAATCTCCCTTGACTGATCCAGTGGAACACACTGTGGCTACAAATATGGGATCTTACCTGGCAGAAACAGATCGAAGCAAAAACACGACGAAAACATGATATACAAACCTCGAGGGATCCGGGGGGTTATATATTACCAAGTTTCATACAAAAGGAAGGTACTGGGAGAAAACGAGTCGGAGGCAGTGTCCAGGGTGGACTCACCACCTGGTGGCGCGGTGATGTCTACGCACTTCTATTCTTGTTGACAGTTGTTGGTGTTGGAGATATGCCCAAGAGGCAATAATAAAAGTGGTTATTATTATATCTTTATGTTTATGATAAATGTTTACATCCCATGCTATAATTGTATTATTAGGAAACACTAATACATGTGTGTTTTGTAAACATAAAAGAGTCCCTAGTAAGCCTCTTGTTGAACTAGCTTGTTGATTAGTTGATGATCATGGTTTCCTGATCATGGACATTGGATGTGATTAATAACAAGGTTATATCATTAGGAGAATGATGTAATGGACACACACCCATAGTAAGCGTAGCATAAAGATCAAGTCATTAAGTTCGTATTGCTATAAGCTTTAAAATACATAGTAACCTAATCCTTCGACCATGAGGTTATGTTAATCACCATCATCGGATGGGTACTTTGATGACATCAAACACCGCTTCGTAACTGGGTGGTCATAAAGGTGTCATTGGGTATTCTGAAAGTATGTGTTGAAGCGCATGGACCAAGATTGGGATTTGTCCATCCATATGACGGATAGATATGCTCTGGGACCTCTCGGTGGAATGTCATCTAGTTAGCTTGCAAGCATGTGACTGGGTCACAAGGGATGACATATCACGGAACGAGTAAAGAGTACTTATCAGTAACGAGGTAGAACTAGGTATGGAGATGCCAATGATCAAACCTCGGATAAGTATAGTATCGCGTGACAAAGGGAATTGGTTTCGTATGTAAATGGTTCAATCGATCACGAAGTCATCGTTGAGTATGTGGGAGCCATTATGGATCTCCAGGTCCCGCTGATGGTTATTGATAGGAGATGTGTCTCTGTCATGTCTACATATTCACGAACCGTAGGGTGACACACTTAGGGTTCGAAGTTGTTTTAAGTAGATATGGAATATGCGTTGGAGACCGAATGTTGTTCGGAGTCTCGGATTGGATTCGGGACATCACGAGGAGATCCGGAATGGTCCGGAGAATAAGATTCATATATTGGGGATCATTTTCTGAGTTAGGAAATGTTTCAGAGTATCTGTATGAGGGTTCTAGAAGGTTTCGGAATGTTCCGGAAGGTTCTAGAAGGTTTCTTGGAGTTTGCTTGAAAACCAAGGAAGGGATCAAGGAGTCCTGGTGGGTCAAGACTAGGAGTCGTGGGGGAGGAGGACTCCTCCCCCCACTCCCCAATCCGCCGGCCTAGAGGGAGGGGAGTCCTACAAGGACTCCCCCTCCCATGGCGCCTCACCCCCCTTAAATAGAGGGGCAGGGGCGCCCCCTCCCCCTGGCTCTAACAACACCCAATCTCCGCTGCCGCTCTCCTCCTCCTTTCTTCTGCACAGGCATAGGCGAAGCCCTGCAGAATTCTCTACTCCACCACCACCACCATGCCGTCGTGCTGCTAGGATTCCGTGGAGAAGATCTACTACCTCCGCTGCTCGCTGGAACGAGGAGAGGAAGGTCTGCTTCGACTCCGCACGTGTGACCGACTGCGGAAGCGCTGCCGGAACGCGGCGCTGGAAGGATCGTCCACACGATCTTGAGATCGGCAAGTGATCGACTTCATCAACCACGAGATCTAATCTCGTTAACGCTTTCGGATCTACGAGGGCTAGTTCCTATCTATCTCGTTGCACATGTCTAATAGATTAGATCTTGGCTTTTATCTAGATTAGATCTGGGTTTTGTTCGTTCTTGTGGTAGAATTTTTTTGTTTTCCATGCTATGAACCCATCAGTTGGGCCTCCAAGTGCAGAGGTTTGTAGAACAGCAGCAAGTTTTCCCTTAAGTGGATCGCCCAAGGTTTATCGAACTCAGGGAGGAAGTGGTCAAATGTATTCCCTCTCAAGCAATCCTGCAATCAAGATACAAGAAGTCGCTTGTGTCCCCAACACACCCAATACACTTGTCAGGTGTATAGGTGCACTAGTTCGGCGAAGAGATAGTGAAATACACGTGGTATGGATAATTATAAGTGGTAACGGTGATAGAAAATAGCTTGATGGCGTGGAAGAGACTAAAGGCAAACTGAAATAAAGATGAAAGCAAGAAAACATGTAACAGATCTAGTAGCAAACAGTGTTTCAATGTTTAGAAACAAGGCCTAGGGATCATACTTTCACTAGTGAACACTTTCATATAAATATCTTCTCTTTATGATACTACTCTTAACTACTCTCCGGTTGGACACTCTAATCGATGGTAGGGCTATTACAACACACCTCAAAGTAAGCCTTTCCCATCTAGAAAACCCCACACTATCACCTTGAGTACTAGATGAGTCCAACAAACACCACAATTTCATAAATACATCCAACTCCAAATATAACTCATAACAAGTATTTGTAATCTGTAGCCTAACTGCCACCATGGTGTGCACACTGTCAACTTCACACACATGGGGAGAGCAGAGATCTATTAAAGCACTTGAGTAGCAAGGTAGATCTACTTGATTTACAAAGCTCATGATCACAATATGATCATGCATATAGAGAGAGATGAACACATAGCTACCGGTAGAACCCTTAGCCTCAAGAGAGATCTACTCCCTCATCATCATGGGAATCAGCAACGGCGAGGGAGATGCATGGCGGTGGAGTTGATGGAGATGGCGGTGAAGATGGTGAAGAGGCGGCGGCGGCTCCGACAGCGGTGCAGAGGACTCCTTCCCCGCCGCCGGTATCACAGGGGAGCAGCGCTCCTTAGTACCCTTCCTTCATGGCTTCTTGGGAGTCCTTCCCCATAGAGATGGGATCCATGGGGGAGGCAAAAACGTGGCTTTGGTGGCTGCAAATTCGTGGGTGGAGGCTTGACTCTTTAGGGTTTATGCCTCGGGAGGCTTCTTATAGGCGACGAGGCAAGGTTGGTGGGCGGCCAGGGGGCCCACACCACCTGGTGGCGCGACCAGGGCTAGCCCGTGCCACCACATGGTGTGCTCGCCCTGTGGCCCCTCTCCGTCTCGTCTTCTGGCTCCGTGAGTCTTCCGGTAAAATATCAACTTTGGCTTTTGTCCAGTCCAATTCCAAGAATATTGATTTTCTGACTTTCCTGGAACCAAAAACAGCAGAAAACAGGCAGCTGGCACTGTGGCTCTTGTTAATAGGTTAGTCCAAGAAATCATATGAAAAGTACTCAAAAGTGTGGAGAAAACATAAGAAAGTAGATAAAACCAAGCATGGGACATCAAAAATTATAGATACATTTGCAATGTATCAACATCCCCAAGCTTAACTCCTGCTCGTCCTCGAGTAGGTAAGTGATAAAAATAAAGAATAATTTTTGAGGTGACATGCACCATGAAAGACTTGATCAAAGTATTTGCAAAACATTCAAAGATGGGATCATAGTACTTCAATCATAACATGAAAGACAAAGTTCTAGCAATAAGAAAAGAAACTATGATGCAACATGAAAAGGCACAAACAAAAGATTCATGAATAACAATGCTTTGCAAGACATTTGTTTGTTTCACATAAAGAAAACATAGCATAATAGTATTCAGCTTGTCCCTCAGAGAGTAGCAAATATAAATGCATAGGACACCTTCAAAGTTCGTAAGTGTGACTAGATACAAATAGTTTAAAACAAGCAATATCTAGTTATGCATCAATCAACAAGTCTTGGGACAATGCACATAGAACTAAGAATGTCCACTATGCTCTCAAAGTAGGTGCATAAAGGTGGAAGGTGGAGACTCAATGTAATGGTGGAAGAAAGGCCTCCATAGAAGGAAGTAGGGATTCAAGTCTCATAAAGAGCTTCCAAAAATTATGTTACTTATAGATTTCAGCTCTCATTGCCCCTATCATAAGCATCTTTAAGGTGATTAAGGTTAAAGTGACACAACTAAGAGGATATTCTTGACAAGTTATAAACCGAAATCTCATGCCCCTTACTTACAAAGATCGAACCTCATGCTACTCAACTTTAGTCACAAGTAAGCTCTTGTCATTGTAAGTACATGTGTATCATAAAGAACCGCCAACATGGTACCCCTTGCACATGATACATGAGCTATCCCATAATCAAAATGACAAGGCAAGCAGACAATGAGCATCTCAGCAATCTTTTTATTTGCTATTTGCATAGGTTTTTATTGAGGATGCTTCATAGAGTGCTCATTATGGTTATGCTACAAGTTTCCACCATGATTAGGCATGGCTTAGGCTAGCGGCCCAGGCGTTTCTCTAACACACATACAAATTCCATGATCTTACAAGTTCCACTTTTATTTCACACCGCCGGGATCCATAAGCAAAAGAACATGATATCAACGGGGTACAAAGTACAAGTGAAATGTTGAAAGTGTTCCCCATGATACATGGTTATGCTAATTTCAACTTATAAACCGCAAGCATATACGCAACAAAGAAGGACCCAATGGTTCAAGTTTATTAGATGCAAAAAAGTAAAGTGTGCGATCAAGTTCGTGAGAGCTTTAATCACTAGTTTTCTCATGACAAGTTTAATTTGGAAGATAAATAAAAGCATGAATATACTTGGAATAGCATAAGCTAGTAGGTAGGTATGGTGGACTCTTATAATAACTTGGTTTAGGGAGTTGGATGCATGAGTGGAACTCATACTTGGTTGTTGAGGCTAGCAAAAGACTGGGAGCGACAAACTAAGAGAGCAATAATGGCCATAATCATGCAGAGCGACAAAACATCATTGATCAAAGCATAAAGTGATACGAAAAGTTGAAAACTAAAGGATCATAAAGGCTATGGTGACTTGAGATAGTCATAACATGGTGGGAGCATGTGCCAAGTCAACCCAAATAAAGCATCAAAGGAGAATACCACTATACTATGCTTTAATATGCTAAAACAACGCATGATTCATCCAAGGCACAATAAGCAATCTCAATTGTTTATAACAAGTCATGCTACAACAAAGAATACTAAGCATAAAGCCAAAACAATATCAAGAATAGCATGACAAAGCATAGGCCACAGTCAAAAACAAGCTCTTTTTACCACTTAAGCATGAGCTTTCCTACTCTTTTCCAAACCAAACCAACCTATTTGAAAACCAATGTATGAAAGAGGGGGTCCAACCAAGTTTATTCAGCAAACTAATCAAACCAAGCAAACGAATAACCAAAACGAAAAAGAAAAAGGAGACGCTCCAAGAACAACATAACTGTGCATGAAACAATAAAAATGAAGCGTTTGGAAGAAACCTAAGATTTTTATTGATGAAGAAGGGGATGCCTTGGGCATCCCCAAGCTTTTACGCTTGTACTTCTTGGATATTTCTTGGGGTGACACGCGTGGCATCCCCCAGATTGAGCTTTAGTCCATCCTTCATCTCATTACTCATTCCTTCCATACACCTGAAAATTTTCCTTCATACAAAACTTCACACAATCTTTATTAGCAACATTAGGGCACTCAAGTTAAATAAGTCTTAAGGTTCAGTTCTAACACCAAATAAACTTCCATTAGAACACTAGCTACTGAATCACTTCCCTCAAAAAGCTCAATTCCCCAAAAGAACTCAAAAAGGAACCAACAAGAAGCAAATGCAAATAATGGCAGAAATCTGTCAAAACAGACCAGCAGGTAAAGCCAATTTTTTTCGAAGCCCTTCTGTTGCTGAAATCAAAAAGTGTTGAACTATAAAAAGTTAGATAACAACCTGGGGAAGAAGCACAAAAATTCACGCCTCAAAAGGACGTACAGAGATTTTACACGAATTTTTACGGTGAAGCACAAAAATCTGTTTCGGGACAGCAACTTTCCCAGTCATTACTTCTCTCTCATTAGAGGTTACTCTTGGCACAAAAAGCAAATAAAAAGGATAAGGAGCAGTTATTACTGAAGTAATAACTTCCAAGACTCATCTAAAACTTTTGGGTTATCTTCCAATAAGTACTTTTCTTTAACGCCTTTAAGTTAGGCATGGTAGTTTGAGAAGATGCTCACATAAAAAATATGAATTGAAGTACAAGAGAGCATCAAGAAGCAAATTCAAAACACATTTAAGTCTAACCCACTTCCTATGCATAAGAATATTGTAAAGAAACAAGTCATGAAAGCACAAAGCAACAAGCATACTAAAGCAAAACAAGTGCAACTTCAAGACTTTCAACATAAAGAGGGGAAACTTAATATTATTAAGGTGCATAAAACCATGTTTCCCTCTCTCATAATAACTTTCAGTAGCATCATGAATAAAATTAACAATATAACTATCACATAAAACATTCTTATCCTGAGCCACATGCTTATAATCATTATTACTCTCCACGTAAGCATAGTTATTCTTATTAATTGTAGTGGGAGTAAATTCAACAAAATAGCTATAATTATTATTCTCATCACCATAATCATCAAATATAGGAGGCATATTGTAATCATAATTACTTTCCTCCTCGATAGTAGGTGGACTAAAAATATCATATTCATCATTGTAATCATCATATATTGGAGGTTTGGTATCATCATAAGCAATAGAATAGCTATCTTCCAAAGCTGGGGAACTAAAAAGATCATTTTCATAAAAACTAGCTTCCCCAAGCTTAGACTTTTCCATAGCATTAGAAATAATGGTGTCTAAAGAATTCATACTAACAACATTGCTATTAGCATGCAAATAAAGTTCCATAGGTTTTTTAATTTTCTCTTCAAACACTTCATGTCCTAACTCAAGGTAAATACTATAAAGCTCTCTAATTTTGTTGTTGTTTTACATTAAGCCTAACTAGTGAAAACAAGAAACAAAGAGACAAAATTGCAGAATCTAAAGGAAATAACTTCGAGCACTCACACCAGAAAATAGGCGTTTGTCATGGGAGGTTCTTCTTCTTTAATCCTCCAGTGTGAATACCTTTTACCTTACCTCCCCGGCAATGGCGCCAGAAAATAGCTTGATGTCTACGCACTTCTATTCTTGTAGACAGTTGTTGGGCCTCCAAGTGCAGAGGTTTGTAGAACAGCAGCAAGTTTTCCCTTAAGTGATCACCCAAGGTTTATCGAACTCAGGAAGGAAGTGGTCAAAGGTATTCCCTCTCAAGCAATCCTGCAATCAAGATACAAGAAGTCGCTTGTGTCCCCAACACACCCAATACACTTGTCAGGTGTATAGGTGCACTAGTTCGGCGAAGAGATAGTGAAATACAAGTGGTATGGATAATTATAAGTGGTAACGGTGATAGAAAAATAGCTTGATGGTGTGGAAGAGACTAAAGGCAAACTGAAATAAAGATGGAAGCAAGAAAACATGTAACAGATCTAGTAGCAAACGGTGTTTCAATGTTTAGAAACAAGGCCTAGGGATCATACTTTCACTAGTGAACACTCTCATATAAATATCTTCTCTTTATGATACTACTCTTAACTACTCTCCGGTTGGACACTCTAATCGATGGTAGGGCTATTACAACACACCTCAAAGTAAGCCTTTCCCATCTAGAAAACCCCACACTGTCACCTTGAGTACTAATGAGTCCAACAAACACCACAATTTCATAAAGACATCCAACTCCTAATATAACTCATAACAAGTATTTGTAATCTGTAGCCTAACTGCCACCATGGTGTGCACACTGTCAACTTCACACACATGGGGAGAGCAGAGATCTATTAAAGCACTTGAGTAGCAAGGTAGATCTACTTGATTTACAAAGCTCATGATCACGATATGATCATGCATAGAGAGAGAGATGAACACATAGCTACCGGTAGAACCCTTAGCCTCGAGAGAGATCTACTCCCTCATCATCATGGGAATCAGCAACGGCGAGGGAGATGGCGGTGGAGTCGATGGAGATGGCGGCGAAGATGGTGAAGAGGCGGCAGCGGCTCCGATGGCGGCGCGGAGGACTCCTTCCCCGCCGCCGGTATCACAGGGGAGCACCGCCCCTTAGCACCCTTCCTTCATGGCTTCTTGGGAGCCCTTCCCCATAGAGATGGGATCTATCGGGGAGGCAAAAACGTGGCTTTGGTGGCTGCAAATTTGTGGGTGGAGGCTTGACTCTTTAGGGTTTATGCCTCGGGAGGCTTCTTATAGGCAACGAGGCAAGGTCCGTGGGCGGCCAGGGGGCCCACACCACCTGGTGGCACGGCCAGGGCTAGCCCGCTCCACCACATGGTGTGGCCGCCCTGTGGCCCCTCTCCGTCTCATGTTGTGGCTCCGTGAGTCTTCCGGTAAAATATCCACTTTGTCTTTTGTCCGGTCCAATTCCGACAATATTGATTTTCTGACTTTCCTGGAACCAAAAACAGCAGAAAACAGGCAGCTGAAACGGTGGCTCTTGTTAATAGGTTAGTCCAAGAAATCATATGAAAAGTACTCCAAAGTGTGGACAAAACATAAGAAAGTAGATAAAACCAAGCATGGAACATCAAAATTTATAGATACATTTGCAATGTATCACGCGGCCAGAGGTGGGCCCGCGCCACCGGTTCCGTCCCTTTTTTGCTTCGTAACTTTCCTTATCGACTGAAAACTTTAAAAGTATAGTTGTATTGTATTTTCGCGGAACTTTTCTTACCAGAACTGTTACCTATTTGAAAACAGACTCTTCAGGTCTCTGAATTTGGTATCTAGTAGATTCTTCAGGAGTCATCTCTTGAATCATCAATATCTTCATCTTCATACACATATTACTTGTGTCATACAATCCTTCTCTTCCTTATTACACCATTATCTCCACTTCCTGGAAATTTGTTTCACACAAAACTTCATTCGGTTCTCATTAGCAACATTAGTATAAGTGAAGTGATAAAACCTTTTGAGTCCAACTTCAACTGAAAACCATCAAAACATAAGCTAATGTAGCAACTCCTTCCGAAAACCCAAAAATAATTCAAAAAGGAAATCGAATAAAGAAGCAAATGCAAGATTGGCAAAATCTGTCAAAACAGACCAGCAGGTAAAGATCAATTTTTTTGAAAATCTTCTGTTGCTCAAATCAAAACGTCCAAAACTAACGAAAGTTAAATAACAACCTGGGGCAGAAGCACAAAAAATTACAGCTCAATCCGACATACAGAGATCTCTCATGAATTTTTACGGTGAAGAACAAAAATCTGTTTCGGGACAGCAACTTCCCCAAATCTTACTTCTCTCTCATTAGAGGTTGATCTTTACACAAAAACCAAACAAAATGGATAAGGAGCAGTTATTACCGAAGTAATAACTTGCAAGACTCAAAGAAACAAAAACAAACAAAAAGCAATAACAAATTGGGTTGTCTCCCAAAAAGCTCTTTCTTTATAGCCATTAAGATGGCCATGATAATTTTGAAGAAGCTCTCATAGGGATATGAATTGAAGTGAAAGAGAGCATTAAAAAGCAAAAACACACACACATTGAAGTCTAACCCACTTCCTATGAAATGGGATTTTGTAAACAAACAAGTTTTTGAAACCAGAGGCTTCTTGCATAAGAAGGCAAAAGAAGTGCAACATAAAAACTTTCAGCATAAAACGAGGAAACTTAATATTATTAAGATGCATAAGAACACTTTTCCCTCTCTCATGGTAGCTTTCAGTATCATGCATAAACTTAACAATATAGCTATCACAAGGACCATCATAGCAATGATCACTTATTCTAACAGAAAACATGGGAATACTAGCTCTCATAACACTACTTTGTGAAACAAAATTAGAGGTATCCTTACAAAGGATAGTGTGTCCCTCTTCTTTATATTTAGTGACAAAGTCTTTCACACTTGCTATTATAGGTTCATCAACCATTTGTTTATCAGGTTCAATAGCTTTACTTGTACTTTCATTAACCATACTAGCTATCATAGAATGTTCCTTTACCTTAACTGGGAAAGGCATTTTCTTAATGTAAGGTTTGGGTAACACATGATTAGCAGTATAAACTTCAGTATTTCTTGCAGGAACACTCTTAGAAACATCTTTATAAGGTTCATGATACTTATTCCACTTATTTTTAGGCACTTCAATGTAGGAAGCAAAAGCCTTAAAATAAGAAGCAATAGCTTGAGAGTCTAGACCATAAGCATTTTTAATATTTTGAAAGTCATCAGTTCCCATAAAAGATTCAATGCATTCATAATAATAATTTATACCTGACTTTCTACCTTTGTCATTCTCCCAAGGTTCAACATTGTCTTGAATACGGTCCAGAAGATCCCATTTAGCTTCTTCTTCCATGCGAGTGAATGATCCAGCACAAGAAGCATCCAATAAATCTTTATCATGTAGAGGGAGCCTTTCATAAAAGTTATTGATAATAATATTGTTGGGGAGCTCATGAATGGGATATATGAGCATTAGTAACTTCAATCTCCCCCAAGCTTGAGCTGTACTCTCTCTGCAATGGTTTCCTAACGGGGGTTCAGGTTTCTGTCACTCCGGCAACCCCTACGATTAGTAGCCAAATACACAATGCATTCCCCTAGGCCCATATAGGTGAAGTGTCATGTAGTCGATGTTCACATGACACCACTAGAAGAAGTACACCACAACTTAAATAACAATCTATTGAATCTTTCTCAACGCAACTCCACTACTAACAACAAGACTTCTCCCATGTCCTCAAGAACAAAACGAACTACTCACAAGACATCATATGGATCATGATCAGAGATGGAATAATGATGTATAAAAATCTGAACATAAACAATAATTCAATGGTTCACTCAATAGCATCAACTACAAAGAGTAATCAACATCGCGCAAGTTTCCCCTATGAACTATGCAAGATTCAACGCAATTGTTACAACAATATGGAGATGGTGATGAGGGTGCTGATGGTGATGATGGTGGTGATGATGATGATGATCCCGATGAGGTATAGCTTGATGGTGGTGTTGATGGCGATGATCTCCCCACTCCGGGAAGGAATTCCCTCGGCAGAAATCTGTCTGCCGGAGAGATCTTTCTCTCTCTGTGTTTTCCGCCCCGCAGAGGCGGCAGAATCTTTCTGTGGTTGCTCCTCGAGTCTTAGGGTTTCGGGAGGATGATATACGCCAGAGGAGAGAGGCTGGAGTGGGCCAGGGTGGCCACACCACCTCCTGGCGCGGCCTAGGGCTGCCTGCGCCATGGGGTGGTGTGGGGCCCCTGTGGCCCATCTCCACTCCGTCTTCTGGCATCCTTAGTCTTCTAGAAAAATAGGATTTTCCGTATATTTTCCCGGATTTTCTGATCTTTGCTAATTTTGCCTCCAAACAGCACTTTTTCCATCAGAATCCTGACTGCAGCGGTCCATGCTCCAAAAGTCATCAACCATGCAAAAATAGATGAAACAACATAAGTATCACCTCTCAATATGAAATATATCAATGAATAATAGTGAATTAAGACATAGAATAGTGATGCAAAATGGACGTATCACTTCTCACTCAAGTGCTTTTTCTTTAGTGGACAAGATCTTACATGATGTCCTACAACCTTGCACTTGAAGCAAATAATCTTGGCCGAATTCTTGACTTGGTCTTGGCCCTTCTTATTGTTGCTCTTGGACTTGTTCTTATTATTGGAGTTGAATCCAAGTCCACTTTTATCATTAAGGCATTTTTGTACACCCAAAATATTATCGAGTGTGGATTTCCTTCATGACTCTTTTCCAAGTATTTCTTCAAAGAAGTGACATGGTCCTTGAGCTCTTTGATTTACACTACATGGTTACTAGAAATAGAGGTACTAGAGGAAGTAGAAGCTTCATTGTTAGAGCGCCAAGGAAAAATAAGTAATCCAACACAAGGTTTATCACTAGTATGACTAGAAGGATCACTAGGACTAGCACATGACAAAATATCATTTTGAGTATAAGTTGTGCTAATGTCCAAAAGAGGCTCACAAGATGTTAACTTAGTGATACTTGCCTCACGAGCTAACTTTAGCCCATCATAGGAGATTAGAAGATTATTATGAGAGGTCCAGAGCTTTTCATGACTTTCTTCCAATTTCCCATAATTGCTAGTTAGCAACTCAAGTTGAGCCCTTAGATCAACATTCTCCTTTAATATAGATGCTTCACAAGAAGTAAAGTTAGTAGCACTAGCATCACTAATAGATTTTTCCTTTTCAAGCTCATAAGATTCAACTTTTTGTGTGAGAAGACAATTAGTGTGCTTCTCCTCAGCAAGCTCTTGCTTAAGGAGATTGAATCTCCGACTCCATCATCAAGTTGGAAATCCAACTCCTATATGGTTCCCATTTGTTTAGTTATGGTGTCCATAACGTGTTTGAGACAAGCAATAACCTTATTATTACCACGAAGATAGGTGCACAAAAAGTCAACTCAAGCACAAGAGCACTAGTATCCTCATCAATGTCATCATCACTATCATCATTATCATTTCTAGTATCTTTAGAAGATACGTTGGCATCCAAAGTAGGAGATACCTTTTATCCTCTTGCCATAAGGCACATGTGAGCACGGGAGGAAGAAGATGAGGATATTCTTGAATCTTCACTCATGATCGTTTCTTGCTCCATAGAATGTTTAATTTCCTCTACATTGTTAGATAAACAACTAGAGGAACTAGAAGCATTTTGTTCATGGGAACAAGGCAAATCAAGCATATCATCTACACTAGTACTAAAATAATTTCTAGAGGATGTGCAAGGACTAGAAACACAAGAGGACATAACATCATTGTTGCAAGAAGTGTTTAAGTCCAAACAAGAAACATTGCAATGGGATAGAGATGACAGATCATCATTAGTGAGCACAATATCAACATTGCAATTTCCAACACCACTCACCATATCGTTACCTTGTGCCTTGACACATGTTGGTGAAGTGGATGCAGATAAGAACTCATCGCAGATGGAGGTGGAAGCAACTTGGAGGTCTTCATGATGTGAAGGAGAAGAGAGATCCACGGAGAGACCACCGACAATATGAGAAATGGAACCACCAAATATTTCTTTGAGCTTGGTCCACTTCTCATGAGATGACTTGCGCTTTACAATCGTCAAGAACAAATTAACTGTGGGGCTCAAATAGAAAATAATCTCATTAGATACTTGAGCTTCGAGATGTAACTTTTCTCATCCTCTACAGATAGATTTTGAGGATCCATCAGAGGAAAAAACCTACATCTAGAAATCGCTCAATATTTGGACACAACGTCCGAAGATTACAAAGAAAGAAATTTCTCCACAAAGCATAATTTGTGCCATCAAATATAATTGTGTCACTATGCACTATACTAGTATCCGACATCTTTACACTCTAGGAGGTGAAGCCTAAACAAAGAGAGACCTTGCTCTGATACCAATTGAAAGGATAGAGATGTCGCCTAGAGGGGGGGGTGAATAGGCAATTTCAAAATTATTACGGTTTTGGCTTGATAGAATGCGGAATTAAACTAATGTTTATTTTACAAGCACAAAACCTAAATACACTAGGCTCAACAAAGTGTACCAACAACAAGTTATGCTAAGCAAGTGTAACGTCCCAACATTAGAGCTTAGAAATAAGCTGAGATCAGGTATGTGCATTGCATTCATGCATCAGAAAATCCGGAGAATTTTCGTGCAAAACTAAAAGAGATATAGAAGGATCGAGATCTCTCTTGTTCTGATGGAAACATCGGCGTAAGTGCTATGGATTTTGATATGACTTCTATGGAACCTATGTGTTTTGGGGAAGAGTGATTGAAATTCAATTCAAATATGAGTCATAGTACAATTGAGTATTCCAATAATATATTTGAATATAAAGATAAGTGAAAATGAACTATAATAATAAGTAAATAAAAGTAAATTACAATTAAGTAAATTAGTTACCTAGAAGCCATTTCACAACTCAAACCACAAGGAGCAGCAAGAACCACCATGATTCCATAAACTGATTCTCAATCAGAAATTAGAGGAAGCCACAAGTTCAAGTCACAACAACTTTTGAAGGCAACATCCAATCTATCACAAGATCTGAAGCAAGAGGAGCTAGCAACAGCAATAACGGGTTAATCCTGAAGATCTTAATTAGAACATGTTCTTAGCATCTAATAGCAAGAATTGAGTACTGGTAGTTTTCCTCTCAGACTAGCATGCAAGTGGCATGACTAGATCATCCTTGAGTAAAAAGAGGTAACAATAGTGTTTGTTCCTACCAGATTCCAAACATGCTTTAATGTAAAATAATTTCCCTCTCAGATTTATGCTCAAGTGGAGTATAAAATCATCACCAAGGTAAAAGCCCAGCTGTTAGCACTTATATTATCAGCTGGATCTCAAACTTGGCATCATTGGATAAGACATGGACCTATATCTTGTTAAATGAAAGTACATCAGATCATGTAAATGACCTATGCTGCTGTGCTCAATCTCAAGGAGGCTCCATAGAAGTATAGCCATATTATAGAAGCCATTTCTTTATGCAACCATGACAATCTAATCAAAACATATCATTTTCCTTGCAAGTGTTCTAGGAATCAAGTATATAGGTTGCTTCACTGTACAAAGTTACAGGAAGACAAATCCTTCTTAAGATCCCTAACAAGTTCCAAGAAACCTTCACAGTATTAGGTGATTATCTATCATCATAACATATGTTCTTACTAAATCCATTTCGATTATCACCATCAAGAACACTGCTTATTATTATAGTTCACCACCAAACCATTCCCAACAAATCAGCCAGCAACTATAGCCAACATAGTATATGTCTTTTATCCATAAAATGGCCTCAGTCTATGTATCCTTGGCAAGGATAGATAATAACACATCATGTTGTTTTAATCTACTGTTGTGCACAATCCACATGGGAGGCACCACAACAGCAGATCTTGTGGCAGCAGAAGCCACTAAATTATTTAAACACAAAACCTCCAGTACCAAGTCTGTTTTATTTAAACACTGGCCTCAGCCTGTGCATCATGGGAAAGGGACCATATATAGTATAATTGAGGCATAGGAATGACCAAACAAAGATCAGGTAGACGATCTTTGCTACTATGCATCCTCCGAGGAGGTACCCCAACATCAAGATCATCTATGAAGGACACAAGCCACAATCCTTGTACACAGGGACTAGCCAACAACTCAGAGAACCAACCTCACAATGTACTAATAAAATAAAATAATTTTCCTAGGGTAAACCACTAGAAATCATTCCAAGTAAAGCTTACTGCCATGTTGGTAGCACAAATATGTTAGATAATTCCATCTGCAAGTAATAGCACATATACATAAATCATCTTCCTAGTCCCCAATCTAGGAATCATTTCATTCTTAGAAATCATGTGAAGGAACAACCACAAGTTCATTACTATTTTCTGTCATGTAGTATAGGAATCACATTAATAAGCTAGATAACCTTTACCTAGTAGCAAGCATCACAAACAGGGTCAACACTGTCCATCACTAGGCCACAATATGCCAGCTCTCAGGAAACTACTAAGTTAAATCATCTTCCTACAAGCATATAGGAATCACAACCAGAATGAACCCACACAATACCAATTAGGCAATGACAGAATTTTCTCTGACAGAGAACAAAGTGACAAAATATGCACAATAGAGTGGTTATCTGACAGAGAGCAGAGAAACAGATCATAATCAACAGTGGTTGGTAATACACCAACCGTAGGACATCATCAAGGATTTGCATAGATTAATCAAGGAGCCCAGCTAAACATTACTATAGGGGGATGAACCCTAGAAATTATGGATGAACCCTAAATGGGGAATTCGTTACAGTAGTCACATAGCACGAAGCAGAGGGAAGAGAGCACCGAGAGAGAAGTAGAAGAACTTACTTGAGGTCCTCACGAGTATACAAAAGAGGAAGCAGAGGCTAGAGTCGAGAAAACACACGGCAGCACGAGGAGCACCCTAGAGGGGCGCTGCAACCCGCACCGAGCCGCAACCATGGCGGCCACAGGATAGGGCGACACCCCACCATCGCCAAGGCACCAGAGCGGCGTTAGAAGGGCACCGGAGTGCCAAGTCACTGGCGAGCTCCTAACCCTAGTCGCCAGGGGGAAGCAAAAGCACCACCAGCTGAGAGAACGAGCCACGAATCGAAGAGGGTAGGGCGATGTAGCACCATCGACAACATCGTCCTACACAGCAGCGACAACCGGGGAGGTCCATGGCGGCCGGAATCGGTCGGCAGCGACGAGGCGAGCCACGGTCGCCCTAGCGACCGAGAGAGGAGAGGATAAGATCGCGCGAGCGAGGGGCGGTAGCGACTGGGCCGGTAGGGTGGTCCAGTAACCCTGGGTTGGTTTGACCCAACCCAGTGGGCCGAATTGGGCCGGGCAAGCCCAGTGGGCCAGGCCCGTGTTTCATAAGAGGGCTTATTTAAAATTTCTAATTACAAATATACCCCTGGAGTTAACTAAGCTCTAGAAAAAACATAGAAAAATTATAAAAATATATCAAAAAGACGAAAAAATGATATCTACCTAAGAAAATATAACCTTACTTGTTTAAGTTAAATAAAATGTAAATAAATATTAATACCATTAAGACCTAAAAGAAATTTCATAAAATAAAACAAAGATTTCAAATTGAATAAAAATCATTTTTACATATAAAAATGAGTCTACTATTTTATAAAAATACTAACTTAATTTGTTTTCAAATAAATCTTAAAGCAAATATTTAAAGATATATAATCCTTCGTGGAATTTTGTAAAAATAAGGATAACACCTAAAATTAAATAAAATTCACTTCTATGATCTTAAGTAAGTATGTTTTCCTAGAAAATACTAATTATGTTATTCCAACACATTTTAGGGTTATTAAGAAATAAATCCTTATTTATTATTTAGTTGGTAAGGAATAATCACAATTTTAGTAATATAGATCCAACTTGGTAATATAGTTATTACACTTAAGTTTTAATATAGATCCAAGTTATGGTTTTAGAAGTAGTATTTACATGTACAAGATTTAGGATTTTACATAAAATTGTGATTATTTCTTATTTAAGAAATAAATTCAAAGGTTATTCGTTTTGCCACTTCAAACAAAAACAATATGATAATTATTTCAATCAACCTAAAGGAGAAGCTTCCATAATAGATACATAATATCAAATAACTCTAAGCATGTGTTATTATATTTACTTTATATCATACATGGTAGTCTTAAGTTCCTTGTATATGTATATTGGCTTGTAAAGTAAACTTATAGACAAAATAAATCTTAAAAAAATCACCTAAGTTTAACTCCTTCACCATATTGGGCTATTACTTTGAGGTTTTCCAAACTGCATTACATTACTTATTCATCACAACATATTGCTTCTTTAAACATTTGTCCTTACCAGACCAATGATGCTATTTACAGAATTTGGATCTTCTAGTATCTTGAAGACCATGAGTGCATAATCTTGCAATCACAAAAGGCAAGTTCACAACTTGCTCATGTCCTTTGATTATTTTCTATGAAATGCTTGTAACTCAAATGTTGTCATCACCTGCATTTCAAAAAGGTCCGAAAATACTATTTTCATAAGAATATGATTATAGATTATTTACCAAATGGTAATAATCTATTGATACAGTTCTAGTGGTAAAGGAATATAATATCTAGGACTTAACAACCAATGTTGCCAGTGATTCTAGCGCCATATATTACGCGTTAACCATAAGACTTGAAATGGGACGGGAAAGTCAGCTCTATCTTCTTCCTCTCGCATGAATTCGGATGGCCAGGTCGTGGCTGTTATCCTCGTAGCGTGCATTAGTTGGTAATCCGTAGAGGATATGCAACATATGGGTGGGAGCCCTCAACATCCCATGATAGTTCTGGCATCTGACGGTCTGTACTAACCATTGCCGTAATTCAAGATGTGGGCATGGCATACACTAAGGGGACATGCGGGGTCGCGAAGGGGCAGTGATTGGCTTGGATCTTAGACTGGGCCCCATACCAAGGAAGTATGGACAAGCTCATGACTTGGTTGTGTAACAAAGCTAAGGTCTCTTATGGGAAAAGTGACGCACCTCTGCAGAGTGCAAGAATTGTGACATGTTACTCCCTGTTCCGGGAAGGAGCTACGAACGTGGCAGGAAAGTAACCCCATGAAGGTTCTGGTTAACCTGTGAAGATTGTCGGACATAGTTTTCAGAATAAAAGCAACCTTTAAAGAAATGTTTACGAAAACTTGCATTGCCTACGACCTATGGTATATGGCTATAGAGTTAGTGCATCATACACTCCTTTTTAGTGAACTTGCTGAGTACATCCATACTCAACTGTACCTTCTTAACCCTTGCTAGATTCTAAGCTGTTGAAGAAGATGTCAACATCAATTTCTGCTCAAGAAACCATCATCGACAACTCAAGTTCTTCAATAAAGTCAACATATACATCAGCTGAAGTGAAGACGAAATCTCTGTTTAGATAGGAGTAGATACTCTAACCATAAAACCTACTTCTGTAGAGCATTGCGATAGCAGCAATGGCAAGCCAAATAGTTTAGATACTAGTCTTAGTCTCTAGATAGTTCTGAGTTATTATTTCTAGTTCTTCTTGTAAGAAGTTTCTTTCTCTCTCTTAATCTCTGGATCTTCTGTAAAGAGTCGATTTGTAATCTATAGTCATGTCTTGGACCTATTGTGTTTCTGTTGTACCACTCTGAGGGATGTAATACTAGTGAACGGGGTTTCATTGGTGTTATGTCAACGACTATAGTGTACTACATCATGCAGTGGTATGCTGGGTCACCGCAGCAAGATATCACAAGATAAATATACCACAAGTGATAAGCAATAAATAAGTACTTCAAACACGATGGCTATCACAAGGAAAGTAAGCTCGGGTATAGAGATAACCGAGGCACGCGAAGACAAAGATGTATTCCCGTGTTCCCTTGCAAGAAGGTACGTCACGTTGGAGAGGTGTGGGATTCCACGGAGGATTTCCCAACCCATGAAGGCTCACCTTCTTCTCCGAGTCTATCCCACGAAGGAATAGGCCCTTTCCTTATGGCTAGATTTTCCTCCACCCTGGAGATGGCAAGCTCCAGAACCACTTCACAAGCTCCACAAAGGAGAAGCTCGGGTCTCTTCACAATCTTCCATGAAGAGGACACCACAAAACTATGGCGCCCCGCTAAAACCACTACCAGAAAATCGCTCCGTTGTTTCCACTTTGTGCATCATCATGACATCATCAAGCATGTTTGTTCATAAAAGTACTTTGCAAAAACCCTATTTTTGTTTTCTAATTAGCCCTCCTTTAATTTCAAATCATAAAACCAGGTCTTCCTGGATATTTTATTTGTCTAAAAACTATTTACAAACGTCTTTCAAAAATAAAATAAATAAAAATGTTTTTCTTTGGGGAGGCAGTCTAGCCGGGCGGACCAAAGGCCCAACCGATCAGACCACCTACTACTCGATCCAACCCATCTAGACCAAACCCTAATCTGTCTAACCCTAACCCTACCTACCTAGCCACCACACCCCAGACCAAACCCT
Organism: Avena eriantha; assembly: GCA_910589775.1. NCBI lineage: Eukaryota > Viridiplantae > Streptophyta > Magnoliopsida > Poales > Poaceae > Avena > Avena eriantha. The sequence continues at coordinate 73,673,466 of OU342741.1, forward strand.
CCATCCTACCTACCGCCGCCACCCAGGAGCCCACCCACGCGGGCAGCACAGACACGCCTTGCACGCTCCCTGGCCCCACCCCGTCGCTGCACAATGCCAGCACGCTCCCTCACACCAACGCATCAACTGCGTCCACCCCGCCCGCCTAGCGCAACGCACGCGGCACGCCCCGCACCCCTGCCTTGACACGCTCGCGTGCATCTCCCGCTACCCCCGCTCCATGCCAAGCCCACCACCGGGGCGTCGCGGATCCTTGGCCCGCGCGACTCCGCCTCTACGCCAACCCTCTCCGGCCTTTGCTGGCCAGCACCAGCGAGCCCCGTGTCACCCTCTGCCCTCCCTTGTCGAGCGCGCCGCCCTCTGCCTCGAGAACCTCTGGTTGCGCCTCCCTCTCCCTCGGCCGGCGCTTGTTCCCCTCGCCGCCCCGTGACCGTGTCGCCTGGCCGCCGCCTCTGCTCCTTGCAGCGTCCGCCGCTGCAAGCACGCTGCCCTCCCGAGGCCAGGCGCCACTCCCCCAGCCTCGTCCTCCGTGCTCTATGTGCCCTGGTGCCGCTGAACGCCGCCTCCTCGGACCACCGCGGACGGTCTCCTCCTCTGCTTCGACCCCGGCTTCCGCCTCGTCCGCCGTCGCCCTCCTCTCTGGCCGCATGGTGCCGCCACTGTCCGTGCGGGACCACTTGTCCTCCTCGCCGCGGCCTTTGCTCCGCGCGATGCCGCCCTCGGACCATCTCCTGTGAGCCACCGACGTCGCCGGCCCGCCTCTATCCCGGCGACCCCGCCTCGAGCCACAGCCCCAACTCATTTCGGTCGCCATCCGCATCGCCCCCGCATCCCCGAGCCGGCCCCTATTCCAGCGTGCAGAACAGCAGCTGCCGGCCCTGCACCGACCTGTCACCATCCCTGCAGTCAACGCCCCGGGTTCCACTAGGTGTTTGAGAAAATGTCTCTCAGGGCATGTCCTCCTTTAGAACACTTTGATCCTCTTCTGCATTTTATCCTTGTGCCTTGAGCTCACGTTTTGATAGTGTGATGTACCGATGATGGCACAGAGGCCCCTAAGATCCATCCGGATGATCTACGAGTGGGGTGTGGCATGGACGACGACCGTGTGAAGAGGCGTGATGCCACCCGAAGAGTACCAAAGTATCGTGAAGTTCTCTGATCTCCTTTTTCGTTAAGATCTTGCAAAGAGCAATGGTACAAACCCAAGTTCACCATCAATGACAAGATCCCGATCTCGGACCCGAAGACCGATCCCGGCGAGACCACACCTGAACCACATCGAACCCAAGATCGCCGAACCCCAATGTGTGAACCATATATGAGCCCCTATTTTATTAAATGCTATATACATGTTGCATATTAAATTGCTCATGCTCGCATACATATTCATTTGTTTGGGGGTATTTAGTCGATTCACCTCATAATTAAATATGGAGACTATATGAAGGCTATTTTAGTCTTATATTGACTCCATTTAAATTTGTGTAGAGAACCGATGCTATGTTTTCTCTTGCTAATTGAACATTTAAATTGCAGGGTACCTAAACAACATAAACCTTCTAATTAATTGTCGGGACCCCGGTTCCGCTTAATATTGCCCAATTGCATCGCATCTTTGCCATGCCATGCATCATATCATAGCATGCTAGATCTTCTGCCGTAGTATTAAATAGTGCATCTGGTGTTTGTTCTAGTGTTTTCTTCCTCGCGGATTAGGCCGATGAGTTGATGCAAGTATCGACAAGTTCTTCGGATAATGAATCTTCGGCTATGTTTTCCCAGGCGAGCATCTCTCCCCCTTCTACCTATTTTGCATTTATAGTCTTTATTTCCTCCTATTGATCTATTGCTATCCGTGTCGCAATGCTTTAGTTTTCGTGCACCATTTATATTCCTTGCAGCCTCTATATTGCCATGGACACATCCTATTGCCTGTTGTTTGATAGATAGTCGGACCTGCGAGTCGTAGTTGCTTGCTTCTGTGTTGCTTCGCGTCGTTGTCGTTCCACCGTTGACGGCAAGTTGGCACATGATAAATGGTGGAGATGCTTAATGGTGGAGATGATCATGACTTTAATACAATTATTAAATTTCTAGATATAACTAATGCAGAGGCATCGGTGGGCAATAGATGTTATCTGGTTCTTCCATGCTCACTTGTGTCCCGTAGGCCCCGAGTACTTGATACCCGTTCCTTCACTATTCGCACTATCCACATCCGGGAGAGTCTATGAATCCCCCTTAGCTAGAGCTTGATTCATTTCTTATTTCTTGGGGCCACAAACTAGTTTGGGGTTTTATTTAGTATCCTGTACTTATGCCATGCTTTACTGCTTTATTTACGATTGTGCATGGAGGACCTGTACTGTTTTGGATCGCGACACGATTTTGCGGTATCGACAAGCCCAGTCACACTTTCGGGTTCCCAGTCGTTTACATCCGTTCTCGCAAACCCTGGGTCCGTTCCGGAGCCGGCCAACTTCGTTGCGGGTAGCTTAGTGGGGTGGCCCCCTGAAATATTTTATGAATCCTGTGATTGCTTTGTCGTCAAAGCCTCGTTGGGTTTTGATTTGGTTTTTCCGAGGTTGATCGTGTGTGTGTTGCTATTTGTGCACCCCTGCAGGGTAAATCTTTCTGAAAGCCGTGTCCGCGGTTATGGACGACTTGGAGCACATTATCTCGATCATAGACAAGCATAACTAAAGTAGTGCTATAAATCTGACTTAAGATGTGACTAGTAATCGGCTTTACTACAATGGAATGGATAATAAAAGTGCCAACAACTGGTGGAACTGGTGTGTATCGTGTCATGTTATACCTGCCTAGTAAGTATCGCAACTCCAATGGAATGAACTAAAAGTGCCAACAACTGCTGGGTTTGAATGTCACATGCTAATTGTATCTGACTAGTAAGTACTGCAACCACAACTGAATGGTTAATGAAAACTGCCCACTATTTATGCTATCAGGATGACTCATTCTATCTATATCTGACTAGTAAGTGCTTCAACTATAATGGAATGAATAAAACTGCCAACCGTGTGAGTTCCTCGGTTTCGACTTCCTCGTTTGGTATCGAGGGGGAAAATGCCAGGATGGGTATGTTTGGTGTTAGTATCAGGTTGGATCCGAATAGGTATTTCTTATCCCTCTCTAATAGCCGCCAGTTTTTTTGAGTCTCTATAGGTTGTTTAGTGCTGCTGCGCTGTCGCTTCAGTCCACCATACCTAGGTAGGCGAGGACCGCCAAATTCTAGCCTCGCCGTGTACTGGCCTCAGTACTGACGCTCCTCTTTTTCCTTTGCCCTTTGTCGGCACCCCTTTTGTTTTAGCAGGTTTGAGATCGACGTCGTTAGCAGGGTTACCCTTCCGGCTTGGCCTGGGCAGGGTTATGGACGCCATTGGTTATTCTTCAGGGCTCTTAGCCTCATTTGCATCTTGTCCGTACTTGGACGCTGTAGCGATTTCAAGGTGATTTGGATCTTTGTATTGTATATCTATATTCTTGACTCGTTGAGTCGTTGTTGTATATATATCTGTTCTGTGGGTCCCATCGAGGACTGTTGTGTAATGGTATTACTTCGTTTTCCACCCGCACGAAAGTGCCTGGTGGGCGTCCTTGAATCGTTTCTATGCGGGTTTGGCGGAAAGGGCTAAAACTTGCATAGGGCTGATTCGAGGGTGTTACAGAGTGGTATCAGAGCTTAGCAGTTACGATACCCACTTGTCCAGCCTGTAGGATAACCTAGCTAACAGCCGAAGTGGAGTGTTAAAACTATTTTGCAAAAATCGGTTGGATAGATCTGATTAGGTCTCCTTTAGTCCTTACCCTCTGTTGTTCTCCTCTTACCTCTGCGTGTTTTGATTCTACTCTCTTATCTTTTCTTCGAGTCCAGGATTTCCCGTGGTTGGGTTTCTGTTGTACCTTCAGGGTTTCGCTTCCTCCCTTTATAACGGTGGTTCTACAATCATCAACCTGCTTCTCGGTTGTTGTACCTTCATCCAATCTTTTGTCCTTGAACTCTTTATCCGTATGTGCCCCTTCACAGATATCTGTATCGTTGAAAATTATATGAGAAGGATGAGCATTGGTGAAGTTGGAGTATACCTTGAGCATGTGTTGTTCATGCCAATGGAACCATCACAAAACCTGATCATTGTGTCTTTTCGTACGATGTTTCTTTGTATCTTCCGGTGGTCCCCAATGCGACGACATCATCTATGCCAGATCCGATGAAGATCCTGCATCACCCCTCTTGTTCCGAACACCGCTTGTGAAGATCTTCAGTCTAAATCCCGAGAGTTGGTTGCACGATTCTACGATTCATTTACAGAAGGATGCTTTGAGTACAGGATGGACTGATCACCCTACCCGCCTCTCACTGTGCACTTTTGTACATCGAATCGGTGGATCAAGCAATTTCGCTGCGTTCACGGAAGTTAAAGGTGGCCTTATCTCTTGATATCTTTACCTTCGTCCTTTGTTCCCGGAGTGTTTTCTCGACGACCATGGACAACGACCCCTTGTTGGTGGTGTCGCCGATTTCAAGATGGAGCAAGAATCCTTGTTAGTGGTGTCACGAGGATCTACACGAAGCGAGAAGATTCAGATCATCAGCCATCTTCCCGGTACCATGAGGCGGATCTCGAGGGCGAGATCCCTTGTTAGTGGTGTCGAATTGTGGCGCCCTGCTAAAACCACTACCAGAAAATCGCTCCGTTGTTTCTACTTTGTGCATCATCATGACATCATCAAGCATGTTTGTTCATAAAAGTACTTTGCAAAAACCCTATTTTTGTTTTCTAATTAGCCCTCATTTAAATCATAAAACCAGGTCTTCCTGGATATTTTATTTGTCTAAAAACTATTTACAAACGTCTTTCAAAAATAAAATAAATAAAAATGTTTTTCTTCGGGGAGGCAGTCTAGCGGGCGGACCAGAGGCCCAACCGACCAGACCACCTACTACCCGATCCAACCCATCTAGACCAAACCCTAATCTGTCTAACCCTAACCCTACCTACCTAGCCACCACACCCTTGACCAAACCCTCCATCCTACCTATTGGAGATATGCCCAAGAGGCAATAATAAAAGTGATTATTATTATATCTTTGTGTTTATGATGAATGTTTACATCCCATGCTATAATTGTATTATTAGAAAACACTAATACATGTGTGTTTTGTAAACATGTAAGAGTCCCTAGTAAGCCTCTTTTTGAACTAGCTTGTTGATTAATTGATGATCATGGTTTCCTGATCATGGACATTAGGATGTGATTAATAACAAGGTTATATCATTAGGAGAATGATGTGATGGACACACACCCATAGTAAGCGTAGCATAAAGATCAAGTCATTAAGTTCGTATTGCTGTAAGCTTTTAAATGCATAGTAACCTAATCCTTTGACCATGAGGTTGTGTTAATCACCATCACCGGATGGGTACTTTGATGACATCAAACACCGCTTCGTAACTGGGTGGTCATAAAGGTGTCATTGGGTATTCTGAAAGTATGTGTTGAAGCGCATGGACCAAGATTGGGATTTGTCCATCCATATGACGGATAGATATGCTCTGGGGCCCTCTCGGTGGAATGTCATCTAGTTAGCTTGCAAGCATGTGACTGGGTCACAAGGGATGACATATCACGAAACGAGTAAAGAGTACTTGTCAGTAACGAGGTAGAACTAGGTATGGAGATGCCGATGATCAAACCTCGGATAAGTATAGTATCGCGTGACAAAGGGAATTGGTTTCGTATGTAAATGGTTCAATCAATCACGAAGTCATCGTTGAGTATGTGGGAGCCATTATGGATCTCCAGGTCCCGCTGATGGTTATTGATAGGAGATGTGTCTCTGTCATGTCTACATATTCACGAACCGTAGGGTGACACACTTAAGGTTCGAAGTTGTTTTAAGTAGATATGGAATGTGCGTTGGAGACCGAATGTTGTTCGGAGTCTCGGATTGGATCCGGGACATCACGAGGAGATCCGGAATTGTCCGGAGAATAAGATTCATATATTGGGGATCATTTTCTGAGTTAGGAAATGTTCCGGAGTGTTTGTATGAGGATTCTAGAAGGTTTCGGAATGTTCCGGAAGGTTCTAGAAGATTTCTTGGAGTTTGCTTGAAAATCAAGGAAGGGATCAAGGAGTCCTGGTGGGTCAAGACTAGGAGTCGTGGGGGAGGAGGACTCCTCCCCCTCCCCAATCCGCCGGCCTAGGAGGTGGGGAGTCCTACTAGGACTCCCCCTCCCCAAGGCGCCCTCCCCCCTTTAAATAGAGGGGCAGGGGCGCCACCTCCTAGCCCTCCTCTACAACTCCCAATCTCTGCCGCCTCTCTCCTCCTCCTTTCTTCTGCACAAGCATAGGCGAAGCCCTGCAGAATTCTCTACTCCACCACCACCACCACGCCGTCGTGCTGCTGTGATTCCGTGGAGAAGATCTACTACCTCCGCTGCTCGCTGGAACAAGGAGAGGAAGGTCTACTTCGACTCCGCACGTGTGACCGACTGCGGAAGCGCTGCCCGAACGCAGCGCCAGAAGGATCGTCCACTTGACCGACTGCGGAAGCGCTGCCGGAACGCGACGCCGGAAGGATCGTCCACACGATCTTGAGATCGGCAAGTGATCGACTACATCAACCACGAGATCTAATCTCGTTAACGCTTTCGGATCTACGAGGGTTAGTTCCTATCTATCTCGTTGCACATGTCTAATAGATTAGATCTTGGCTTTTATCTAGATTAGATCTGGGTTTTGTTCGTTCTTGCGGTAGAATTTTTTTTGTTTTCCATGCTACGAACCCATCAGTGGTATCAGAGCCGTATCTATGCGTAGATCTGTTGCACGAGTAGAACACAATGTTTTGTGGGCGTTGATGCTTTTGTTATCGGTGTCTTAGCGTGTACTTTGCATCTTGCGGCATGGTGGGATGAAGCGGCTCGGGCTAACATTACATGTCATCGCACATGAGACTTGCTCCACGCTTGACGTGCAACTTGCTTTGCACAAGTGGCTTTGCGGGTGTCTGTCTCTCCCACCATAGTTAAGATTCAATTTACAATGAGCATCTGACAACACTTGTATCAACGTTGTGGTCCTTGTTCGTAGGTAAGATCGGTCTTATGCGAAAGCCCCAAACCACGTAAAACATGCAAAGAAAATTAGAGGCGTCTAACTTGTTTTTACAGGGGTTTTGTGATGTGATATTGCCATCATGTGATTGTGATTGTATTTGATGTATGCAATGATCCTTGTTGTAATATGGCAACCGGCAGGAGCCTAATGGTTGTCTTTAATTCTATTAAGACCTGCGTGTCTATTCATCTTGTAATAGCTTTATTCCAAGTAGTTGTAATAGTTGCTGGTGATGATGGACAACCATGAAGCGGTGCCGCTGACCTTGACGCAATGCTGGTGATGATGGAGATCATGTTCGTGCTTTGGAGATGGAGATCAAAGGCGCAAGAAGAAAGGGCCATATCATATCACACTAATTATGAATTGCCTGTGATGTTAATCCTTTATGCATCTTGTATTGCTTGGATCGCGACGGTAGCATTATAAGATGATCCCTCTCACTAAATATCAAGTAATAAAGTGTTCACCCTTAGTTGGCACCGTTGCTAAGACTCGTCGTTTCGAAGCATCTCGTGATGATCGGATGTGATAGATTCTACGTCTGCATACAACGGGTGCAAGCCAGATTTGCACATGCGGAAACTAAGGTTATCTTGACGAGCCTAGCATGTACAGACATGGTCTCAGAACACAGAATACCGAAAGGTAGAGCATGAGTCATATAAATGATATGATGAACATGAAGATTGTTCGCCGATGAAACTACATCTTCTCTCGTGAAGATCGGACTTGGTGTAGTGGACTTGGTTCGTGTAATCACTAAGACAATGTGAGGGATGTTGTCTTGAGTGGGATTTCACCTAGTTAGTTTAAGAATTAAATTTGAACTCAATTTGTCATAAACTTAGTCTAAACTACTTGCAAATTGTTGTAGATTATGGCGACCCCCTCCATCAATTTCAATGCGTTCCTAGAGAAAGAAAAGCTTAAGAACAATGGAAGCAATTTCACGGACTGGTTCCGTGGACTGAAGATCGTCCTCAGGGCTGGTCAGTTGACCTATGTGCTCGAAGCACCGCTAGGTGACCCACCTGCAGATAATTCCACCGATGACGTAAAGAATGTTTACGCCACTCGGAAAAATCATTACTCCACAGTTCAGTGTGCCATCCTGTACAGTTTAGAAGCGGAGCTCCAAAAGTGTTTTGAGCACCACGACCCGTTCGAGATCATTAAGGAGCTCAGGCTAATTTTTGAGACACGCGCGGCCATGGAGAGCTATGAAGCCTCCGAAAAGTTCTTTAACTGTAAGATGGAAGAAGGAAGCTCCGTTAGCGAGCATGTGCTCACCATGTCTGGGTACGCAAACAAGCTCCAAGAATTGGGGATATCGATTCCTAATGAATTGGAGATTCACCGTCTCCTTCAATCACTGCCACCAAGTTACAAGAACTTTGTGATGAACTACAACATGCACTGCATGAACAAGACGTTGCCTGAACTATCGTCCATGCTGAAAACTGCTGAAGTGGAGATCAAGAAGGAGCACCAAGTGTTGATGGTCAATAAGACCACCAATTTCAAGAGACAGGGCAAGCCTAAGAAGAAGGGCAACTTCAAGAAGGACGGCAAGAAAGCTGCCACACCTACAAAGAAGCCCAAGGCTGGTCCCAAGCCTGAAACTGAGTGCTTCTACTGCAAGGATGTTGGTCACTGGAAGCGTAACTGCCCCAAGTACCTGGCGGATCTGAAGAATGGCAACATCAAGAAGAAAGGTATATTTGATATATGTGTTATAGATATGTATCTTACTAGTAATCGTAGTAGTGCCTGGGTATTTGATACTGGTTCGGTTGCTCATATTTGTAACTCAAAACAGGAGCTGCGGAATAAAGAAGACTAGCAAGAGACGAGGTGACGATGCGCGTTGGAAATGGCTCCAAGGTTGATGTGATCGCCGTCGGCACGCTCCCTCTACATCTACCTTCGGGATTAGTTTTAAATTTAAATAATTGTTATTTGGTGCTTGCGTTAAGCATGAACATTATATCTGGATCCTGTTTATTGCGAGACGGTTACTCTTTTAAGTCCGAGAATAAAGGTTGTTCGATTTATATGAGTAATATCTTTTATGGTAATGCACCTGAGATGAATGGTTTATTCTTACTGAATCTCGATAGTAGTGATACACATGTTCACAACATAAATGCTAAACAAATAAAATTGAATGATAATTCTACATACATGTGGCACTGTCGTCTTGGTCACATTGGAGTGAAGCGTATGAAGAAACTCCATTCAGATGGACTTCTTGAATCACTTGATTTTGAATCACTTGAAAGATGCGAAGCATGTCTAATGGGAAAAATGACTAAGACTCCATTCTCTGGTACAATGGAGCGAGCTATAGACTTATTGGAAATAATACATACCGATGTGTGCGGTCCAATGAGTATAGCATCGCGTGGTGGATATCGTTATGTTCTCACTTTCACGGATGACTTGAGTAGATATGGATATGTCTACTTTATGAAACATAAGTCCGAAACTTTCGAGAAGTTTAAGGAATTTCAAAGTGAAGTGGAAAATCATCGTAACAAGAAGATTAAGTTTCTGCGTTCTGACCGCGGAGGTGAATATCTGAGTTATGAGTTTGGCATGCATTTAAAGAAATGTGGAATAGTTTCACAGTTGACACCGCCGGGAACACCACAGCGTAATGGTGTGTCCGAACATCGTAATCGAACTCTCTTAGATATGGTTCGGTCTATGATGTCTCTTACAGATTTACCGTTATCATTTTGGGGCTATGCATTAGAGACAGCCGCATTCACTTTAAATAGGGCACCATCTAAATCCGTTGAAACGACACCGTACGAATTGTGGTTTGGTAAGAAACCTAAGTTGTCGTTCCTTAAAGTTTGGGGTTGCGAAGCATATGTAAAGAAGTTACAACCTGATAAGCTAGAACCCAAAGCGGAGAAATGCGTCTTCATAGGATACCCTAAAGAAACAATTGGGTATACCTTCAATCATAGATCCGAAGGCAAATTTTTCGTTGCAAAGAATGGATCCTTTCTTGAGAAGGAGTTTCTCTCGAAAGAGGTGACTGGAAGAAAAGTAGAACTCGATGAGGTTATTGAACCTTCTCTCGGATTTGAGAGTAGCACAGCACCAGAAGATGTTTTTGTGCCGCCTACACCAATTGGAGAGGAAGCTAATGATAATGATCATGAAACTTCAAACGAAGTTACTGCTGAACCTCGCAGGTCAACGAGGGTTCGTACCACTCCTGATTGGTATGACTCTGCCTTGAACGTCATGTTGGTGGACAACGCTGATGACCCTGTGACGTATGAAGAAGCTATGGTGAGCCCAGATTCCGACAAATGGCTAGAAGCCATGAAATCTGAAATGGGATCCATGTATGAAAACCAAGTGTGGACTTTGGTGGACTTACCGGATGGCCGTAAGGCTGTCGAGAACAAATGGATTTTCAAGAGAAAAACAGATGCTGATGGTAATGTTACCGTCTATAAAGCTCGACTTGTCGCGAAAGGGTTCTGACAAATTCAAGGAGTTGACTATGATGAGACATTCTCACCAGTAGCGAAGCTAAAGTCTGTGAGGATTTTGTTATCAATTGCTGCACATTTCGATTATGAGATTTGGCAGATGGATGTCAAAACGGCGTTCCTTAATGGTGACATTGAGGAAGAGTTGTATATAGTACAACCCAAGGGTTTTGTCGATCCTAAAGATGCTGACAAGGTATGCAAGCTTCAGCGCTCCATTTATGGACTGAAGCAAGCATCCCGGAGTTGGAATCAACGTTTTGATAAAGTAATCAAAAACTTTGGGTTTATACAAACTTATGGATAAGCTTGTATTTACAAGAAAGTGAGTGGGAGCTCTGTAGCATTCCTAGTACTATATGTAGATGACATACTGTTGATTGGGAATGATATAGAACTTCTTAATAGCGTCAAAACCTATTTGAATAATAGTTTTTCAATGAAGGATCTTGGCGAAGCGGCATACATTCTAGGCATCAAGATTTATAGAGATAGATCAAGACGCCTAATAGCGCTTTCACAAAGTACATACTTGGACAAAGTTCTAAAGAAGTTTAGAATGGAAGATAGCAAGAAAGGGTTCGTGCCCATGTTGTCAGGTAAGACCTTGAGTAAGACTCAAAGTCCAGCTACGGCAGAAGATAGAGTGAAAATGAATAATATTCCCTATGCCTCGGCCATAGGTTCTATCATGTATGCCATGCTGTGTACAAGACCGGATATAGCACATGCTGTTAGTTTGACTAGTAGATATCAAAGTGATCCTGGAATGGAGCACTGGACAGCGGTCAAGAATATCCTAAAGTACCTAAATAGGACTAAGGATATGGTTCTTTCTTATGGAGGTGATGAACAGCTTGTTGTAAATGGTTACACCGATGCTAGTTGGAACACCGATCCGGATGACTCGAAGTCACAGTTGGGATACGTATTTATTTTGAATGGTGTTGCAGTGAGCTGGAGGAGTGTGAAGCAAAGCGTTGTGGCGAAATCTTCAACTGAATCGGAATACATAGCTGCTCCGGAGGCTGCACAAGAAGCCGTTTGGATGAAGGAATTCATTACTGAACTTGGCGTGGTTCCCAGTGTGTTGGACCCGATGGCCATCTACTGTGACAACACAGGTGCCATAGCTAATGCACAGGAGCCAAGGTCACATAGCAAGCTGAAGCACATCAAGCTACGTTTTCACGCTATTCGCGAATATGTCCGAGATGGTGACATAAAGATTTGCAAAGTACACACTGATCTGAATGTAGCAGATCCGTTGACTAAACCTCTCCCTAGGGTAAAGCATGACCAACACCAGAACGCCATGGGTGTTAGGTATATTACTATGTAATCTAGATTATTGACTCTAGTGCAAGTGGGAGACTGTTGGAGATATGCCCAAGAGGCAATAATAAAAGTGATTATTATTATATCTTTGTGTTTATGATGAATGTTTACATCCCATGCTATAATTGTATTATTAGGAAATACTAATACATGTGTGTTTTGTAAACATGTAAGAGTCCCTAGTAAGCCTCTTGTTGAACTAGCTTGTTGATTAATTGATGATCATGGTTTCCTGATCATGGACATTAGGATGTGATTAATAACAAGGTTATATCATTAGGAGAATGATGTGATGGACACACACCCATAGTAAACGTAGCATAAAGATCAAGTCATTAAGTTCGTATTGCTGTAAGCTTTTAAATGCATAGTAACCTAATCCTTTGACCATGAGGTTGTGTTAATCACCATCACCGGATGGGTACTTTGATGGCATCAAACACCGCTTCGTAACTGGGTGGTCATAAAGGTGTCATTGGGTATTCTGAAAGTATGTGTTGAAGCGCATGGACCAAGATTGGGATTTGTCCATCCATATGACGGATAGATATGCTCTGGGGCCCTCTCGGTGGAATGTCATCTAGTTAGCTTGCAAGCATGTGACTGGGTCACAAGGGATGACATATCATGGAACGAGTAAAGAGTACTTGTCAGTAACGAGGTAGAACTAGGTATGGATATGCCGATGATCAAACCTCGGATAAGTATAGTATCGCGTGACAAAGGGAATTGGTTTTGTATGTAAATGGTTCAATCGATCACGAAGTCATCGTTGAGTATGTGGGAGCCATTATGGATCTCCAGGTCCCGCTGATGGTTATTGATAGGAGATGTGTCTCTGTCATGTCTACATATTCACGAACTGTAGGGTGACACACTTAAGGTTCGAAGTTGTTTTAAGTAGATATGGAATGTGCATTGGAGACCGAATGTTGTTCGGAGTCTCGGATTGGATCCGGGACATCACGAGGAGATCCGGAATTGTCCGGAGAATAAGATTCATATGTTGGGGATCATTTTCTGAGTTAGGAAATGTTCCGGAGTGTTTGTATGAGGATTCTAGAAGGTTTCGGAATGTTCCGGAAGGTTCTAGAAGATTTCTTGGAGTTTGCTTGAAAACCAAGGAAGGGATCAAGGAGTCCTGGTGGGTCAAGACTAGGAGTCGTGGGGGAGGAGGACTCCTCCCCCCACCCCAATCCGCCGGCCTAGGAGGTGGGGAGTCCTACTAGGACTCCCCCTCCCCAAGGCGCCCTCCCCCCTTTAAATAGAGGGGCAGGGGCGCCACCTCCTAGCCCTCCTCTACAACTCCCAATCTCTGCCGCCTCTCTCCTCCTCCTTTCTTCTGCACAGGCATAGGCGAAGCCCTGCAGAATTCTCTACTCCACCACCACCACCACGCCGTCGTGCTGCTGTGATTCCGTGGAGAAGATCTACTACCTCCGCTGCTCGCTGGAACAAGGAGAGGAAGGTCTACTTCGACTCCGCACGTGTGACCGACTGCGGAAGCGCTGCCCGAACGCGGCGCCAGAAGGATCGTCCACTTGACCGACTGCGGAAGCGCTGCCGGAACGCGACGCCGGAAGGATCGTCCACACGATCTTGAGATCGGCAAGTGATCGACTACATCAACCACGAGATCTAATCTCGTTAACGCTTTTGGATCTACGAGGGTTAGTTCCTATCTATCTCGTTGCACATGTCTAATAGATTAGATCTTGGCTTTTATCTAGATTAGATCTAGGTTTTGTTCGTTCTTGCGGTAGAATTTTTTTGTTTTCCATGCTATGAACCCATCACTACCTGCCGCTGCCACCCAGGAGCCCACCCACACGGGCAGCACAGACACGCCTCGCACGCTCCTTGGCCCCATCCTGTCGCTGCACAATGCCAGCACACTCCCTCACACCAACGCGTCAACCGCGTCCACCCCGCCTGCCTAGCGCGACGTAGGCGGCACGCCCCGCACCCCTGCCTTGACACGCTCGCGTGCATCTCCCGCTACCCCCGCTCCACGCCAAGCCCACCATCGGGGCAACGCGGATCCCTAGCCCGCGCGACTCCGCCTCTACGCCAACCCTCTCCGGCGTTCGCTGGCCAGCACCACCGAGCCCCGCGTCACCCTCTGCCCTCCCTCGTCGAGCGTGCCGCCCTCTGCCTCAAGAACCTCTGGCTGCGCCTCCCTCTCCCTCGGCCGGCGCTCGTGCCCCTCGCCGACCCGCGACCATGTCGCCTGGCTGCCGCCTCTGCTCCCTGCAGCGACCGCCGCTGCAAGCACGCCGCCCTCCCGAGCCCAGGCGCCACTCCTCCGGCGTCGTCCTCCGTGCTCTATGTGCCCCGGTGCCGCTGAACGCCGCCTCCCCGGACCACCGCGGACGGTCTCCTCCTCTGCTTCGACCCCGGCTTCTGCCTCGTCCGTCGTCGCCCTCCTCTCTGGCTGCATGGTGCTGCCACTGTTCGTGCGGGACCGCTTGTCCTCCTCGCCATGGCCTTTGCTCTGCACGATGCCGCCCTCGGACCATCTCCTACGAGCCACCGACGCTGCCGGCCCGCCTCTGTCCCGGCGACCCCGCCTCGAGCCACAGCCCTAGCTCATCTTCGGTCGCCATCCGCATCGCCCCCGCGTCCCCGAGCTCGCCCCCGTGTCTCCTCAGATCCGTCCGGATGATCTACGAGTGGGGTGTGGCATGGACGACGACCGTGTGAAGAGGCGTGATGCCACCCGAAGAGTACCAAAGTATCGTGAAGTTCTCTGATCTCATTTTTCGTTAAGATCTTGCGAAGACCAATGGTACAAACCCAAGTTCACCATCGATGACAAGATGCCCGATCTTGGACCTGAAGACCGATCCCGGCGAGACCACACCTAAACCACATCGAACCCAAGATCGCCGAACCCCAATGTGTGAACCATATCTGAGCCCCTATTTTATTAAATGCTATATACATGTTGCATATTAAATTGCTCATGCTCGCATACATATTCATTTGTTTGGGGGTATTTAGTCGATTCACCTCATAATTAAATATGCAGACTATATGAAGGCTATTTTAGTCTTATATTGACTCCATTGAAATTTGTGTAGAGAACCGATGCTATGTTTTGTCTTGTTGATTGAACATTTAAATTCTGGGGTACCTAAACAACATAAACCTTCTAATTAATTGTCGGGACCCCGGTTCTGCTTATATTGCCCAATTGCATCGCATCTTTGCCATGCCATGCATCATATCATAGAATTCCGGATCTTCTGCCGTAGTATTAAATAGTGCATACGGTGTTTGTTCTAGTGTTTGCTTCTTCGCGGATTAGGCCGATGAGTTGATGCAAGTATCGACAAGTTCTTCGGATAATGAATCTTCGGCTATGTTTTCCCAGGCGAGCATCTCTCCCCCTTCTACCTATTTTTCATTTATAGTCTTTATTTCCTCGTGTTGATCTATTGCTATCCGTGTCGTGATGCTTTAGTTTCCGTGCACCATTTATATTCCTTGCAGCCTCTATATTGCCATGGACACATCCTATTGCCTGTTGTTTGATAGATAGTCGGCCCTGCGAGTCGTAGTTGCTTGCTTCTGTGTTGCTTCGTGTCGTTGTTGTTCCACCGTTGACGGCAAGTTGGCACGCTCACTTGTGTCCCGTAGGCCCCGAGTACTTGATACCTGTTCCTTGACTATTCGCACTATCCACATCCGGGAGAGTCTATGAATCCCCCTTAGCCAGAGCTTGATTCATTTCTTATTTCTTAGGGCCACAAACTGGTTTGGGGTTTTATTTACTATCATGTACTTATGCCATGCTTTACTGCTTTATTTACGATTGTGCGTGGAGCACCTGTACTGTTTTGGATCGTGGCACAATTTCGCGGTATCGACAAGCCCAGTCACACTTTCGGGTTCCAAGTCATTTACAGCCGTTCTCACAAACCCTGGGCCCGTTCCGGAGCCGGCCAACTTCATTGCGGGTAGCTTAGTGGGGTGGCCCCCAGAAATATTTTATGATTCCTGTGATTGCTTTGTCGTGAAAGCCTCGTTGGGTTTTGATTTGGTTTTTCCGAGGTTGATCGTGTGTGTGTTGCTATTTGTGCACCCATGCAGGGTAAATCTTTCTAAAAGCCATGTCCACGGTTATGGACGACTTGGAGCACAGTATCTCGATCATAGACAAGTGATACATTGCAAATGTATCTATGATTTTTGATGTTCCATGCTTGGTTTTATCCACTTTCTTGTGTTTTATTCCAACTTTGGAGTACTTTTCATATGATTTCTTGGACTAACCTATTAACAAGAGCCATAGTGCCAGCTGCCTGTTTTCTACTGTTTTTGGTTCCAGGAAAGTCAGAAAATGAATATTCTCGGAATTGGACGGGACAAAAGCCAAAGTGCTTATTTTTCCGGAAGTGATCAAGTGCCAGAATACGAGACGGAGAAGGGCCAGGGAGCCACCACACCACCTGGCCGCGCGGCCAGGCCTGGCCCGCGCCAGGGGGGGTGTGGCCGCTCCCGGCACCCCCTCGGCCTCCCCTTCCGACTATAAGTTGCCCTCGGGACGAAAACCCTAAGTACCCGATCAAAAATCCACGAAAGAGTCTGTAGCCGCCGTCATCTGCATCCCTAGATCGGGAGGGATCTGAAGCTCTTCCCGGCACCCTGCCGGAGAGGGGAATTCACCCTGGAGGCTTTCTTCATCACCATGCAAGCCTCCGGTGTGATGCGTGAGTAGTTCATCCTTGGACTACGGATCCATGTAGTAGCTAGATGGCTGGTTTCTCCTCCTTTGTGCTTTCATGTTTAGATCTTGTGAGCTCCGTTCATGATCAAGACCATCTATTTGTAATTCATACATGTTGTGTTTATGGGGATCCGATGGATATTGAGATGCTATTTCAGATTGATTATTGATTCTATCATGTCTTTGTTATTTGAGATCTTGCATGCTTTCTGTTGTTAGTAGCTATCTTGGCCAAGTAGATGCTAGCAACTCCAAGAGTTAGTATTTATGCTCGATAGTGGGTTCATGCCTCTGGTAATCTAGGGAAGTGACAGAAATCTCTAAGGTACTAGATGTGTTGTTGCTACTAGGGAGAAAACAACAATCCTTTGTTCATAGAACAATCGTATTGTTTACTTTACACGCAGTTCGTAAAGCAATAATCTGTTGCTTGCAACTTAATGCTGGAGGGGGTTCGAATGATAACCTGAAGGTGGATTATTAGTCATAGATGCAGTTGGATGGCGATCTATGTATTATGTTATAATGCCTAATCAAGTCTCAGAGGAGTCAAGATGATTAGTATATGCATGTATTGCTTTCTCAGTGTTTGTCAATTGCCCCGCTGTAATTTGTTCACCCAACATGTTATCTATCTAAGGAGAGCCACCTCTAGTGAACTATGGATGTCGGTCCTTTTACTTTACATACAATCTACAATCTTTTACTGCTTTGTGTTTACTTTCTGCAAACTTTTACTTCTTTCCATTCGATATGTTTAATCCTTTGTTTTCCGCAAAACACGGTGAGATTGACAACCTCATCGCAAGTTGGGTACAAAGTTCTGTGGTTGTGTTGTGCAGGTCTCCACGTTGCTACTAGCACCGGTAGTGCGCCCTGCCAAAGCTCAGCTAGTAACACCTTTGGGGTGTTTCCTTGCTCCTACTGGTTCGATTAAACCTTGGTCTCATAACTGAGGGAAAACTCGCTGATGTGCTCATCATACCTTCCTCTTGGGGTTCCCAACGGGCTCTACATCAACACCACGCACCAAGCACTTTTCTGGGCACCGTGTATTGAGCCATCAAGCGATTTTCTGGCGCCATTGCCGGGGAGTCAAGGACATCTTCACAAGGGGAGTCCCTCATAACCAATCTCTTTACTTTGTTGTTTTTGTTTTGCTTATTTTTCTTTTTGCTTTGTTTGCTTGTTTTGTTCTTCAAAAAACACAAAAAAAATTAGTTTTACTTGTTTGCTTTCTTATTTGAAAACCCAAAAAAATGACTACTCTTGAAAACTCTAAGTTGTGTGACTTCACTAGCACCAACAACAATGATTTTATGAGCACTCCTATTGCTCCACCTGTGGCTGAAAATACTTTTTTGAGATAAAACCTTCTTTGCTCAATCTTGTTATGAGAGAACAATTTTCTGGTATTGATTTTAATGCTTCTTCATTTGAGAACACTTCATTCTTTCTTTGCTTCCTATGCCTAACTTAAAGGCATTAAAGAAAAGTACTTGTTGGGAGATAACCCAAGAGTTTTACTTGAGTCTTGGAAGTAAGTACCTATGTAATAACCTCTCCTTATCCTTTTTATTTGCTTTTTGTGCCAAGAGTAACCTCTGATGAGAGTGGAGTAATGATTGGGAAACTTCCTGTCCCGAAACAGATTTCTGTGCTTCACTGTAAAAATTCCTGTGAGAGGTCTGTACGTCGTACTGAGCTGTAATTATTTGTGCTTCTGCCCCAGGTTATTATCTAACTTTTGTTAGTTCAACACTTTTTTATTTGAGCAACATAATGTCTTCGAAAAAATTCGTCTTTACGTGCTGGTCTGTTTTGACAGATTTCTGCCATTTTTTGCATTTGCTTCTTGTTAGTTCCTTCTTGAGTTCCTTTGGGGAATTGAGATTTTTGAGGGAAGTTCTATAGTAGCTAGTGTTTTAATGGAAGTTTATTTGGTGTTAGAACTGAACCTTGAGACTTATTTATCTTAAGTGCACTAATGTTGCTAATGAGATTGTGTGAAGTTTTGTATGAAGGAAAAATTTCAGGTGTATGGAAGGAATGAGTAATGAGATGAAGGATGGACTAAAGCTCAAGCTTGGGGATGCCACACGTGTCACCCCAAGAAATATCCTAAAAGTACAAGCGTCAAAGCTTGGGGATGCCCAAGGCATCCCCTTCTTCATCAATAAAAATCCCAGGTTTCTTCCAAACGCTTCATTTTTATTATTTCATGCACAGTTGTGTTTTTCTTGGAGCGTCTTCTTTTTCGTTTTTGTTTTGGTTTTTAGTTTGCTTGGTTTGCTTAGTTTTCTGAATAAATTGGTTGGACCCCCTCTTTCACACTTTGGTTTGCAAATAGTTTGGTTTGGTTTGGAAAAGAGTAGGAAAGTTCATGCTTATGTGGTAAAAAGAGCTTGTTTTTGACTGTGGCCTATGCTTTGTCATACCATGCTTGATATTTTTTTGGCTTTATGCTTAGTATTCTTTGCTGTAGCATGACTTGTTATAAACAATTGAGATTGCTTAATGTGCCTTGGATGAATCATGAGTTGTTTAGCATATTAAAGCATAGTATAGTGGTATTCTCCTTTGATGCTTTATCTAGGTTGACTTGGCACATGCTCACACAATTTTATGACTATCTCAAGTCACCATAGCCTTTATGATCCTTTAGTTTTCAACTTGTAGTATCACTTTATGCTTTGATCAATGATGTTTTGTCGCTCTGCATGATTATGGCCATTATTGCTGTCTTAGTTTGTCGCTCCCAGTCTTTTGCTAGCCTCCACAACAAAGTATGAGTTCCACTCATGCATCCAACTCCCTAAACCAAGTTTTTCCAAAGAGTCCACCATACCTACCTACTAGATTATGCTATTCCAAGTATATTCATGCTTTTGTTTACCTTCCACTTGTTATGAAAAAACTAGTGATTAAAACTCTCACGAACTTGATGGCACACTTTACTTTACTTGCCCTTAATAAACTTGAACCATTGTGTCTTCTATGTTGTATATGCTTGCATTTATTTGTCAGGAATTAGCAGAACCATGCTTTCATGGGGAATGCTTTCAACATTGCACTTGGTACTGGTACCTAGTTGATATCATGCTCTTTTGTATATGGATGTCGTCGGTGTGAAATGAAAGGGGAGCTTGTAAGTCCATGGAGTTATGTATATGTGTGAGAGAAACGCCTGGGCCGCTGGTCTAATCCATGCTGACATGGTGGAAACCTGCAGCGTAACCATAATGAGCTGTCTATGAAGCATTCTTCTTATAAAAAAAGAGTCCTATGCTAAAAAAAGAGAAAGAGAAAAGAAGAGATAGTATGAAAAGAGGAAAGAGAGAAAAAAAGCACCATATTCCCATGGTAAATAAGAAGAATGTTGAGATGCTCGTGTCTGCTTGCCTTGTCATTTTGATATGGGGATTCTTCCGTATCATCAGGCAAGGGGTACCCCGTTGGCGGTTCTCAATGATACACATGTACTTACGATGACAAGAACTTACCGGTGACTAAACTTGAGTAGCATGAGGAGCGGCCCTCGTATACAAGGGACATGAGATCTCTGACTTATACTTCGTCAAGCCTGTACACCATAGTTTGTTCAGTTTAACCTTAATCACTTCAAGATGCTTATGATAGGGGTAATGAGAGCTGAAAGCTATGAGTACCATAATTTTTGGAAGCTCTTTACGATACTTGAATCTCTACTTCCTTTTACAAAAGGCTTTTCTTCCACCATTATATTGAGTCTCCACCTTCTATCTTTATGCACCTACTTTGAGAGCATAGTGGCCATTCTTAGTTCTATGTGCATTGTCCCAAGACTAGTTGATTGATGCATAACTTGTTATTGCTTGTTTGAAACTATTGTATCTAGTCACTCTTATCAACTTTGAAGGTGTCCTATGCATTTATATTTGCTACTCTATTGAGGGACAAGCTGAATACTTTTATACTATGTTTTCTTTATGTGAAACAAACAAACGTCTTGCAAAGCATTGTTATTCATGAATCTTTTGTTTGTGCCTTTTCATTTTGCATCATAGTTTCTTTGCTTATTGCTAGAACTTTGTCTTTCATGTTATGATTGAAGTACTATGATCCCAGCTTTGAATGTTTTACAAATACTTTGATCAAGTCTTTGATGGTGCATGTCACCTCAAAAATTATTCTTTCTTTTTATCACTTACCTACTCGAGGACGAGCAGGACTTAAGCTTGGGGATGTTGATACATTGCAAATGTATCTATAATTTTTTATGTTCCATTCTTGGTTTTATCCACTTTCTTGTGTTTTGTAACAACTTTGGAGTACTTTTCATATGATTTCTTGGACTAACCTATTAACAAGAGCCACAGTGCCAGCTGCCTGTTTTCTGCTGTTTTTGGTTCCAGGAAAGTCAGAAAATGAATATTCTCGGAATTGGACGGGACAAAAGCCAAAGTGCCTATTTTTCTGGAAGTGATCAAGTGCCAGAATATGAGACGGAGAAGGGCCAGGGAGCCACCACACCACCTGGCCACGCGGCCAAGCCTGGCCCGCGCCAGGGGGTGGTGTGGCCGCTCCCAGCACCCCCTCAGCCTCCCCTTCCGACAATAAGTTGCCCTCGGGACGAAAACCCTAAGTACCCGATCAAAAATCCACGAAAGAGTCTGTAGCCGCCGTCATCTCCATCCCTAGATCGGGAGGGATCTGAAGCTCTTCCCGGCACCCTGCCGGAGATGGGAATTCACCCTAGAGGCTTTCTTCATCACCATGCAAGTCTCCGGTGTGATGCGTGAGTAGTTCATCCTTGGACTACGGATCCATGTAGTAGCTATATGGCTGGTTTCTCCTCCTTTGTGCTTTCATGTTTAGATCTTGTGAGCTCCGTTCATGATCAAGATCATCTATTTGTAATTCATACATGTTGTGTTTGCGGGGATCCGATGGATATTGAGATGCTATTTCAGATTGATTATTGATTCTATCATGTATTTGTTATTTGAGATCTTGCATGCTTCCCGTTGTTAGTAGCTATCTTGGCCAAGTAGATGCTAGCAACTCCAAGAGTTAGTATTTATGCTCGATAGTGGGTTCATGCCTCTGGTAATCTGGGGAAGTGACAGAAATCTCTAAGGTACTAGATGTGCTGTTGCTACTAGGGAGAAAACAACAATCCTTTGTTCATAGAATAATCGTATTGTTTACTTTACACGCAGTTCGTAAAGCAATAATCTGTTGTTGCAACTTAATACCGGAGGGGGTTCGGATGATAACCTGAAGGTGGATTATTAGTCATAGATGCAGTTGGATGGCGGTCTACGTATTATGTTGTAATTCCCAATCAAGTCTCAGAGGAGTCAAGATGATTAGTATATGCATGTATTGCTTTCTCGGTGTTTGTCAATTGCCCCGCTGTAATTTGTTCACCCAGCATGTTATCTATCTAAGGAGAGCCACCTCTAGTGAACTATGGATCCCGGTCCTTTTACTTTACATACAATCTACAATCTTTTACTGCTTTGTGTTTACTTTATGCAAACTTTTACTTCTTTCCATTCAATACGTTTAATCCTTTGTTTTCCGCAAAACACGGTGAGATTGACAACCTCATCGCAAGTTGGGGACAAAGTTATGTGGTTGTGTTGTGCATGTCTCCACATTGCTACTAGCACCGGTAGTGCGCCCTGCCAAAGCTCAGCTAGTAACACCTTTGGGGTGTTTCCTCGCTCCTACTGGTTCGATTAAACCTTGGTCTCATAACTGAGGGAAAACTCGCTGTTGTGCTCCCAACGGGCTCTACATCAACCACGAGCTAGCAACAAGCATAACTAAAGTAGTGCTATAAATTTGACTTAAGATGTGACTACTAATTGGCTTTACTACAATGGAATGGATAATAAAAGTGCCAACAACTGGTGGAACTGGTGTGTATCGTGTCATGTTATACCTGCCTAGTAAGTACCGCAACTCCAATGGAATGAACAAAAAGTGCCAACAACTGCTGGGTTTGGGATGTCACATGCTAATTGTATCTGACTAGTAAGTACTGCAACCACAACTAAATGGTTAATTAAAACTGCCCACTATTTATGCTATCAGGATGACTCATTCTATCTATATCTGACTAGTAAGTGCTTCAACTATAATGGAATGAATAAAACTGCCAACCGCGTGAGTTCCTCGGTTTCGACTTCCTCGTTTGGTATCGAGGGGGAAAATGCCAGGATGGGTATGTTTGGTGTTAGTATCAGGTTGGATCCGAATAGGTCTTTCTTATCCCTCTCTAATAGCCGCCAGTTTTACTGAGTCTCTATAGGTTGTTTAGTGCTACTCTGCTGTCGCTTCAGTCCACCATACCTATGTAGGCAAGGACCGCCGAATTCTAGCCTCGCCGTGTACTTGCCTCAGTACTGACGCTCCTCTTTTTCCTTTGCCCTTTGTCGGCACCCCTTTTGTTTTAGCAGGTTTGAGATCGACGTCGTTAGCAGGGTTACCCTTCCGGCTTGGCCTGGGCAGGGTTATGGACGCCATTGGTTATTCTTCAGGGCTCTTAGCCTCATTTGCATCTTGTCCGTACTCGGACGCTGTAGCAATTTCAAGGTGATTTGGATCTTTGTATTGTATATCTGTATTCTTGACTCGTTGAGTCGTTGTTGTATATATATCTGTTATGTGGGTCCCATCGAGGACTATTGTGTAATGGTATTACTTCGTTTTCCACCCGCACGAAAGTGCCTGGTGGGCGTCCTTGAATCGTTTCTATGCGGGTTTGGCGGAAAGGGCTAAAACTTGCATAGGGCCGATTCGAGGGTGTTACAAGAACCAACTGCTAATCCAACTAGGAGGTGACTCTCCAAGAGTAACAAGCTCACAGTCTCTCACTTGAAAAAATCGTAGTGGAGATCTCAACACTTATGCAAGAATGCAAAGCAAGAACACCAAGTGTGCTCAAATCCTTCACTCTCAAATCCCACCAAAGCAACAAGTTCTAGAGGGGAATCAGAGAGGATATGGTGGAATTCAACCAATGACTTCAAGATCTAGATCCAATGGGTTCCCCTCACTTAGAGGAGGAATTGATTGGTGGGGATTGTAGATCTAGATCTCCTCTTTCAAAGCCCTCAAAAAGATGCAAGAATCTTAGGAGGGAAGGGAGAGGAAGCAAACTCAATAGGTTCAACAATGGAGGTCAATTTCGTGCTCAAGAACACCCAAAACGCGTTGGGGAAGAACCCCCTTTTATAGTGCAAAGCAAATATGGGCGTTGGGAGAAATCTGCACGAACCTAGTTTGAAGTTCGGTCGAACCGGCTCACAGACCGGATGACCCGGTTTCAAGTTTGGTTTAATCCCGGTTGAACCCGGTTGAATTCTGGTTGAACCAGTTCACAAACCGGAAATGTTCAGTATACAATCTCGGAATAGATTCAGTCACGAAAAATGGAAAATTCGGTCAACCGGCGATAGCGCCGGACCGTCCGGTGTAGGAGTCGGTTGGACCGGATCCACAATCGGGATGAAACAAACTTCACGAAAAATGCAATAACTTTTTCATCTGGACTCTGATTTCGATGATCTTGGGCTTGTTTTGACAAGGACAATAAGCTCTACAAGATGGTGCATAAAAACATCATAGTATAATAAAGGAGAATATAACCAAATGAATAAAGGTATGAAGCCTCCCTATAATAAGAACCGGTAAAACCTCCAAACTCGAAAACGCAAGATGCATACAAATTCCGTTTTCGATGAACTTGAGCTTGTTGAAGAGCTAGAAACAATCTCAATAACATCACATGGAGAAACACCAAGAAGCTACAAAATAGGAAGATGCAAAGTATGCAAAGGATTGAGCTCCCTAAGACAATGTGATCAAGTTACCCAACCGAAAGCCCCTCATGATAGTGCGGCTATCTATCCTATAACCCGATCTACCAACAACCGCCTCGAGACCGGTAAAATGAAAAACCTAGCATGGCCATACCTTTGCCTCGAGCATCCCCCTTGATCTTGATGACAACGCTTCAAGCTCCATCCAAGCTGGAATACATCACTTGATCATTGTTGCTTCGTGAAGACTCATAATTTGCTCCCCCATACACCACTATGGGATAGTTTCATTAAGATACGTATTCACATGTCCATTATCACCAATATGGATGGCAAGATTCAAGCAAATGATCTTCTCGAGATGATTATCTTGAACTTGCCCTTCTCAACTTTGATGACGATCACCACTTGATGTCATCCTCTCATGGGCTATATGAAATCTTCACTTTTGAAGCATGCCCATGGAAAGATACCTATCCCATATAGAAAACGCAAAGGCACATATATAATGGGTTAGTTCATGATGCATAAATTAACAAGGCTTACCATACCACAAGATCCATGTGATACATTCTTTATGCTTCATGTGTTGACCAACTTGAAATCACTCTTCACTCTTTATATAGGTCAACCATGTATATTCTCATGCTCCATCTCAATATCTTGAGGTACATAAAGAACTCTTCATTTGATTACATGCTCTAAATCTTAGTCAACCATAGATAAACTAATGGGGCTATCATGACACCGACTTAGAGCCATATCTTGAAATCTTATATTGAGATCACACTCTCAAGATCTTGATCATATCATATTCTTCTCTTCAACTCGATGATCTTGATGCCAATACGCAAGGTATATATTTATCTTCATGGCATCCATACTTGAATCCAACACATGGACTACAAGCATGACCTATGGAAGATTCCTTCATATAAAACTCAATGAAAACATTAGTCCATAGGGATTGTCATTAATCACCAAAACCACACATAGAGGCAATTACACTTTCACTCCCGCTTCACCGGACAGAGCGGAGTGGGGCGCGACTAGGACCGACGCCGAGCTGGATGAGCACGACGTCGATGCCGAGGACGACGATGAGAGGATGCCCATCCTCCTCGGCATCCATGTGGCCGCATGGCACCTGGCGGCCTTTGGCGCTGACCACAGAGGATGGCCTAGTTTAGGGCGATCCCCGGCGGTGATGTGCTCGAGACGGCCGCCAGTGTGCAGCCTGGCGTGCTCCACCATCGACGTCATCCTACGGCATTGTGCCTCTTCGTTGGTGGACCTCCTCCGTCGTGGGCGGCCAATTCTTGGTTCTGGCGCTCGACGAAGAAGTTCTCCCAGTAGACGAGGTTGTCGGGGTCTTCAGTGAGCTCCGGATCCTCCATTACAGCGATGACCGCCTTGATCTCCTCGACGATCTCGTCGAAGGCTGGCACCAGCGGCACGGGCACGCCACCCGTGCTGAGCTTCTAGGTCGGCAAGCACCGAAAGTCTGGCGGCGCTGGGTAGCCGGCATCATGGAGTAGTCGTGCCTCCCATGGCTATAGAGAACGCCGGCCGAAGCCGTTCGCCACCGCAGGGTCGCCAGGGTAGCACTCGACCATCATCGACGGAGGGGATTTGCTCTTCTGGTCATCAGAGGGAATTTACTGGTCAGGGAATGGAGAGTGCTCTAGGAGATGGCTATGTGCTCTAGGTGACGGTGGATGCCAGCATTTATAGCCAAAAGAGGAAATGGTTGAGAAGGTGGGAGGGGTGTAGCGGCGTGGGCGAGAAAAGTGGAAACGGTGGGAAGACAGGCCGTCGATGGCGTGCCATTACGACGATGTGTGGCCGAGGAGATAGGTGGTCGCTGCCCGACGGTCTGTCGCGGGAGCCAAGGCGACAGGATGAGGATGACTTGGTTTCACATGATGATAGGGCAGGGCCACCAACTTAGGGGGGTTCGCTTCTTCTGGCATTACCAAGCGGTTCCCAGTGCCCCGGGTTTGGCCTGGGAACCCCGGATGTAAAATGGGCCAAATCCGGCGAAAACTGGATGGTTGGGAATGCGGTTGGGCGAATTTTCGCCTTCCGGATGAAAAAATCGGCTTTGGATGGCCCTCCCGGGAATGTAGTGGAGATACTATAAGACGGGACAAAGATAAAAATCAAATTGTGTCTTTGGCCCATCCTTTTGGAGCTTTTGGATAGTTTAGAGGTGAAAATAAACCTAAACCAAAAATAAATCCATTCTAAGCCTTTTTTAGGACAACCGGCTTCCATGATTCTTTCATAGTACCCATCTTCACGAGCTCCAACAAATCGGTATTTTACACCGCCCCTTATTCAAAAGGTATTTACGTTGAATTGCCACTGCGAGCAATACGTGTGACCTTCCCAAACCGTTTCCTAGAGGGCCGAGTGAGCATTTTCCCCTTTTCTCTTTACTGACTGTCCCCGTCTAGGGTTCTTCATAGCTCCATCGACGCCGCATCTGACCACTTCGAGTGTCGGCTCCCACCACCGTGAAAACCTTCCATGCGTCATCAGTGGTCAATTCCACGGCGGAAGGATAGGTCGCGACCAGCTCATCTTATGGGCCCGGATCGAGACAATCTCGAGCTCGTAGGCCGTGACTCAAACCACTACGGCCAACCACTGGCGCTCTAACTCCGGCCGAACTGGTGCTCTCGTCGCCGCCTATCCCAACCCCCGGTGGCAAGGTAAAGGCCCAACCCCCGACATGTTTCTCTGATTTCTGAAATGAGTAGAATTTATGTACACTTTTAAACATACAAAATGCTAATATTACTACTTATCTTATGCTCCATCTAGTTATTATTGTGCCTATTGTGCATGATTCTATTTTCAAGTGAAGTTTGCACAACTAGTAGTTTTATTAGGATTTTATTAGTTGTCCTTAGCTTTGGTTTGTGTTTAGGTTCAAAGGAGAACAAATAAATAGAGCTCGAGGAAGGAAATCAAAAGGATGCAATATGGAGGAGTTACATGCACCTGATTTAGACATATAAGGAGTGGGAAGAGTGATATTTTCCATCAACACAAAATAAAGATTCATTACCATGGTGTTGTATCTCTCATATATACGAGTCCAACAAGTCATAGAACACCTCAATTGGAATTCGTATGCATAAACTATGGCCAGGATACTATAATTTTAGGAGTTATGATGGTCGTCGGTACGACGGAGCCCATCCATATGGTCCGCGCATACCACTTCTGTTGGCTCCGAGATGTCAAATGATATTGCCTTTGTGAAGACCCGAAGTGCATATTAGCTACGAATCTTCCTAGAACCGCCTAGAGAGCCTCCAAAAGCCCATTTAAAGTGAGTAAAACCCTAGCCGACGTCAACAACAAGTTTGAAACATTGAATCCCATCTCACCACATCTCCACAGTGGAGCCTATCACCATAACTGCCTCCATCAAGATCTACACCTCCATATCCACCGTTAGCAAGCCACCACAAGATCCATCAAGATCTACACCTCCATATGCGGATTAACTGAGTTTGTTCTGCTTGAGTGATCGTGTTGGCATGTGGGGTCACGGAGAAGGGCGATGATTGGCTTGGATCATCTACTGGGCCCCACATCAAGGAAATGTGGACGGGAAGGTATGCCCGGTTGTGTAACAAAGATTTGATCTCTTATGGGTAAAGCAACACACCTCTGCATAGTGTAAGAATTGTGACATGTTACTCCATGTTCCATAACGGAGCTACGAACGCGACAGGAAAGGAACTCCATGAAGTTCTGGTCAACCTGTGAAGACTAATGGGTATAGTTTTTATAATAAAAGCAATCTTTGAAGAAAGATTTACAAAAACTTCATAGCACCTACGACTTATAGTCTGAGGTGGTAGCTAGTGCATAAAACTTCCCACCTTGCACATAATGAACTTGTTGGGTAACGGTGTTACTCACTCTTTTCTTTGATCCCCTACTTAGACTTTAAAGACCAGGAGGATATCCCAATGAATGCTACAGAGGGCCAAGACAATGCCTTCTACGAAGAACCATATCTCTCGGGTGGGGTTGAAGGGGTGGACTATGAGATACGCTACGGAGAAGAAGGCCATGAGTGAGAGTAGTTATGATAGTAGCACTTAGTTCCTAAGTTGAGTCGAGCAGCACAAACTCTATACAATAAGCTGTTGAGCTCCCGCCATGTTAAATTAAGCTCGATATTTCGTTCTTTTGCTGAACTTCAAGTTCACTGGTTGTAAGTTTGAGAACCTCTGAATATCGTTCTTTTGATATTGTAATAATAAGTTTGTATGTTATATGGACCCGCAATGTTTCTGTTCTACCACCCTGAGGGATGTAATATTTATGAAATGGTGTTCCGTGAGTGTTATGTCAATGACTTGCGTACTACAACATGTAGTGCCGTGTTGGCATGTGGGGTCGCGGAGAAGGGTGGTGATTGACTTGGATCATGGGCCCCACATCAAGGAAATGTGGATGGAAAAGTACGCTCGATTGTACAATAAATATTTGATCTCTCATGGATAAAGCAACGTACTCGGCAAAGTGTAAGAATTGTGACATGTTACTCCCTGTTCCGAGAAGGAGCTACGAACGTGGTAGGAAAGGAACTCCATGAAGTTCTCGTCAACCAGTGAAGACTAGTGGACATAGTTTTTATATTAAAAGCAATTTTTGAAGAAAGATTTACGAAAACTGGATAACACCCATGTAACACCTCGTCCACTGGGTCCGGGGGGTGTCACTCCTGACAGCTTAATACGATATTTAGACTGGCCCCACAGACTAGTCTTTTCTGCACTTTGTCCTCACTCGTGCACACCCGGTACCCACTTCTCGGTCGGTCACCCATCCTAGAATTACTCTAGACCAAGCACACTTAACCTTAGAGTTCTTTTCGAATGAGATTTCGAAAAAGAAGTTGCAACTTGTTGGTATGAGTATTCTATCAATCCTATTAAGCCATGTGCCTGGTCTCACAACCCACGACTTATAATTTGTGGTGGTAGCTAGTGCATCAAACTTCCCATCTTGCTCATAATGAACTTACTGAGTAACGTTGTTACTCACTCTTTCCTTTGATCCCCTGCTTAGACTCTAAAAGACCAGGAGGATACCCAATGAATGCTACATATGGCTAAGACGACGTTTTCTACGAAGAACCAGATCTCTCGGGCGGGGTTGAAAGGGTGGACTAAAAGATACCCTACGGAGCAGAAGACCATGAATCAGAGTAGTTCTGATAGTATCACTTAATTCCTAGATTGAGTCAAGTAGCACAAACTCTATAGAATAAGATGTTGAGTTTCCGCCATGTTAATTAAGCTGGATCTTTTTTTTTGCTGAACTTTAAGTTCACTGGTTGTAAGTTTGAGAACCTCTGAATATCGTTTTTTTGTATTGTAATAACAAGTTTGTATGTAATATAGATCCACAATGTTTCTGTTGTACCACTTCAAAGGATGTAATATTTGCGAAACGGTGTTCCTGAGTGTTATCAACGACCTGGGTACCACAACATGTAGTGGTATGCCGGGCCACCGCAATCTGGCTGTGTTGAGCTGCCACGACCTCGCTGCAGGCCGTGCCACTCCACCTTCGAGCCGGCCACTGCTCACACCACCAGCGCTCCGGCGGTCGCTCGAGCTCTGGCATACTACGCGCTCACGCCGCGGCCTCCTCGAGCTCCGGCCGTCGTAGCGCACTAGCGCCACACTCCATGCCGGAGGAGAAGGCAGCGAGGGAAGGGAGCCGGCCGTCGTCGCACTACTCCCCTCGCTCAGCCTGCTCGGTCCACCGCTCGCTCCTCCCGTGCGCAGGCCTCCACCCACGCTCCAGCCTCTACCACGCCGCTCGCGCTCCTACTACCACCGAGCTCCTCCACGAGGTCAACGGCGGAAAGATCTAGATCGGTCGAGAGGAATAGAATATTTGGAAGGGGAGAAAGAGGAGAGAGTCAAAACTTATCGCACCACACATCAGCATGTAGGTGGGAATGAGCTGCCCACGGCGCCGCTAACCCATCCCACCTATTGCCCAAAAGTGGAGGCCCATCATCAAGTGATTATTTCTCACAGACACCCACGGCTGGACCGCTACCACCGCCATGCCGCCACTCCACATTGATCCCCTCCTTGGCGATGGAGGCATGCACCATACCCCCGTCGGCGGTGTCACCGATGCCTCCCCTTGCTAGCCCCGCTCCTTCCTCCTGCATTCCTAGCCACACGGTCAGCAGCGCGCCGTCCCAGATCCCGCTCCCCCCGTCGACAGCGGCCTAGAGCAGATGCAGGAGCTGCAGGCCGGCGTTGTCCCTGCGGAGATGCATGCCCGCGTTGTCCCAATGCTTAGCTCAGGGCCTTCCTCATCCTCCAAGAAGAAGAAGAAGGTAAATCCTCTCCCCCTCTTTCCTTAATTGGTGTTATTCTTGTATTGGTTCATGTGGATTGGGGGGAATGTGCTACCTCTTCACCCCTCATCCCTCCAATCACCTTGCTTGTGATTAACCTGGTGGGCATGGTGGCCGGTATAGAGTTCAGCAATTTCAATCTTTGTAACAGGACTAGTACACAAGCACCTTGACTGTGGAGTTTGGATACTATAATGTAGATTTTTCGGTGTAGACTAATTTCAGTTCTAGACTTATACATCCAGGCCAACACCAGTGTATTAAGTTAGGATCAGACTGATAAAAGTTGAATTATGAACAGCAGAAATAAGGTTTTGAATAGAATTCCAAAATTGATACCATGCTGACAATTTTATGCTTTGCATGATATTCATGAGCAATCTGTCCATGTCAGGCTAAACTATGGCATCAGTTTGCCAACAGCAGGGCTAGACCTGCGCCTCCCTTTTTAGATATTCTTTCTTGAGATTCAATCAAAGCCATTCTGTGGTACATATACGCATGAGAATGATTTTCCTGGCTAATCTGGTAGTGTCCTAGTTCTAACCTAAAGTGACACTTGGAAAACATTTGGCACGGGTGGGAATTCACTGCACCTCATCCCATGAGATGACTGAACTAATTCGATAATAGCGGCTACACATATTTTTTTGTGTTTACAGAAAAATACCATGCAGCTCATATGGTAGATTTGGTCATCGGTCGCGAAAGGAATAAAAAACACATATGCAGAAAAATACCATGCAGCTCATATGCATGAACACTGTAATTTTTGCACTAATATTTATCATGTGCATATATTAACTTGTAGTTGTTGCAGGTTCTTTCGAAGCAAGCACATTGCAGGGGTTCCATGATTTAGATGATTGGATTTTGCTACGATATCTTCAGGTACTATTCTATTAGCTTTTATCTCAAGTACATGGAGTTGCAACACTAATAAAAGTAAGTGGCCTTATCTGGCTTGCGGCCAGTTGTTTGTATTCTAGCTTTAGCATACCAAAAGCTAGCTTTAGATCCTGGTTAAATTTATTATGTTAGAATGTTCACTTATGCCATTTGCTATTGATTCTTTCTTGCAACCAGAGGAGTGGATGGAACTGTACAAAACTAGTACCTGCATATGATATATCTATTTAATATGATGGTATCCTTGATATGTCAACTTGTCAAGGAAGGTACATTTGGGTTTTCTCTCAAGATTTGTGGTGCATTTTGAGTTTTCAACCATTACTGGTAAATTATGAGCTTTTATGGATGTATTGCCAGTTGCCAGACACAGGAAGGAGCAAATCTGGAATTATTAATTTTTGTAACTGAACTAGCAGGGTCGTTCGGAACATGGTACTAGGATGTTTGTTCATGATACTAGGATGCTTGTTTAGAAGCAGTGAATGATCAACAAGATATCTGTCTGTAAAAACTCGTTCATACATGTGCATCGAGTTTAGGATCTCCATCTGAATTTTGGTTAAAATACATTCTTTTTTGTTATTTTACTAGTCTGGCGGATGATCTTTCTTTGTTATTTTTCAAGAGCTTTGTACTTGATTAAAGTCTGAATATTGAACTTTTTTTCAACTGTTCAGGGCATCATTCTAGCGCCAGGCGAGGTTATGACCATGCAACTACACGATAAGGAACATCATGCAAGTGATCACTAATACTCCATGTAGTGGAGTAGAAGGCATGGACTGTATCTAATCAGTAGGGCATTTCCTTTGTACTAGCTTGATCCATGTAGTGATATATTGGCCCAGTGGTTGTCGTGTGTACTAGTAATAAATTCATGTGTCATCACATTTGAAAATAGAATGATCTTGTGTACTAGTGTGATGATTCTGGATGTTTTTTCCGTGAATTTGTGTAATGAAGCTAGCCGATCTTTCATGTGAACTGTTTACCTGTGTGATCAAGCTAGCTGCAGGCATCTCTCGCTGGTATGTACTGAAGCTGGCGGGTATAGGTGGACAAATAGGTTTTATTTAAGACTAGCGGATTTAAATAGACAAGTAGCGAAAGCCTACTTTATATGGAATAGGTGGGTTTGCTGGTGGGCAGCCACGAGCGTGCCCACCTACAGCCTGAACCACACGCGGGGTGAGCGGTTTATAAGGGGAGCGCGAATCTCAATGGACTGGCGAGGCTCGTGTGATGGATCTTCTACCGGCACATACCGTTGCCGGTAAAACGAAGTTTTCTACGCTCGGTCACCGCTGGTCTATCCAACCGCAGTCTCGGACGTTCTCGGTGTGGTCACTCACTAGCTAACTGCTCGTCACATGGTCCAAGGACTTCGGAATCCAGTGTGCATCATGGCATCGCAGGGCATGATCCCCGCCGCTCGCACGGTGCCGACCTGACAGTGACATGCAGCAGACGAGTCCCGAGGTTGCCGTGGCAAGCCTCTCGGTCGACACATCCGCCGATCCGCACTCGTGCCGAGCAGCCAGTGCATGGACCCAAAACCATACGGCGGTACGTGGTCGCCCCTGAACGCGACGCGCACACGCGCCATGCAGTCATGCACGACCGGACCGCCCCCAAAGCTCGGATTATAAGGCCGTACTGCACCCCGCCAATCCAACGCCTGCTCACTTCTTTAGCGCGGAAGACAACTCGCCGGTGGGATGGGAGAGGAGTGCAAGGGAGGCGGCCATGGCGGAGTCGTGGACCCGGCGGCGATCGAGAAGCTGTACGAGGACGTGCCGCCGATGCCGCTCATGGCGCTGAACCACATCTCACGCCTCTGCAAGTCCGTCGACGCCTCCGTCCGGTTCTACGTCAAGGCGCTCGGGTTCGTCCTCATCCACCGCCCTCCCGCGCTCGACTTCTCCGGTGCCTGGTACGTGTAGACATCACCGCATGCATCCTCACGTGTTGAAGAAATTAGATACGTGCCGGAAAATATATAGTACGCGACATCGTCAACGGCGTGCGTGTTTGACCAGGCTGTTCAACTACGGCGTCGGGATCCATCTCGTCCACCGAGACGACGCTCGGCGAGCCGCCGACGTCAACCCAGGCGAGCTCGACCCCATGGACAACCACATCTCGTTCCAGGTAAGTATGTCTTCTAAGATTCAGCTGGCGAGTCAATAGCAATGTAGCAAGATTTGCTTTGTTTTGGTGTGTAGTGTGAGGACATGGGCGCGATGGAGAGGAGGCTCAAGGAGATGGGGATCAAGTACATGAAGAGGACCATCAACGAGGAAGAGGGCTCGCCCATCGACCAGCTCTTCTTCAAGGACCCCGACGGCTTCATGATCGAGATCTGCAACTGCGAGAACCTCGAGCTCGTCCCGGCTGGCGCGCTCGGCCGCCTCAGGTTGCCCCGCGACCGCCACAACCCGCCGCTGCGGATGGACGGCGCCGAGTAGATGCAAAAGCCAAACGAAGCACGGGCCCGTAGTTAAATAGTCTCGTGAACGAGCATGTGGCATATGTGATTGGTGAGCAATCTACTAAAGACAATATCAGTGAGAATTAGTTTAATTTCTAGTCTCATTAAATGTACTCCTTCCGACCAAATTAGTTGAATCAAATACTAGAATTTAGATAAATCAAAATCAACTAATTTCGGTCGGAGGGAGTATTTTTTTTTAAACAATAGTCTCATTGAATGTAGTTGCGACCTCACTTGCAAATTGCAATTAAAAATCTACGCTGCAGATCCTAATTGCAACTCCTCCTGCAACTCACAAAACACACGGATCCGAGTTTTGACTTAATTCTTAGTCGACTGAGAACCTAAGGTTAATTAGCTAGAATCGTGGTAAGGTGTTGTACGTCCTGGGAGACGTATCTACTTCTCGGAGGGCCAGGGGCCCAGGAGGTCAAAGTTTTACAACGTCCCGTGGCACACACGCCTCAAACGCAACCCCACACTGTCTCAAGGGCAGCATGCACACGCACTAACCAACCCTGTCTCAAGGCCAGCATGCACGCACACTAACCAACAGCGCGCGGTTGTCTCAAGGCCAGCATGCACACACACTAACCAACAGCGCGCGGCACCTAAACGGGCACCTAAACATGTCCACCTGGCTTAAGCAGTCACGGAGATTTTCTGTCTGAATAACCACTGCGAGAGAAGGGGTGACACCCGTAAAAACTATATCGTTCCACCGGAGCATCCAGCAGACCAAGAAAATACTCGCCATGCGACGAGCTTTGTGTCGTGATCTAGACATCCACTGGTCCCACACCACACCTCCCGTGCTGCTAAGACACATCCCATGAGGAGATGGTCGATAGTCTCTCTATACCCGTCACAGAACGGGCACGTCGCATGGTGCTGCAGACCAGGACGTCTCAATTTGCTGGTCGTGCAGCATTTGTTCAGCCAAAGCGAGATCTTATCTCTAGCAGGAGCTCGAGAGCGCTAGATTTGCAGTGCACCCACCATCGAAGCCCGACTTGCGAACAAGGCTTCTTAACAAAAAACTTTGTAGAGTAGCAGCAACAGCTGGTAGGTTCCAATTCCACTTGAAGATATCATGCATCCCTGCTGTCAGGGTGATCCTCTCCGGCCGGTCTACGACTTCAAGGAGATCTCTGATGACCACCATACTTAGGTTAGGGGGGACATCATGAAGCTAGGCCTCGCCCAAGCCCTTGCGCACCTGGCGTGTCGAGATAGCGTTTGTTGGGACTACATCGAAGAGGTTCATCGCAACGCCCCTAATCCGTCCACATGGTAGTCACTTATCAGACCAGAAGAAAGTAGTGGATCCATCCCCAAGCACTCAGGTCGTCGCTGCATCGAATAGCTGCTCTGCGAGTGCTAGAACTCGGATGTCGAGGTCGTTCCATGGCCTGTCCACCTCCACTCGTTTCAACCACAACCATCTGGCCCTAAGTGCGACATTCATGAGTCGCAAGTTAGGGATGCCAAGCCCTCCTAACTCCTTGGGCATGCACGCCCTATCCCATGCCACAAAACAGTGTTCACCATGGAAATCTTTCCTCTCTTTCTAGAGGAAACCTCGAATGATCTTCTCAATGACGATGATGGTCTCTATAGGAATATCCAGGAATATCATGGCGAAAATTGGGATAGCCGAAAGCATTGTCTTTACCAACTTGAGACGCCCTACTCTGTTGAGCATGGAGGCTTTCCACGATGGCAGTTTGGTGGCCACCAGATCGACTAGGGATCACAGCTGCTCTACAGACGGTTTTTGCAAGGAGAGGGGCAACCCCAGGTAGCGAAGTGGAAAAGGCGTGATTGGATAGTGTAGCTCTCGAGAAACTAGGTCTCTGTCCTTGGCAGAGAATTTGATCAGGTTAGCCGAGTACTTACCGAAGTTGGTCCGCAGGCCTGATGCCGCGCCAAAGTCCTCGATGATTCCGGAGATCACCTGGAAATCCACCGATGATGGTCTCAAGAAGGTGACCACGTCATCCGCGTAGATTGAGGTTCGGTGTTAGAGACCTGTGGTTGCAAGCCTGGTGAGAATGCCCTGACTTTATGCTTTCACAATCATCAGGTGTAAAACCTCCATGATCAAGATGAACAACTGATGAGAGGGGGTACCCTTGCCGAAGTCCTCAGCAGTTGACCACCTTTGCACCCGGGCAGCCGTTCATCAGGACACATGCGGTGTCCGTGGAGAGTAGAGCACATTTGCACGCCAGGCGCCGCTCTTCGAAGCCGAGCTTTCTCGGGACTTCCAAAAGGAAAGCCCAGTCCACTGTGTCAAAAGCTTTTGTGATATCCAGCTTGAGGAGCACTACTAGGGTCTTGCTAGTGTGAAGTTTGTGGGTTGTCCCTTGTATCAGCATGAAATTGTCATGCAGACACCTTCCATGGATGAATGCACTCTGATGCACCCCATGTAAATGTAACACCCTCTAATCAGCCCATGCAGGTTTTAGCGATTTCCGTCAAATCAGCATAGAAACGATTCATTGATGCTCACCAAGCACTTGCGTGCGGGTGGAAAATGAAGTAATACCATTACACAATAGTTCACGGTGAAACCCACAAGAACATATATATATATATATATACATACATACAATAACGACTCCTGGATTCAAGAATACCAATATACATTATAAAGATCCAAATCACATTGAAAACGATATGATATCTAAGTACGGATAAGATGCAAATTGAACTAAGAGTATCGAAGAGTAACCAATGACGTCCATAACCCTGTGGAGAGGACAAGGAGCCAGGCGGCAACGAGGTGCTCCCGGAGATTCAAATCAAGCAACGAGAGGCGCACCAGTGCTACTTGCAGAGGGAGGTGGTGGTGTTGCTCTGATGTGCTCGTCGTTCGACGTAGAGCTCGTTGGGAACCCCAAGAGGAAGGTACGATGAGCACATCAGTAAGTTTTCCCTCAGTTATGAAACCAAGGTTTAATCGAACCAGTAGGAGCAAGAAAACACCCCAAAGGTGTTACTAGCTGAGCTTTGGCAGGGCGCACTACCGGTGCTAGTAGCAACGTGGAGACCTGCACAACACAACCAAAAAACTTTGTCCCCAACTTGCGATGAGGTTGTCAATCTCACCGTGTTTTGCGGAAAACAAAGGATTAAACGTATCGAATGGAAAGAAATAAAAGTTTATAGAAAGTAAACACAAAGCAGTAAAAGATTGTAGATTGTATGTAAAGAAAAAGGACCGGGATCCATAGTTCACTAGAGGTGGCTCTCCTTAAGATGGATAACATGCTGGGTGAACAAATTACAGCGGGCAATTGACAAACACCGAGAAAGCAATACATGCATATACTAATCATCTTGACTCCTTTGAGACTTGATTGGGCATTACAACATAATACATAGACCGCCATCCAACTACATCTATGACTAATAATCCACCTTCAGGTTATCATCCGAACCCCCTCAAGATTAAGTTGCAAGCAACAGATTATTGCTTTACGAACTACGTGTAAAGTAAACAATACGATTGTTCTATGAACAAAGGATTGTTGTTTTCTCCCTAGTAGCAACAGCACATCTAGTACCTTAGAGATTTCTGTCACTTTTCCAGATTACCAGAGGCATGAACCCACTATCGAGCATAAATACTAACTCTTGGAGTTGCTAACATCTATTTGGCCAAGATAGCTACTAACAACGGAAAGCATGCAAGATCACAAATAACAAAGACATGATAGAATCAATAATAAATCTGAAATAGCATCTCAATATCCATCGGATCCCCGCAAACACAACATGCAAAATTACAAATAGATGATCTTGATCATGAACGGATCTCACAAGATCTAAACATGAAAAGCACAAAGGAGGAGAAACAGTCATCTAGCTACTACATGGATCCGTAGTCCAAGGATGAACTACTCATGCATCACACCGGAGGCTTGCATGGTGATGAAAAAGGCCTCCAGGGTGAATTCCCCTCTCAGGCAGGGTGGCGGGAAGAGCTTCAGATCCCTCCCGATCTAGGGATGGAGATGATGGCGGCTACAGACTCTTTGGTGGATTTTTGATCGAGCTAGGGTTTACGTCCTAAGGGCATCTTATAGTCGGAAGGGGAGGCCGAGGGGGTGCTAGGGCTGGCCACACCACCCCCTGGCGTGGGCCAGGCCTGGCCGCGCGGCCAGGTGGTGTGGCCGCCCTCTGGCCCTTCTCCGTCTCGTATTCTGGCACTTGATCCCTTACGGAAAAATAGGCACTTTGGCTTTTGTCCCGTCCAATTTCGAGAATATTCAATTTCTTACTTTCCTGAAACCAAAAAACAGCAGACAACAGGCAGCTGGCACTGTGGCTCTTGTTAATAGGTTAGTCCAAGAAATGATATGAAAAGAACTCCAAAGTTGGAACAAAACACAAGAAAGTGGATAAAACCAAGCATGGAACATCAAAAATTATAGATACATTTGCAATGTATCAACATCCCCAAGCTTAACTCCTGCTCGTCCTCGAGTAGGTAAGTGATAAAAAGAAAGAATAATTTTTGAGGTGACATGCACCATCAAACACTTGATCAAAGTATTTGCAAAACATTCAAAGCTGGGATCATAGTACTTCAATCATAACATGAAAGACAAAGTTCTAGCAATAAGCAAAGAAACTATGATGCAACATGTAAAGGCACAAACAAAAGTTTCATGAATAACAATGTTTTACAAGACGTTTGTTTGTTTCACATAAAGAAAACATAGCATAGTAGTATTCAGCTTGTCCCTCAATAGAGTAGCAAATATAAATGCATAGGACACCTTCAAAGTTCATAAGAGTGACTAGATACAATAGTTTAAAACAAGCAATAACAAGTTATGCATCAGTCAACTAGTCTTGGGACAATGCACATAGAACTAAGAATGGCCACTATGCTCTCAAAGTAGGTGCATAAAGATAGAAGGTGGAGACTCAATATAATGGTGGAAGAAAGGCCTTTTGTAAAAGGAAGTAGGGATTTAAGTCTCATAAATAGGTTCCAAAAATTATGGTACTTATAGCTTTCAGCTCTCATTGCCCCTATCATAAGCATCTTGAAGGTGATTAAGGTTAAAGTGACACAACGAAGAGGATATGCTTGACAAGTTATAAACCGAAATCTCATGCCCCTTACTTACGAAGACCGATCCTCATGCTACTCAACTTTAGTCACGAGTAAGCTCTTGTCATTGTTAGTATATGTGTATCATTAAGAACCGCCAACGGGGTACCCCTTGCACATGATACGGGAGCTTTCCCATAATCAAAATGACAAGGCAAGCAGACAATGAGCATCTCAGCGATCTTTTTATTTGCTATTTGCATAGGTTTTTATTGAGGATGCTTCATAGAGTGCTCATTATGGTGATGCTGCAAGTTTCCACCATGATTAGGCATGGCTTAGGCGAGCGACCTAGGCGTTTCTCTAACACATATACAAACTCCATGATCTTACAAGTTCTACTTTTATTTCACACCGCCGGGATCCGTAAGCAAAAGAACATGATATCAACGGGGTACAAAGTACAAGTGCAATGTTGAAAGCGTTCTCCATGGTACATGGTTCTGCTAATTTCAACTTATAAAAGCGCAAGCATATACGCAACAAAGAAGGACCCAATGGTTCAAGTTTATTAGAGGCAATAAAGTAAAGTGTGCTATCAAGTTCGTGAGAGCTTTAATCACTAGTTTTCTCATAACAAGTGGAAGGTAAACAAAAGCATGAATATACTTGGAATAGCATAAGCTAGTAGGTAGGTATGGTGGACTCTTTGGAATAACTTGGTTTAGGGAGTTGGATGTATGAGTGAAACTCATACTTGGTTGTTGAGGCTAGCAAAAGACTGGGAGCGACAAACTAAGAGAGCAATAATGGCCATAATCATGCAGAGCGACAAAACATCATTGATCAAAGCATAAAGTGATACTACAAGTTGAAAACTAAAGGATCATAAAGGCTATGGTGACTTGAGATAGTCATAACATTGTGTGAGCATGTGCCAAGTCAACCTAGATAAAGCATCAAAGGAGAATACCACTATACTATGATTTAATATGCTAAACAACTCATGATTCATCCAAGGCACATTAAGCAATCTCAATTGTTTATAACAAGTCATGCTACAGCAAAGAATACTAAGCATAAAGCCAAAACAATATCAAGCATGGCATGACAAAGCATAGGCCACAGTCAAAACGAGCTCTTTTTATCACATAAGTATCAACTTTCCTACTCTTTTCCAAACCAAACCAAACTATTTGCAAACCAATGTATGAAAGAGGGGGTCCAACCAATTTATTCAGCAAACTAAGCAAACCAAGGCAAACGAAAACCAAAACGAAAATGAAAAAGAAGACGCTCCAAGAAAAACACAACTGTGCATGAAACAATAAAAATGAAGCATTTGGAAGAAACCTGAGATTTCTATTGATGAAGAAGGGGATGCCTTGGGCATCCCCAAGCTTTGACGCTTGTACTTCTTAGATATTTCTTGGGGTGACACGCGTGGCATCCCCAAGCTTGAGCTTTAGTCCATCCTTCAGCTCATTACTCATTCCTTCCATACACCTGAAATTTTTCCTCATACAAAACTTCACACAATCTAATTAGCAACATTAGTGCACTCAAGATAAATAAGTCTCAAGGTTCAGTTCTAACACCAAATAAACTTCCATTAGAATACTAGCTACTGTAGCACTTTCCTCAAAAAGCTCAATTCCCCAAAAGAACTCAAGAAGGAACTAACAAGAAGCAAATGCAGAAAATGGCAGAAATCTGTCAAAACAGACCAGAAGGTAAAGACGGTTTTTTCGAAGATCTTCTGTTTCTCAAATAAAAAAGTGTTGAACTAACGAAAGTTATATAACAACCTGGGGCAGAAGCACAAACAATTACAGCTCAATCCGACATACAGAGCTCTCTCACGAATTTTTACGGTGAAGCACAGAAATCTGTTTCGGGACAGCAACTTTCCCAATCATTACTTCTCTCATTAGAGGTTACTCTTGGCACAAAAAGCAAATAAAAATGATAAGGAGCGGTTATTACAGAGATAATAACTTTCTAGACTCATCTAAAACTTTTGGGTTATCTCCCAATAAGTATTTTTCTTTAACACCTTTAAGTTAGGCATAAGAAGCAAAGAAAGAATCAAGTGTTCTCAAATGAAGAAGCATTAAAACCAACTTTCTTGCCCTTAACTCTCTTACTTTTATTCTTAACCTTGGGAAAAATATGATTGTTTGATGGAGAAGAAAGGTGCATGGTCCCCTTTCCCACATCTATTATTGCTCCAAGGAGTTCTAATAGGGATCTTCCAAGAGTAATTTGTCCTTTTCCTACACATTCAATAACAAGATAATCAATAGAAATCGTTTTCCCAAGGATCTTTGTAAACACTCCTTCAGCTATTCCAAGAGGTAATATGGTAGTATTATTAGTAAGAGATATTTCTTTTCCTCCCTCAATGAGCCCCCAAGTATTCAGAGATTTATAAATATCTTTGGGCATAAGGCAAAATTCAGACATGATATCACAGCGAGTTTGAAAAGTTTCAGTGTTCATCTCAATCTTTACTGTAGGGAACCACTTTGATGGTTCAGAGTTTATTGGAACATAATCGTGATGCTCTCTAAGCGTATTATAGCAACTTTCTAATCTAGTAATGCTAGCCTCAAGAGTGTCCAACCTAGCAAATATTTTTGTAAAAGAAATATCAGTTTGGCTAGGCATGTTGTAAGTGAGGATCAATTTCTTTATAGCATTAATAGCATCATCCTTATTACATTGGAGGAAATATCCTCCCACAATAGCATCTAAGGCATATCTATAGAAAGAGCAATCCCAAGGCACAAACTGCTAAGGAACAAGCTTTGAGTCATTTTAGGCTCAGTTTTTTCAGGTAGATCGGAGATTCTAGACCAAGCTTCCTTAAAAATTTCCTCAATTTCTTGTTTAAAAGTGAAAATCATTTCCTCGGGTGACATAGTGACTGGAGCAAGGCTAGACATAGTGAAAACTTAGGATAGGAACTAATTTTTTTGTGTTTTTCAAATAAGAAAGCAAACAAGTAAAACTATTTTTTTTGTGTTTTTTGAAGAACAAAACAAGCAAACGAAGCAAAAAGAAAATTAAGCAAAACAAAAAACAACAAAGTAAAGAGACTGGTTATGAGGGACTCCCCTTGCGAAGATGTCCTTGACTCCTCGGCAACGGCGCCAGAAAATCTTGATGTGCTCGTCGTTCGACGTAGAGCTCGTTGGGAACCCCAAGAGGAAGGTATGATGAGCACAACAGTAAGTTTTCCCTCAGTTATGAAACCAAGGTTTAATCGAACCAGTAGGAGCAAGGAAACACCCCAAAGGTGTTACTGGCTGAGCTTTGGCAGGGCGCACTACCGGTGCTAGTAGCAACGTGGAGACCTGCACAACACAACCACAGAACTTTGTCCCCAAGTTGCGATGAGGTTGTCAATCTCACTGTGTTTTGCAGAAAACAAAGGATTAAACGTATCGAATGGAAAGAAGTAAAAGTTTGCAGAAAGTAAACAGAAAGCAGTAAAAGATTGTAGATTGTATGTAAAGAAAAAGGACCAGGATCCATAGTTCACTAGAGGTGGCTCTCCTTAAGATAGATAACATGATGGGTGAACAAATTACAGCGGGGCAATTGACAAACACCGAGAAAGCAAAACATGCATATACTAATCATCTTGACTCCTTTAAGACTTGATTGGGCATTACAACATAATACATAGACCACCATCCAACTGCATCTATGACTAATAATCCACCTTCAGGTTATCATCCGAACCCCCTCCAGTATTAAGTT
The DNA here is from genome assembly GCA_910589775.1 of Avena eriantha. Lineage (NCBI taxonomy): Eukaryota > Viridiplantae > Streptophyta > Magnoliopsida > Poales > Poaceae > Avena > Avena eriantha. The sequence continues at coordinate 73,716,683 of OU342741.1, forward strand.
GCAAGCAACAGATTATTGCTTTACGAACTGCATGTAAAGTAAACAATATGATTGTTCTATGAACAAAGGATTGTTGTTTCCTCCCTAGTAGCAACAACACATCTAGTACCTTAGAGATTTCTGTCACTGAAGGAAATATGCCCTAGAGGCAATCATAGAGATGATTGTATTTCATGTGTATCCATGAGTTATTATAATGTTCCTTGAATATCCATATACCAGGAAACTTGTATTTATTGGCAATTATGTGAATTGTTTGTGAAACTCTTTACTTGTATGGTTATCTAATAATTGTCCCTAGTCGGAGTTCATGCGAGGACACACGTGAGTATTAGACTAGCACATCGATTGGTTGATGACTATGTTTCGCAAGTCATAGACATGGAGATGTCAAACCAATGATGTGGACACATGTTATGAACATGGGGTTGGACTGACCCAACATGAGACTGGCAATAATACTTGCAGCTCTCTCTACACATCGTGTACGTTTTGTCCTTAGACCTGAGATTGTCGCATGTACTTGAGATGTGGATCGACCTACTTTGGGGCTATCAAACACTACCCCGTAACTGGGTAGTTATAAAGGTAGCTTTCGGGTTTGTCCTGATGCATGCTGCAAGGCATCGGTCAATCAAGATGGGATTTGCCCCTCTCTACTTGAGAGAGATATCTCTGGGCCCCTCGAGTGATCGGATCCAGAAATGCATGGCCGTGCTACATATGGTTAAGAGTTAACCTAGTAAAGGGATTTCGAATCATAGTATCGAGAAAGAGAGGTTAGCTTGGAGCTAGACCAAATATCGTGAGGCAAAGGGAAAGACACGTACTCAACCTTGTGATGGTTCGTCCGAATGATATTTATATGCGTTTAGGAGTTGGCACGTCTTTCTAGAGGTCGCTACCAACTATTGATGGAGTAAGTGTACTCGCGTCATGTCTATACGTGTATGAACCTATAGGGTCACACACTTTAGGGGCTAGAAGCCTGATGAGGATTGGATCCGAATTAGACCAGGCTTAGGCTGCTAATGGGCTGCTAATGTAGAAGCCCACCAGGGATGCCTATATAAGAGAGAGTGAGGAGAGCTGAATAGGGCAGAGCATTCCACCCAGCTGCCACTCCTCTTCCGCCTGTGTTGCATGCGCAGACCTAGCAGTCTGGCATGTGACGGCTTCCACTCCGAACGTGTGGATACCTCGGAGGTGCTGCATCTGTAGCACTTGGACGAGCCGCGCAAAGGGGAGCTGCTCGTGGGACGAGGATGAGGAGGAGACGTAGAACATCTACACTGCCGCAACGTGCTTCATCGAGTTTCGCAGTTCCGCACCTGTGCGTCTAGCGGTAATCCCGTGATCTATGACAATAGTATTTCTGGTTGACGCGGTAGAAAATTTTGATTTTACGCTAGTGTAGCCTACCCGTTTCCCTACAGTGGTATCAAAGCCGATGCTATTCAGTCATAGGTTCGGGAAGTTTGCATATGGTGATATGTAGATTGATATGAATGATGTGATCGTTTGTATGGCGGTGTTTCTGGATTGATCTATGATCTTACTTTCCGTGATCGTGATTCTAAGGTCGTCGAACGACTTACCCCTACCGGTCGGTTTCTGCCATTGGGGTAGACAGTGACACATAAATCCTTTTGAATCACGCGAAGATCAATATGATTGATCGAATCGAGAATTAGATCTGAATCAACGTACCGTGATCAAAGGAGTTTGGTCGAATCGGAACTATGGTCGGTTTATGGTAAATTTGATTTGCCGATCAAAATCCTTAAAGAAAATTGTATAAATTTGCCGATCAAAATCCTTAAAGGTACCGCGAGGGGCGCTGCCCCTTCGAACCCCGTAGGGGGAGACCCCCTAGACCCCCCTTAGTCGTAGCCCCCTTTTATATCTCGTTAAGGTTCATAGGTGCTACGATTTCACATGATCCGGTAGAATGCGATTCTATGCGCGACTTGTTTTTGCAGGATTTATGTGATCAGTATGGCCCAAAAATGTATGTGATGCATGCATGTATTTTTCATGACCTGCGTGTCGTGAGTAGGGCAACACGGCTGGAGCCATATGTGTTGTCAATTATTGTAATGCCCTGCGTGCCAACTTGTGATGATCCCAATACCATGTAATTTTGATTGCTAGCTGTTAGGAGTAATAGCTTGTATTAGTTCTTGGAGAACTCATCACTTGGAGGATGGCTCGCATAGAGCATGAAGATGGAGACCATCATGGTGGACAGGTTCTATGGCGATGGAGATCACCATGAGAAAATGGGCCATACTGTATCACATCTATGTAAGTGCTGTTCTTATACGTTTTACTACTATGCATGCTTAGATGATAGAAGTAGAACGATCCCTCACAAAGTTTAAGTTAAACCATGCCCTCCCAACCAAACCTTGCACCATCCTATGCCCTGTACAATCGTTGGTGGGTCTATGAAATTAGGGTGCCACGGTTTTCCTTGGCTGGATGGGTTTGTATCGGATACCTACACGCATAAGGGTTGGTGAGCTTAACAAGGTCATCTTAACAATTAAGGACCTTGGGGCATAAAGGTTGGACGCCTAGTTTTGACATAGAGATGTCACCCAACAACAAGAGTCATATGTGATATGATTAGCAAAGGTTGCTTACCAATTTACCTTGTCTTCTAGCAGTGATGCTAAAGCTCACTAGTCGACTTGTTAATTGTGGATCTTGAATCACTTAGTATTAATAGAGGGATGTTGATTTAAGTGGGAGTATATGCTGTTAAATTGTTTAATATGTTTTACTCTTTCATGGTTACATGGCTTAGTATTTTGCATATTTTTGTTGTAGATCAATGACACCGAACAATTCATCACCTTTTTCTTTGCGTTTGATTCTTGAAAAGGATAAACTAAATGGAACAAACTATTCGGACTGGGTCCGTAACCTGAGAATTGTTCTCAGGGCTGAGAAAAAGGAAACTGTTCTGGATACCCCAATCCCGGATGAACCTGCTGATAATGCAACTGCTACCCTTAAGAATGCCTACAAGAAAGCATGTGATGAATCTCTTGAGGTTAGTTGTCTTATGCTTGCATGCATGGAACCTGATCTTCAAAAGCAGTTTGAGGATCAGGAAGCGTACGATATGATCGTTGCGCTTAAGGACATGTTCCAGACTCAAGCTAGGACTGAGAGGTACAATGTCGCTAAGTCCTTTGTGGAATGCAAGCTGGCAGAGGGAGCAGCTGTAGGCCCCCATGTGATCAAAATGGTTGGTTACAGTCAGACTTTGGAAAAGCTTGGTTTTCCATTAGGCCAAGAGTTGGCCACTGATTTCATTTTGGCATCTCTTCCATCTAGCTATGGGCATTTCATTTCGAACTACCATATGCATGGGGTGGAGAGGGGGTTTATGAATTATGTGGGATGCTGAAAACAGCAAAATGTGACATTAAGAAGTGTGCAGGGCATAGCCATGTGATGGCTGTGCAGAACAAGCCTAGCTTCAAGAAAAAGGGCACTTCTTGGCAGAAGAAGAAGGGCAAGGCTAAGGATACGATCCCTAAGCCAAACCCTGCACCCAAGCAAAAGGCTGGTCCTGTAGGAGACACTGAGTGTTTCTTTTGTCATGAATATGGCCACTGGAAGAGAAACTACAGCAAGTACCAGGCTTCTTTGAAGAAGAGTGGAAGTAAGAGTACTTCCCACTCAGGTACGCTTGTTGTAAATGTTGTGGATATTTTTCTCGCAGATTCTTATGTTAACTCTTGGGTATTTGATACCGGATCGATTGCTCACATTTGCAATTCGATGCAAGGGCTAATAAGGACTAGAGAAGTGCAGAAAGACGAAGTGGATTTTCGCGTCGGAAATAAAGCAAGGGTTGCTGCATTGTTCGTCGGCGTCATGCAACTTCACCTTCCGTCAGGATTTATCATGGAGTTGAATAATTGTTATTACATTCCTAGTATGGGTTGAAACATTTTATCACCTTCATGTTTGATGAGGGATGGTTATTCATTCGCGAGTACAAACAATGGTTGTGTAATATCTAAGAATGCTATGTTTGTGGCTGATGCTCCCATTGTGAATGGGTTATTTATTTTAAATCTTGATAATGCATGTGTTTACAATGTTAGTGCTAAAAGGCTTCGGCCAAATGATTTGAGTCCTACCTATTTATGGAATTGTCGTTTGGGGCATATAAGTGAAAAGCGCATGAAGAAGCTCCATGGTGATGGTCTTCTAAATTCGTTTGATTTTGAATCATACGAGACATGTCAATCTTGTTTACTTGGAAAGATGACCAAGACGCCTTTTACGGGGTTTCCCGAGAGAGCGACAGACTTGTTGGAACTCATACATACTGATGTATGTGGACCAATGAGCACGACAGCCAGAGGAGGATATCACTACTTCATTACTTTCACTGATGATTTCAGTAGATATGGCTATGTCTACTTGATGAAGCATAAGTCTGAAACTTTTGAAAACTTCAAAGAGTTTCAAAATGAGGTAGAGAATCAACGTGGCAAGAAAATAAAGGCCTTGCAATCTGATTGCGGAGGTGAATATTTGAGTCACGAGTTTAGCAATCATCTTAAGAGTTGCGGAATTGTTCCACAGCTCACGCCGCCCGGCACGCCTCAAAGAAACGGGGTCTCTGAACGGCGTAATCGAACTTTGTTGGACATGGTTCGATCGATGATGAGCCAGTCGGATTTACCATTATCATTTTGGGGTTACGCGCTAGAAACAGTAGCTTTCACACGAAACAGGGTACCATCTAAATTCGTAGTTAAGACACCATATGAGATGTGGACTAGAAAGAATCCCAGTTTGTCTTTTCTAAAGATTTGGGGTTGTGATGCATTTGTTAAGCGACTTCAGTCGGACAAGCTAACACCAAAATCGGATAAGTGCATTTTTGTGGGATACCCAAGGGAAACCTTAGGGTATTACTTCTACAACCGAGAAGAGGGCAAAGTGTTTGTCGCTCATAGCGGTGTTTTCCTAGAGAAAGAGTTTATCACAAAGGGAACGAGTGGAAGGTCGGTGCGACTTGAAGAAGTTCAAGATGAGCCAGTCGGGGATGCTTCTACGAGTGATGCTATTGTAGCAGAACAAGTTGAGGAACTCGTGGCAATAGAAGCACCACAGCCACGAAGGTCGGCGAGGCTCCGCGAAGCGCGAGAGTTATTATTGTTATACAATGATGAGCCTACGACCTATGCAGAAGCGATGGTGGACCCAGACTCTGAGAAATGGCTGATTGCCATGAGATCTGAGATAGAGTCCATGGGAGACAATCAAGTTTGGAACTTGGTTGACCTGCCTGATGGTTTTAAAGCCATCGAGTGCAAGTGGATCTATAAGAAGAAGATTGATATGGATGGAAATGTTCACATCCATAAAGCTTGACTTGTTGCAAAAGGTTTTCGACAAGTTCAAGGAGTTGACTACGATGAGACTTTCTCGCCCGTAGCGATGCTTAAATCTATACGGATCATTCTAGCCATTGCTGCACATTTCGATTATGAGATATGGCAGATGGATGTCAAGACGACTTTCTTAATTGGAATCCTTTCTGAGGACGTGTATATGATGCAGCCCGAAGGTTTTGTCGATCCAAACAATGCTGGAAAGGTATGCAAACTTCAAAAGTCTATTTATGGGATGAAGCAAGCATCTCGGAGTTGGAACATTCGATTGATGAAGTTGTAAAGGAGTTTGGCTTCACCAAAAACAAACAAGAACCTTGTGTGTATAAGAAAGAAAATGGGAAATCACTTGTGTTTCTAATCTTATATGTGGATGACATATTATTGATTGGAAATGACATTCCTATGCTCGAGTCTGTTAAGATCTCATTGAAAAATAGATTTTCTATGAAGGACTTGGGAGAAGCGGCATATATTCTGGGTATTAAGATCTATAGAGATAGATCAAGGAGGCTAATTGGATTAAGCCAGAGTACGTACATTGACAAAGTGTTGAAGCGGTTCAGCATGGAAGAGACTAATAAGGGGTTCTTGCCCATGTCTCACGGCATTAAACTCAGCAAGACTCAGTGTCCTTCGACCACTGATGAGCGAGAACGCATGAGTAGGGTTCCATATGCTTCGGCTATTGGATCCATCATGTATGCAATGACATGTACTCGCCTAGATGTTTCCTATGCTCTAAGTGTTACGAGCAGATAGCAGGCTGATCTAGGTGAGATTCACTGGACAACGGTAAAGAATATCCTTAAGTACTTGAGAAGGACTAAGGATATGTTCCTAGTTTATGGAGGTGAGGTTGAACTCAGTGTAAATGGTTACACAGATGCGAGTTACCTTAACGACTCAGATGACTCGAAATCGCAATCAGGTTATGTGTTTGTCATGAATGGTGGTGCTTTGAGCTGGAAAAGTTCCAAGCAAGATACAGTGGCCTCCTCTTCAACAGAAGCTGAATATATTGCTGCCTCGGAGGCTGCAAAGGAAGCTGTTTGGATTAGGAATTTGCTGATCGCTCTTGGTGTGGTTCAGGGCTCGTCCAATCCCTTGGATGTTTATGTGACAACAATGGTGCTATTGCACAAGCCAAGGAACCTAGATAGCACCAGAAGAACAAACATATTCGCATGTGTTACCATCTGATTCGTGAGTTCATTGATGATGGTAGTGTCATGTTATGCAAAATACATACGGACTCAAATGTTGTTGATCCTTTGACTAAGCCACTCCCGCAGCCTGCGCATGAAGCGCACACAAGAGCAATAGGTATTAGATACTGTCTAGATTGACTCTAGTGCAAGTGGGAGACTGAAAGAAATATGCCCTAGAGGCAATCATAGAGATGATTGTATTTCATGTGTATCCATGAGTTATTATAATGTTCCTTGAATATCCATATACCAGGCAACTTGTATTGATTGGCAATTATGTGAATTGTTTGTGAAACTCTTTACTTGTATGGTTATCTAATAATTGTCCCTAGTCAGAGTTCATGCGAGGACACACGTGAGTATTAGACTAGCACATCGATTGGTTGATGACTATGTTTCGCAAGTCATAGACATGGAGATGTCAAACCAATGATGTGGACACATGTTATGAACATGGGGTTGGACTGACCCAACATGAGACTGGCAATAATACTTGCAACTCTCTCTACATATCGTGTACGTTTTTTCCTTAGACCTGAGATTGTCGCATGTACTTGAGATGTGGATCGACCTACTTTGGGGCTATCAAACACTACTCCGTAACTGGGTAGTTATAAAGGTAGCTTTCGGGTTTGTCCTGATACATGCTGCAAGGCATCGGTCAATCAAGATGGGATTTGCCCCTCTCTACTTGAGAGAGATATCTCTAGGCCCCTCGAGTGATCGGATCCAGAAATGCATGGCCGTGCTACATATGGTTAAGAGTTAACCTAGTAAAGGGATTTCGAATCACAGTATCGAGAAAGAGAGGTCAGCTTGGAGCTAGACCAAATATCGTGAGGCAAAGGGAAAGACATGTACTCAACCTTGTGATGGTTCGTCCGAATGATCTTTATATGCGTTTAGGAGTTGGCACGTCTTGCTAGAGGCCGCTACCAACTATTGATGGAGTAAGTGTACTCGCGTCATGTCTATACGTGTATGAACCTATAGGGTCACATACTTTAGGGGCTAGAAGCCTAATGAGGATTGGATCCGAATTAGACCAGGCTTAGGCTGCTAATGGGCTGCTAATATAGAAGCCCACCAGGGATGCCTATATAAGAGAGAGTGAGGCGAGCTGAATAGGGCAGAGCATTCCACCCAGCCGCCACTCCTCTTCCGCCTGTGTTGCATGCCCATACCTAGCAGTCTGGCGTGTGACGGCTTCCACTCCGGACGTGTGGATACCTCGGAGGTGCTGCATCTGTAGCACTTGGACGAGCCGCGCAAAGGGGAGCTGCTCGTCGGACGAGGACAAGGAGGAGACGTAGAACATCTACACTGCCGCAACGTGCTTCATCGAGTTCCGCAGTTCCGCACCTGTGCGTCTAGCGGTAATCCCGTGATCTATGACAATAGTATTCCTGGTTGACGCGGTAGAAATTTTTGATTTTACGCTAGTGTAGCCTACCCATTTCCCTACAGTCACTTCCCCAGATTACCAGAGGCATGAACCCACTATCGAGTATAAATACTAACTCTTAGAGTTGCTAGCATCTACTTGGCCAAGATAGCTACTAACAACGGAAAGCATGCAAGATCACAGATAATAAAGACATGATAGAATCAATAATCAATCTGAAATAGCATCTCAATATCCATCGGATCCCCGCAAACACAATATGCAGAATTAAAAATAGATGATCTTGATCATGAACAGAGCTCACAAGATCTAAACATGAAAGCACAAAGGAGGAGAAACAGCCATATAGCTACTACATGGATCCGTAGTCCAAGGATGAACTACTCACGCATCACACCGGAGGCTTGCATGGTGCTGAAGAAGGCCTCCAGGGTGAATTCCCCTCTCCGGCAGGGTGCCGGGAAGAGCTTCAGATCCCTTTCGATCTAGGGATGGAGATGACGGCGGCTACAAACTCTTTCGTGGATTTTTGATCGGGTACTTAGGGTTTACGTCCTAAGGGCATCTTATAGTCGGAAGGGGAGGCCGAGGGGGTGCCAGGGCTGGCCACACCACCCCCTGGCACGGGCCAAGCCTGGTTACGCGGCCAGGTGGTGTGGCCGCCCTCTGGCCCTTCTCCGTCGCGTATTCTGGCAGTTGACCCCTTCCGGAAAAATAGGCATTTTGGCTTTTGTCCCGTCCAATTCCGAGAATATTCATTTTCTGACTTTCCTGGAACCAAAAACAGTAGAAAACAGGCAGCTGGCACTGTGGCTCTTGTTAATAGGTTAGTCCAAGAAATCATATGAAAAGTACTCCAAAGTTGGAACAAAACACAAGAAAGTGGATAAAACCAAGCATGGAACATCAAAAATTATAGATACATTTGCAATGTATCATGCTCAAGCAGAGATAGGGAGACGAGGTTGGGGAAGGTTCGATCGGGGTACATGGGATAGGGGTCGTGTGCATGGTGGTCGGGTTGGGTCGGGTTGGTTCAGTCGATGTGTGGTGTTGTGTGGTGTGACCGTGTGGGTTAGGTGTGTGCGTGGTTCACGTGAGTGCGTGTGTTTCCTAGCGTGGTGTGTGTGTCGTGTGTCTATGTGAGTGGCGGCGGCTAGGGATTAGGTTTAGGGTTGGAGGCGTGGTAGTTGGCTGGGCCTGGCGGCTGGCTGCCTCCCCACTATTTAAAAAAACATTTTATTATTTATTATTTTCTTGTTTTGTTTTAAAAAAACTTTTGCAAATAGTTTTAGGACAAACAAAATATCCAGAACAACTAGGATTTTGATTTGAATCAAAATGAGAGGAATAATATAGAAAAAATAGGGTTTTAGCAAATTATTTTTAGAGGCAAACGTATGCATGATGATGCACAAAATACAAACAACATACAATTCTAATTTGAGGATTTTCCGGGTGCTACAATTCGACACCACTAACAATGGATCTCGTCCTAAGATCCGCACTATGGTATGGGGAAGAAGGGTGATGATCGGATTGTTCTTTGCTTTGTGTAGATCCTCGCGACACCACTAACAACGCTTCTTGATCTATCTTGACATTGTCGACACAACCAACAAAAGGTCATTTCTCACATTCATCAAGAGAACACTCCTAAGAAATGATGAGTGCATATTTGTATCATGTTTTATATTATTGTTTTGCATTATATTGATAGGATCTTGGTATTTTACGGCGTTTGCACGCACATTTTGTGTCTATTTTCACCAGGATTAGGACAGATGATGGATACAATGGACACAATTCTTGGAGCAGTTGTATTAGGGAGAAAAGGAGTCAAAAACAATATAAATCGCTTATTTGGGAAATATCAATAACACCAGAAGAAAACTCGAAGCGATCGAGGCATCTAGAAGGTTTAACGACCAACTATACAGCGGTAATTAATTTTCTGGCCGTATAGTTCCCGCCGTATAGTTGGCGCCGCCACCGCCTCCTCAAATAGTTTCACCCCGTGTAACTAGATTGGGGAGACAATATACAGAACACCCAGAAATCGCCGAAAACCTCACCTCCGGAAGGAATCTGGAGGGGGAACTTGCCCAAGGGATCCATCTTCGCCCTACGCAGATCTGGGAGGCCAAGGCATCGATCTTCATCTTCATCAACCGCTGCACCACCATCATCTCCATCCATCCCATCTTCACCCCATCTAGATCTTGTTGTTATTTCCGTACTTATTGTGGATTTATACAAGAAAGTTTCATTTACAATTGTTTCCATTACCATTATCATGATGTTGATTGCCTCCATGTTTGAGTAGATCATTAGTTCTTAGGGAGATGGAGAAACCCTAGCATATGATTGAGATAAGATAGAGATTATTATGTTATACATCATTATGTGTATGTGTTAATTGTCTCCATCTTGATGTTGGGACTTGTGCACCTCCTTAATATTTTCCTCTTATGGGGACACGATGAATGGGATTACTTGTTGGTAGACGGAGGGATGATAGCACTTACTGTGACTATAAATCTGTTGTCATTCTTCATGTACTAACTAGGGGGAATAAGGAGAACTCATAAAGCCATGTCCATGCCACGGGAGAAATCCCTTAATATCGGGATAATACGATTGATGTTGTTTATCTGTCAGTTGTGGTTATGAAGGATGATGTGAGGAGTGATTGCTGTCTATTTGTCCACATATGGAGATCCTCCCATATACATACATATTATGAGAATATTTGTTATAATAATCTTGATTGCTTAGTCTAAATTGCTAGCGGTGTATCCACCACTCTCTGAGAATGCCTTTTTTCTATTGCAGTTCCAAGCTCTTTTACACGCGCGATTCTTACCTTCTTTATTAAGTTTTACTTTACTTTAATCGCTTCATTTAATCAAAAACCCAAAAATAATTCTACTTTTCTTGCATCTCAAAATTATTTTTTAAGTACTTCGTTTATTTTTCGTTAAAAGCATTTTAGTCTTTTGCCTACTGCTCCATGTGGGATTGATATCTTTATTTCGGAACTAGCTATGAACGATCTGTGCATTTGCAGTCATCAAGCTATTTTCTGGCACCGTTGCCGGGGAGCGCTATAAGTCACTTTACTTTTAGTTATTTACTTTCGTTGTACTAATTTTTAATTTAAGTTGCATGGCCGCAACAATGGACAACACTCAGAATTTAATCCAACTTGAGGCAGTAAGGAAAATGGGTTCATCCATGGACGCTTTTATAACTATCAGTAAAAGCATAAATCCGGATGGAATTGAGATCCACCCTTTATTATTTGAACTACTACACTCTAAGAAATTTGCAGGAACCGATGAAGAGAGTCCATATGGACACTTACAATTTTTTGAAGATGTTCTTGGATCCTTTATACTCGACAACTATAATCTTCATATGGTTAAAACCTATTTTTTAGAATCCATCTTTAGGCAGTAAGTAAAATGGGTTCGCCCATGGACGCTTTTATAACTATCAGTCAAAACATAAATCCGGATGGAATTGAGATCCACCCTTTATTATTTGAACTACTACACTCTAAGAAATTTGCAGGAATCGATGAAGAGAGTCCATATGGACACTTACAATTTTTTGAAGATGTTCTTGGTTCCTTTATATTTGACAACTGTAATCTTCATATGGTTAAAACCCAGTTGTTTAGACAATCTCTCTCTCTAATAATGTTTGCGACTGGTATAGATCTTTTTGTGCAGAAGCACCAAGGACTTGGACAGAATTGACAACCAATTTCCTATCAAAATATTACTCAAAAAGCAAAGCTCACAGGATGAGAGGTATTATTATCAGTTTCAAAAATAGTCCTGATGAGAGTTTGTATGAAGGGTATCTAAGGTACAAAAGCTATCTAGATAATTGCCCCATCATTGTTTGCCTAATTGGTTAATCACTCACACTTTTTATGGAGGGCTTAATAATAAAAATAGAATGAACCTAGACACCGCTTCTAATGGTAGTTTTCTATCTTATACCTATGATGAAGCCTGGAAATTAATAATGAAAATGAGGGAGACAACGGAAAATCTTATAAATGAGGAGATCATTACGAATAGTTTTTTTGAATATGCTTGTGTTAACGGTTTCCTTGCAGATGAAAGGACTTGTGCAATGATTAAAACCCTTGGTATTGATTCTTACTCAGTAAAGAAAATTATTGAGAATTATGCAGGGCATTTACAGGTACCTACATAATGGGAACCCCATAAACCCCTTAAAGAAAAGAAGCGTGCAAGAGGAAGTGTTCTATTGGAAGAATTCTCCTCTGCACCTATTCAAGAGAATATCAAGAAAAAGCAAAAAGAGAAGAACAAATAAAGAGAATATTAAATAAACCAGAAAAGAATCCCAAAGCTCCAATATAAATAAAGTTAACGAATCTTATGGAAGCATGAACAGTGGATAATTAAGTGGTTATGCTAGACTTTGAAATCTCAGAATTCATCGAAGGTAAGGTATGAGGTAACGAAACTTCTAAACCTATGGCTCCTATATATTATGGAGAAACTTTCTTATACGGAATTTGTGAGCCGATTTCCACTATAAACATTATGCCTTCATCACTTTATGGGAAACTTCGCTACAATTTAAATAATCCAGTTGTGGAACTAGTAGACGCTACTATTAAAATGTCTAATAGAACTAATATAAAACTGGAAGGTGTTATCCAAAATATCTATGTCTTTATTGGATCACTCATGTACCCCCTTGATTTCAATATTGTTGATATGCCTTGAGATTCTTTTTGTCCTATTCTTTTAGGCAGGCCTTTTGTTTCCATAACCAAAGGTCAAATTGATAATAAGAAGGAGACTATTTCAATGATGTTTGGAGAAGAGGAAATGATATTCCACTTTGCCAAACTAAAGGAGAGGCCACATTAAGTGGAAGATATCGAGGAAGAGAAAATGATTGCCGAGTTGGCCGTAATTCATTTCAGTACTCCACACGATGAATTATAGAGGAGCCTAATTAATTGGGAGGAAGCACCAGATGATGAGGAGGGAGAAGACATGGATGATTACCTTGATTCAGTTCCGGAAGCACAAAATCCACATGATTATGAAGAACTGGTAAGAAAAGGAGATGAAGAACCTCCGCCAATTGAATTGAAACAACTTCCAGACGATATGAAGTATGAGTTTTTAGACAATGAAAATAAATGTCATGTTATTATTAGTAAAAAATCTATCAGAAAATGAAACAAATAAACTCATTTCGGTCTTGATTAAGCATCGTGAAGCCTTTGGATATACTCTAAGTGATATTAAAGGAATAGATCCATCTGTTATAGCACATAAGATTACCATGCTTAATGATGCTAAACCTGTAGTTGACACACAAAGAAGGCCTAACCCAAAAATGAAGGAAGAAGTAAGAAAAGAGGTTATACGCTTATTAGATGATGGTATAATATATCCTATTTCTGACAGTAAGTGGGTTAGCCCAACTCATTGCATACCAAGACAAGGGGGTCTTGATGCTGTTATGAATGAGGATGGTGAGCTAGTTCCTGTAAAACCTATTGTTGGATATTGCATGTGCATTTATTTTAGGAAACTAAACCGTGAGACATGGAAAAATCACAAACCTATACCATTTATTGATAAAATTTTAGAAAGGCTTAGTAATAATTCTTATTTATGTTTTCTTGATGGTTATTCTGGATATTCTCAAATTTCTATACAACCGGAAGATCAAGAGAAAACAACTTTCACTTGTCCTTATGACACATATGCTTATAGATTAATTTCGTTTGGCTTATGTAATGCAGCTGCGACTTTTCAAGAATATGTTCTAAAAATCTTTGATTATCTTGTTGAGAAGACTATGGAAGTTCTAACAAATGATTTCATTGTTTGTGGAACAACATTTGATAATTGCCTCTACAATTTAACCAAAGTTTTGCAGAGATGCAGACAATCAAATTTGGTGTTGAATTGGGAACAATGCCGTTTCATGGAAAGAGAAGGTAAAGTTTTTGGGCATAAGGTTTCGGAGAAGGGTATAGAAATAGATAAAACTAATATAGATGCTATAGAAAATCTTCCAATACCTCAGGACATAAAAAACTTAAAAATGTTTCTGGGACATGCAGGTTTTTATAAGCATTTTATAAAAGATTTAGCTAAAATAGCTATGCCTCTTACCAACCTTCTTGAGAGAGAAACTCCATTCTACTTAGATCATGACTGCATTGCAGCTTTTGAGAACCTTAAAAACAAATTAGTTTTAGCACCCATCATGCAATCTCCAAAATGGGATGAACCTTTTGAAATCATGTGTGATGCTAGTGACTATGCTTTAGGGGCTGTGTTAGGATAGCGAGACGGAAAGAATTTAAATGTTATTTATTATGCTAGTAGAACTCTTAATAAGATTTAGAAAAAATATTCTACTACAGAAAAAGAGGTCCTAGCTATAATTTTTGCTTGTGACAAATTTAGATTTTACATCATTAATTCTAAGGTAATAGTTCATACGGATCACCAAGCTTTACGTCACCTCCTTGTGAAAAAGGATGCGAAGCCCAGGTTGATTAGGTGGGTTTTATTACTACAATAATATGATTTGCAAATAGTAGATAGGGGGTAAGGATAATCCAGTAGCAGATCATCTCTCTAGGATGGAGGGAATAATTATTAACCCCGTACCTCTAAATGAGTCATTTTCAGGAGAATATTTAGCAAATGTTGAAATTGCCGATCCTTGGTTTGCAGATTATGCTAACTATCTCGCAGTAAAATTTATACCTCCTAGTATGACAAGAAATCAAAGAATGAAATTCTTTAATGATCTTAAATATTACTTTTGGGATGATCCGTATCTATATCATCATGGACCTGGCGGAATGATTCGGAAGTGTGTTCCTAACCATGAAATGAATGCAATTTTGCAAGCTTGTGATGATAGCTCGTATGGAGGACATCATGCATGCAAGCGAACTGCAGCAAAGGTACTTCAATCCGGATTCTATTGGCCCACCTTGCTCAAGGACACGCACAAGTATGCAGAACACTGTGATGATTGCCAAAGAAGGGGTAATATAGGTAGGAGACAAGAGATGGCAATGAACTATAGTGTTATAATCGAACCCTTTGATGTATGGGAATGGATTACATGGGACCTTTTATAGAATCAAATGGTTACACTAAAGGGTTGAAGCTATTCCAACGAGCCATGCAAATGCAGCTGCCTCAGTGAAGATGATCAAGGATGTTATATTTCTCAGGTTTGGAGTTCCTAGATTTTTAATCACTGATGGTGGTTCTCATTTTATGAAAGGAACTTTCAGGAAAATCCTCTAAAAATATGGAGTAACTCACCGAGTTGCTTCACCATATCATCCTCAAAGGAGTGGTCAAGTGGAACTCTCCAATAGAGAATTAAAGACCATACTCGAGAAGATGGTGGACAAATCAAGAAAATATTGGTCATACAAGTTAAATGAGACTCTATGGGCATACTATACTGCGTTTAAAAATCCAATGGGTATGACACCTTATAAGATGGTATACGGTAAGGCATGCCATTTACCTTTAGAATTGGAACACAAAGCTTTTTGGGCGATCAAGAACCTAAACTATTATCTTAAAGCAGCTAGAGAAAAAAGTTTATTAGATATTCCTGCTTTAGATGAGTTTGGAAGTGAGGCTTATGAGAATGCTAGATTGTTTAAAGAAAAAGTGAAAAGATGGCATAATAGAAAAATAGAAAATAAGGCATTTAAAAGTGGAGACAAGGTGTTGCTCTATAATTCTCGTCTTAAGTTGTTTCTAGGAAAGCTCAGATCAAAGTGGGAAGGCCCCTATATAGTTGAAGAAGCTTATTCATCGGGATCAGTGAAGCTCTAGGTAAAAACACCCTCTCTTTCATGGGTGGTAAATGGCAACGCATGAAGCATTATCAAGAAAAAGAAGATATAAGTGCAGTCACCATACATGTGATCACCCAAGAAGAGGCGATTAAGCAAAGATATACAAGGAATAGAAACTGCAAGAAGGATAGAATCGAGACGAAATGAGCAACACTATGGTCAAGCTATTGACCATAAAAGAGCGCTTCATGGGAGGCAACCCATGTAAAATAAAGGTTTGAGTAAGTTTTTAAATTTTCAATTAAGTTTTAGTTGAGGTTGTGTTAAATAAGGAACATTTAAAGCTCTAGCAAAGAAAAAGAAGATTGATAATGCTAAAATCCCGTTCAAGGGATGCTAATATTGGTCGAAAATTTAAGCTGTCATTTTTCTGTCAAAACTTGATATTTCATTGAGTTTCAGATTAATAAAGAATTCTCAGAGAAGCAGGTAATTTTTTGGTGGATCCAGAAGGTCTAACTACCAACTATACGGTGGGAATAAAATTCCGGCCGTATAGTTGCGGTCGTATGGTTGTTTCGACATCACCCCTTCCGTTTATAAAAGGTACTGAAAGTTTAACGACCAACTATACGAAGGGAATAAAAATTCTGGCCATATAGTTGCCGTCGTATAGATATCAATGCCTTCATCAAAATTCTTTTCTAGGGTACTAAAAGTTTAACGACCAACTGTACGGCGGTAATAAAAATTCTAGCCGTATAGTTGTCGTCGTATAGTTATCGACCCGTCTCCAAAAAAATTATTCGGAGTACAGAAGGTTTATCGACCAACTATACAGCGGGAATAAAAAAATCCCGCCCGTATAGTTCCAGCCATATAGTTGGTCCCACTATAGAAGGAAAATCTATAGTCGATTCATAACTATACGGCAGGACCTATACGGGCCGCGCCCGTATAGTTGCTCGTTACAAACTGTGGCTAGGGTTTTCGACCTCCCCTTCTAAAGCTGATCTCATCTAACCTTTTTCATTAAGTTTTCACAGAGCTACATCCTCCAGCCTCAAAAAAATCCTCGCCATCCCTATACAAGCCCCTTCTAACAATATCCATACAACAAAGCCATGCAACCCTTCCATGTCAACAAGATTTGGAGGAAGAAAGAAGAGAAGCCCATGAAGAGGATTGAAGAAGTAGAACCTAAAGGATCATCATCATCGTCCATCCCGGAGATCAAGCCTCTCCCAAGTTGGGAGGACATGTTCCCACAAAGGATGAAGATGATGAGGCAAGCAGAGCGGGGAACGAGCAAGGATGAGTATCTCTCTAATCACTATCGTCACAACATAGGATCCTATTATAAACCTCCTCTCAGTCCGTCGCCTCTTAAGCCTAAGAAGGTGCGGCAAGATGAGATTCATGATAAGATCTATCAGTTGGAAAAAGCTTCGAAAGCATGTGTTGAAACAATTGGAGAAGGGATTGACTCCTACTGGATGATGAGCAAAGGCCTTGAGAAAAAGGTCAATGACATCGATGGTAGAGTTGATTTCTTGATTAAAACTGTTTTTGAGTTGACAGATGAGAAGAAATTCCTCCAGAAGAAAATTTTGAAGCTTCAATACGACATGGCCGAGCTTAGCATCCGCCTCGCAAGCATAGCTGAAGTTTGCAACACAGGGGAAGAAGGCAACACTCTTCCTACCCAGGAGGAGGAATAGGTACCAACAAGGCGTTATTTGATCCTGCCTAGCTTGATTCTAGCTTGGGAGATCTTTAAGACCTTGTAATCTATCTTATAAGTTTTATATTACTATTTTAGTTTTGCATTAGTTCAAGCTTAGAAATAAAGTTTGCATCATTTGAATTCCCTTAAGGAATAGTCGATCCCATTTGTGAAATTCCGAGTTTATCATGGAGCATTATTGAGTTTGTGCTTGTGTTATTGGATGTATGAATGGCTTGAGTATAATTTTACTTGCACTTGATGATAGCAATAGGAGTCTTCCACACCATTGGTATTAATGGAACATATACAGATAATTTAAATCGATATGTTGTAAGTTCATGGTTTGATTTACAAAAGTAAAAATAATTTGATTAGTCAAGTTGAGAAAGAAACCTTGAATAGAGAAAAAATTAAAAGTGCTATCAAAATAGAGTGAGAACAAGTCGAGGTAGAGTCTTCAAGTCATAAAGATGCTTCATATACAATTGGAATTTGGTAATTGCGATTGTTAAACTTCGAATTCCTACATGAAGTGGAATGTATGGCTAGCTCCTTTGTACAACACTTAAACAAAAGTGTGAGCACATATATATATATAATAAGAAAAGAGAGAAGAAAAAGAGCGAATGTGCAAAGAGCAAATAAGCATAGACCACTATATTGTAGTAAGACAAAGAGAAGTTTTGAGATTTTGAATCCCAAGTGAATATGTTAATCCTAAAAATCTTGGGACTACCTCACTAACTCATTCGATCGAATGTTGAGATTCATGTTTTGTGAACTATTGATCACTAAGGTGTGGAAGCCTACTAATATTATTCAGATGGTTTGAGTAAGGTACTATTCATGAACTCGTTCCTATGTATTTTATAGGATAAATATATGCTGCAATTGCCTCATTTATTTTATCTACTCAGCTTCATGAATATGAGGATTACATTCTCTAAACCAGCCTTGCTCAGGACGAGCAAGAGTCTAAACTTGGGGAAGTTGATGAGTGCATATTTGCATCATGGTGTATATTTTTTTTGCATTATAGTGGTAGGATCTTAGTATTTTACGGTGTTCGCGCGCACATTTTATGTCTATTTTCACTAGGATCAGGACATATGATGGATACAATTCTTGGAGCAGTTGTATTGGGGAGAAAAGGAGTCAAAAACAACGTAAATCGCTTATTTGGGAAATATCAATAACACTAGAAGAAAACCCGAAGCGATCGAGGCATCCAAAAGGTTTAATAACCAACTATACCGCGGGAATTAATTTTCTGGCCATATAGTTCCCGCCGTATAGTTGGCGCCGCCACCGTCTCCTCAAATAGTTTCACCCCGTGCAATTGGATCAGGGAGACGACATACAAAACACCCAGAAATCACCAAAAACCTCACCTTCGGAAGGAATCTGGAGGGGGAACTTGCCCAAGGGATCCATCTTCACTCTACACAGATCTGGGAGGCCAAGGCATCGATCTTCATCTTCATCAACCGCTGCACCACCATCATCTCCATCCATCCCATCTTCACCCCATCCAGATCTTGTTGTAATTTCCGTACTCAATGTGGATTTATACAAGAACTATTCATTTACAATTGTTTGCATTACCATTGCCACGAGGTTGATTGCCTCCATGTCTGAGTAGATCATTAGTTCTTGGCGAGATGGAGTAACCCTAGCATATGATTGAGATAAGATAGAGATTATTATGTTATACATCATTATGTGTATGTGTTAATTGTCTTCATCTTGATGTTGGGAGTTGTGCACCTCCTTAATATTTGCCTCTTATGGGGACACAATGAAGAGGATAATTGTTGGTAGACGAAGGGATGATAACACTTATTGTGACTATAAAGCTGTTGTCATTCTTTACGTACTAACTTGGGGAAATAAGGAGAACTCATAAAGCCATGTCCATGCCACGGGAGAAATCCCTTAATAGTGGGATAATACGATTGATGTCGTTTATCTGTTAGTTGTGGTTAGGATGATGTGAGCAGTGGTTGCTACCTTTTTTTCCATATATGGAGCTCCTCCCACATACATATCATGATAATATTTGTTATAATAATCTTGATTGCTTAGTCCAAATAGCTAGCGGTGTATCTACCACTCCCTAAGAATGTTTTTTTCCTATTACAGTTCCAAGATCTTTTACACACACGATTCTTACTTTCTGCATTAAGTTTTACTTTACTTTAATTGCTTCATTCAATCAAAAACCCAAAAATAATTCTACTTTTCTTGCATCTCAAAATTATTCCTTAATTACTTCGTTTAGTTTTAGTTAAAAGCATTTTAGTATTTCGCCTACTGATCCATGTGGGATCAATATCTTTATTTTGAAACTAGCTACAAACGATCTGTGCACTTGCAGTCATCAAGAAACAAAAGTGGAAGTAAAGTTCTCGATAGATAAAGCCACCTCTATCTTCCGTTGAAGGAGTAAAAATTCCATTAATCCACCAATTCAATGTACAATAGCGAATGATAAGAGTAGTGGTATGGTCATGACTCCATCCCGCACTCAAAGAATTACTCCGTACATGAATAGAAGAATTATGCAACCCAACTCTCGGAATTTAGACTGGAGATCCCAACAAGCAATGTTCAGAAAGCTTTGGAAAACAAAGGAGTGATGCAAGCTCTTTATCGGATATGACGTAGATGATGTCGTCATGTTGGAAATCACTAGAAGATATAATTTTTTTTAGTGAATTTTGGAACAAATGAAAGGTACAACAGATGAGAGATTCACTAGATTTCATGAAACACAGATGTAGAAACACCATTAAAAGAGGAACGAGTCGAAATCCTAATGTTACAATGGAAATCCAACCGCGAGAAATCCTGGAATTGAAGAAAGTAAGAGAGCAGATTCAAAACACCCAAAGGTAAGAGGAGAATAACATAGAGGTAAGGAGTAAAAGAAGACCTAATCGGATCTATCCAACCAAATTTGCAATAATAGTTTTGACACTACATCATCCTTTAGCTAGGTTATACTACAAGATGGACCAGTGGGGTATCAAAAACCAAGGCCCTGATACCACTTGTAATACCCTCGAATCGGCCCATGCAGATTCTAGCAATTTCCGCCAAACCTGCATAGAAACAATTCGATGATGCCCACCAACCACTTGCGTGCGAGTGGAAAAAAAGTAATACCATTACACAATAGTCCACGATTGAACCCACAAGAACATATATATACAATAATGAATCCTCGAGTCAAGAATACAAATAGACATTACAAAGATCCAAATCACATTGAAAAGATACAATATCTGAGTACAGATAAGATGGAAATTGGACTAAGAGTCCTGAAGAATAACCAATGGAGTCCATAACCCTGTGGACAAGACAAGGAGATAGGCGGCAATGGGGTGATCCTGGAGAGCCACATCAAGCAGCGAGAGGCGCACCGACGCTGCTTGTAGAGGGAGGTGAAGGCGTCGCTCAAGTAGAGAGAGAGGGAGACGAGGTTGGGGAAGGTTTGATTGAGTTAGGTGGGATAGGGGTCGCGTGTGTGATGGTCAGGTGCGTTCGGTCAGTGTGTGGTGTTGTGTGGCATGGCTGCTTGGTCAGGTGTTTGCGTGGTTCACGTGAGTGCTAGTGTTGCATAGCGTGTTGTGTGCGTCGCGTGCCTGTGTGAGTGGTGGCGGCCGAGGATTAGGTTTAGGATTTGAGGGGTGGTAGGTGGCTGGCTGCTAGGCCTTTGGGCCTGGTGGTTGGCTGCCTCTCCCACTTTATAAAAAACATTTTCTTATTTATTATTTTCCTATATTCCCTGTCAAAAAACTTCAACACAAAACTGTTCTCCCATCTCTTTTCTGAGTGATGACATTAGTGGCATAAAAGCATAATAGTTGCTGCATATATATCAAAGACAAAATTCTTTCTAAATGTTCCACCAAGCATATAATGTTTCTACACATCCCTAGCATATAATATAGCTCATAGAAATCATTTTAGGACACTTGGAAATGGCTAAAATAAAACATGGCAGAATCTGTCTAGATTTTCAGCACCAGCAAAATGAATTTATTTCGCCCACTTAAACATGTCAGTGTAACACACCAAGCCAACCAAGCACTTGAGATGTTACCACATACACTACATATAGAAATGAATTAAGACTTTTTAGGAAAAAATCCGCAAAGTCTTCTTTGTTTTTGGGACATCCATGACAGGCAATAATATAAACCCAATAGTACAAGCATAAAACTAAATAAAAAGTAGACGCACATTCAACCGTATAAGTCTCCAATACCACAACTATGAAAAACTACCATCCGAACATAATACTAGTAATAGTGTCTAGCAGGAAAAAACCAAGAAAGTCTAAGTGATAAACTTCCACATACTCCGAAACCATTTATGACAAGAATGATTCCTATTGGTCAAAATCGGAGCTCCAAAATATTTGTGAGGATTGTGTGAAATGTGAGGTGATAATTGTGAAGGTGCTACTCCTAGAACTCCCCATGCATGACGTCATCAAGGTTTACCTAAAAACATGAAAGCAACAAGGGTGAGTACAAAGACTCAACAAGTTCATAAACAAATAGTAACTTTACATAAATCAAAACACTATGACGACATTAAACATCATTCATCCATTAGAGCGTAATAGTATGCCCTACATGCCTATATGCTCATCTCATCTCATCGCGAATACCGGTATCGCTCGAATGGACACCCGTCGGTATCCACTCGCTCCAACTCATGGAGGGTGCCTCCAAAGTAGGTCCCAACCCATCAATGAAGGTCGTATTGTGCCTACAAAGTAGGTCACATTATCATCATGGTATGCAAAAATGCGCATAATATGCAATGCCAGCATCATCATATTTCTCATTGTCATCATCGACATATCATAAACATTAGATAAAATTCAGTAAAAAGAGATATGCAAAATTCACTATCCATCAAAAACTGGCCTCAACCGCGGGGCAGAAACTGTGAACTGTAAGACTCCAGACCAGAAGTACTAGGACTTGTTGTTCAAACAATTGTCACATTTAATACACACCATCACTTCAAAAGCATACAAACAAAAATAAGTAAGTCCAAATAACCCCTCTAACTATCGGGTTCCGGCCGCTAACCCCCTTATGTATTAACTGGATCACTTAACCCCCCTAAGTATCCAAAACCGGGAAAAATACCCCCTAGACGCTGATGGGCTGTTTTGACACCGATTTTGGACACGGTGGACACCGGTTTAGGCCACGTGTGCTGATGGTCTAAATAACCCCTTCTCTCGTCATCGTTCCCCTCCTCCTCGTTGCCTCCCTGTCCTCGATCCACACCTCACCATCGGCTCTCCCCAAAGTCAGGCCTCCCCCTCTCCGCTGCCCTCATCCCCGTCGCCTCCTCCACTAGAAAATGCCTCCACTTCTCCGCTGCCCTACTCCTAGACCACCTACTCCTGTCAAATCTTCCACCCAAATATGGCCTCCTCCTTCATCCGGACGAAATCCGGCCGCCTCCTTCTCCCACACCACCTCCTGCTCAGTTTAGCCACCTGGGCGATGGAGAACCAGAGGATTTGGCGGGGGTGGTGAATCAGGATTACAGATGCCAAGCTCCTTAGCTGATCTCAGGAACTGAAAATTTTGTTCGAGAAAGCTCGACAGTTCCCATGTACTGTCACCGAGTTGTTGTTGTTAATTGCTCCACTAGTCCGAGTGCTTCACATTCCTGGGTATTGTGACAAGTAAATGTCGAGGAGAATAATGGCACAAGGATTCAGAGAAGAAGAAGTACCCATCAGAGAAGAAGTGTATTTTGTATGCATTTCTGTACTCAATTATGATAGCAATGTAGACTGACAAAATTTAATCAGCGAATCCATACACAATTTGATCGCCAAATCACTCATAAATCCCTAAAAACTCTGCACTTGCTAATGTATACTGAACCTGCTGCTCTGCTATTTCTTCTCTCATCTTCCAGAATGTTTTGGAGCATTTTCTCTATGTTCAACGCCATGCTCTTCTTCTGAACCTTTAATACACATCAATGTGTGCAGGTATCTTGGCATACAAATAGTCCAGACTATCCATGTACAAAATATTTTAGGTGTGTTAAGTTCGATGGACGTGGGTAAGCTAATAGTCAAGATGTGTGAGGTTGCTGATTGTTAGATTTAGTTGCAAGTAGCAACCTATTTTTTAGCTCATTTGCAATGTCTGAAGCAAAGCAGCTCCTTTCTTGCACAGCTGTGAGTCCAGGGGCACACAACGGCAGCGGTTAACACGGGAACACGGTGGCGGGAGAACGAGTTGCGTCGTGGATGCTTCGGTGACAAGGAGACGAGGTGCGAGGGTATAAGCGGCTAGCGGACGGGGCCGGCTGCGTCGGCCGGCACTGGGACCCAGCGGCGAGGGGCGGGCGGTGGCGTCGGGCGGCCACAATTGGGAGCCACAATTGGGAGCGAGAGAAACGGGGGGATTTGGACTGACCGATGAACCATCTTTCCGTTCTACTCCCTCCGTTTTAAAATATAAGATGTTATAGCTTTGTGAAAGAAGTGGATCTAGACGTGATCCACTTCTTTCACAAAGCTATAACATCTTATATTTTGAAACGGAGGGAGTAGCTGGCTAAACCATTGTCCACGTCAGCGAAACAGCTGTCAAATACTGCTAACAATTGCCTAAGGGGGTAATTTGCCCGGTATCTAATACTTAGGGGGATTAAATGCCCCAGTTTAAAGTTAAAGAGGATTAGTGTCCCAAACCTGATGCATAAGGGGGTTATATGGATTTCTTTCCAAACAAAAATAACATCGCTCCTATGTGCAGCCTATCCAAGAAAAACATTCTCAATATTCGTTACAACATATTCGTGGAACAGCCTGGAAGGCTAAACCAACCGGTAAAAAATACAGTAATAGCTACTTGGTATTTTCTTTTCTCTTCTGTTATAAAAAATGTCCTTATCTACTACTGTTATAAGAATAAATAATAATCTTGTACTACATTGACGTCTAACAGCCCAAGGTTTTATACTAACAGTAGCAGCTTCTCTATACCAACCTTCACATGAGTGATCGGCGTCAAGCCTGGAACTTCAATAAGGAATACAATAGATGACCAAACATGCAGGAAACTTTCGTCCCACTATTTCTATGCATGAAGCGCTAGATAAAATAAAACATCAACCGGGTCCAAATGCCAACCAATGAAAGCCACTAATGCAAGAATTTAAAGTAGTCATATATCTCTTGTACTAGCTATACCGTAATTAATTTGAGCAGTACAGAGTAGTTCCCTATTACAGATTAGTTGCCCACATAATTTCTGAAACTGAAAACACCCGACGTCAATTCTGACATAAGGGAAGAGCAACCAAAACTCTAATCGAAAGCCAACCCAACTGTTGCTCATACGGTGGTGTCCTGGAATCAACAAACAATACCAAACCCGGCCTGTAACTAACCCTCCGGACAACAGCAAAACAACAGCTCTCTACAACTCTGATGAAGGAGCTTAAAAAACAAGGGGATAGATGCACGCACTGCTACAATGACGGCGATGGTGACGACAACTTGATCCGGCACAGGCAGACCCGAGACCTCACGGCAGTCGGCGCAGCTAAGCAACCTCACGGCGGTGACCAATCAACCTCACGGCGGCGGCGGCGGCGTGTGCTCCGGCAACGGCAGCGCCTCCAACGCTTCGATCCAAAGGGGAATAGGTAGGGTTAAGGTGGGAGGAGATCAAATCTCGTACACGAAGTTCTGGAGCGCTAAAAGGAGGCAGCGCCGTAGGGCACAAAGGTCGATTCATATGGGCCTTGAGCCTAGCCCTTTTTTATTTTGTTCGTTTCCTTCCTCTCGTACTTATAGGAAATAAAAGTAAGGCAGCTCGTTTTATACTAAAAACCACGATGGGAAGCTGGTTGGAGCTTCAGACTTTGTATGGCAGAGCAAAGGATCAAGTGCTACTTCACTCTATTCTCAAAACAATTTTTTTTTACTATTCCTCTCAACCCACATATATAAGTAGCGTCACTTTATTTTATTTAACTAGCAAAATTGTCCGTGTATTGCACCGGGAAAGCCTTCTGCGTGTTTCCTAATCCTTTGCTGCTAATTTGTGCTAATAGTGAGACAGACCGAGAGAGGTGTCCGTGGGCCCGGACGGCCGAGAGAGTGTATGTGATGACCACAGGAGAGGTGTATGCAAGACATGATGGCATAGAGGGGCAAAATATAACTGTATGTTGCAACGGGAGAGAAAATCTAAATTGTTTAGTTATAGAAAGTAACTTCTCATTAATATAGTAGTGGCGACACCCTTCGTGGTTAAGCTCCTCCTCAGCGTGCCGGTTTGTTCAGACCACCCGTTACAGGTAACACCCTACTCCTCGAAGGCGTTTGCCTCATTTGGGACCCGAGACCGGGAGTAGATGATTGTGGAAAATTTTAGGGCACCTAACATGTTTTGTCCAAATTAGCTTAAGGGGAAAAAAGTAAGCACATGCATCTACGTTTCATCATAGCCAATCGTTTTTACTCACATGTATCTTTTTCCGTATCATATTGGATCTAACCCATCTTTTTTCTTTTTTAATTGTAATGTAACCCAGCTGATCTTTTTCCGTGACAGTACCACGAGCTGGGCAACGTCTCGGTCAGGGTCAGGTCCACTTATTATGTCCCTCTGATCTATCGCCGACTCCTCCATAGGAGCGCCCGTCGAGCTCCATGCCGAGCGCACTTTTCCCTCTCACCGCGTGATTCCTTTTTTTTTCCTCTCTGGCTCGCCAAGTTTCATTTTATCTCGTCGAGGTCTTGTTAGTTGGCTTATTGACAGTCAATCTTCGAAAATATATAAATCGATGGGATTTGGTATAAAGAAGCAAGGTGAGACTTGTTGGGGGGACGCCGTGGTATAAAGGCCGAGTTAGCCGAGGTTCGGCAAGGCCAAAGCAGATGCTGGCCGGGTCACCTCAAGACGGGCCGAATCACGGGGTAATCCGGACCTGGGGGCGTTCGTCTAACTAGCCCTCATCTGACTTAAGCGGTAAGTCGGAAGCGTATGTCTTACCTATATGCAGGAAAGGGGTGTGGCCGGATGAACCATCATCCGGGTCGCGGCAAGCTTCTAGGAGAAGGAAGGAATCTCGCTGGTCAAAAGGAGCCCCGGTACGCACTGCCTGAGCGAAGCGAGCAAGGACAGGACCACCGGGGCGTGGCCGACAAGCGTGACGACGCCCGTGTCAGCTGACGAGGGCGCCGCAGTGGCTCACGTAGCTAAAGCATATGTGACGCGGGGGAAAAAGCACCCCGGCCGGCTTACCACTTTGGGAGGAGGCATAGAATATGCCTCCACGTATGCCCTAGGCAGAATCCGAGCCTCCCCTATAAAAGGGGGGCTAGGGCTTCTGCTCTGGGGGGTTGGCTGTTTTGGTCTCTGTACAATTCTGTTAAGGTCTAGGGTTTCAGGTGAGATCTGTGGGTGAGAGTAAGAGAGCTCCTTCTTCCTCCTCTCGCCAATACAGCTCTAGGAGCACTTGTAACCTTGGAAGGAAATTAATACAAGTTCTTGTGTGGAGAATCACTTCACTATCCCTCCCTGGATTCCCCTAGCGTGTATTAGTCCCCACCTTTAGCCTATACATGGCATCTGCCATGACACCACCACGATAGTTGGCGCCCACCGTGGGGCTAGCGGCGCTAGCAGGGGTCAAAATCCGGACGGGAAACTTCATCGCCACCGGCGAGCGCATCGTCTCCGGGCTCGTTCAGCGCTTTGGAGCGCGGGACTTCGTCAGCGACAACGCAGGCTGCTTCGGCATATGCCCTCTCCCGCGCAACGGCATCTTCGTCAAGCTCGGCGCGCACAAGGTCTACGTTGCGGTGGACATGTCTTGCGTTCATCCGCGCCACGTCGTCGAAGCAGGCGAACCGCCCCTCACTGTGGCTCGCGGGGAGCGTACCGCTTGTTCCCCGGACCATGCAGAGGTAATGATGACAGCGCCGGGTGCGGGTGCGAGCAAGGATCCGGCGCCAGATCCGGAGGTGACGCCCAAGGCACCAAGGAAAGGCAGGGGTCCTCCGCTAGAGAGGCCGAAAAACGTGCTGAGAGAGGCAATGGATAGCTTGGCAAACCCTGTAGTAGCAGCGGTAGATCCGGCTCGTGCACAGGCCGAGCTGGAAGAAACTAGGTAGAAAATACTTGAGGGCGCAAAGAAAATAGCCGCGGCCCAGCAGTCGTTGAACATGACGCTGCGTGAGTACGCCAAGGCAAACAAAGTTGATACTGTAAAGGTTAAAGGGAGAAATCTCATGAGCGAGATGAACAGAGAAGGTGATGTTGGGATCGAGGAATCAGAAAACTGTTTTTCCGTGGGGCTGCCGAGGTATAGTACCCCGGCCAAGAACCTCAGAGCGGCGGATGCAGCTGCATCCGAGTTAGAGGGACTGACGGGTGAAGCCCGACAAAGGCAGCAAGATCGGGTTAACGAGCTGGTTCGGATTGCAAATAGGCAAAACGAGGAACTGCTCAGGGCAAACCCGGAGAGAGCTAGGGCCTCCAAGATCGTCCATTCGGCGATGGGGGACTCGGAGAAATCCGCTGGAGCCGTATCGTCCCCTCATGGTGGTCCAAGGAGAGAGGAGGTGGTAACCTCGGCCAGATGGAACAAACAGATTGTCCCGTATGACCCGACACGGGCAGGGAAAGAAAAAGAAGCGCAGAAAAATGATGATCGACGGAGTGTGAGCCGAGGCGAAGCTGGCCGAGGTAACCATGACCAAGGCAATGCTGGTCAAAGGAACGTTGTCAACGGCAATGCCGAGCAGCAAAACTCAGTAGGGGCAAGACAACCGCAGCAGCAGAACATGCCGAGGCAAGAGCACAGTGCCGGCCGAGGTATACAACAGAAAGGTGCGCCGCAAGAGCAAAACCGGTATAACGACGGTGATTTGGAGATGGCAAATGCGGGATACCCGAGACCGGATTATCATGTGATAGGATCGAGATTGGGAAGTAGGGATTTGATGCCGGACGATGCAAGGTTGAAACTGGATCGACTATATAGGTCGGACCAGATTGAATGTCAAGGTCCACCGGGTCCAGCATGTTTTGGACCCCGGATCATGAAAGAGCCACCAGTCCTGAACTTTCAGCTGCCCAGGGGCACCAAGACCTATGACGACAGTACCAAGCCGGAGGATTGGCTGATAAACTATGCTACGGCTATAAAAATTCCCACAGGCAACCTGAGATGGGCCGTACGGTATGTACCCCAGATGTTGGAAGGACCGGCAAGGGTGTGGTTGAACAATTTACCACCAGGAAGCATCAACTGCTGGATAGATTTCGAGGAGATGTTCATCAACAATTTTTCAAGTACGTATCAAAGGCCAAATAGGCCACAGACCCTAGCTATGTGCAAGCAATGACCCAATGAGATAGACCGGGAGTTCTTGACTCGGTGGTGTACCGTGAGAAACTCATGCGAGGGCGTGATAGAATCACAGGCCATAGCATGGTTTGCACAGGGGTGCAGATATGGAAGCGAACTATGGATGAAGTTGCAACGGAAAATGCCGGCAACGTTGGCAGAAATGATCTGGATTGCGGATTCGTATGCGTTGGGTGACCCGACCCAACCGAGGCTTGCCTCAAACGAGTCAAGCGATGAATACTATCAGAGGGATGGATCCGGATCATCCCGGAGGAATGATTACAGAGGAAAAAGGAGAGATGATAGACCGGACCACCAGTACGGTTCGCACCAAGTTGCAACTGTGAATCAAGACCAACCTGGAGGAGGGGGTAGCCAGCGCCAGAAAACTGGAGGTCAATGGACCCCAAGGAACAATGGGAAGAAAACTTGGACTCCGGAGCAAAAGAAGCAGTGGCAAGAAAGGAAAGACCGTCCGAGGTATACTTACGAGTC
Organism: Avena eriantha; assembly: GCA_910589775.1. Classification (NCBI taxonomy): domain Eukaryota; kingdom Viridiplantae; phylum Streptophyta; class Magnoliopsida; order Poales; family Poaceae; genus Avena; species Avena eriantha. The sequence continues at coordinate 73,746,234 of OU342741.1, forward strand.
GATGTTGGACCAGCCGTGTAAGTTTCACACGCCAAATCCGAACAACCCAGCGGGTCATACGACGAGGCAATGCGAGTGGATACGCACGATCGAGCAAGGTGGTTCGGGGAATGCTCAGGCACGGCACCGGTGCTAGCCTCACCACTATCAAAGGAGCCAATGTTGCTCTATATAGCCGCAACCAACCGGGTTCTAAGTGCAGTGATAGTGGTGGAGCGCGATGAGGAAGGTAAGTCAGTGCAAAGGCCGGTGTATTATTTGAGTGAAGTGTTGTCAACCTCAAAGCAGAACTACCCACATTATCAAAAAGTGGCATATGGCGTGTACATGGCTGCCAAGAAATTGAAGCACTACTTTGAGGAGCATCCCATCCGGGTCATATGTGAGGACCCTATATCCGAGATAATGAGTAACAAGGATGCAAGCGGCAGAATTGCAAAATGGGCAATTGAGCTAGCTCCTTATGCTCCGCAATATGACCGGAGAGAAGCCATCAAGTCTCAGGTTGTGGCGGACTTTTTCGTGGGCTAGGCCGAGGTACAGTACGAACCACCACTTCCGGATCCGAACTATTGGCAGATGCACTTTGACGGATCAAAAACCAAAACCGGGCTAGGTGCCAGAGTTGTACTCACGTCGCCAAAGAAGGACCAGTTGAAATATGTGCTACAGATCCACTTCACCGCATCAAACAATGTCGCTCAGTATGAAACACTTGTGCATGGGCTCAAGGTAGCAAAAGAAATTGGTATACGTCGGATTATATGCTTTGGCGACTCGGATTTAGTGGTGCAGCAAGTGTCCGGAGTGTGGTACACCCTTGATCCAAACATGGCACTATACAGATTTCATGTGCAGAAGATTTTTGGTTACTTTGAGGGATGCGAATTTCATCATGTACCCCGGGTGGAAAATGAGGCTGCCGACATGCTGTCGAAGCTCGGGTCAACCAGACAAGCAATTCCACCGGGTGTAGCATTAGAGCACCTCAAGAAACCATCCATCAGGCCATCCCCGAAGTCCGAGTCAATCTACGTCCCGGAGGACACAGAATCCGGAGCTGTGCCCATGGACATTGACACGGGAAGTGGTGCGCAAAACCCAGGGACTGCTTCAGCAAACCCGGGGACTGCTTCGAAAGACCCGGGGACTGCTCAGCGTGGTCCGGTTGAAGTTATGCCGGTGGATCAGATGGAGATAGACGAGGACGTGTTCCCCGTGCGGCCAATACCGGCTTGGGCACTGCCTATATTTCAATTCCTGAAAGATGGAACGTTACCCACTGAGGAGGTGCTGTCCAGGCAAACACAGAGGAGGGCAAAGGCCTACACGATCATCAATTCCGAGTTATACAAAAGAAGTGTGACCAATGTCCTCCAGCGGTGTGTTGACCCGGAAGAAGCGCTTGAAATCATCCGAGATATACATCAGGGGGAATGCGGGTATCACGCCTCATCCCGAGCCTTGGTAGCAAAAGCTTTCCGACACGGATTCTACTGGCCAAATGCCTTAGAGCAAGCAGAAGATCTGGTGAGAAAATGTAATGGTTGTCAGAGGTACGCTACAAAGACACATATGCCAATGTCGGAACTCAAGACCATCCCAATCACTTGGCCATTTGCCGTATGGTGCTTGGATATGGTGGGCCCGTTCAAACCAGCAAGAGGAAACAAGGCTCACATTTTGGTAATGGTGGACAAGTTTACGAAGTGGATCGAGGTAAAGCCTATAAGAAAATGTGATGGAGCTACGGCCGTAACGTTTCTCAAAGATATCATCTTGAGGTACGGCTATCCACACAGTATCATAACTGATAACGGCACAAATTTTGCGGAAGGAGCATTTGCTCGTTTCTGCCGGGATAAGAGGATTCGGCTTGACCTAGCTTCGGTAGCCCACCCCGCATCGAACGGGCAAGTGGAGAGATCCAACGGATTAGTATTATCTGGGATAAAACCCCCGGCTCATTGAGCCGCTCCAAAGATCAGCGGGGTGCTAGATAGAAGAACTACCAGCGGTACTGTGGAGTTTAAGAACAACTCCGAATCGATCAACAGGCTATATGCCGTTTTTTCTAGTATATGGGGCAGAAGCTGTATTACCAGCCGACATAGAGCATGATTCGCCTAGGGTCACCCAATACACAGAAGCCGAAGTGCAAGAAGCCTGGAAAAATGATGTTGATCTGCTAGAAGAAGCGAGAGAACTGGCACTGTCCAGATCCGCCATATATCAGAAAAATCTCCGACGCTATCATAGCCGGAAAGTGTGCCCCCGAGTCTTTCGGGAAGGCGATCTGGTGCTCCGGTTGGTACAATGTACTACTGGAATGCATAAATTATCCCCCCCATGGGAAGGGCTGTTCATCGTGAGCAAAGCATTGCACAATGATTCTTACTATCTTATAGATGCAAAGCCATAGGAAAAGAACAAGGCGGACAGGTCCGGTGAGGAATCAAAGCGACCATGGAACATAGCTCTACTTCGGGCTTTCTACACCTAGCTAAGAAGTGAATGTATTCGGGTTATCTCATATGTCGGTATGTATGTCGGCAATGAGCTTATCAATGAAATGTGGGCACCTCGAGCAGTAACTCGGGGACTGCCTTAATAATATTTGTTGTCTTTTGTTATTTATGCGTCAGCTGGAATAGGTTATTCTACTTAGCTCGGATTAGTAGTGTGTGAGCACCAAAAACCCAACTCTTCGACTTGCTGCTGTCCAACAAGAATTGGCTTCATGGCAAGCAAGAGAACAAGTTTGGAATTGCGTAGCACATGAAAAACGACTAAGGAAAAGAATTTATTCGAGCCGACGTTTGTTCTTCGGATTAACCCTGTATTTATTTTCAAGTTATTATGCAGTTTTATTTTTGAGCTAAGTCTAAAAGTTTCCCAGTATTGTTAAGACGATTTTTCAGGCTCGGATTCGTAAGTTGTAAAACCGAATCAAGGTAGACACGATCCGAGCCAAAAGATTGAACGAACAAGAAAAAGAAACTCTGGGACTACGCCCACGTTAATCCGGCATAAGTACTCAATAGCAAAATATCACATGTATTCGGAATACAATTCCACCCGGCATACCGGGGATCTCATGAATTTTCAAGTGTTTTTACTTAGGGAGCAACAGGAGGAAGTTTGGCATCATCGTCGCCCTCTTCGATATCCGAGGCAGTGTCCTCCTCGTCTTCACACGAGTCATCTTCAATGTTCTCACCTCCCTCTTCACCTGCGGCTTCCAGGAAGCTCGGACCCTCAGTCCATTCATGAATGGGGGCATATTCGATGAGGCTGTGGGCGCAAGCCTGGCGCCGAGCTACCCACTCCGGGTCATCTGTCCATTTGGACCCGGTGCGCAGGCGTGTGAGGAGGCTGAGATCTATCTTCTCGTACCACGTCAAAATGTGGTGAAGGACGGTATCGGCAGCAGCGCGTCCAGCAGATTCTCGCCAGAGGTCGAGCTGGGTCTCAATTTTTGAAAGCCTTTCAGCGAGCTGCGTGACTCTCTCCGGAGCATCATCGGTGGGCCAGAAGGCATTGAAGACCCGGACTGAAACATTGAGGAGGTCCCTGCCGTAGTTCTTGATAATTTCCACGCGAGATGACAGGCTGACCAACAGGTCCTCCATGTCAAAGGGAATGCTCTCACCCTCAGTAGCGACCGGAGTACCCCTTTCTCGGCGGAAATTGGCGACAGCAGCACTTGCAATGGCAGTACCCTCTGGAAAGTGGCCTGGGAAACAAGGCAAAGGACAAAGTTGAGAAAACAAGACATATGAAGTAACCTGGAGAAATAAGGCGGATAAAGGAAAACAAGTTACGTGAGATGTGACTGTGAATCCGGGTCAACTCCTTGATGCAAGCATCACGCCTTTTCCGAAGCTGCTCGAGCTCAGCATTTGCCGACTCAAGTTTGACCTCGGCTTCCTGAAGAAGCTCACGATCCTTAGCACTTTGGAGTTTGAGGCGCTCGCGTTCTTCGGTGTAGTCCTAGCCAACCCTTTTCAGCTCAGTTTGGTGCTGCGCCTTCATCTTAGCCATTTCAGATTTGATCTTGGCTATGTCATCATCTTTGGTCCGGAGGAGGGCGAGCTCATCATCTTTCTTCTTCAGCTCGGCTTGGTGCTGTCCTGCTTGTTCGAGAAAATGCAGCATCATGTCAGGCACTTGCACATCTTTCTTCAAGCAATGCTGAAACCGTGTGTTGGCCCGGCAGAGCCGAGGTATGAATGTTTGCCGAGCCAAGGAGGTAAGATGATGAAAAGCACAGTAAAAACAGACAAGAAGGACATACCCTTGATCTGCTCCAAGTTCTTCCGCATTATTTTGTTTTTAGCTTCCACCCCAGCTGCGGAAACCGAACAATCAGATTAGTTCGGCAAGCGAAGTGGAAGAAAAATGAGGAAAGGAATGAGAAAGAAATTTACCCCTTTTCTCGTACTCCGCGATGAGTGCAGCCTGTGTCGTGCGAAGATTTTTGTGCGTATCCAACAAGCGCTGGAATTCAGCACTTCGGCGGTTGGTGGTCACCTAAAAGAGATACAAAAACTTAAGTCAGCCTTGTGCATGTTCGAAGTGTACTAAAATCCGGGCCAAGTGGAACTTAACCCGGCTCTAGGTGTGTGCATATTCGAAGTGTACTAAAATCCGGGCCAAGTGGAACTTAACCCGGCTCTAGGTGTGTGCATATTCGAAGTGTACTAAAATCTGGGCCAAGTGGAACTTAACCCGGCTCTAGGTGTGTGCATATTCGAAGTGTACTAAAATCCGGGCCAAGTGGAACTTAACCCGGCTCTAGGTGTGTGCATGTTCGAAGTGTACTAAAATCCGGGCCAAGTGGAACTTAACCCGGCTCTAGGTGTGTGCATGTTCGAAGTGTACTAAAATCCGGGCCAAGTGGAACTTAACCCGGCTCTAGGTGTGTGCATGTTCGAAGTGTACTAAAATCCAGGCCAAGTGGAACTTAACCTAGCTCTAGGTGTGTGCATGTTCGAAGTGTACTAAAATCCGGGCCAAGTGGAACTTAACCCGGCTCTAGGTGTGTGCATGTTCGAAGTGTACTAAAATCCGGGCCAAGTGGAACTTAACCCGGCTCTAGGTGTGTACATGTTTGAAGTGTACTAAAATCCAGGCCAAGTGGAACTTAACCCGGCTCTAGGTGTGTGCATGTTCGAAGTTATCATGGAGCTACGTTAGTTCTATAAAAGAGCATCCGACCGAGTAACAAGTTACTCCCCCGGAGGCTTGGGGACTAATGGTTATTATCTACAATCTGCAAAGGAGAAACAACGTACCTCCATCATTCGTCCAACGAGGTTAATGGCCTTGGCGGCGGTATTCACCTGATCAGATTCGTGGACTACCTCGGCCTTGTTCCAGTTCATGACGAACTCCATCAGGCTCAGGGGGTACCGTACCTGTGGGCATATGAGGTGTCACCAAACCCTTAGCATGTGCTTCCTTCCTCTCCACCAAGGCAAGGGCGGGGCTGGTGTGCAGAACCAACTGCTGGGCTTCGGTTGGCTCGGCAGGCGCGTCCTTGGCCGCTGATGTCTTCTTGGGGAGCATGGACTCAAGGGTGCGTTGCCCAGGCTCGACAGCACTGGGCTTGGCAGCGTCTTGAATCTTTTGGCCCTTGGCTTGCTGGGAAGAAGAAGCCGTAGCAGCGGTCTTTCCCTGCCGAGGTTGAGAGGACTCGGAAGATGCAGAGGAACTGGGCGCTGGTACTTTCGTTGCTGGACTTGGTGCCGACGCTGATGTTTTCACTGCCGGAGTTGGTGCTGCTGCAGAGGTTGGAGTTGGAGCTGGTTTGGCTGCTGGTACTGGAACAGATGCTGGAGCCAAGGTAGCCTTAGTGGCTGCTGGTTGTGGCGTTGCCGAGGTAGTGGCTGCCGTTGTTCTGGCTGGGCCAGTTCCCACCGCCCCAGGATGACCCGAAGCGGCCGCAGAGCTCTCCGGAATAGGGCTCATCGAACGTGACTCGTCGTCACGACGGGGTGAAGGGCTGGCCCGGAGAGGTGATGAGATACTGGATCCCCTTTGAGGGACCTCCACCGGAGCCCTGTGAAATCAAGTAACGTCAGAAGAAAAATTACGACGAAGTAAGGAAGAGCGAGTTACAGAAGAAAGAAGGACTTACGCATCCGAGGTTTCGGCTGCTCTGGGTTTCTGAGCCCTTCTTGCTGGGGCCTTCTTTCGCCTTTTAATGGGCTGGGAAGGTCCGGAGGAAGAGCTTGTGGAAGCCGCGCGCTTTTTCTTTGGCGCCACCAAAACTGGCTCGTCCGTGGCGAGGGAAGGATCCTCGTGGATATGACCACCGGAGTGAGCTGATGGCGGAAAAGCAAAAGAAAGGGGGGCAGCCTCAAACGGTTCAATTATCTCGATATCCGAGTAATCTTCATCATCGGGCCAATATCTAGCAGAAGAGAAGTTACCCATGGGTCGTTTCGTGGCGTCGGTCATGGGGAGAAACATCACTTGGTCCGGCTCCTCCTCGTCCGAAGTCACCCGGTCCGGTGCCCACTTAAGGGTCGGATCGGTACCGTCCTCGAGCGTCTGCTGAAGGAATAGCTGAGGAAAAAAGTAAACAAACGAGTCAAAAATGCAACAATAATAGACAAGTGACTAGTCCGGGGTAAGTTTGCAACATGAAACTTACCATGGGAGGAAGCCGGTCACGGCAGAAATGCTCAATCCCCCAAGTCCAGTCAGAGGAGAAGTCCTTGTGAGTGGTGAAGAGAGCCTTAACCCGGCAAAAGATCTCCGTGTTGTTCAGTTCGAAAGATGAAGTCCGGTTGGGGTCGCGGCTGTAGCTCATATGGCACACCTTGTGCGTGCGTTTCTGGAGAGGGGAGATTCGGTTGCGCACGAAAGTGATCATTGCATCCTTGTTGCGCAACCCGAGCTCCTTCAGCTCCGCGAACCTTTTGTTCACTTGGTTGGCCAGGGCCGTAGGTTTCCTGGGAACGGCGTCCCACAGATCCGGGTTCGGCGGACCCGGTGTATAGGGGAGCAACCGGATCAAATCTTCGGTTCCCGTGTTCCGGACGTAAAAGAACGTCCGGGCCCACCCTTTGCAAGATGCTAGCCCTATGACCCGGGGGAAAACAGAGAACCTCCGGGGTGAGATGGAGGCCGCTCCGAACCGAGTGAGCCGCTTGTCCTCCGGATCAGTGTGAATGTCGGGAATAACGTTGCGACGAAGGGCGAAAAACCGGATCCACAGCTCCTTCGTGGGCCATAATCCGGCGTAGCCCTCGATTATAGAAGCAAAGACAGAGAGAGAAGTAATGGCGTTGGCTGGAAGATGGTGCGGCTGGAGATGGTAGGTACTGAGCCAATCGTGGAAGAAATCGCTCACCGGGAGTCCGAAGCCCCGTTGAAAGTGAGACAGGAACACAACGAACTCCCCGGGATTGGGTGAAGGAGCTAGCTCGGCGGAGGCGAGGCGAGCGACGACGCCGGCGGGGATGCGTCTGGTCCGGTAGAGCCAGTCCAGATCGTCCTGGCAGACCCAGGAGCCGGCCCATGCGCCGCGGTCCGCAGCAGCGGCGTCCTCCTCCATCTCTTGCTCAGCAATGGCGAGTTCTTCTTCCGCCATCTGCTCCTTGAAGCCCTCGCTGGCGCTAGAGGCGACGGGGGATAGTGGCTTGGATTAACGAGGACCCGTAGTGGGAGATTTGCGTCGCAGTGACGGTGACGCAGAGGTGCAACGGAGAAGTGCGGCGGCGACGCTGCTTTTTGGCAGTGCTGGCGGCAGCGCGGTCGCGAGGAAGACGAAGAGGAATAGCAGCGGGCAGAGGGGTGCGGAGGGGGAAAAATCCTAAGGGACGCACCCCTCCGCTATTTAACCACCCCCATCAGGGGTGAGTGGGATCGCACCCTGGGGACCGGCCACACGCTGTGGCCGTGTATTACCCGTTCGGACCAATCAGTAAGGAGCCACACGGAAGGCCACAGGGCGGAGAGAGTCCTGTGACGTGACGCGCTGATGCGGTAAACGAGGAGGCAGGCGTGATGTGACCCGCGCACAGTGATAACTGACAATTATTGCGGCGGTTACTGTACCGTCCCTTAAAATAAGATGACATAATGATTACCCTTCACATGGGCAAGCATACGAGAGAAGGAAGTAAGACCCGGACGGAACTGTGGTAACCCGGCCGGCAAGTGAAAACTTGCAATGTGCGAAGGGAACGTAAATCCAAGCGTCTAGGGTACAGAGGTAACTCGGAAACAACGACAGGGGCACAAAATGGAACCTGGTGTGGCCTTAGCGGCCAGGGCGGCTAAGACCGCACCAGCTTCGGGGACTAATGTTGGGGGGATACCCCCGGGTAGGGTCACGCCGTGGTATAAAGGCAGAGTTAGCCGAGGTTCGGCAAGGCCAAAGCAGATGTTGGCTGGGTCACCTCAAGGCGGGCTGAATCACGGGGTAATCCGGACCTAGGGGCGTTCGCCTAACTAGCCCTCATTCGACTTAAGCGGTAAGTCGGAAGCGTATGTCTTACCTGTCTGCAGGAAAGGGGTGTGGCCGGATGAACCATCATCCGGGTCGCGGCAAGCTTCTAGGAGAAGGAAGGAATCTCGCTGGTCAAAAGGAGCCCCGGTACGCACTGCCTGAGCGAAGCGAGCAAGGACATGACCACCGGGGCGTGGCCGACAAGCGTGACGACGCCCGTGTCAGCTGACGAGGGCGCTGCAGTGGCTCACGTAGCTAAAGCATATGTGACGCGGGGGAAAAAGCACCCCGGTCGGCTTACCACTTTGGGAGGAGGCATATTCTTAGGAATATGCCTCCACGTATGCCCTAGGCAGAATCTGAGCCCCCCCTATAAAAGGGGGGCTAGGGCTTTTGCTCTGGGGGGTTGGCTGTTTTGGTCTCTGTACAATTCTGTTAAGGTCTAGGGTTTCAGGTGAGATCTGTGGGTGAGAGTAAGAGAGCTCCTTCTTCCTCCTCTCACCAATACAGCTCTAGGAGCACTTGTAACCTTGGAAGGAAATCAATACAAGTTCTTGTGTGGAGAATCACTTCACTATCCCTCCCTGGATTCCCCTAGCGTGTATTAGTCCCCACCTTTAGCCTATACATGGCATCTGCCGTGACACCACCACGACAGGACTATTCAATACCAGGACGGCAACAAGAATTCGATCCATGGTTGACTGCAAATTAATATACCCTGATCGGTCCAGCTATACCAGCCCAAGATGCCTAGCCATATCAACCGCATTATCTATCAAGAGGCCATCCACAAATCCAGGAGACCACATATCACTTGTTTCTCGCTAACCGCCTATGCCACACGCAGTGCGCTGCCTCTCCTCTCTCTCTCCTCCTGTACCTCTCTCGTCTAGGTCTCATCCAGCGCCAAGAAAGCAGGCCGACGGCTCCCAGCAGCCTGCACCCCCTCACGCCTCCATGCCTCCGCTCCTGATCCACGCCCCGTGGCCGGCCGGCAGTGCGCCACCGCCACCTTAGTGGTCCACCTGTTGCGGCTCGCGGCGCGATATGGAGGAGGATGGGGAAGGTCCGTGAGAGAGTAGAGAAGAGGGCAATGACTGGAGGAGAGGCCCATGGTCGACCACACCATCTCCACTCTCTGCTTCCGGCCGCTTTCCTCTACCCTCCCGCCGACGCCTTCCTCTAATCCATCGCGTCTCAGCTCGCATCCGGGCGCTCGTTGTTGCCGTCAGAGGTGGGCGAGCTGAGGGGGTGCGTAGGCAGCCACCCGTCGTGAAGCCCAGTTCAGAGAACACAGGGAGGGGTCAGTTAGTCCGGGCCCTTGCCCTTCTCATCGGTGGCAATAACCCCATCCCCATCTCTCCTACGGTCGGGAGAACCAACAAGGAAGGGGGCAGCGACGTCCACCTGCCAGAGATCCAACCTAGGAGGGTTCGAATCCGTGCTCCTCACGCTAGATATGCCGTATGGTTGCGGCCTCACGTGGACGGTGGTGGCCTCAACGGTCACCGCTCCATGATGCACGGCTGCTGTAGGCCACCTTCAGTCTGCTGAAGATAAAGAGTAAAGCTGCCTTGAGTATCAACTTCTCCAAATCACGTCTTTGAACCGGTTTAATTTAATAGAACAGCCGCGACGCCGAAAGCACTCTCCGTATTGCTGGCCATGGCGAGCTGCTAGTCGGTTGTTCTATTGATCATTGGTGGAACGTTTGCCTTGGATCGAGCGCTAGGGGCAAAACAAATTGAACGGGTTTTGCCACTTACCGGTGCTATTGACGGGTAATCGGGGTTTACTAACAGGTGACAACAATGGTAATTCCTACGTTGGTGGGAGGATAAAGCAGTCCGAAAAGTGTTGGACCGGAAAAAACAATCCGTCCTTAATTATTAGGTATAGATACACCTTTTGAAAACAAAATGACCGAGCATAAAATATTGGAATTAAAATTCTAGGATATCACATTCTTACCCCCTTAAGCAGAATTCGACCCCGAATTCTTTCTCGTTCTTCAACTCACAAAAAAAAATAGAAAACAATATCACGTATCACATAACAGCCATGGATAATTCTGGATATTTCTCGCGCATGCGAGACTCAAGTTCCCAAGTCACCTCACGCTCAGTTTGTTGCGACCAAAGAACCTTTACATATTTTAGCATCCTATTCCGCATCACTCTCTCAGACTGTTCCAATATCTTAACGGGACGAACCTCAAAAGTTAAATCTGGCTCTATCACAGTTGGTTTCATGGTAATTTGTCACTCTGGATCACGAAAATGCTTGCACAACATGGAGACATGGAACACATCATGCACACCCTTCATCGACTCTGGCGACTCAAGTCGATAGGCTAATTTCCCCACTCGTGCCAATATTAAGAAAGGTCCAATGTATCGCGGACTAAGTTTTCCTTTGATTTTAAATATTATAATACCTTTAGTGGGTGCACCCTTAAGAGTACCTCCTCTCCAGCTTGAAATTCCATATTCGATCTCTTGTAATCTGCATAACTCTTTTGCCTACCTTGTGCTGCCAACATATGTTGTCTAATCTTAGCTACCCTCTTTGTAGCTTGTTGAACCCAATCTGGTCCTAGCACGGCTCTCTCGCCCACGGCATCCCAACATAGTGGAGATCTGCACTTTCTCCCATACAAAGTCTCGTAAGGTGCCATCTGTATGCTAGCCTGATAACTATTATTATAAGCAAACTTGACAAGTGGTAACTAATCCTCCCAGCTCCCTTGCTAGGATAGGACGCAACACTTCAACATATCTTCAAGTGTTTGTATTATATGCTCTGACTGGCCATCTGTCTGAGGATGAAACGCCATACTAAGTCTCAGTTGTGTCCCCAAGGCACTCTACAAGCTCTCCCAAAACTTTGATACAAACTTAGCATCCCTATCAAAAGTAATTGTTTTAGGAGCCCCATGCAATCTTAATATCTCCCTTACATATATCAGTGCCAAGTCACTTGCAGAGTCAGTGGTGCGGATAGGAATAAAATGAGCAACTTTGCTAAGTCGATCCATGACCACCCATATTGCATCTTTCCCCCTTCGCATACGAGGTACCCCAATCACAAAATCCATGGCAATGTCATCACATGGACATTCTAGAACCTCTAAGGATTATAGCAGTCCTGCTGGCCGCTTACGCTCGGTCTCTACTCGCTGACAAACCCCACAAGAGGACACATACTTGGTGAAAGGGCATGTATGCCCCCATGTTTGGTTTTGGTAATTAATGACAATCTCTATGGACTAATGTGCAAATTGAGTTTCACTTGTAGGTTTGTCCATTGGCATTGCTTGGACCATGTGTTGGTTTCAAGGATGAAAAAGAAGAAGCATCGTCCAAGGGCTTTGTGCCTATTGGAATCAAATAGAAGAAGAAGAAGATCAAGTATGCCTTGAAGAAGAAGAAGATGGAGTTCCTCATGGTTTTCTTCAAGACATCATCATCAAGATTTGATGTGCAAGCTCACGGTGCACCATCTCTAGAGTATATCATGCTTGGAGCTTTCCATCCTCGACGTTCATGGAGTGATGAAGACAAGGTCAAAGAAGAGGTTTCCTCATGGAGTATGGGGGAGCCATTCACAAGTCTTCATCAAACAAGAGCATGCAATAGCAATCAAGAAAGGTGTTCCATCTTGAGAAGGACAAGACGGTCTACACCAAGCTCAAGTGGGATGCTCAAGGCAAAGGTATGATCTTGATAGGGTTTCTTCTTTACCAGTCTCTTGTAGTGTTGGGAGACTGGGTTTAGGATAGATAGCCGTACTATCAAGAGGGGCTCTCGAGTGGGTGACTCGTTCGTATCTTTCGGAGAGAGCTCAAACCTTTGCATACATAGCATCATCTTTCTTGGGTGTTGTTTGGTTCGTCCATGTGAGGATCTAGAGCTTGTGGTTATCTTCATAACAAGCTCTAGTTCATCAAAAATGGATTTCCCATGCATATCTTATTGCGTTTTTTGATCTTGCGGGTTTTCTGGCTCCACACCTTGGGAGGTATCTCACATATATATTCATGGTATTTTCTCCCTTGGTGATATCCAATATTTCGACACGTCGTTATCTTTCCAACAAAATTGGTTTCATCTCGTTTGGAGTTCAGATGCAAAAGTTGTGGCAGTTCTGGTTTTGAAGTTTTTGCCTGACCGGTAGTTCCGGCGTGCCACCGGTAGTACCGCCAGGGCAGTTTACCGCCGGTAGTACCGGTGTTAATTCTGGCCCAACTTCTGGCAACCCCGTTTTTGGTTTTGTACCATCTCTGTCTTGGTGTGCGTATTTGACAGAACTTGGATCAGATTTTCAGGCAGTAGTACCACTAGGACATTCTTGCCACCGGTAGTTCCGGCGAAGCGGCGGTAGTACCAGTCAGGATCGCGTTTTGTTCTTTCTCTCTCTGTCTTCTGACCGTTGGCTGAGTGCCACCGGTAGTACCGACCACCCACCGGTACTACCGGCCGTGCGCGATTCTGTGGGTAACGGGCAGATCAGGGAGCCCTTTAAAAGGAGCTCCCCTTTCCCCTTCAGCCCCAATAAGCTTTTTCTTGGTTCTTGCTCTCCCTCTCCTCCATTGTTGACCTTGAAGAGCTTGCCCTCTCTCCTTCTCCCTCCTATGATTCTTGCATCTTTTTGAGGGATTTGAGAGAGGAGATCTAGATCTACAAGCCCCACCAAGCAAAATCCCTTCTTTGTGAAGGAATCCTTGGGATCTAGATCTTGGAGAGTTTTGTGTTCTCCTCTTGTGTTCTTCCTCCCTTATTCCCCCAATAGATTTTGTAGCTTTGGTGGAATTTGAGAGAGAAGGACTTGCCTCTTGCATTTGGTGCATAGGTTTGAGTTCTCCTTGGAGATTCGGCGAGTTCAAGCCCTTGGGATTGTTTCTCTTGGGTTCTTGGAACCCTAGACGGTTGTGTGGAGTTGTGGTGTGTTCTTGGGGATCCAATTGAGTTGTGGAGGTTCCTAAAGATTGTTGGCCTTTTGTGGCATTGTGGAGACTTTGTGGCATTTCTTGGGAGCCCTCCAATTGAGTTGTGTAGATTGCCCCAAGCCTTGTATGGGTTCAGTGACCGCCCTCAAGTGTCCCATAGTGGAACGTGAGTAGGCCTTTGTGGCGAGCTCACGGGAGAATAGGGTGAGCCTTTTGTGGCGTCGGTGAGTTGCGTGGATTCGCATCCTTGGTGAGGCCTTGTGTGGCGTTGGGTGAACATCGAGCTACCACACCTTGAGGTGAGCCACTTGTGGCGTTCGAAGCACATTGCGCCCCCCGCACCTCTCCAACAGAGACGTAGCTTCTTTGGAAGTGAACTTCGGGAAACAAATCATCGTCTCCGCGTCCATCGGTTATCTCTCAACCGAGCCCTTTACTTATGCAATTTACATTGTGATAGCCTTCGTGCTTGAACTATATTATCTTGCTATCACCTTGTAGCTTGCCGTGCTTAGCATAGGTTGTTGGTGCACTTAGTGAACCTAGTGGATTTAGGTTTTGGCTTGATAAAGCAAACATTAAGTTTTATTCCACATTTATTAGAGCCTAAACCGTAATAATTTTAAAACGCCTATTCACCCTCTTCTAGGCGACGTCCATTTCCATTTCCCTTTCACTTGGCCATGTCAGCATTCATTCTTTTCCACCAATAAGTTTGTTCCAGGTCCTGATACATCTTTGTCTCCCTAGGATGAACGGTGTAGGGCGTACGATGTGCCTCCTTAAGAATGCCCTCCTTCACCTGAGACTTTTGTGGCACACATAGATGACCATGAAACCGAATGACAGTGGTTCCATCCATAGTAAATTCTCTAGTTCTACCTTGTAGAATGCACACTCACACTTATTGTAACAACCGATCATGCTGTTGTGCCTCTCTCACTCTATCTAGAATAGCTGACTAAAGGATTAGTTGTGTTTCCTATTGTGCTGCACCCACAAAATAATATGAGATGCCCATCCGTTAAAAATCAGCGACAAGACAACCCAAAGTGGGAGGTACATACTTGCAGCTAAGAGCATCTGTAACCACATTTGCCCATCCTAGATTATACTGGATAGTGAGGTCATAGTCCTTTATCAACTATAGCCACTACCTTTGCCTTAGGTTCAACTCCTTCTGTGAAGAGGTATTTGAGACTTTTGTGATCGGTGAAAATATCACATGATTCTCCATAAAGATAATGCCTCTAAATATTGAGCGTAAATGCCATGGCTTCGCGCTCTAGATCATGGGTAGGATAGATTTTCTCGTGCCTTTTCTTTTAGTAGATGCATAAGCCATAACTTCTTTGTCTTGCATGAGAACACACATGACCTAGAAAATCCACTTTTGAAGGACAAAATTCTTATATGTTTAGCTTCACATAAACTGTGTTTATTCTCAAACTCTCAAGCATAACACTCAAATGGAGCTTCATGCTCTTCTTCTATCTTTGAATGTATGAGGATATCATCAATGAAGACTACAGAAAATTATTGAGGAACAAATTAACATTTTGTTCAATGTCCTCCTAAAGGCACAAGGGCATTGGTTAGTCCAGAAGACAAATCTATATTCACAGTCCATCCCTAGTGGAGAATCCAATCTTTTCAATATCATGTTCCCCAACACTCATTTGATTAGATCCATGTTGGAGATCAATATTTCTGAACACCTTAGCTACAAATATCTAATCAAACAAGTCCCCAATGCGGGGCAACAAATATTTTCTCCTAATGATTACTATATCAAGAACACAGTAATCCACAAACTTTTTGCCAACTACTATCGCTATTTCCTATGAATAAATGTGCTTCCATGGTGAGACATCACACTGAATCAAATCCTTGTATAACATATCATCCAATTTCTTCTTCAATCCTTCTTGAATTGTCGTGATAATTGATAAGGAAGCATAGAGATAGGTCAAGTACCAGGAATGATATCAATACAAAACTCTACATCATGCTCTCGAAGAACATGTAACAAGCATAATTCTTTGGTCATAAGAAATTGTCCATGTCCATGGTAGAACATGAAATCCTTAAGAAGAATGTGGTTGTTACAAGACCGCTCATTACTCAAAATTCTTAACATACAACTAATGAATTTCACAAAACCTATCTAAATCTCTCATGGTAGTCAAGAAAGCCATAAACTTGCTATGGTACCATAAAAATTACAAAGGTTTATCCTCACCGCACCCCCTATGCTTGGCCGTGCTTACTTAACTAGATGTGGAACACTGATGGTTTAGGCTTCACAACATCATCTCTCAACTAAAGGAAAATTCTATTACCAATTCACCATTACAGCGTAACAAGAGCGAATAGTAAGGGTAGTTGGTATGGGGGCCAATCCATCCAGCACCCAAAATATTAACCCTATAGCCGAAGTAGTGAATCACACGATGCTAACTCTCGAGTATCCTCACATTGCAAAAAGATTACCGGACTCGAACCAATGTTCTAGGTCGACTCCCATTTATTGTTCTTGCAGCCGCTATAAACATCTAAACTATCTATCTTACAAGGAAACTCACGGTTGCATGTTCAGGACATACTTTAAATAATAAGGTTACACTTTATGAATGGTTAGTGACTTGATCTAGAAAATAATACGATAATAGAGATTCAAGGATGAGCAAGCTCCTCGCCTAAAATAATAATCATAGAGAAGGATTTTAAAATATTTTTTGGAAGGAACCACTAGGTTGCCTCTAAGGAGAATAACACGTTCACCGTACTTTGTAATCAATAATGGGAGGAGGGAGATCAAAGAATGTCGAAGTAGAATACGATTGACAAAGGGTGGGACAAAGGAAGGTGTTTACTCCAAAAACTAACTTAACAAGAAGTACATCAGAAGCAAATGATCTAAAATACTTCATCAACCTTAGAGAATAATCTAACTTTGATAACACCACTACTATATGATGACAATTAAACCACGCCAAGTGCAAGGTAATGCACCAGAAAGATTAGGTGAATAAGAATAGGAAGACAAGTGGAAATTTCCACTTAGGGAACATGGATAGAGGAAAGAGCGTCTCAGATTAATTTGAGTCACAAACATCTCTATAAAATTATTTTATCTACTCCTCTACATCACCAGCCAAGTGAAAACCAATCACCCGATCCACCTCATCTTCAAGATTGGCAAACTGTTTTCTCAATTACCGACTGGAATACTTGCCACATATATTGAAACTTTCAAGCATATCAAGGAAAACCCACCTTTACGTTCCACAATATCATTATATTAAAAGCCAATTTGATTCCAAAACCAATCCCTTTATCTATCTCCATGGGTTTCCAACAAAGCAATGAATATTTAAAAATCCATTAACCCAAATATCTCCATTGGGTCATTAATACTAAATGATCACAATTTTCACTTCCTTTGTTGAATCTATCAACCAAACTATCAACAACAAAGGGGCAAAAGTACTAACAACCTATGGATTAAAGAGATCAACCAAAGAATATAACTGAAGCTTAAATGCAATGCATGGCCCAACCCATCCTACTGTGTAAAATTTTAAAATTGATTAACATGTTTCGTACCACGGACCTGAAGCTCGCTCTGATACCAACTGTAACACCCTAAGCCAACCAAGCACTTGAGATGTTACCACATACACTACATATAGAAATGAACTATGACTTTTTAGGAAAAATTCCGTAGAGTCTCCTTTGTTTTTGGGACATCCATGACAGGAAATAATATAAACCCAATAGTACAAGCATAAAACTCAATAAAAAGTAGATGCACATTCAACCATATAAGTCTCCAATACCACAACTATGAAAAACTACCATCTGAACACAATACTAGTTATAGTGTCTAGCAGGAAAAAACCAAGAAAGTCTAAGTGATAAACTTCCACATACTCCGAAACCATTTATGACAAGAATGATTCCTATTAGTCAAAATCGGAGCTCCAAAATATTTGTGAGGATTGTGTGAAATGTGAGGTGATAATTGTGAAGGTGATACTCCCAGAACTCCCCATGCATGATGTCATCATGGTTTACCTAAAAACATGCAGTACAAAGACTCAACAAGTTCATAAACAAATGGTAACTTTACATAAATCAAAACACTATGATGACATTAAGCATCATTCATCCATTAGAGCATAATAGTATGCCCTACATGCCTATATGCTCATCTCATCTCACCGTAAATACCGGTAACGCTCGAATGGACACCCGTTGGCATCCACTCGCTCCAACTCGTGGAGGGTGCCTCCAAAGTAGGTCGCAACCCATCAATGAAGGTCGCATTATGCCCACAAAGTAGGTCACATTATCATCATGGTATGCAAAAATGTGCATAATATGCACATGCCATCATCATCATATTTCTCATTGTCATCATCGACATATCTTAAACATTAGATAAAATTCAGTAAAATGAGATCTGCAAAATTCACTATCCGTCAAAAACTTGACTCAACCGCAGGGCACAAACTATGAACTATAAGACTCCAGACCGGAAGTACTAGGACCTGTTGTTCAAACAATTGTCACATTTAATACACACCATCACTTCAAAAGCATACAAAAAAATAACATCGCTCCTATGTGCAGCCTATCCAAGAGAAGTATTCTCAATATCCGTTACAACATATTCATGGAACAGCCTGGAAGGCCAAAACAACTGGTAAAAATATAGTAATAGATACCTGGCATTTTCTTTTCTCTTCTGTTATAAAAATGTTCTTATCTACTACTGTCATAAGAATAAATAATAACCTTTACTACATTGATGTCTAACAGCCCACGGTTTTATACTAATAGTAGCAGCTTCTCTATACCAACCCTCACATGAGTGATCAGTGTCAAGCCTGGAACTACAATAAGGAATAAAATAGATGACCAAACATGCAGGGGACTCACCGGCTTCTCCAAGAAATTAAATAGAGAGAATTAAGCTATATACTAATTTCCCTGTAGCTTTCGTCCCACTATTTCTATGCATGAAGCGCTAGATAAAACAAAACATCAACCGGGTCCAAATGCCAACTGATGAAAGCCACTAATGCAAGAATTTAAAGTGGGCATATATCTCTTGTACTAGCTACACCATAATTAATTTGATCTGTATGGACTAGTTCCCAATTACAAATTAGTTGCCCACATAATTTCTGAAACTGATAACACCCGACGTCAATTCTCACATAAGGGAAGAGCAACCAAAACTCTAATTGAAAGCCAACCCAATTGTTGCTCATACAGTGGTGTCCTGGAATCAACAAACAATACCAAACCCGGCCTTTAACTAACCCTCCAGACAACAGCAACACAACATCTCTTCTACAACTCTGATGAAGGAGCTTAAAAAACAAGGGGATAGATGCATGCACTGCTAAAACGATGTCGATGGTGACGACAACTTGATCCGGCACAGGCAGACCCGTGACCTCACGGCAGTCGGTGCAGCCAAGCAACCTGATGGCTCAAAATATGTAGAGCTCGTTGGAAACCCCAAGAGGAAGGTATGATGAGCACAGTAGCAAGTTTTCTCTCAGTTATAAAACCAAGGTTATTTAACTAGTAGGAGTAAGGAAACAACTCCACGGTGTTGCTAACTACTTGGAATCCTGCACAACACAACCACAAAACCTTGCCCTAACTTACAATGAGGTTGTCAATGTCACTGATTTTGTTGAAAACAAAGGATTAAACGTATAGTGTGGAAGATAGTAATTGCTTGCAGAAAGTAAACAGTAAACAAGAAACAGTAGATGGTATAGCAATGGTAAAGGAATGGACAGGGGTCCATAGTTCACTGAGGTGTTTCTCCTTAAGATAAATAGCATGCTGGGTGAACAAATTACAGTGGAGCAATGGACAGATTGAGAAACCATAACAATGCATATACTAGACATCTTGACTCCTATGAGATTTGATTGGGCATTACAACATAATACATAGACTGTAATCCAACTGCATCTATGACTAATAATCCACCTTCCGGTTATCATCCGAACCCCTTCCAGTATTAAGTTGCAAGCAACAGATAATTGCATTAAGCAAAGTATGTAAAGTAAACAATACAATTGCCCCATGGACAAAGGATTGTTGTTTTCTCCCTAGTAGCAACAACACATCTACAACCTTAGAGATTTCTGTCACTTCCCCAGATTACTAGAGGCATGAACCGACTATCGAGCATAAATACTCCCTCTTGGAGTTACAAGCATCTACTTGGCCAAGATAGTTACTAACAAAGGAGAGCATGCAAGATCACACATAACATAGACATGATAGAATCAATAATCAATCTGACATAGTATCTCAATATCCATCGGATCCCCACAAACACAGCATGTAGGATTACAAATAGATGATCTTGATCATGAATGGAGCTCATAAGATCTAAACATGATAGCACAATGGAGGATAACCAACCATCTAGCTACTGTATGGACCCATAGTCCAAGGGTGAACTACTCACACATCACTCTGGAGGTTGGCATGGTGATGAAGAAGGCCTCTGAGATGATCTCTCTCCTCCAGTAGGGTGCCGAGAAGAGCTTCAGATCCCCACGGTCTAGGGATGGAGATGGCGGTGGCTACAGACTCTTTCGTGGATTTTTGATTGGGTACCTAGGGTTTTCAGCCCGGGGTACTTTTGTAGGTGAAGGGGCAAGGTCGGTGGAGCTCCAGGGAGCCCACACCTAGGCCTGGTGAGCCTGGCCCTAGGCCACGCGGCCACCAGGTGTAGCCACCCTGGTGCGCCACTTCATCTCCCTTTCGGTCTCCGTGTTGCTTCGGGTAAAATATTGACTTTGGCATTTGTTCCGTCCAATTCCGAGAATATTTCTTTACTAGCTTTTATGAAACAAAAAACAAGAAACTAGAACTGTGGCATCTTGTTAATAGGTTAGTTCTAGAAAATGTATAAAAATACCACAAAGTGTGAACAAAACATAAGAAAGTTGATATAAAACAAGCATGGAGCATCAAAAATTATAGATACGTTTACAACGTATCAAGCATCCCCAAGCTTAACTCATGCTCGTCCTCGAGTAGGTAAGTGATAAAAAGAATAATTTTTGAGGTGACATGCACCATCACAATCTTGATCAAGGTATTTGTAAAACATTGATAGCTGGGATCAAAGTACTCTAAACATGAGCATGAAAGATAGAGTTCTAACAATAAGACATAGCAACTATGTTGTAATATGAAAAGGTACAAACAAAAGATCATGAATAACAATGCATTGAAAGACGTTTGTTTGTTTCACATATAGAAAACATAATAAGAGTGGTATTCAGCTTGTCCCTCATGGTATAACAAAACATAAATGCATAGGACACCTTCAAAGTCCATAAGGGTGACTAGATACAGTCAACACCTGGATTTTAATCCCAGATGCCTGTTACGCCATACATCGCAATCCCAGGATTACCATTTTTGCGAGACATAACAGATTGGATATCACAGTACATCATGTTGGGTTCGCAGCATTGAAAACAAAAAATTCCTACGATGGATACAAGCAGCGAATGGATATACATCCATAGAGAACTTACCCTCGAAGTAGCGAATGGATATACATCCATAGATAATTTACCCTTGAAGACAACAAAGCTTTGTTAACGAGATGGAACTCATGGATGATGTAGTCGTACACTTATCGATCTCAAGATCGTCATGAAGTCCTTCAGGACCAGCAGTTCCAGCACCATCAGGTCCAGCACCATCAAGTCCAGCACCGCAAAGTAGCGGTGCATCCATGATCGCACACACATTCGGTCCACCGAACAACCTCCGCCTCCTCGCTCCAGCGATGCAGCGGAAGCAGTAACTCCTTTCCAGATAAAGCCACCAGGAACATGTATCTCCCTAATCTGAGACCATGGGGAATAACTAGAGGGATAAGAGAACCTGCATGAGGAGGTGGTGCAAGAGGAGAGGAGGAGGAGGTTCTCCTTATATAGGCGAGGGGGGGCATGGCGCCGGCCATGGTGGGTGCCCCCACCTCTCCCTCATTCATGTGGGTGGAGCTCCCACTCACATAAACACACACCTCCACTCATGTCCACTCACATGCACTAAATTTCCACCAAATTTAATGCAAGCTCTTGATGGCTCAGTGTTGATGTAGAGCTTGTTGGGAACCCCAAGAGGAAGGTATGATGAGCACAGCAACAAGTTTCCCTCAGTTATGAAACCAAGGTTTAATCGAACCAGTAGGAGCAAGGAAACACCCCAAAGGTGTTGCTAGCTGAGCCTTGGCAGGGCGCACTACCAGTGCTAGTAGCAACATGGAGACCTGCAAAACACAACCACAGAAGTCTGTCCCCAACTTGTGATGAGGTTTTCAATCTCACCATGTTTTGCTGAAAACAAAGGATTAAACGTATTGAATGGAAGGAAGTAATAGTTTGTAGAAAGTAAACACAAAGCAGTAAACAATTTATAGATTGTATGTAAAGAAAAAGGACCGAGATCCATAGTTCACTAGAGGTGGCTCTCCTTAAGATAGATAACATGCTGGGTGAACAAATTACAGCGGGGCAATTGACAAACATCGAGAAAGCAATACATGCATATACTAATTGTAACTACCTCGGTGAATTACGCTCTTAGTTGCATGCCTGGATGGACGAAAGTGGTTAAAATAGTACGGTGGGGCCCAGCAGCCACTCACAGGTAGACCTGTCGGCCTTCCTAACCACTTCCAGAACATCGGGACAAGAACGAGCGGCGTAATCGTCAGGCGAAGGGATCAACTACATGCACAAGTGAGTATGTATGCAAGCCACCATACAACTGTTCACAGAGCCATTCCATCTAAAAGAAATAGAAATATTGCAACGCCATACGACAAGATCCAAATATCCTAGATAGAGATAATAGTTTAGGATAGCTCCTCATACATCAAACATCAGAGTATCAGGCGGAAGCGGAAAACAAGATCCGAGTACGGATAAGAAGCAAATCAGCATAAGATGCCACATAAATAAACACATCCCGCCCACAGATCTCGCGGATCCCCATACCCGGAATCTCTACACCGAGGGATCGTTGCCAACATCATCTGTCTCCTCCACCCAGTATCCATCTTGCGAGTACACCTGTTCATCTCAATCAAACAATTTATCGTGTGAGACCCTAGGGGTACTCCGCAAGTCTTTATGCCTCTAAAGGGGACATATACCTGGGGTGACGCAATTGCAGCAAAAGATAAAACTAACAAGCCTATAGATACTCGCTAACCATCCGCCTAACCAATGATAGACGGATGTCCGTTAATTAGTAACAACAGTTATAACAGTATAATTAACAGATCCATCCTCCTTCTCGCTTACCAACGAGAAAGCGGACGAACAACCCCATCCGTTGGCAGTTTTATTAACCATTCCATGAGCACTGCACTATTTAATAGTCAGGTACTTAGTCAAATTAAAAGCGGTACTTTAGTTATATTTGTCTATGATCGAGAAACTGTGCTCCAAGTCGTCCATAACCGCGGACACGGCTTTCAGAAAGATTTACCCTGTAGGGGTGCACAAATAGCAACACACACTCGATCAACCTCGGAAAAACCAACTCAAAACCCAATGAGGCATTCACGACGAAGCCATCACAGGATTCAGAAATATTTCAGGGGGCCACCCCACTAAGCTACCCGCAACGAAGTTGGCCGGCTCCGGAACGTACCCAGGGTTTGTGTGGACGACGGTAAACGACTGGGAACCCGAAAGTGTGACTAGGCTTGTCGATACAGCGAAAACATGTCACGATCCAAAATAGTACAGGTGCTCCACGCACAATCGTAAATAAACAGTAAACATGGCATAAGTACAGGATAGTAATAAAACCCCAAACTAATTGTGGCCCCAAGAAATAGAAATGAATCAAGCTCTGGCTCAGGAGGGTCCATAAGGCCTCCCGGATGTGGATAGTGCGAATAGTCAAGGAACAGGAATCAAGTACTCGGGGTCCTACGGGACACAAGTGAGCATGAAAAACCAAATAGCAGATATTGCTCACCGGTGCCTCTTTCATTAGTTATCCCATTACTACTCAGGTTAAGTTGTTTAGGTACCTCGTTATCCATCAGACACTCATATACCCTACACATGCTGTTCTACGACTCGCATAGCTCAAACAATTCCTATAGTAATGGCTCATGGGATGGAGGAACAAGCTTCAGTGGGGTTTAAAATTAAAGGCTATGCAGTACTTGGGATTCAATTTAATGCAATCGCGACTCAATGATGCAAGAATAAGATAGAAGCACTAGGTACTATATGTATGCAAGCATGTGGTAGTGCTTGCCTGGCAGCTCAGTTGAAGTGAGAGATGGATCTGGGTAGAACTCCTGTGATTCCTGATAATTCTCCTGCTGGGCGTCTATTCGAAGAAGAACCAAACAAACAAGGGCCAACATAAATAAAGTGCACAAGCATATGAATTAAAATGCGACAAGCCAAGCATGCCATGATGAATGATGCACAATTTACATGGCAATAAAGTAGCATGGCATGGGTGAGGTGTGGGGACAAGAATAGTTCATTTTATTATTTATTTGGTCAAGTTTTATTGCCATAAACAGTTCTGATTTTTAATAATGACATGGTGCATGCTTCAATTCAGAACATGGAATGCATAGTTAGAACGGGCTCGTCGCGCTGATCGATTTAGACATATTATTTGTCGAATTTGGAGTTGTAGAATTAAAGTTATTAATTTATTAAGAAAAGGGCATTTTATTGTAATTTTAATCATCTCGAAAAATTTAAAGTGGTTAAACAACATTTTGAATGGCATATTTGAATTCCTCACATTTTCTGATTCAAAAACATATATCATTTGTATTATTTGGATTTACAATTTAAAAGTTATTAGAAACAGATTTAAATTCATACTTAAACATTTCTGAATTTGTTTTATTAAAACAGATAAACGGAAAAGCTTTTTATACTAAGCACTCCTAGCCATAGTCACAGACAGGTGGGGCCGCTGCTGATTGGGCATGAACGACACGCAAAAGCTTTTCGCAGCGCGAGTTGACCCAGCCACAGAGAGTGACAAGCAGGACCGGGGACTGCGGGCCCACCGCGCGTGTGCGCCAGCCGGGACTGGACACGTGGCGGATCCGGGGGACTGCGGGTTGGGGTTCTGGACTATGCGGGTGCCATTTTGTAAAACCACCACAGTGGCTGACAGGTGGGGTCGGAGGGGAGCGCAGGTTGAGAGAGTAAAAAGCTGGGGGGGGGGGGGGGTTTGCGCAAAGTGCGCACGACACTGTTTCTCTTCCTGAATTTACGGGCGAGGGGATGGTGCTCGACAGCAGCAGAGCGCGGCACGGGGGATCGATCCCGCGACCTGCGGCGCGCGCGCAGCGGGGTGGAACCAATGCGGTGGGTGAGGGGGGTGTTGACAGGAGGAGGCCGGGCGGCTAGATATGGCTTACGCGACGCCGCGGCGAGGAAACGCTCGTGCCCACCGGCGCGTAGAGCGTGCTTGACAGATGGTCCGGCGTGAACAGGAAGCAACGGCGATGACAGAGATGTCAGGGAGGATTGGGGGCTCACCGCGGTGGCGTCGGTGGTGATGGATCGGGCCGAGGAGCAGCAGGGCGACGACGAGGCAGAGGCCGAGCGGCTAGGGTTTTGGTTCAGCGCGTCGGTGTGCAGCAGATCCTGCGCCTCCTCCTCCTCGCTGCTGTGCACGGGGGCGACGCAGAGGATCTCCTCGGCTTCCTCGACACCCAAAGCTCCACGCCCGCCGCCTAGATCTTGTGGTGGAAGCCAATTCCGAGGTGGTCGGAGTTGGAGCAGGGGGTAGTTGGGGAGGAGAGGGTTGGCGTAGAGGCCAGGGGAGATGTGGACGGCACGGCAGAGGCGTGGTGGTAGGTAAGGTCGAGAGGTAAAGAGGGGGATGCCGTGGGGGATCGGTGGAGTAAAAAGGTGGTCTCCACACCACCTTTCTCTCCTCCCTCACGTGCTGGGCATGGCTAGGGCAGGGGTAGGGAGGCCAGGGCTGCCAGGTGGGACCAGGGCAAGGCCAAGGAGCAGCAGGCTCGGTGTGGGGATGGCTTGGCAGAGAGAGAGAGAGAGAGGCTCGGCTAGGTCTAGGGTTAGAGGGGGAAGGCTGGGGTTAGGGTGGCATGGAGTAGTTGGCCAGGGTTGGGTCGAGCCAGGGGTAGGCTAGGGCTGGATTGGTGCCTCGGCATGGTGAGGTGATAGGGTGGAGTTAGGGTTAGAGAGGGATATTAGGAAGAGAGGGTTTATGGAAGGGTGAGGTGTTGATTAGGGTTTTCTCATCTCCAAGCAAGCATGAGGGTGGCATGGTGTTGGAAAGAGGGGTAGAGTAGATGGGTTTAGGTTTTGGGTTTGAGCATGGTCAAAATAAGATCAAGCAAGTGTTTAGGGTTTGGTGGTGATCCACCAAGATCAAACAAAATGAAAGAAGATGGTGAGATGAGGGCTTGGGGGAGAAAGGTGGAGCTCAACCAAAAGAAAAATAATCACTTGACATGATTCCCAAAGGTCCATGCTCCACTCCCAAAAACAAATAAAACCAAAGGAGAAGAATAGTGGTAATTTGCATGGCCCATGCATGGGCATTAAATGCCATGTTTTAATCTTGTGAAAACAAAATAGACAATCATGGAATTTATACATATGCATTCCAAAATATGAGTAAGGCCAAGCTAAAAGAATTTAAAAGAATGTTCCATGTGGAGTATATGGAGATGATCATATTTGAGTATGATTGGGACTTGCTAGTGTGTATATTCCACTAGATGTTTAATAGTCTAAAAAATATTCCAACATGAGCATACATTCATAATAATCCATATGGGAACTAGAAAAAGGGTTACCACTCACAAAGCATGCCAAGGTGGCTCCACATATTAATAATGTGGAAACAACATGATGCTAGTGTGAGGGCATGTGGAAAGTAGAAGTGGATCCATCCTAACCCACATGAGCTAGGTTTAAATGCCAAAGGAAAAGTAAAAGCTCATGGATAATTAGGACGGTGGGATTATAAGGTGGTGACAAAGAAAGGTGGTGGAGTTGAATAAAAGATATGCCACCAACTCAACTTGGGCATCAAGCATTTATCAAGAACCAAATACAATATATCAAGAGTCAAATACAATTACTAATGCATATGAGAGGAGAACCAAATGAAAAAGGGCTTTATATGATGCTCAAATGCAAGGTGGCATGATGACATGAGCATGATATAATTATGATGCAACAATTATATGTAGGAAGTAGCAATTATATTACTAGACCAAGTAGCATTACATATGTTAGACAGATGGGATGCTACAACTCTCCCCCACTAAATAGGAATCTTGCCCCGAGATTCTAAGAAGAAGAAGAAGACACGAAGAGGATAGGATACTTGACACGGAGCTCGTCCTCGCGTTCCCAAGTGGCTTCATCAACGGAATGGTGCGACCACTGCACCTTGCAGAACTTGATGGACTTGTTGCGAGTCCTTCTTTCTGCGACTTCTAGAATTTTTATGGGGTGTTCTTGATAAGACAGATCTTCTTGGAGATTGATGAGTTCATGGTCCACGGTCCTTCCGGGATCCTTGAAGCACTTCTTGAGCTAAGAGATATGAAAGACATCATGGACCTTGAGTTTTTCAGGGAGCTCAAGAGCATAAGCAACTTCTCCTCTTCTTCCACGAACTTTGAAAGGACCGATGTATCTAGGAGCCAGCTTTCCTTTGATACCAAAGCGGTGCGTGCCTCTCATGGGAGTGACACAAAGGTAAGCGAGATCACCAGGAACATACTCCATGTCCGTGTGCTTTCTGTCATAGTTGCTCTTCTGGCGACTTTGAGCAACATTCAGATTTTCAAGAATGATGTGAACCTTCTCCCTCTGCTTGAGTTACAATGTCGGGGCCAAACAATGTTCTTTCACCTGCGCCCGACCAACCAATCGGAGTTCTGCATTTGCGACCATAGAGAACCTCAAATGGTGCCATCTTTAGACTTTTCTGGAAGCTGTTGTTGTAAGAGAATTCAGCATAAGGAAGGCATTCTTCCCACTTCATGCCGAAAGAGATAACACAAGCACGGAGCATATCTTCCAGAATCTGATTGATCCTTTCAACTTGTCCTTGCGACTGAGGGTGGTAAGCTGTGCTGAAGTTCAATTTTGTTCCCAAAGCATTTTGGAAACTTCCCCAGAACTTGGAAGTGAAGATGCTTCCACGGTCCGAGCTGATCTCAAGAGGAACCCCATACAGAGAGACAATTCTGTTGATATAGAGCTCAACCAACTGAATTGCAGAAATTGTTTCCTTGACGGGAAAGAAGTGAGCCACTTTAGAAAGCCTGTCGATGACAATAAAGATTGCATTGTTGCCCTTCTGCGACCTTGGAAAACCAGTTATGAAGTCCATCTCTACTTTCTCCCATTTCCATTCCAGAGGCTTCAATGGCTGTAGAAGACCGGAAGGTTTCTGATGAACAGCTTTAACTCTGCGGCACACATCACACTCCGAGAATTACTTGGCACAATATCGTTTCAACCCAGGCCACCAATATTGTGTTTTCAAGTCCATGTACATCTTAGTGCTGCCAGGGTGGATAGAAAGAACAGAATCATGCGCCTCCTTGAGAACTTGCTCTCTTAGACCCGGGTAGTTCGGAACAAACATCCGGTGTTCAAAGAAAAGAGTGCCTTGGTCGTCGACGTGGAAAGACTCATACTTCGGAAGCTGAATGTTGGAGATGATCTTTTTAGTGTAAGGATCACCAAGTTGAATGGAGCGAACTTTTTCTTCCAAGAGAGGTGTTGCTAGAAGGTTCGGAAAATACCCTTGATCCACAATTTCGAGGTTGAGCTTGCGGAATTCCTCACACAAGAGAGGCTGTTGTTCTTCCACCATGAGGTTGTTGACATAAGCTTTTCCGCTGAGATCGTCGGCCATGACATTAGCTTTGCCCGGAGTGTAGTTGATGGTCAAATCGAAATCATTAATTGCTTCAATCCACCTTCTCTGACGAAGGTTGAGATCAGGCTGTGTGAAGATATACTTCAGACTCTTGTGATCAGAGAAGATCTCACAATGGTTGCCAAGCAAGTAGTGCCTCCATACTTTCAAAGCAAAGACAACTGTTGCGAGTTCGAGGTCATGTGTAGGATAGTTGATCTCATGCGTCTTCAACTGTCGAGAGGAATAAGCAACAACTTGTTTTTCTTGCATAAGGACCGCACCCAATCCTTGCAAGGAGGCATCACAGAATATCTAGAAAGGCTTTGATGTATCTAGAGGAATCAAGACTGGTGTGGAAGTGAGGTTCTCTTTGAGTGTTTCAAAGCTTGCTTGACATGCGGGAGTCCAAAGGTATTTCTTGCCTTTCTTGAGGAGATCGGTAAGAGGCTTCGCAATCTTCGAGAAGTTCTGAACAAAACGACGACAGTAACTAGCCAAACCAAGGAAACTCCGGACTTCTTTGACATTTTTGGGTGGAAGCCAGTCAACAATTGTCTTAATAGTTTCTGGGTTGACGGATGAAAGGGCATTTATTCCCTTCCTATTATTTTGATGTTTGTTGGATAGGTTAATCTGTTGTTAAATGTTGCAGGAGATATCAGATAGTTGAGAGTTGTTGCCTTAAGGAAAAGAGCTCCCCTGGATCCTGTCTATGCTAAGAAACCTGTCCCAACCGGACTGTCCGGCTGATCTTCATCGGAGTTTCCGCCCCTGGCCGTACTGTCCGGTTGGATCCGTCCGGACTTTCCGCCCCTGGGATGTGGGCGTCTTTGCTAGACATTCAGAACACCATATCGGACTCCTCACAGACACTGTCCGGAATCTTCTCTGGCCGGAGTGTCCGGTGAGTTTGCCCCGGAGTGTCCGGCCCAGGGGGTTTATCGATCTTCCTGGACATTCAGAATGCCTCATCGGACTCCTCCCGGACTCAATGCGGACACAGGCCGGAAACTTTGCCAGGCCGGAGTATCCGGCGGGTGTCAACCGGAGTGTCCGGCTGGGCCGGACTGTCCGGCTTGTATTTACCGGACTGTCCGGTGTAAGTGGCTCCCAACGGCTCTAATTCTAGGGGCCCTATAAATAGGCCCCTTCTTCTACCTTGGAAGCTGCTCATCCAGTTCAAGAAAAGCATCACCATTTGAGCCACCAAATCCACAAGAACTCTTCGCTCAACCATCCAAAGTCGTTGATCTTTGGAGAATCGAAGGAGGAGGCCTTGATCTACTACTTCACCAAGAGATATTTCCATTTCCCCCTCATTCACTTGAGGGCCCCTTGTTCTAGGGTTCCCTTGGAAACCCTAGCTTATGATTTGGTCTTACAAGCTTGTCTTTGATTGTTTGACAGCTTGCTTGTATTCGAGAGCATCCAATTAGGTTGTGGATGTGTGCCTCGAACTTGTTGTAAAGGTGTTGGCTTCCACCTCGAAGGTTGCCGTTATAGTGGAAGGTGAATCGAACCCTTTGGGGTGAGGTTCATCAGAGAACAAGGGAGGCCTCTCGTGGCGTTGGTGGTTTGATACCACCCCCTCTCCAAACGTAGACGTACTTCCCTTCAAAAGGAAGGAACTACGGGAAACAAATCCTTGTGTCTCCAAGCGCTCCACTTTGGTTATATCTATCCTTTACCGTACTTTACATCTCTAGTTCTTGCATAGTTCTGTGGTAGTTGACATATAGGTAAATTCACCTTACTTGCATAATCTAGAGAATTTACCTTTTGTGTCGAACCCTAATTTGATTAAGAGTAAAATTTGGAGTAGCACCTATTCACGCGCCCTCTAGGTGCCCATATGATCCTTTCATTTGGTATCAGAGCCTCGTCTCTTTATTCGGGCTTAACCGCCTAAGAGATTATGGCCACCACCAGGGAAGGAGAAAGTGAGGATAGCCATTCGGTGACCATGGTAGATCTCAAGAAGTTGGAAACAAGCTTGAGCTCTACCTTGGGCAACGAGATCCAACAATTGCGTCAACTCGTTGAGGAGCTTGTTAAGGACAAGCAAACCTCATCTCCTCCCTCTCCAGAGGAAACACCACCTAACCCAAAGGCTAAGCCCTTGGAGGAGGTGGCGGGGGATGAACATAATTCCACTAACTCCACCACCAAAAGGGGTGATGGGAAAGAAGAGTTCCATGCGGTCCCTGGATGGTACTCTCCCGACCCTCCTATCCCACATCCACATATAAATAATAGAGGAGACCCACCTAAGTTATCCGCACATTCCTTTGCTCAATGGCAAGTTTTAATGAAATCTCATGTGCGCAGCTCTTGCATTGATTTGTGGAACATTATTGAAGAAGGACTCAAAATTGAGGATCCAACCAACTTGACTAGAAGAGAAGTGGTCAATAGCCAACTCAATGCGACTGCCTTGCACATGATTCAACTGGTGTAGGGCCAAAGGATTTTCCCCACATTGAGCATTACAACACCGCCAAGGAAGCTTGGGATGCTCTCATTGACTTGTTTGTTGGCAACGAGAGTATGAGAAGAAATAGATATGATGCCCTAAGCAATGAGGCCAAAGGGTTCTTCATGAAGGATGGTGAGGATCATGAAGACATGTACCGAAGACTCAAATCCACAGCCACCGCCTTTAGGAATGTTGGTGCCTCTCACATTGATGATGCTTGGATCAAGAGGAAGTATGTGAGTGCACTCATGCCTTTTGAGCCTACTGACCTGAAGAGTCTCCAAGGAAGACATAATTACCATCTCATGACCTCCAATGAAGTGATGCCAGAGATGGCCGCCTTCAAGGTCGCTGCCAAGAATGCCAAAGACGCCCGCGCTCGTGCCATTGGAATGAATAGCGGTGTCAATCTTGCCTTGAAGGCCAAGGTTGTGGAATATGATGAAGATGAAGGAAGTGATGAGGGACTTTCAATGAGCCACCCAGAAGATGTCAAGGTAGCTCATGGTGAATACATGGCCTTCTATGCAAGAAACTTTTGGAAAGATCCCGCCAAAGCCAAGATGGAAATGCAACGAAGAAACAACACCAATGGAAGAAGAGATAGTGGTTCCAAGTTGAGAACATGCTTCAACTGTGGTGACCGCTATCACTTCGTTGCAGCTTGTCCCTATGAGAAAAGAGAAGATCATGGTGGTAAACTTGTGTTGAAGAAGACCTCCAAAGCTCCCTACAAGAAACCTTTCGTCAAGAGGAACTCAACCAACAAGAAGCCGGGAGAAATTTCTTTGATCACACATGAAGAGTTCTCCTTCGATGATGATGAAGAAGAGGAAGATGAGGATACACCAAATGGTGAGGCAGCTCTTGCCACCACCTCTACTCCTTCATTCTCACTCTTCGACTCTCCAAATGAGAACCTCTCCAACACGAACGTCACTTGTCTTATGGCAAGAGGAACTGAGGTATTATCATCATCACACTCCACTTCTTTAATCAATGATGATTTTTATGATGAGTTATCTCTTGAGGTCAAAAAGGAACTAGTTGATTTTGATGTGTTCATGAATAACTTGCAAGGGGAACACAAGAAACATGTTGTGGACCTCTTAAATCAACTCTCACACACAAGAACTTCTAGATGAGAGATGTCAATTAGGAAGAGAGCACATGATTGAGATAGAAGCTCTTAATAATGCTCTAGAAGAAGAACAAGAAACTAGAATATCTCTTGAAACCAAACTAGAGGGCCTTGATGGTGCTAATGATCTCATTATTAATAAACTCATCAAGGAACATGATCATGCTAGTGCTAAATACAAAAAGGCTAAAAAGGATAAGGTTGAGTTTGGTGTTGCTCATGGAAAACTTGCCGAGGATTTTAGGACACTTGACAAGGCTCACAAGGCCTTGGAAAGTGAACTATTGTCTCTCACAAAGTCTCATGAAAAGCTTCAAACTCAATTGATCAATACCCCCTCACCTAGTACATTCATTCCTTCTAGTTGTACAAATACTCTTGAAGAACATGCTAGGTTGAAGAAAAAGCTAGCTAAGACCTCCTTTCCCAAAGGAAACAAGTCTATTGATGATCTCTTAAACAAGCAAAGGTCAAATGGTGAAAAAGGGGGCATTGGCTTTGTCTCTATCGCCAAGAAGAATAAGAACAACAAGAAGAAGAAGGCCAAGCCCGCCCAAGAAAAGAACAAGGTCATTGTGGGAAGTAAGACCACAAGTGGAAAAACTATGTCTCATGATGACTGTGCGGGTAGTGCTAACCCTCACTATGTCTTAATGCGTGATTATTATGGTGATGTGTATGCAAAATATGTTGGCCCTTTTGATGGTTATATTGCATGGTCTATTTGGGTTCCCAAGACCCTTGTTGCTAACAAAAGAGGACCCACTGAAAAATGGGTACCTAAGAACTAGTGTGATCTTTTGTAGACCTATGCTTCCGGAGGGTCAAAATGGGTGCTTGATAGTGGATGCACAAGTCATATGACCGGAAGCGCGTCTAGTGTCAAGGAATTGAGACCAAATGTTGATCAAATATCCGTTACATATGCCGACAAGTCAAAATCTAAGGTAATGGGTTTCGGCAAAGTTGTGGTTGCACACGATATCACTCTCGTGGACGTCATGCTTGTTGAGACCCTTGGGTATAATTTACTTTCAGTCCGTGCTCTAGGAAAGATGGGTTTTGCTGTCTTTATTGATGTTGATATTGTGATCCTCTTGTGGAGCAAGTCTCTAAAGGTTGCTTTCGTTGGGTACGTCGAAGATGACTTGTATGTGGTGGACTTCTCGGGGAAAACCACAACAAGTCCGATGTGCCTATTCGGAAAAGCCGACGTGGGTTGGCTATGGCATCGCCGCCTAGCCCATGTCAACATGAGAACTTTGCAAAGCCTTCACAAGGATGGTCATATTGTTGGACTAAAAGAAAATGTTTGCTTTGCCAAAGATCGTGTTTGCAGGGCATGTGTAGAAGGAAAAATGCATTGTCTCCCCACAAGCCAAAGAACTACATCAAGTCAAAGAGGATCTTGGAGCTCCTTCATGTGGATCTCTTTGGTCCTCCCTCTCATGCAAGCCTTGGTGGGAAGAAATATTGTCTGGTAATTTTTGATGACTACTCAAGATACACTTGGGTATATTTCTTCAAGCTAAAAAGTGAGACCCAAGAGAACTTCATTGACTTCATCAACATGTCTCAACGCCAACACAATGTCCCGGTATTGACAATAAGAAGTGACAACGGTACCGAATTCAAGAACTACACATTGAATGGATTTCTTAGTGATGAGGGAATAAAACATCAATATTCCGCTGCATATACCCCTCAACAAAATGGTGTAGCTGAGAGGAAGAACCGGACTCTTATTGATATGGCAAGGACCATGTTGGCGGAGTTTAAGTCTCCATACAATTTTTGGGCTGAAGCCATCTCCACCGCATGCCATGCTTCAAACCGTCTCTATCTCCGCAAAGAATTGGTCAAGACCCCTTATGAGATACTTACCGGTAACAAGCCCAACGTCTCATACTTTCGGGTGTTCAGTTGTAAGTGCTTCTATCGTATTAAGGGTATTCGTTTGTCCAAGTTTGATTCCAAAGCATTAGAGGGTATTTTTGTTGGTTATGGTCTCGAATCCCACACTTATAGAGTCTATGACATGCTCTCTGGAGTTGTCATAGAATCTTGTAGTGTGGTGTTTGAAGAATATGATGGTCCCCAAGCGGGACGTGTTGATGTTTGTGATGTCGATGATGAAATACCTCAAGAAGCCATAGGAAGAATGGGTGTGGGCTTCATCCGTCCTATTGAGGAACCCCTTATGGCGGATCGAGAAGAACTATGCTCTACTCAAGTGGAGCCCTCATCTTCACAACATCCACAAGCTCCGATCGAAGGGGACAATGACCCACACCAAGAACAAGTTGTGGACCCTCAACCCACTGATCAAGAAGATGCCTCCAACCAAGAAGTGATTGATTCTCCGTTTGCCAGAATGTCCAGTGGTGCTAAGGCCATTACACAAGGAAGATCTGTACAAACTGCCATAAGGACAGCCGAATACCTAGCCAGTCGAGGCCTTGATCAAGACCAAGGTCAATCTCTGCCTCTTGTAGAAGAGGATATCTCCAATGATGATCAAGGTCAAGGTGATGGTCATGACGAGGACCAATATGATGAAGTGATTCCCGCAAGAAACAACAAGGAAATCGAAACTCGTCGCCAAGCTAGAATGGATAGAATTTTGGAATTAAGAGACCACACTCTGGAGAATGTGGTAGGAGATGTAAGAAGAGGGATATCTACTCGAGCACAATTGAAGAACTTTGGTGAGCACTAAGCACACATTTCCATGGTGGAACCAAAGAAAGCATGGGAAGCTCTTGAAGATTCGGATTGGTTGGATGCAATGCACAAAGAGCTCAACAAATTTGAGAGAAACAAAGTATGGAAGTTAGTGGAGAAGCCAAAAGATTGCCGCAATGTCATAGGCACCAAGTGGATTTTCAAGAACAAGCAAGATGAGCATGGAATTGTGATAAGGAACAAGGCAAGATTGGTTGCACAAGGGTTCTCTTAAATTGAGGGCATTGATTATGCAGAGACTTATGCATATGTGGCTCGTCTTGAGTCCATCCATATCCTTCTTGCTTATGCGGCTCATCATAAATTTAAACTACAACAAATGGATGTAGAAAGTGCATTTCTTAATGGTCCATTGCATGAGTTGGTATATGTGAAACAACCCCCGGGGTTTGAGGATCCCAACTTCCCAAACAACGTCTACAAACTCGATAAAGCACTCTATGGGCTCAAACAAGCCCCACGCACGTGGTATGAGCACCTTAGAGAGTTGTTGTTAGATCGTGGGTTTGAGGTTGGGAAAATCGATCCCACTCTTTTTACTAAGAAGGTCAATGGGGAAATTTTTGTATGCCAAATCTATGTAGATGATATTATCTTTGGCTCATCAAACAAAGCTTTTAATGATGAATTCTCAAAGCTTATGACTGACAGGTTCAGGATGTCTATGATGGGAGAATTGAGAGTTTTTCTTGGCTTTGAGATCAAGCAAGTAAGAGGAGGAACATTCTTCAACCAAGCCAAGTATACTCAAGATATACTCAAAATATTAAACATGAAAGACCTAAATGGAGCTCCCACTCCCATGGCAACAAAGACTCATCTCGAACTAAATCCAAATGGTAAAGATGTGGATCAAAAGGTATATCGATCCATGATTGGCTCTTTGCTTTACCTTTGTGCATCTAGACCCGATATTGTGTTGAGTGTAGGAGTGTGTGCAAGATATCAAGCGGCTCCTAAAGAAAGCCATTTGATGGCGGTCAAGAGAATCTTTCGATATTTGGTTCATACCCCAAACTATGGTATTTGGTATCCTAGGGGCTCAACTTTCTCTCTTTGTGGGTACACGGATTCGGATTGGGCTGGTGACAAGGATGATAGAAAATCAACCTCCGGGGCTTGCCAATTCCTTGGGAGGTCCTTGGTGTGTTGGTCTTCTAAGAAGCAAAATTGTATATCCCTTTCCACCGCCGAAGCCGAGTATGTGGCAGCTGCTAGTGCTTGTACACAATTGCTATGGATGAGGCAAACTTTAAAGGAATACGGTGTCCATTGTGACAAAGTGCCTCTTCTATGTGACAATGAAAGTGCTATCAAGATTGCATATAACCCAGTGGATCATACAAGGACAAAGCATATTGAGATTCGTCATCACTTCATTAGAGATCATGTTGCCCGAGGTGATATTGAGCTATCATATGTGTCAACCAAAGACCAACTTGCCGACATTTTCACGAAGCCACTTGATGAAGCAAGATTTTGTTATTCGAGGAATGAACTAAATATCGTGGATTCTAGGAGCTTGACTTGATTACCTTGCATATTCACCTATGTCTTGACCCATTTTTGGTGTAGGTCCAGGCATGGAGATAGGGGGAGTGCGGTCCTAATACATTGGACTATCCCTCCCCCATAATGCCAACATTAATAAATTCAATACTATTAATATCATTTTGTGATATGTGAGTTTCATTGATGAGTAGTGGCTATGAACCCAAGGATAATTTTCGCGGTGTCATGCCACAAACTCTTACATGATGGCCTTGGCCATCGCCCTCTTCTTATTGAAGAGTTGGTTCTTGGTCCGTTTGATTTGGAACTTAATTTGACTTTTTCTTGAAAATCAATGTTTTCTTGGTTCTTCATAGTACATCATCTGAATCCTAGGCCTTTCCTCATCTCTAAACATGCTCCTCTAGCCACACATTTGTCCACCACTTGAAACTGGGTTTTTTGGTCGCGGGGAGGCCGGACTGTCCGCCCTGAACCAACCGGAGTATCTGGCCGGACCGGACTCTCCGCTTGATTCACTCCGGACATTCCGGCCGGGCCGGACACTCCGGTGAATATCACACGGACACTCCGGCCCCGGCAGTTTCCAAATCGTAATAGGGGGTCGGGGAGAAGTGGACGGTTCAGTCCTCCTTCTTCCCCCCGACTCCCTCTTGCTCTCTGCCTGCTGCCCCCGACCAAGGACTCCACCGGGAGGGCTCCTCCATCCCGGTTGATGTTTGTGATGTAGATGATGAAATGCCTCAGGAAGCCATAGGAAGAATGGTTGCGGGCTTCATCCGTCCTATTGAGGAACCCCTTATGAAGAATATAATTTGGATTTACAATTTAAAAGTTATTAGAAACATA
The DNA here is from genome assembly GCA_910589775.1 of Avena eriantha. Taxonomy (NCBI): domain Eukaryota; kingdom Viridiplantae; phylum Streptophyta; class Magnoliopsida; order Poales; family Poaceae; genus Avena; species Avena eriantha. Next base: position 73,783,360 of record OU342741.1, read on the forward strand.
TTTAAATTCATATTTAAACATTTCTGAATTTGTTTTATTAAAACAGATAAACGGAAAAGCTTTTTATACTCAGCCACTCCTAGCCATAGTCACAGACAGGTGGGGCTGCTGCTGACTAGGCATGAACGACGCGCAAAAGCTTTTCGCATCGCGAGTTGACCCAAGCCACAGAGAGTGACAAGCGGGACCGGGGACTGCGGGCCCACCGTGCGTGTGCGCCAGCCGGGGCTAGACACGTGGTGGATCCGGGGGACTACGGGTTGGGGTTCTGGGCTATGCGGGTGCCTTTTAGTAAAACCACCATAGTGGCTGACAGGTGGGGTCGGAGGGGAGCGCGGGTTGAGAGAGTAAAAAGCGGGGGGGGGGGGGTTGCGCAAAGTGCGCACGACACTGTTTCTCTTCCTGAATTTACTGGCGAGGGGATGGTGCTCGATAGCGGCAGAGCGCGGCGCGGGGGATCGATCCCGCGACCTGCGGCGCGCGTGCAGCAGGGTGGAACTAGTGCGGTGGGTGAGGGGGTGTTGACAGGAGGAGGCCGGGCGGCTAGATATGGCTTACGCGACGCTGCAGCGAGGAAACGCTCGTGCACGCCGGCGCGTAGAGCGTGCTCGAAAGATGGTCCAGCGTGAACAGGAAGCAACGGCGAGGACGGAGATGTCAGGGAGGATTGGGGGCTCACCGCGGTGGCGTTGGTGGTGATGGATCGGGCCGAGGAGCAGCAGGGCGACGGCGAGGCAGAGGCCGAGCGGCTAGGGTTTTAGTTCGGCATGTCGGTGTGCAGCAGATCCCGCGCCTCCTCCTCCTCGCTGCTGTGCACGGGGGCGACGCAGAGGATCTCCTCGGCTTCCTCAACACCCAAAGCTCCACGCCCGCCGGCTAGATCTTGTGGTGGAAGCCGATGCCGAGGTGGTCGGAGTTGGAGAAGAAGTGGAGCAGGGGGTAGTTGGGGAGGAGAGGGTTGGCGCAGAGGCCAGGGGAGATGTGGACGGCACGACAGAGGCGTGGGGGTAGGTAAGGTCGGGAGAGAAAGAGGGGGATGCCGTTGGGGATTGGTGGAGTAAAAAGGTGTTCTCCACGCCACCTTTCTCTCCTCCCTCACGTGCTGGGCATGGCTAGGGCAAGGGTAGGGATGCCAGGGCTGCCAGGTGGGACCAGGGCGAGGCCAAGGAGCAGCAGGCTAGGTGTGGTGCTGGCTTGGCAGAGAGAGAGAGAGAGAGAGAGGCTAGGTCTATGGTTAGAGGGGGAAGGCTCGGGTTAGGGTGGCCTGGAGTAGTTGGCCAGGGTTGGGTCGAGCCAGGGGTAGGCTAGGGCTGGGTTGGTGCCTCGGCATGGTGAGGTGATAGGGTGGGGTTAGGGTTAGAGAGGGATATTAGGGAGAGAGGGTTTATGGAAGGGTGAGGTGTAGATTAGGGTTTTCTCATCTCCAAGCAAGCATGAGGGTGGCATGGTGTTGGAAAGAGGGGTAGAGTAGATGGGTTTAGGTTTTGGGTTTGAGCATGGTCAAAATAAGATCAAGCAAGTGTTTAGGGTTTGGTGGTGATCCACCAAGATCAAACAAAATGAAAGAAGATGGTGATATGAGGGCTTGGGGGAGAAAGGTGGAGCTCAACCAAAAGAAAAAGAATCACTTGACATGATTCCCAAAGGTCCATGCTCCACTCCCAAAAACAAATAAAACCAAAGGAGAAGAATAGTGGTAATTTGCATGGCCCATGCATGGGCATTAAATGCCATGTTTTAATCTTGTGAAAACAAAATAGATAATCATGGCATTTATACATATGCATTCCAAAATATGAGTAAGGCCAAGCTAAAAGAATTTAAAAGAATGTTCCATGTGGAGTATATGGAGATGATCATATTTGAGTATGATTGGGCTTGCTAGTGATTATATTCCACTAGATGTTTAATACTCTAAAAAATATTCCAACATGAGCATACATTCATAATAATCCATATGGGAACTAGAAAAAGGGTTACCACTCACAAAGCATGCCAAGGTGGCTCCACATATTAATAATGTGGAAACAACATGATGCTAGTGTGAGGGCATGTGGAAAGTAGAAGTGGATCCATCCTAACCCACATGAGCTAGGTTTAAATGCCAAAGGAAAAGTAAAAGCTCATGGATAATTAGGATGGTGGGATTATAAGGTGGTGACAAAGAAAGCCGATGGAGTTGAATAAAAGATATGCCACCAACTCAACTTGGGCATCAAGCATTTATCAAGAACCAAATACAATATATCAAGAGTCAAATACAATTACTAATGCATATGAGAGAAGAACCAAATGAAAAAGGGCTTTATATGATGCTCAAATGCAAGGTGGCATGATGACATGAGCATGATATAATTATGATGCAACAATTATATGTAGGAAGTAGCAATTATATTACTAGACCAAGTAGCATTACATATGTTAGACAGATGGGATGCTACAACTCTCCCCCACTAAATAGGAATCTCGCCCCGAGATTCTAGGAAGAAGAAGAAGACACGAAGAGGATAGGATACTTGACACGGAGCTCGTCCTCGCGTTCCCAAGTGGCTTCATCAACGGAATGGTGCGACCACTGCACCTTGCAGAACTTGATGGACTTGTTGCGAGTCCTTCTTTCTGCGACTTCTAGAATTTTTATGGGGTGTTCTTGATAAGACAGATCTTCTTGGAGATTGATGAGTTCATGGTCCACGGTCCTTCCGGGATCCTTGAAGCACTTCTTGAGCTGAGAGATATGAAAGACATCATGGACCTTGAGTTTTTTAGGGAGCTCAAGAGCATAAGCAACTTCTCCTCTTCTTCCACGAACTTTGAAAAGGACCGATGTATCTAGGAGCCAGCTTTCCTTTGATACCAAAGCGGTGCGTGCCTCTCATGGGAGTGACACGAAGGTAAACGAGATCACCAGGAACATACTCCATGTCCGTGTGCTTTCTGTCATAGTTGCTCTTCTGGCGACTTTGAGCAACCTTCAGATTTTCAAGAATGATGTGAACCTTCTCCTCTGCTTGAGTTACAATGTCGGGGCCAAACAATGTTCTTTCACCTGCACCCGACCAACCAATCGGAGTTCTGCATTTGCGACCATAGAGAACCTCAAATGTTGCCATCTTTAGACTTTTCTGGAAGCTGTTGTTGTAAGAGAATTCAGCATAAGGAAGGCATTCTTCCCACTTCATGTCGAAAGAGATAACGCAAGCATGGAGCATATCTTCCAGAATCTGATTGATCCTTTCAACTTGTCCTTGCGACTGAGGGTGGTAAGCTGTGCTGAAGTTCAATTTTGTTCCCAAAGCATTTTGGAAACTTCCCCAGAACTTGGAAGTGAAGATGCTTCCACGGTCCGAGCTGATCTCAAGAGGAACCCCATACAGAGAGACAATTCTGTTGATATAGAGCTCAACCAACTGAATTGCAGAAATTGTTTCCTTGACGGGAAAGAAGTGAGCCACTTTAGAAAGCCTGTCGATGACAACAAAGATTGCATTGTTGCCCTTCTGTGACCTTGGAAAACCAGTTATGAAGTCCATCTCTACTTTCTCCCATTTCCATTCCGGAGGCTTCAATGGCTGTAGAAGACCGGAAGGTTTCTGATGAACAGCTTTAACTCTGCGGCAGACATCACACTCCGAGACATACTTGGCACAATATCGTTTCAACCCAGGCCACCAATATTGTGTTTTCAAGTCCATGTACATCTTAGTGCTGCCAGGGTGGATAGAAAGAACAGAATCATGCGCCTCCTTGAGAACTTGCTCTCTTAGACCCGGATAGTTCGGAACAAACATCCGGTGTTCAAAGAAAAGAGTGCCTTGGTCGTCGACGTGGAAAGACTCATACTTCGGAAGCTGAATGTTGGAGATGATCTTTTTAGTGTAAGGATCACCAAGTTGAATGGAGTGAACTTTTTCTTCCAAGAGAGGTGTTGCTAGAAGGTTCGGAAGATACCCTTGATCCACAATTTCAAGGTTGAGCTTGCGGAATTCCTCACACAAGAGAGGCTGTTGTTCTTCCACCATGAGGTTGTTGACATAAGCTTTTCGGCTGAGAGCGTCGGCCATGACATTAGCTTTGCCTGGAGTGTAGTTGATGGTCAAATCAAAATCATTAATTGCTTCAATCCACCTTCTCTGACGAAGGTTGAGATCAGGCTGTGTGAAGATATACTTCAGACTCTTGTGATCAGAGAAGATCTCACAACGATTGCCAAGCAAGTAGTGCCTCCATACTTTCAAAGCAAAGACAACTGCTGCGAGTTCGAGGTCATGTGTAGGATAGTTGATCTCATGCGTTTTCAACTGTCAAGAGGCATAAGCAACAACTTGTTTTTCTTGCATAAGGACCGCAGCCAATCCTTGCAAGGAGGCATCACAGAATATCTGGAAAGGCTTTGATGTATCATGAGGAATCAAGACTGGTGTGGAAGTGAGCTTCTCTTTGAGTGTTTCAAATCTTGCTTGACATCAGGAGTCCAAAGGTATTTCTTGCCTTTCTTGAGGAGATCGGTAAGAGGCTTCGCAATCTTCGAGAAGTTCTGAACGAAACGACGATAGTAACTAGCCAAACCAAGGAAACTCCGGACTTCTTTGACATTTTTGGGTGGAAGCCAGTCAATAATTGTCTTAATAGTTTCTGGGTTGACGGCTGAAAGGGCATTTATGCCCTTCCTATTATTTTGATGTTTGTTGACAACACTTGGATAGGTTAATCTGTTGTTAAATATTGCAGGAGATATCAGATAGTTGAGAGTTGTTGCCTTAAGGAAAAGAGCTCCCCTAGATCCTGTCTATGCTAAGAAAACTGTTCCACCCGGACTGTCCGGCTGATCTTCACCGGAGTGTCCGCCCCTGGCCGTACTGTCCGGTTGGATCCGTCCGGACTTTCCGCCCCTGGGATGTGGGCGTCTTTGCTAGACATTCAGAACACCATATCGGACTCCTCACGGACACTGTCCGGAATCTTCTCTGGCCGGAGTGTCCGGTGAGTTTGCCCCGGAGTGTCCGGCCCAGGGGGCTTATCGATCTTCCTGGACATTCAGAATGCCTCATCGGAATCCTCCCGGACTCAATGCGGACACAGGCCGGAAACTTTGCCAGGCCGGAGTATCCGGCGGGTGTCAACCGGAGTGTCCGGCTGGGCCGGACTGTCCGGTGTAAGTGGCTCCCAACGGCTCTAATTCTAGGGGCCCTATTAATAGGCCCCTTCTTCTACCTTGGAAGCTGCTCGTCCAGTTCAAGAAAAGCATCACCATTTGAGCCACCAAATCCACAAGAACTCTTCGCTCAACCATCCAAAGTCGTTGATCTTTGGAGAATCGAAGGAGGAGGCCTTGATCTACTACTTCACCAAGAGATATTTCCATTTCCCCCTCATTCACTTGAGGGCCCCTTGTTCTAGGGTTCCCTTGGAAACCCTAGCTTATGATTTGGTCTTACAAGCTTGTCTTTGATTGTTTGACAGCTTGCTTGTATTCGGGAGCATCCAATTAGGTTGTGGATGTGTGCCTCGAACTTGTTGTAAAGGTGTCGGCTTCCACCTCGAAGGTTGCCGTTATAGTGGAAGGTGAATCGAACCCTTTGGGGTGAGGTTCATCAGAGAACAAGGGAGGCCTCTCGTGGTGTTGGTGGTTTGATACCACCCCCTCTCCAAACGTAGACGTACTTCCCTTCAAAAGGAAGGAACTACGGGAAACAAATCCTTGTGTCTCCAAGCGCTCCACTTTGGTTATCTCTATCCTTTACCGTACTTTACATCTCTAGTTCTTGCATAGTTCTGTGGTAGTTGACATATAGGTAAATTCACCTTACTTGCATAATCTAGAGAATTTACCTTTTGTGTCGAACCCTAATTTGATTAAGAGTAAAATTTGGAGTAGCACCTATTCACCCGCCCTCTAGGTGCCCATATGATCCTTTCAATTGGTATCAGATCCTCGGCTCTTTATTCGGGCTTAACCGCCTAAGAGATTATGGCCACCACCAGGGAATGAGAAAGTGAGGATAGCCATTCGGTGACCATGGTAGATCTCAAGAAGTTGGAAACAAGCTTGAGCTCTACCTTGGGCAACGAGATCCAAAAATTGCGTCAACTCATTGAGCAACTTGTTAAGGACAAGAAAACCTCATCTCCTCCCTCTCCAGAGGAAACACCACCTAACCCAAAGGCTAAGCCCTTGGAGGAGGTGGCGGGGGATGAACATAATTCCACTAACTCCACCACCAAAAGGGGTGATGGGAAAGAAGAGTTCCATGCGGTCCCTGGATGGTACTCTCCCGACCCTCCTATCCCACATCCACATATAATAATAGAGGAGACCCACCTAAGTTATCCGCACATTCCTTTGCTCAATGGCAAGTTTTAATGAAATCTCATGTGTGCAGCTCTTGCATTGATTTGTGGAACATTATTGAAGAAGGACTCAAAATTGAGGATCCAACCAACTTGACTAGAACAGAAGTGGTCAATAGCCAACTCAATGCGACTGCCTTGCACATGATTCAACTGGTGTAGGGCCAAAGGATTTTCCCCACATTGAGCATTACAACACCGCCAAGGAAGCTTGGGATGCTCTCATTGACTTGTTTGTTGGCAACGAGAGTATGAGAAGAAATAGATATGATGCCCTAAGCAATGAGGCCAAAGGGTTCTTCATGAAGGATGGTGAGGATCATGAAGACATGTACCGAAGACTCAAATCCACAGCCACCACCTTTAGGAATGTTGGTGCCTCTCACATTGATGATGCTTGGATCAAGAGGAAGTATGTGAGTGCACTCATGCCTTTTGAGCCTACTGACCTGAAGAGTCTCCAAGGAAGACATAATTACCATCTCATGACCTCCAATGAAGTGATGCAAGAGATGGCCGCCTTCAAGTTCGCTGCCAAGAATGCCAAAGACGCCCGCGCTCGTGCCATTGGAATGAATAGCGGTGTCAATCTTGCCTTGAAGGCCAAGGTTGTGGAATATGATGAAGATGAAGGAAGTGATGAGGGACTTTCAATGAGCCACCCCGAAGATGTCAAGGTAGCTCATGGTGAATACATGGCCTTCTATGCAAGAAACTTTTGGAAAGATCCCGCCAAAGCCAAGATGGAAATGCAACGAAGAAACAACACCAATGGAAGAAGAGATAGTGGTTCCAAGTTGAGAACATGCTTCAACTGTGGTGACCGCTATCACTTCGTTGCAGCTTGTCCCTATGAGAAAAGAGAAGATCATGGTGGTAAACTTGTGTTGAAGAAGACCTCCAAAGCTCCCTACAAGAAACCTTTCGTCAAGAGGAACTCAACCAACAAGAAGCCGGGAGAAATTTCTTTGATCACACATGAAGAGTTCTCCTTCGATGATGATGAAGAAGAGGAAGATGAGGATACACCAAATGGTGAGGCAGCTCTTGCCACCACCTCTACTCCTTCATTCTCACTCTTCGACTCTCCAAATGAGAACCTCTCCAACACGAACGTCACTTGTCTTATGGCAAGAGGAACGGAGGTATTATCATCATCACACTCCACTTCTTTAATCAATGATGATTTTTATGATGAGTTATCTCTTGAGGTCAAAAAGGAACTAGTTGCTTTTGATGTGTTCATGAATAACTTGCAAGGGGAACACAAGAAACATGTTGTGGACCTCTTAAATCAACTCTCACACACAAGAACTTCTAGATGAGAGATGTCAATTAGGAAGAGAGCACATGATTGAGATAGAAGCTCTTAATAATGCTCTAGAAGAAGAACAAGAAACTAGAATATCTCTTGAAACCAAACTAGAGGGCCTTGATGGTGCTAATGATCTCATTATTAATAAACTCATCAAGGAACATGATCATGCTAGTGCTAAATACAAAAAGGCTAAAAAGGATAAGGTTGAGTTTGGTGTTGCTCATGGAAAACTTGCCGAGGATTTTAGGACACTTGACAAGGCTCACAAGGCCTTGGAAAGTGAACTATTGTCTCTCACAAAGTCTCATGAAAAGCTTCAAACTCAATTGATCAATACCCCCTCACCTAGTACATTCATTCCTTCTAGTTGTACAAATACTCTTGAAGAACATGCTAGGTTGAAGAAAAAGCTAGCTAAGACCTCCTTTCCCAAAGGAAACAAGTCTATTGATGATCTCTTAAACAAGCAAAGGTCAAATGGTGAAAAAGGGGGCATTGGCTTTGTCTCTATCGCCAAGAAGAATAAGAACAACAAGAAGAAGAAGGCCAAGCCCGCCCAAGAAAAGAACAAGGTCATTGTGGGAAGTAAGACCACAAGTGGAAAAACTATGTCTCATGATGACTGTGCGGGTAGTGCTAACCCTCACTATGTCTTAATGCGTGATTATTATGGTGATGTGTATGCAAAATATGTTGGCCCTTTTGATGGTTATATTGCATGGTCTATTTGGGTTCCCAAGACCCTTGTTGCTAACAAAAGAGGACCCACTGAAAAATGGGTACCTAAGAACTAGTGTGATCTTTTGTAGACCTATGCTTCCGGAGGGTCAAAATGGGTGCTTGATAGTGGATGCACAAGTCATATGACCGGAAGCGCGTCTAGTGTCAAGGAATTGAGACCAAATGTTGATCAAATATCCGTTACATATGCCGACAAGTCAAAATCTAAGGTAATGGGTTTCGGCAAAGTTGTGGTTGCACACGATATCACTCTCGTGGACGTCATGCTTGTTCAGACCCTTGGGTATAATTTACTTTCGGTCCGTGCTCTAGGAAAGATGGGTTTTGCCGTCTTTATTGATGTTGATATTGTGATCCTCTTGTGGAGCAAGTCTCTAAAGGTTGCTTTCGTTGGGTACGTCGAAGATGACTTGTATGTGGTGGACTTCTCGGGGAAAACCACAACAAGTCCGATGTGCCTATTCAGAAAAGCCGACGTGGGTTGGCTATGGCATCGCCGCCTAGCCCATATCAACATGAGAACTTTGCAAAGCCTTCACAAGGATGGTCATATTGTTGGACTAAAAGAAAATGTTTGCTTTGCCAAAGATCGTGTTTGCAGGGCATGTGTAGAAGGAAAAATGCATGACTCTCCCCACAAGCCAAAGAACTACATCAAGTCAAAGAGGATCTTGGAGCTCCTTCATGTGGATCTCTTTGGTCCTCCCTCTCATGCAAGCCTTGGTGGGAAGAAATATTGTCTGGTAATTGTTGATGACTACTCAAGATACACTTGGGTATATTTCTTCAAGCTAAAAAGTGAGACCCAAGAGAACTTCATTGACTTCATCAACATGGCTCAACGCCAACACAATGTCCCGGTATTGACAATAAGAAGTGACAACGGTACCGAATTCAAGAACTACACATTGAATGGATTTCTTAGTGATGAGGGAATAAAACATCAATTTCCGCTGCATATACCCCTCAACAAAATGGTGTAGCTGAGAGGAAGAACCGGACTCTTATTGATATGGCAAGGACCATGTTGGCGGAGTTTAAGTCTCCATACAATTTTTGGGCTAAAGCCATCTCCACCGCATGCCATGCTTCAAACCGTCTCTATCTCCGCAAAGAATTGGTCAAGACCCCTTATGAGATACTTACCGGTAACAAGCCCAACGTCTCATACTTTCGGGTGTTCAGTTGTAAGTGCTTCTATCATATTAAGGGTATTCGTTTGTCCAAGTTTGATTCCAAAGCATTAGAGGGTATTTTTGTTGGTTATGGTCTCGAATCCCACACTTATAGAGTCTATGACATGCTCTCTGGAGTTGTCATAGAATCTTGTAGTGTGGTGTTTGAAGAATATGATGGTCCCCAAGCGGGACGTGTTGATGTTTGTGATGTCGATGATGAAATACCTCAAGAAGCCATAGGAAGAATGGGTGCGGGCTTCATCCGTCCTATTGAGGAACCCCTTATGGCGGATCGAGAAGAACTATGCTCTACTCAAGTGGAGCCCTCATCTTCACAACATCCACAAGCTCCGATCGAAGGGGACAATGACCCACACCAAGAACAAGTTGTGGACCCTCAACCCAATGATCAAGAAGATGCCTCCAACCAAGAAGTGATTGAGTCTCCGTTTGCCAGAATGTCCAGTGGTGCTAAGGCCATTACACAAGGAAGTTCTGTACAAACTTCCATAAGGACAGCCGAATACCTAGCCAGTCGAGGCCTTGATCAAGACCAAGGTCAATCTCTGCCTCTTGTAGAAGAGGATATCTCCAATGATGATCAAGGTCAAGGTGATGGTCATGACGAGGACCAATATGATGAAGTGATTCCCGCAAGAAACAACAAGGAAATCGAAACTCGTCGCCAAGCTAGAATGGATAGAATTTTGGAATTAAGAGACCACACTCTGGAGAATGTGGTAGGAGATGTAAGAAGAGGGATATCTACTCGAGCACAATTGAAGAACTTTGGTGAGCACTAAGCACACATTTCCATGGTGGAACCAAAGAAAGCATGGGAAGCTCTTGAAGATTCGGATTGGTTGGATGCAATGCACAAAGAGCTCAACAAATTTGAGAGAAACAAAGTATGGAAGTTAGTGGAGAAGCCAAAAGATTGCCGCAATGTCATAGGCACCAAGTGGATTTTCAAGAACAAGCAAGATGAGCATGGCATTGTGATAAGGAACAAGGCAAGATTGGTTGCACAAGGGTTCTCTTAAATTGAGGGCATTGATTAGGGAGAGACTTATGCACATGTGGCTCTTCTTGAGTCCATCCATATCCTTCTTGCTTATGCGGCTCATCATAAATTTAAACTACAACAAATGGATGTAGAAAGTGCATTTCTTAATGGTCCATTGCATGAGTTGGTATATGTGAAACAACCCCCGGGGTTTGAGGATCCCAACTTCCCAAACAACGTCTACAAACTCGATAAAGCACTCTATGGGCTCAAACAAGCCCCACACACGTGGTATGAGCACCTTAGACAGTTGTTGTTAGATCATGGGTTTGAGGTTGGGAAAATCGATCCCACTCTTTTTACTAAGAAGGTCAATGGGGAAATTTTTGTATGCCAAATCTATGTAGATGATATTATCTTTGGCTCATCTAACAAAGCTTTTAATGATGAATTCTCAAAGTTTATGACTGACAGGTTCAGGATGTCTATGATGGGAGAATTGAGAGTTTTTCTTGGCTTTGAGATCAAGCAAGTAAGAGGAGGAACATTCTTCAACCAAGCCAAGTATACTCAAGATATGCTCAAAAGATTAAACATGAAAGACCTAAATGGAGCTCCCACTCCCATGGCAACAAAGACTCATCTCGAACTGAATCCAAATGGTAAAGATGTGGATCAAAAGGTATATCGATCCATGATTGGCTCTTTGCTTTACCTTTGTGCATCTAGACCCGATATTGTGTTGAGTGTAGGAGTGTGTGCAAGATATCAAGCGGCTCCTAAAGAAAGCCATTTGATGGCGGTCAAGAGAATCTTTCGATATTTGGTTCATACCCCAAACTATGGTATTTGGTATCCTAGGGGCTCAACTTTCTCTCTTTGTGGGTACACGGATTCGGATTGGGCTGGTGACAAGGATGATAGAAAATCAACCTCCGGGGCTTGCCAATTCCTTGGGAGGTCCTTGGTGTGTTGGTCTTCTAAGAAGCAAAATTGTATATCCCTTTCCACCGCCGAAGCCGAGTATGTGGCAGCTGCTAGTGCTTGTACACAATTGCTATGGATGAGGCAAACTTTAAAGGAATACGGTGTCCATTGTGACAAAGTGCCTCTTCTATGTGACAATGAAAGTGCTATCAAGATTGCATATAACCCAGTGGATCATACAAGGACAAAGCATATTGAGATTCGTCATCACTTCATTAGAGATCATGTTGCCCGAGGTGATATTGAGCTATCATATGTGTCAACCAAAGACCAACTTGCCGACATTTTCACGAAGCCACTTGATGAAGCAAGATTTTGTTATTTGAGGAATGAACTAAATATCGTGGATTCTAGGAGCTTGACTTGATTACCTTGCATATTCACCTATGTCTTGACCCATTTTTGGTGTAGGTCCAGGCATGGAGATAGGGGGAGTGCGGTCCTAATACATTGGACTATCCCTCCCCCATAATGCCAACATTAATAAATTCAATACTATTAATATCATTTTGTGATATGTGAGTTTCATTGATGAGTAGTGGCTATGAACCCAAGGATAATTTTCGCGGTGTCATGCCACAAACTCTTACATGATGGCCGTGGCCATCGCCCTCTTCTTATTGAAGAGTTGGTTCTTGGTCCGTTTGATTTGGAACTTAATTTGACTTTTTCTTGAAAATCAATGTTTTCTTGGTTCTTCACAGTACATCATCTGAATCCTAGGCCTTTCCTCATCTCTAAACATGCTCCTCTAGCCACACATTTGTCCACCACTTGAAACTGGGGTTTTTGGTCACGGGGAGGCCGGACTGTCTGCCCTGAACCAACCAGAGTATCTGGCCGGACCGGACTCTCCACTTGATTCACTCCGGACATTCCGGCCGGGCCGGACACTCCGGTGAATATCACACGGACACTCCGGCCCCGGCAGTTTCCAAATCGTAATAGGGGGTCGGGGAGAAGTGGACGGTTCAGTCCTCCTTCTTCCCCCCGACTCCCTCTTGCTCTCTGCCTGCTGCCCCCGACCAAGGACTCCACCGGGAGGGCTCCTCCATCCCGGTTGATGTTTGTGATGTAGATGATGAAATGCCTCAGGAAGCCATAGGAAGAATGGTTGCGGGCTTCATCCGTCCTATTGAGGAACCCCTTATGAAGAATATAATTTGGATTTACAATTTAAAAGTTATCAGAAACATATTTAAATTCATATTTAAACATTTCTGAATTTGTTTTATTAAAACAGATAAACGGAAAAGCTTTTTATACTCAGCCACTCCTAGCCATAGTCACAGACAGGTGGGGCCGCTGCTGACTGGGCATGAACGACGCGCAAAAGCTTTTCGCATCGCGAGTTGACCCAGCCACAGAGAGTGACAAGCGGGACCGGGGACTGCGGGCCCACCGCGCATGTGCGCCAGCCGGGGCTAGACACGTGGTGGATCCGGGGGACTACGGGTTGGGGTTCTAGACTATGCGGGTGCCTTTTTGTAAAACCACCATAGTGGCTAACAGGTGGGGTCGGAGGGGAGAGCGGGTTGAGAGAGTAAAAAGCTAGGGGGGTTTGCGCAAAGTGCGCATGACAGTGTTTCTCTTCCTGAATTTACAGGCGAGGGGATGGTGCTCGACAGCGACAGAGCGCGGCGCGGGAGATCGATCCCGCGACCTGCGGCGCGCGTGCAGCGGGGTGGAACTAGTGCGGTGTGTGAGGGGGTGTTGACAAGAGGAGGCCGGGCGGCTAGATATGGCTTACGCGACGCCGCAGCGAGGAAACGCTCGTGCACGCCGGCGCGCAGAGCGTGCTCGACAGATGGTCCAGCATGAACAGGAAGCAACGGCGAGGACGGAGATGTCAGGGAGGATTGGGGGCTCACCGTGGTGGCGTCGGTGGTGATGGATCGGGCCGAGGAGCAGCAGGGCAACGGCGAGGCAGAGGCCGAGCGGCTAGGGTTTTGGTTCGGCGCGTTGGTGTGCAGCAGATCCTGCGCCTCCTCCTCCTCGCTGCTGTGCACGGGGGCGACGCAGAGGATCTCCTCGGCTTCCTCGACACCCAAAGCTCCACGCCCGCCGCCTAGATCTTGTGGTGGAAGCCGATGCCGAGGTGGTCGGAGTTGGAGCAGAAGTGGAGCAGGGGGTAGTTGGGGAGGAGAGGGTTGGCACAGAGGCCAGGGGAGATGTGGACGGCACGACAGAGGCGTGGGGGTAGGTAAGGTCGGGAGAGAAAGAGGGGGATGCCGTGGGGGATCGGTGGAGTAAAAAGGTGGTCTCCACGCCACGTTTCTCTCCTCCCTCACGTGCTGGGCATGGCTAGGGCAAGCGTAGGGAGGCCAGGGCTGTCAGGTGGGACCAGGGCGAGGCCAAGGAGCAGCAGGCTTGGTGTGGGGCTGGCTTGGCAGAGAGAGAGAGAGAGGCTCGGCTAGGTCTAGGGTTAGAGGGGGAAGGCTCGGGTTAGGGTGTCATGGAGTAGTTGGCCAGGGTTGGGTCGAGCCAGGGGTAGGCTAGGGCTGGGTTGGTGCCTCGGCATGGTGAGGTGATAGGGTGGGGTTAGGGTTAGAGAGGGATATTAGGGAGAGAGGTTTTATGGAAGGGTGAGGTGTAGATTAGGGTTTTCTCATCTCCAAGCAAGCATGAGGGTGGCATGGTGTTGGAAAGAGGGGTAGAGTAGATGGGTTTAGGTTTTGGGTTTGAGCATGGTCAAAATAAGATCAAGCAAGTGTTTAGGGTTTGGTGGTGATCCACCAAGATCAAACAAAATGAAAGAAGATGGTGATATGAGGGCTTGGGGGAGAAAGGTGGAGCTCAACCAAAAGAAAAAGAATCACTTGACATGATTCCCAAAGGTCCATGCTCCACTCCCAAAAACAAATAAAACCAAAGGAGAAGAATAGTGGTAATTTGCATGGCCCATGCATGGGCATTAAATGCCATGTTTTAATCTTGTGAAAACAAAATAGATAATCATGGCATTTATACATATGCATTCCAAAATATGAGTAAGGCCAAGCTAAAAGAATTTAAAAGAATGTTCCATGTGGAGTATATGGAGATGATCATATTTGAGTATGATTGGGCTTGCTAGTGATTATATTCCACTAGATGTTTAATACTCTAAAAAATATTCCAACATGAGCATACATTCATAATAATCCATATGGGAACTAGAAAAAGGGTTACCACTCACAAAGCATGCCAAGGTGGCTCCACATATTAATAATGTGGAAACAACATGATGCTAGTGTGAGGGCATGTGGAAAGTAGAAGTGGATCCATCCTAACCCACATGAGCTAGGTTTAAATGCCAAAGGAAAAGTAAAAGCTCATGGATAATTAGGATGGTGGGATTATAAGGTGGTGACAAAGAAAGCCGGTGGAGTTGAATAAAAGATATGCCACCAACTCAACTTGGGCATCAAGCATTTATCAAGAACCAAATACAATATATCAAGAGTCAAATACAATTACTAATGCATATGAGAGAAGAACCAAATGAAAAAGGGCTTTATATGATGCTCAAATGCAAGGTGGCATGATGACATGAGCATGATATAATTATGATGCAACAATTATATGTAGGAAGTAGCAATTATATTACTAGACCAAGTAGCATTACATATGTTAGACAGATGGGATGCTACAACTCTCCCCCACTAAATAGGAATCTCGCCCCGAGATTCTAGGAAGAAGAAGAAGACACGAAGAGGATAGGATACTTGACACGGAGCTCGTCCTCGCGTTCCCAAGTGGCTTCATCAACAGAATGGTGCGACCACTGCACCTTGCAGAACTTGATGGACTTGTTGCGAGTCCTTCTTTCTGCGACTTCTAGAATTTTTATGGGGTGTTCTTGATAAGACAGATCTTCTTGGAGATTGATGAGTTCATGGTCCACGGTCCTTCCAGGATCCTTGAAGCACTTCTTGAGCTGAGAGATATGAAAGACATCATGGACCTTGAGTTTTTTAGGGAGCTCAAGAGCATAAGCAACTTCTCCTCTTCTTCCACGAACTTTGAAAAGGACCGATGTATCTAGGAGCCAGCTTTCCTTTGATACCAAAGCGGTGCATGCCTCTCATGGGAGTGACACGAAGGTAAACGAGATCACCAGGAACATACTCCATGTCCGTGTGCTTTCTGTCATAGTTGCTCTTCTGGCGACTTTGAGCAACCTTCAGATTTTCAAGAATGATGTGAACCTTCTCCTCTCCTTGAGTTACAATGTCGGGGCCAAACAATGTTCTTTCACCTGCGCCCGACCAACCAATCGGAGTTCTGCATTTGCGACCATAGAGAACCTCAAATGGTGCAATCTTTAGACTTTTCTGGAAGCTGTTGTTGTAAGAGAATTCAGCATAAGGAAGGCATTCTTCCCACTTCATGCCGAAAGATATAACGCAAGCACGGAGCATATCTTCCAGAATCTGATTGATCCTTTCAACTTGTCCTTGCGACTGAGGGTGGTAAGCTGTGCTGAAGTTCAATTTTGTTCCCAAAGCATTTTGGAAACTTCCCCAGAACTTGGAAGTGAAGATGCTTCCACGGTCCGAGCTGATCTCAAGAGGAACCCCATACAGAGAGACAATTCTGTTGATATAGAGCTCAACCAACTGAATTGCAGAAATTGTTTCCTTGACGGGAAAGAAGTGAGCCACTTTAGAAAGCCTGTCGATGACAACAAAGATTGCATTGTTGCCCTTCTGCGACCTTGGAAAACCAGTTATGAAGTCCATCTCTACTTTCTCCCATTTCCATTCCAGAGGCTTCAATGGCTGTAGAAGACCGGAAGGTTTCTGATGAACAGCTTTAACTCTGCGGCAGACATCACACTCCGAGACATACTTGGCACAATATCGTTTCAACCCAGGCCACATATATTGTGTTTTCAAGTCCATGTACATCTTAGTGCTGCCAGGGTGGATAGAAAGAACAGAATCATGCGCCTCCTTGAGAACTTGCTTTCTTAGACCCGGGTAGTTCGGAACAAACATCCGGTGTTCAAAGAAAAGAGTGCCTTGGTCGTCGACGTGGAAAGACTCATACTTCGGAAGCTGAATGTTGGAGATGATGTTTTTAGTGTAAGGATCACCAAATTGAATCGAGCGAACTTTTTCTTCCAAGAGAGGTGTTGCTAGAAGGTTCGGAAGATACCCTTGATCCACAATTTCAAGGTTGAGCTTGCGGAATTCCTCACACAAGAGAGGCTGTTGTTCTTCCACCATGAGGTTGTTGACATAAGCTTTTTGGCTGAGAGCGTCAGCCATGACATTAGCTTTGCCTGGAGTGTAGTTGATGGTCAAATCGAAATCATTAATTGCTTCAATCCACCTTCTCTGACGAAGGTTGAGATCAGGCTGTGTGAAGATATACTTCAGACTCTTGTGATCAGAGAAGATCTCACAACGGTTGCCAAGCAAGTAGTGCCTCCATACTTTCAAAGCAAAGACAACTGCTGCGAGTTCGAGGTCATGTGTAGGATAGTTGATCTCATGCGTCTTCAACTGTCGAGAGGCATAAGGAACAACTTATTTTCTTGCATAAGGACCGCAGCCAATCCTTGCAAGGAGGCATCACAGAATATCTGGAAAGGCTTTGATGTATCTGGAGGAATCAAGACTGGTGTGGAAGTGAGCTTCTCTTTGAGTGTTTCAAAGCTTGCTTGACATGCAGGAGTCCAAAGGTATTTCTTGCCTTTCTTGAGGAGATCGGTAAGAGGCTTCGCAATCTTCGAGAAGTTCTGAACGAAAGGACGATAGTAACTAGCCAAACCAAGGAAACTCCGGACTTCTTTGACATTTTTGGGTGGAAGCCAGTCAACAATTGTCTTAATAGTTTCTGGGTTGACGGTTGAAAGGGCATTTATGCCCTTCCTATTATTTTGATGTTTGTTGACAACACTTGGATAGGTTAATCTGTTGTTAAATGTTGCAGGAGATATCAGATAGTTGAGAGTTGTTGCCTTAAGGAAAAGAGCTCCCCTGGATCCTGTCTATGCTAAGATAACTGTTCCACCCGGACTGTCCGGCTGATCTTCACCGGAGTGTCCGCCCCTGGCCGTACTGTCCGGTTGGATCCGTCCGGACTTTCCGCCCCTGGGATGTGGGCGTCTTTGCTAGACATTCAGAACACCATATCGGACTCCTCACGGACACTGTCCGGAATCTTCTCTGGCCGGAGTGTCCGGTGAGTTTGCCCCGGAGTGTCCGGCCCAGGGGGCTTATCGATCTTCCTGGACATTCAGAATTCCTCATCGGACTCCTCCCGGACTCAATGCGGACACAGGCCAGAAACTTTGCTAGGCCGGAGTATCCGGCGGGTGTCAACCGGAGTGTCCGGCTGGGCCGGACTGTCCGACTTGTATTTACCGGACTGTCCGGTGTAAGTGGCTCCCAACGGCTCTAATTCCAGGGGCCCTATAAATAGGCCCCTTCTTCTACCTTGGAAGCTTCTCGTCCAGTTCAAGAAAAGCATCACCATTTGAGCCACCAAATCCACAAGAACTCTTCGCTCAACCATCCAAAGTCGTTGATCTTTGGAGAATCGAAGGAGGAGGCCTTGATCTACTACTTCACCAAGAGATATTTCCATTTCCCCCTCATTCACTTGAGGCCCCTTGTTCTAGGGTTCCCTTGGAAACCCTAGCTTATGATTTGGTCTTACAAGCTTGTCTTTGATTGTTTGACAGCTTGCTTGTATTCGGGAGCCTCCAATTAGGTTGTGGATGTGTGCCTCGAACTTGTTGTAAAGGTGTCGGCTTCCACCTCGAAGGTTGCCGTTATAGTGGAAGGTGAATCGAACCCTTTGGGGTGAGGTTCATCAGAGAACAAGGGAGGCCTCTCGTGGCGTTGGTGGTTTGATACCACCCCCTCTCCAAACGTAGACGTACTTCCCTTCAAAAGGAAGGAACTACGGGAAACAAATCCTTGTGTCTCCAAGCGCTCCACTTTGGTTATCTCTATCCTTTACCGTACTTTACATCTCTAGTTCTTGCATAGTTCTGTGGTAGTTGACATATAGGTAAATTCACCTTACTTGCATAATCTAGAGAATTTACCTTTTGTGTCGAACCCTAATTTGATTAAGAGTAAAATTTGGAGTAGCACCTATTCACCCGCCCTCTAGGTGCCCATATGATCCTTTCAATTGGTATCAGATCCTCGGCTCTTTATTCGGGCTTAACCGCCTAAGAGATTATGGCCACCACCAGGGAATGAGAAAGTGAGGATAGCCATTCGGTGACCATGGTAGATCTCAAGAAGTTGGAAACAAGCTTGAGCTCTACCTTGGGCAACGAGATCCAACAATTGCGTCAACTCATTGAGCAACTTGTTAAGGACAAGCAAACCTCATCTCCTCCCTCTCCAGAGGAAACACCACCTAACCCAAAGGCTAAGCCCTTGGAGGAGGTGGCGGGGGATGAACATAATTCCACTAACTCCACCACCAAAAGGGGTGATGGGAAAGAAGAGTTCCATGCGGTCCCTGGATGGTACTCTCCCGACCCTCCTATCCCACATCCACATATAAATAATAGAGGAGACCCACCTAAGTTATCCGCACATTCCTTTGCTCAATGGCAAGTTTTAATGAAATCTCATGTGTGCAGCTCTTGCATTGATTTGTGGAACATTATTGAAGAAGGACTCAAAATTGAGGATCCAACCAACTTGACTAGAACAGAAGTGATCAATAGCCAACTCAATGCGACTGCCTTGCACATGATTCAACTGGTGTAGGGCCAAAGGATTTTCCCCACATTGAGCATTACAACACCGCCAAGGAAGCTTGGGATGCTCTCATTGACTTGTTTGTTGGCAACGAGAGTATGAGAAGAAATAGATATGATGCCCTAAGCAATGAGGCCAAAGGGTTCTTCATGAAGGATGGTGAGGATCATGAAGACATGTACCGAAGACTCAAATCCACAGCCACCGCCTTTAGGAATGTTGGTGCCTCTCACATTGATGATGCTTGGATCAAGAGGAAGTATGTGAGTGCACTCATGCCTTTTGAGCCTACTGACCTGAAGAGTCTCCAAGGAAGACATAATTACCATCTCATGACCTCCAATGAAGTGATGCAAGAGATGGCCGCCTTCAAGGTCGCTGCCAAGAATGCCAAAGACGCCCGCGCTCGTGCCATTGGAATGAATAGCGGTGTCAATCTTGCCTTGAAGGCCAAGGTTGTGGAATATGATGAAGATGAAGGAAGTGATGAGGGACTTTCAATGAGCCACCCCGAAGATGTCAAGGTAGCTCATGGTGAATACATGGCCTTCTATGCAAGAAACTTTTGGAAAGATCCCGCCAAAGCCAAGATGGAAATGCAACGAAGAAACAACACCAATGGAAGAAGAGATAGTGGTTCCAAGTTGAGAACATGCTTCAACTGTGCTGACCGCTATCACTTCGTTGCAGCTTGTCCCTATGAGAAAAGAGAAGATCATGGTGGTAAACTTGTGTTGAAGAAGACCTCCAAAGCTCCCTACAAGAAACCTTTCGTCAAGAGGAACTCAACCAACAAGAAGCCAGGAGAAATTTCTTTGATCACACATGAAGAGTTCTCCTCCGATGATGATGAAGAAGAGGAAGATGAGGATACACCAAATGGTGTGGCAGCTCTTGCCACCACCTCTACTCCTTCATTCTCACTCTTCGACTCTCCAAATGAGAACCTCTCCAACACGAACGTCGCTTGTCTTATGGCAAGAGGAACGGAGGTATTATCATCATCACACTCCAGTTCTTTAATCAATGATGATTTTGATGATGAGTTATCTCTTGAGGTCAAAAAGGAACTAGTTGCTTTTGATGTGTTCATGAATAACTTGCAAGGGGAACACAAGAAACATGTTGTGGACCTCTTAAATCAACTCTCACACACACAAGAACTTCTAGATGAGAGATGTCAATTAGGAAGAGAGCACATGATTGAGATAGAAGCTCTTAATAATGCTCTAGAAGAAGAACAAGAAACTAGAATATCTCTTGAAACCAAACTAGAGGGCCTTGATGGTGCTAATGATCTCATTATTAATAAACTCATCAAGGAACATGATCATGCTAGTGCTAAATAAAAAAAGGCTAAAAAGGATAAGATTGAGTTTGGTGTTGTTCATGGAAAACTTGCCGAGGATTTTAGGACACTTGACAAGGCTCACAAGGCCTTGGAAAGTGAACTATTGTCTCTCACAAAGTCTCATGAAAAGCTTCAAACTCAATTGATCAATACCCCCTCACCTAGTACATTCATTCCTTCTAGTTGTACAAATACTCTTGAAGAACATGCTAGGTTGAAGAAAAAGCTAGCTAAGACCTCCTTTCCCAAAGGAAACAAGTCCATTGATGATCTCTTAAACAAGCAAAGGTCAAATGGTGAAAAAGGGGGCATTGGCTTTGTCTCTATCGCCAAGAAGAATAAGAACAACAAGAAGAAGAAGAAAGCCAAGCCCGCCCAAGAAAAGAAGAAGGTCATTGTGGGAAGTAAGACCACAAGTGGAAAAACTATGTCTCATGATGACTGTGCGGGTAGTGCTAACCCTCACTATGTCTTAATGCGTGATTATTATGGTGATGTGTATGCAAAATATGTTGGCCCTTTTGATGGTTATATTGCATGGTCTATTTGGGTTCCCAAGACCCTTGTTGCTAACAAAAGAGGACCCACTGAAAAATGGGTACCTAAGAACTAGTGTGATCTTTTGTAGACCTATGCTTCCGGAGGGTCAAAATGGGTGCTTGATAGTGGATGCACAAGTCATATGACCGGAAGCGCGTCTAGTGTCAAGGAATTGAGACCAAATGTTGATCAAATATCCGTTACATATGCCGACAAGTCAAAATCTAAGGTAATGGGTTTTGGCAAAGTTGTGGTTGCATACGATATCACTCTCGTGAACGTCATGCTTGTTGTGACCCTTGGGTATAATTTACTTTCAGTCCGTGCTCTAGGAAAGATGGGTTTTGCCGTCTTTATTGATGTTGATATTGTGATCCTCTTGTGGAGCAAGTCTCTAAAGGTTGCTTTCGTTGGGTACGTCGAAGATGACTTGTATGTGGTGGACTTCTCGGGGAAAACCACAACAAGTCCGATGTGCCTATTCGGAAAAGCCGACGTGGGTTGGCTATGGCATCGCCGCCTAGCCCATGTCAACATGAGAACTTTGCAAAGCCTTCACAAGGATGGTCATATTGTTGGACTAAAAGAAAATGTTTGCTTTGCCAAAGATCGTGTTTGCAGGGCATGTGTAGAAGGAAAAATGCATGACTCTCCCCACAAGCCAAAGAACTACATCAAGTCAAAGAGGATCTTGGAGCTCCTTCATGTGGATCTCTTTGGTCCTCCCTCTCATGCAAGCCTTGGTAGGAAGAAATATTGTCTGGTAATTGTTGATGACTACTCAAGATACACTTGGGTATATTTCTTCAAGCTAAAAAGTGAGACCCAAGAGAACTTCATTGACTTCATCAACATGGCTCAACGCCAACACAATGTCCCGGTATTGACAATAAGAAGTGACAACGGTACCGAATTCAAGAACTACACATTGAATGGATTTCTTAGTGATGAGGGAATAAAACATCAATATTCCGCTGCATATACCCCTCAACAAAATGGTGTAGCTCAGAGGAAGAACCGGACTCTTATTGATATGGCAAGGACCATGTTGGCGGAGTTTAAGTCTCCATACAATTTTTGGGCTGAAGCCATCTCCACCGCATGCCATGCTTCAAACCGTCTCTATCTCCGCAAAGAATTGGTCAAGACCCCTTATGAGATACTTACCGGTAACAAGCCCAACGTCTCATACTTTCGGGTGTTCAGTTGTAAGTGCTTCTATCGTATTAAGGGTATTCGTTTGTCCAAGTTTGATTCCAAAGCATTAGAGGGTATTTTTGTTGGTTATGGTCTCGAATCCCACACTTATAGAGTCTATGACATGCTCTCTGGAGTTGTCATAGAATCTTGTAGTGTGGTGTTTGAAGAATATGATGGTCCCCAAGCGGGACGTGTTGATGTTTGTGATGTCGATGATGAAATACCTCAAGAAGCCATAGGAAGAATGGGTGCGGGCTTCATCCGTCCTATTGAGGAAGCCCTTATGGCGGATTGAGAAGAACTATGCTCTACTCAAGTGGAGCCCTCATCTTCACAACATCCACAAGCTCCGATCGAAGGGGACAATGACCCACACCAAGAACAAGTTGTGGACCCTCAACCCACTGATCAAGAAGATGCCTCCAACCAAGAAGTGATTGAGTCTCCGTTTGCCAGAATGTCCAGTGGTGCTAAGGCCATTACACAAGGAAGATCTGTACAAACTGCCATAAGGACAGCCAAATACCTAGCCAGTCGAGGCCTTGATCAAGACCAAGATCAATCTCTGCCTCTTGTAGAAGAGGATATCTCCAATGATGATCAAGGTCAAGGTGATGGTCATGACGAGGACCAATATGATGAAGTGATTCCCGCAAGAAACAACAAGGAAATCGAAACTCGTCGCCAAGCTAGAATGGATAGAATTTTGGAATTAAGAGACCACACTCTGGAGAATGTGGTAGGAGATGTAAGAAGAGGGATATCTACTCGAGCACAATTGAAGAACTTTGGTGAGCACTAAGCACACATTTCCATGGTGGAACTAAAGAAAGCATGGGAATCTCTTGAAGATTCGGATTGGTTGGATGCAATGCACAAAGAGCTCAACAACTTTGAGAGAAACAAAGTATGGAAGTTAGTGGAGAAGACAAAAGATTACCGCAATGTCATAGGCACCAAGTGGATTTTCAAGAACAAGCAAGATGAGCATGGAATTGTGATAAGGAACAAGGCAAGATTGGTTGCACAAGGGTTCTCTCAAATTGAGGGCATTGATTATGGAGAGACTTATGCACCTGTGGCTCGTCTTGAGTCCATCTGTATCCTTCTTGCTTATGCGGCTCATCATAAACTTAAACTACAACAAATGGATGTAGAAAGTGCATTTCTTAATGGTCCATTGCATGAGTTGGTATATGTGAAACAACCCCCGGGGTTTGAGGATCCCAACTTCCCAAACCACGTCTACAAACTCGATAAGGCACTCTATGGGCTCAAACAAGCCCCACGCACATGGTATGAGCACCTTAGAGACTTGTTGTTAGATCGTGGGTTTGAGGTTGGGAAAATCGATCCCACTCTTTTTACTAAGAAGGTCAATGGGGAACTTTTTGTATGCCAAATCTATGTAGATGATATTATCTTTGGCTCATCTAACAAATCTTTTAATGATGAATTCTCAAAGCTTATGACTGACAGGTTCAGGATGTCTATGATGGGAGAATTGAGAGTTTTTCTTGGCTTTGAGATCAAGCAAGTAAGAGGAGGAACATTCTTCAACCAAGCCAAGTATACTCAAGATATGCTCAAAAGATTCAACATGAAAGACCTAAATGGAGCTCCCACTCCCATGGCAACAAAGACTCATCTCGAACTAAATCCAAATGGTAAAGATGTGGATCAAAAGGTATATCGATCCATGATTGGCTCTTTGCTTTACCTTTGTGCATCTAGACCCGATATTGTGTTGAGTGTAGGAGTGTGTGCAAGATATCAAGCGGCTCCTAAAGAAAGCCATTTGATGGCGGTCAAGAGAATCTTTCGATATTTGGTTCATACCCCAAACTATGGTATTTGGTATCCTAGGGGCTCAACTTTCTCTCTTTGTGGGTACACGGATTCGGATTGGGCTGGTGACAAGGATGATAGAAAATCAACCTCCGGGGCTTGCCAATTCCTTGGGAGGTCCTTGGTGTGTTGGTCTTCTAAGAAGCAAAATTGTATATCCCTTTCCACCACCGAAGCCGAGTATGTGGCAGCTGCTAGTTCTTGTACACAATTGCTATGGATGAGGCAAACTTTAAAGGAATACGGTGTCCATTGTGACAAAGTGCCTCTTCTATGTGACAATGAAAGTGCTATCAAGATTGCATATAACCCAGTGGATCATACAAGGACAAAGCATATTGAGATTCGTCATCACTTCATTAGAGATCATGTTGCCCGAGGTGATATTGAGCTATCATATGTGTCAACCAAAGACCAACTTGCCGACATTTTCACGAAGCCACTTGATGAAGCAAGATTTTGTTATTTGAGGAATGAACTAAATATCGTGGATTCTAGGAGCTTGACTTGATTACCTTGCATATTCACCTATGTCTTGACCCATTTTTGGTGTAGGTCCAGGCATGGAGATAGGGGGAGTGCGGTCCTAATACATTGGACTATCCCTCCCCCATAATGCCAACATTAATAAACTCAATACTATTAATATCATTTTGTGATATGTGAGTTTCATTGATGAGTAGTGGCTATGAACCCAAGGATAATTTTCGCGGTGTCATGCCACAAACTCTTACATGATGGCCTTGGCCATCGCCCTCTTCTTATTGAAGAGTTGGTTCTTGGTCTGTTTGATTTGGAACTTAATTTGACTTTTTCTTGAAAATCAATGTTTTCTTGGTTCTTCACAGTACATCATCTGAATCCCAGGCCTTTCCTCATCTCTAAACATGCTCCTCTAGCCACACATTTGTCCACTACTTGAAACTAGGGTTTTTGGTCGCGGGGAGGCCAGAATGTCTGCCCTGAACCAACCGGAGTATCCGGCTGGACCGGACTCTCCGCTTGATTCACTCCGGACATTCCGGCCGGGCCGGACACTCTGGTGAATATCACCCGGACACTCCGGCCCCGGCAGTTTCCAAATCGTAATAGGGGGTCGGGGAGAAGTGGACGGCTCAGTCCTCCTTCCCCCCGACTCCCTCTTGCTCTCTGCCTGCTTCCCCCGACCAAGGACTCCACCGGGAGGGCTCCTCCACCCTAGATCCAACCGTTGCTGCCGGCCATTCTCTTCCCTTTGCCGCTAGGATCCATTCCCTTCCGGTGAAGGACACCATGGATGCTGGTATAGTGCCCCTCCCCTTCCCATACCTAGGGTTTGATCTAGATGAACTTTTGGGGGCTATGTATCACCTAGATTCATGGATACATCATATAGCCAGCAATACTAGTCCTGGTAGTGGTCCTAGCAATCCCGATCTGCAATGGTTGAACACACTCGAACTGCCCCTAAAATCGTCAAGACTCCAGCCGGAATGTCCGGTGTGTACGGGCCGGACACTCCGGTCCGACCGGAATGTCCGGTTATTATGCACCGGAATGTCCGGTCGTGGCGGAGTCTCCGGGATGATTTTGCTGGACTGTCCGGGTGTTTTCCGCCAGTTCAGCTCCTGTATTACTTTGACTACTACTACATGTTTGTATCTTCTGGACAAGTGTGCTTACCCCATATGCTATCCTTCTACTCTGATCTCACAGGTGGTTCTCGTCCTCGCCGGCCTCGGGCTGCTAAGCAGGCACATCCTCGCAGGTTCCGTGATGAAGAGTTTGACGTTCATGTAGATCCTTCTATGGTGAGATAGGCTGCTCGTGACCGTGCTGCAGCAAAATAGGAAAAGGTCAGAAAACTGAAAAGGGATGAAGCCAAGCGCATGAGGTTTGAAGCATTGACCACTCTGGCAGATTTGGGTACCGAGGAGTTTGTGGAGATGAGAGTCCAGTAGTTCTACTCTCTGCCTCGCACCACGGATGATGATCGCTTCTAGAGAAATGAACAAGCCCTACTTTTCTCTGAGGTATTTTGTGGGTTCAGGACTGCTGTGTGCCCCATGTAGTGGTTGGATCTCGAGAAGCTCCATGCACACAGGTACTTTGAGGACGCTCTGTGGGTGTCAGAGAAGATGGGGATGCACACCATCTTTCAAGTAAAAGAAGAATATAATGTTGAGTTGGTCTAGCAGTTCTATGCTACAGTGGTATTTGGGGACACTACGGATATTCCCCTTGAGTGGATCTCTGGCACTACTAGGTGCCGCTCTAGCATGGCTCAGTTTGCATAGATTCTTGGATTGCCTTTCAATCCCAATGCTCCCAGTGGTCTCAGAATGCATGTTCATGGTCAGGCATATGACAAGCAGAGGTTGGCCCCAATCTACTCTCAGAATGGTGTGGCTGGCCAAACCATCAACATCAAGCTCATCTACAACATTCTGCTTCACATGTTTCTCCATACACTCACTCCCAAGGCGGGCAACAAGGATGAGATGAGAGGTGCAGAAATCAATCTTATGGCACATGCTCACTCTGTCTATACTAATGGTCTTGACCACCAAGGTGGTGCTATTGATGTCATGGATTTCATTTATCAGGACTTGTACAAGTGCATCACTGACAAGAAGTGCCCTCTGTTTGCTCGCTATGTGATGAAGCTCATTGCTGCTCAGGCTCCAGCAACTCCATTGCTCTACACTGATCTTGTTCCACACCTTCCTGCCAAGCTACAGAGGAAGGCTGCCCCCACCACCAAGGCTTCTCATGGCTACCCCCTGCTCAGGAAATATTTGAGGATGATGTGATGGATGTAGATGTTTCTGATAGTGATGATGAGGAGGTACGGGAGGCTGTGACCCGTGGCCCTCGCATGAAGCATGCCAGTAATGCATATTGCTTCACCACCTCTAAGCAGGAAGTACACAAGAAGGTGAAGAAGGCCTCCTGGTGGAAGCAGCTTCTCCTATGCCAGAACATTGACATTCGCCATGGACAGTATGAGACATACAAGGCTAACAGGAAT
This sequence comes from Avena eriantha, assembly GCA_910589775.1. Taxonomy (NCBI): domain Eukaryota; kingdom Viridiplantae; phylum Streptophyta; class Magnoliopsida; order Poales; family Poaceae; genus Avena; species Avena eriantha. Next base: position 73,810,608 of record OU342741.1, read on the forward strand.
ATCATGAAGGAACTCAAGAGGATCAACCAGCCCATGGATATTGATCCCTCTCAGCAGCAGGCATCTGATGGCACTCTTTCCTACGGTCACTGGAGTTAGGGTCGTGTGGACTGGTCCATGTTTGAGGACGTGACTTCTTCTTCTCACCCTCACGGTCAGAGCTCGACTCAGGGTGATCATCAGGGTGAGGATGACGACGAGGATGAGGATGAGGAGGAGGATGTCAACTACGACTTCAGTGGCTAGAGTTGGCTTTGGGGACGTTTTAGTTGTGCTCTTTTCCCTTTTTGGCGTCTCGATGCCAAAGGGGGAGAAGCAGCCCCTTTATTAGGTTGCTGCCGGGATTTGCATGGGTACACGAGTGCTTCACGTTATTTCGATTTGCCTCTTTAAAGCCTCGTGTTCGCTATCTTACTTTACTTGTTTGAGTACTATGTTGTGTTGAACTCAGTTGTGTGTTGTGACATGCTTACCCGGTTTTGTTAACGACTTTGTTATGCCTAGCTTATCATTATAGTGGTTATTATCATGTCATACCTTGTTAGCTACAAAACCTAGTGAGGATGTGATCCTAGGGTGTGTGAGTGTCTTAAATGCAAAGCTAAAATGGTCACACATCTAGGGGGAGCCTCACTATCTTTTGTATATCTCCTATTGTGAATTTTATTACCTATCCTGTTTGCAAATCCTTGGGTTGTCATCAAACACCAAAAAGGGGGAGATTGAAAGGGCATTTATGCCCTTCCTATTATTTTGATGTTTGTTGACAACACTTGGATAGGTTAATCTGTTGTTAAATGTTGCAGGAGATATCAGATAGTTGAGAGTGTTGCCTTAAGGAAAAGAGCTCCCCTGGATCCTGTCTATGCAAAGAAACCTGTCCCAACCGGACTGTCCGGCTGATCTTCACCGGAGTGTCCGCCCCGGGCCGGACTGGCCGGTTGGATCCGTCCGGACTTTCCGCCCCTGGGATGTGGGCGTCTTTCCTAGACATTCAGAACACCATATCGGACTCCTCACAGACACTGTCCGGAATCTGGCCGGAATCTTCTCTGGCCGGAGTGTCCGGTGAGTTTGTCCCGGAGTGTCTGGCCCAGGGCGCTTATCGATCTTCCTGGACATTCAGAATGCCTCATCGGACTCCTCCCGGACTCAATGCGGACACAGGCCGGAAACTTTGCCTGGCCAGAGTATCCGGCGGGTGTCAACCGGAGTGTCCGGCTGGGCCGGACTGTCCGGCTTGTATTTACCGGAGTTCGGTGTAAGTGGCTTCCAACGGCTCTAATTCCAGGGGCCCTATAAATAGGCCCCTTCTTCTACCTTGGAAGCTGCTCGTCCAGTTCAAGAAAAGCATCACCATTTGAGCCACCAAATCCACAAGAACTCTTCGCTCAACCATCCAAGTCGTTGATCTTTGGAGAATCGAAGGAGGAGGCCTTGATCTACTACTTCACCAAGAGAGATTTCCATTTCCCCCTCATTCACTTGAGGGCCCCTTGTTCTAGGGTTCCCTTGGAAACCCTAGCTTGTGATTTGGTCTTACAAGCTTGTCTTTGATTGTTTGACAGCTTGCTTGTATTCGGGAGCCTCCAATTAGGTTGTGGATGTGTGCCTCGAACTTGTTGTAAAGGTGCCGGCTTCCACCTCGAAGGTTGCCGTTATAGTGGAAGGTGAATCGAACCCTTTGGGGTGAGTTTCATCGGAGAACAAGGGAGGCCTCTCGTGGCGTTGGTGGTTTGATACCACCCCCTCTCCAAACGTAGACGTACTTCCCTTCAAAAGGAAGGAACTACGGGAAACAAATCCTTGTGTCTCCGAGCGCTCCACTTTGGTTATCTCTATCCTTTACCGCACTTTACATCTCTAGTTCTTGCATAGTTCTGTGGTAGTTGACATATAGGTAAATTCACCTTAGTTGCATAATCTAGAGAATTTACCTTTTGTGTCGAACCCTAATTTGATTAAGAGTAAAATTTGGAGTAGCACCTATTCACCCCCCCTCTAGGTGCCCATACGATCCTTTCAATTGGTATCAGAGCCTCGGCTCTTTATTCGGGCTTAACCGCCTAAGAGATTATGGCCACCACTGGGGAAGGAGAAAGTGAGAATAGCCATTCGGTGACCATGGTAGATCTCAAGAAGTTGGAAACAAGCTTGAGCTCTACCTTGGGCAACGAGATCCAACAATTGCGTCAACTCGTCGAGAAACTTGTTAAGTTCAAGCAAATCTCATCTCCTCCCTCTCCAGAGGAAACACCACCTAACCCAAAGGCTAAGCCCTTGGAGGAGGTGACGGGGGATGAACATAATTCCACTAACTCCACCACCAAAAGGGGTGATGGGAAAGAAGAGTTCCATGCGGTCCCTAGATGGTACTCTCCCGACCCTCCTATCCCACATCCACATATAAATAATACAGGAGACCCACCTAAGTTATCCGCACATTCCTTTGCTCAATGGCAAGTTTTAATGAAATCTCATGTGCGCAGCTCTTGCATTGATTTGTGGAACATTATTGAAGAAGGACTCAAAATTGAGGATCCAACCAACTTGACTAGAAGAGAAGTGGTCAATAGCCTACTCAATGCGACTGCCTTGAACATGATTCAACTTGGTGTAGGTCCAAAGGACTTTCCCCACATTGAGCATTACAACACCGCCAAGGAAGCTTGGGATGCTCTCATTGACTTGTTTGTTGGCAACGAGAGTATGAGAAGAAATAGATATGATGCCCTAAGCAATGAGGCCGAAGGGTTCTTCATGAAGGATGGTGAGGATCATGAAGACATGTACCGAAGACTCAAATCCACAGCCACCGCCTTTAGGAATGTTGGTGCATCTCACATTGATGATGCTTGGATCAAGAGGAAGTATGTGAGTGCACTCATGCCTTTTGAGCCTACTGACCTGAAGAGTCTCCAAGGAAGACATAATTACCATCTCATGACCTCCAATGAAGTGATGCAAGAGATGGCCGCCTTCAAGGTCACTGCCAAGAATGCCAAAGACGCCCGCGCTCGTGCCATTGGAATGAATAGCGGTGTCAATCTTGCCTTGAAGGCCAAGGTTGTGGAATATGATGAAGATGAAGGAAGTGATGAGGGACTTTCAATGAGCCACCCCGAAGATGTCAAGGTAGCTCATGGTGAATACATGGCCTTCTATGCAAGAAACTTTTGGAAAGATCCCGCCAAAGCCAAGATGGAAATGCAACGAAGAAACAACACCAATGGAAGAAGAGATAGTGGTTCCAAGTTGAGAACGTGCTTCAACTGTGGTGACCGCTATCACTTTGTTGCAGCTTGTCCCTATGAGAAAAGAGAAGATCATGGTGGTAAACTTGTGTTGAAGAAGACCTCCAAAGCTCCCTACAAGAAACCTTTTGTCAAGAGGAACTCAACCAACAAGAAGCCGGGAGAAATTTCTTTGATCACACATGAAGAGTTCTCCTCCGATGATGATGAAGAAGAGGAAGATGAGGATACACCAAATGGTGTGGCAGCTCTTGCCACCACCTCTACTCCTTCATTCTCACTCTTCGACTCTCCAAATGAGAACCTCTCCAACACGAACGTCACTTGTCTTATGGCAAGAGGAACGGAGGTATTATCATCATCACACTCCACTTCTTTAATCAATGATGATTTTGATGATGAGTTATCTCTTGAGGTCAAAAAGGAACTAGTTGCTTTTGATGTGTTCATGAATAACTTGCAAGGGGAACACAAGAAACATGTTGTGGACCTCTTAAATCAACTCTCACACACACAAGAACTTCTAGATGAGAGATGTCAATTAGGAAGAGAGCACATGATTGAGATAGAAGCTCTTAATAATGCTCTAGAAGAAGAACAAGAAACTAGAATATCTCTTGAAACCGAACTAGAGGGCCTTGATGGTGCTAATGATCTCATTATTAATAAATTCATCAAGGAACGTGATCATGCTAGTGCTAAATACAAAAAGGCTAAAAAGGATAAGATTGAGTTTGGTGTTGTTCATGGAAAACTTGCCGAGGATTTTAGGACACTTGACAAGGCTCACAAGGCCTTGGAAAGTGAACTATTGTCTCTCACAAAGTCTCATGAAAAGCTTCAAACTCAATTGATCAATACCCCCTCACCTAGTACATTCATTCCTTCTAGTTGTACAAATACTCTTGAAGAACATGTTAGGTTGAAGAAAAAGCTAGTTAAGACCTCCTTTCCCAAAGGAAACAAGTCTATTGATGATATCTTAAACAAGCAAAGGTCAAATGGTGAAAAAGGGGGCATTGTCTTTGTCTGTATCGCCAAGAAGAATAAGAACAACAAGAAGAAGAAGGCCAAGCCCGCCCAAGAAAAGAAAAAGGTCATTGTGGGAAGTAAGACCACAACTGGAAAAACTATGTCTCATGATGACTGTGCGGGTAGTGCTAACCCTCACTATGTCTTAATGCGTGATTATTATGGTGATGTGTATGCAAAATATGTTGGCCCTTTTGATGGTTATATTGCATGGTCTATTTGGGTTCCCAAGACCCTTGTTTCTAACAAAAGAGGACCCACTGAAAAATGGGTACCTAAGAACTAGTGTGATCTTTTGTAGACCTATGCTTCCGGAGGGTCAAAATGGGTGCTTGATAGTGGATGCACAAGTCATATGACCGGAAGCGCGTCTAGTGTCAAGGAATTGAGACCAAATGTTGATCAAATATCCGTTACATATGCCGACAAGTCGAAATCTAAGGTAATGGGTTTCGGCAAAGTTGTGGTTGCACACGATATCACTCTTGTGGACGTCATGCTTGTTGAGACCCTTGGGTATAATTTACTTTCAGTCCGTGCTCTAGGAAAGATGGGTTTTGCCGTCTTTATTGATGTTGATATTGTGATCCTCTTGTGGAGCAAGTCTCTAAAGGTTGCTTTCGTTGGGTACGTCGAAGATGACTTGTATGTGGTGGACTTCTCGGGGAAAACCACAACAAGTCCGATGTGCCTATTCGGCAAAGCCGACGTGGGTTGGCTATGGCATCGCCGCCTAGCCCATGTCAACATGAGAACTTTGCAAATCCTTCACAAGGATGTTCATATTGTTGGACTAAAAGAAAATGTTAACTTTGCCAAAGATCGTGTTTGCAGGGCATGTGTAGAAGGAAAAATGCATGACTCTCCCCACAAGCCAAAGAACTACATCAAGTCAAAGAGTATCTTGGAGCTCCTTCATGTGGATCTCTTTGGTCCTCCCTCTCATGCAAGCCTTGGTGGGAAGAAATATTGTCTGGTAATTGTTGATGACTACTCAAGATACACTTGGGTATATTTCTTCAAGCTAAAAAGTGAGACCCAAGAGAACTTCATTGACTTCATCAACATGGCTCAACGCCAACACAATGTCCCGGTATTGACAATAAGAAGTGACAACGGTACCGAATTCAAGAACTACACATTGAATGGATTTCTTAGTGATGAGGGAATAAAACATCAATTTCCGCTGCATATACCCCTCAACAAAATGGTGTAGCTGAGAGGAAGAACCGGACTCTTATTGATATGGCAAGGACCATGTTGGCGGAGTTTAAGTCTCCATACAATTTTTGGGCTAAAGCCATCTCCACCGCATGCCATGCTTCAAACCGTCTCTATCTCCGCAAAGAATTGGTCAAGACCCCTTATGAGATACTTACCGGTAACAAGCCCAACGTCTCATACTTTCGGGTGTTCAGTTGTAAGTGCTTCTATCGTATTAAGGGTATTCGTTTGTCCAAGTTTGATTCCAAAGCATTAGAGGGTATTTTTGTTGGTTATGGTCTCGAATCCCACACTTATAGAGTCTATGACATGCTCTCTGGAGTTGTCATAGAATCTTGTAGTGTGGTGTTTGAAGAATATGATGGTCCCCAAGCGGGACGTGTTGATGTTTGTGATGTAGATGATGAAATACCTCAGGAAGCCATAGGAAGAATGGGTGCAGGCTTCATCCGTCCTATTGAGGAACCCCTTATGGCGGATCGAGAAGAACTATGCTCTACTCAAGTGGAGCCCTCATCTTCACAACATCCACAAGCTCCGATCGAAGGGGACAATGACCCACACCAAGAACAAGTTGTGGACCCTCAACCCACTGATCAAGAAGATGCCTCCAACCAAGAAGTGATTGAGTCTCCGTTTGCCAGAATGTCTAGTGGTGCTAAGGCCATTACACAAGGAAGATCTGTACAAACTGCCATAAGGACAGCCGAATACCTAGCCAGTCGAGGCCTTGATCAAGACCAAGGTCAATCTCTGCCTCTTGTAGAAGAGGATATCTCCAATGATGATCAAGGTCAAGGTGATGGTCATGACGAGGACCAATATGATGAAATGATTCCCGCAAGAAACAACAAGGAAATCGAAACTCGTCGCCAAGCTAGAATGGATAGAATTTTGGAATTAATAGACCACACTCTGGAGAATGTGGTAGGAGATGTAAGAAGAGGGATATCTACTCGAGCACAATTGAAGAACTTTGGTGTGCACTAAGCACACATTTCCATGGTGGAACCAAAGAAAGCATGGGAAGCTCTTGAAGATTCGGATTGGTTGGATGCAATGCACAAAGAGCTCAACAACTTTGAGAGAAACAAAGTATGGAAGTTAGTGGAGAAGCCAAAAGATTGCCGCAATGTCATAGGCACCAAGTGGATTTTAAAGAACAAGCAAGATGAGCATGGAATTGTGATAAGGAACAAGGCAAGATTGGTTGCATAAGGGGTCTCTCAAATTGAGGGCATTGATTATGGAGAGACTTATGCACATGTGGCTCGTCTTGAGTCCATCTGTATCCTTCTTGCTTATGCGGCTCATCATAAATTTAAACTACAACAAATGGATGTAGAAAGTGCATTTCTTAATGGTCCATTGCATGAGTTGGTATATGTGAAACAACCCCCGGGGTTTGAGGATCCCAACTTCCCAAACAACGTCTACAAACTTGATAAGGCACTCTATGGGCTCAAACAAGCCCCACGCACGTGGTATGAGCACCTTAGAGAGTTGTTGTTAGATCGTGGGTTTGAGGTTGGGAAAATCGATCCCACTCTTTTTACTAAGAAGGTCAATGGGGAACTTTTTGTATGCCAAATCTATGTAGATGATATTATCTTTGGCTCATCTAACAAACTTTTAATGATGAATTCTCAAAGCTTATGACTGACAGGTTCAGGATGTCGATGATGGGAGAATTGAGAGTTTTTCTTGGCTTTGAGATCAAGCAAGTAAGAGGAGGAACATTCTTCAACCAAGCCAAGTATACTCAAGATATGCTCAAAAGATTCAACATGAAAGACCTAAATGAAGCTCCGACTCCCATGGCAACAAAGACTCATCTCGAACTAAATCCAAATGGTAAAGATGTGGATCAAAAGGTATATCGATCCATGATTGGCTCTTTGCTTTACCTTTGTGCATCTAGACCCGATATTGTGTTGAGTGTAGGAGTGTGTGTAAGATATCAAGCGGCTCCTAAAGAAAGCCATTTGATGGCGGTCAAGAGAATCTTTCGATATTTGGTTCATACCCCAAACTATGGTATTTGGTATCCTAGGGGCTCAACTTTCTCTCTTTGTGGGTACACGGATTCGGATTGGGCTGGTGACAAGGATGATAGAAAATCAACCTCCGGGGCTTGCCAATTCCTTGGGAGGTCCTTGGTGTGTTGGTCTTCTAAGAAGCAAAATTGTATATCCCTTTCCACCGCCGAAGCCGAGTATGTGGCAGCTGCTAGTGCTTGTACACAATTGCTATGGATGAGGCAAACTTTAAAGGAATACGGTGTCCATTGTGACAAAGTGCCTCTTCTATGTGACAATGAAAGTGCTATCAAGATTGCATATAACCAAGTGGATCATACAAGGACAAAGCATATTGAGATTCGTCATCACTTCATTAGAGATCATGTTGCCCGAGGTGATATTGAGCTATCATATGTGTCAACCAAAGACCAACTTGCCGACATTTTCACGAAGCCACTTGATGAAGCAAGATTTTGTTATTTGAGGAATGAACTAAATATCGTGGATTCTAGGAGCTTGACTTGATTACCTTGCATATTCACCTATGTCTTGACCCATTTTTGGTGTAGGTCCAGGCATGGAGATAGGGGGAGTGCGGTCCTAATACATTGGACTATCCCTCCCCCATAATGCCAACATTAATAAATTCAATACTATTAATATCATTTTGTGATATGTGAGTTTCATTGATGAGTAGTGGCTATGAACCCAAGGATAATTTTCGCGGTGTCATGCCACAAACTCTTACATGATGGCCTTGGCCATCGCCCTCTTCTTATTGAAGAGTTGGTTCTTGGTCCGTTTGATTTGCAACTTAATTTGACTTTTTCTTGAAAATCAATGTTTTCTTGGTTCTTCATAGTACATCATCTGAATCCCAGGCCTTTCCTCATCTCTAAACATGCTCCTCTAGCCACACATTTGTCCACTACTTGAAACTGGGGGTTTTGGTCGCGGGGAGGCCGGACTGTCCGCCCTGAACCAACCGGAGTATCTGGCCGGACCGGACTCTCCGCTTGATTCACTCCGGACATTCCGGCCGGGCCGGACTCTCTAGTGAATATCACCCGGACACTCCGGCCCCGGAAGTTTCCAAATCGTAATAGGGGGTCAGGGAGAAGTAGACGGTTTAGTCCTCCTTCTTCCCCCCGACTCCCTCTTGCTCTCTGCCTGCTGCCCGACCAAGGACTCCACCGGGAGGGCTCCTCCACCCCGATTGATGTTTGTGATGTAGATGATGAAATGCCTCAGGAAGCCATAGGAAGAATGGGTGCGGGCTTCATCCGTCCTATTGAGGAACCCCTTATGAAGAATATAATTTGGATTTACAATTTAAAATTTATTAGAAACATATTTAAATTCATATTTAAACATTTCTGAATTTGTTTTATTAAAACAGATAAACGGAAAAGCTTTTTATACTCAGCCACTCCTAGCCATAGTCACAGACAGGTGGGGCTGCTGCTGACTAGGCATGAACGACGCGCAAAAGCTTTTCGCATCGCGAGTTGACCCAAGCCACAGAGAGTGACAAGCGGGACCGGGGACTGCGGGCCCACCGTGCGTGTGCGCCAGCCGGGGCTAGACACGTGGTGGATCCGGGGGACTACGGGTTGGGGTTCTGGACTATGCGGGTGCCTTTTTGTAAAACCACCATAGTGGCTGACAGGTGGGGTCGGAGGGGAGGGCGGGTTGAGAGAGTAAAAAGCGGGGGGGGGGGGGGGTTGCGCAAAGTGCGCACGACACTGTTTCTCTTCCTGAATTTACTGGCGAGGGGATGGTGCTCGATAGCGGCAGAGCGCGGCGCGGCGGATCGATCCCGCGACCTGCGGCGCGCGTGCAGCAGGGTGGAACTAGTGCGGTGGGTGAGGGGGTGTTGACAGGAGGAGGCCGGGCGGCTAGATATGGCTTACGCGACGCTGCAGCGAGGAAACGCTCGTGCACGCCGGCGCGTAGAGCGTGCTCGAAAGATGGTCCAGCGTGAACAGGAAGCAACGGCGAGGACGGAGATGTCAGGGAGGATTGGGGGCTCACCACGGTGGCGTTGGTGGTGATGGATCGGGCCGAGGAGCAGCAGGGCGACGGCGAGGCAGAGGCCGAGCGGCTAGGGTTTTAGTTCGGCATGTCGGTGTGCAGCAGATCCCGCGCCTCCTCCTCCTCGCTGCTGTGCACGGGGGCGACGCAGAGGATCTCCTCGGCTTCCTCAACACCCAAAGCTCCACGCCCGCCGCCTAGATCTTGTGGTGGAAGCCGATGCCGAGGTGGTCGGAGTTGGAGCAGAAGTGGAGCAGGGGGTAGTTGGGGAGGAGAGGGTTGGCGCAGAGGCCAGGGGAGATGTGGACGGCACGACAGAGGCGTGGGGGTAGGTAAGGTCGGGAGAGAAAGAGGGGGATGCCGTTGGGGATTGGTGGAGTAAAAAGGTGTTCTCCACGCCACCTTTCTCTCCTCCCTCACGTGCTGGGCATGGCTAGGGCAAGGGTAGGGATGCCAGGGCTGCCAGGTGGGACCAGGGCGAGGCCAAGGAGCAGCAGGCTAGGTGTGGTGCTGGCTTGGCAGAGAGAGAGAGAGAGAGAGGCTAGGTCTATGGTTAGAGGGGGAAGGCTCGGGTTAGGGTGGCCTGGAGTAGTTGGCCAGGGTTGGGTCGAGCCAGGGGTAGGCTAGGGCTGGGTTGGTGCCTCGGCATGGTGAGGTGATAGGGTGGGGTTAGGGTTAGAGAGGGATATTAGGGAGAGAGGGTTTATGGAAGGGTGAGGTGTAGATTAGGGTTTTCTCATCTCCAAGCAAGCATGAGGGTTGCATGGTGTTGGAAAGAGGGGTAGAGTAGATGGGTTTAGGTTTTGGGTTTGAGCATGGTCAAAATAAGATCAAGCAAGTGTTTAGGGTTTGGTGGTGATCCACCAAGATCAAACAAAATGAAAGAAGATGGTGATATGAGGGCTTGGGGGAGAAAGGTGGAGCTCAACCAAAAGAAAAAGAATCACTTGACATGATTCCCAAAGGTCCATGCTCCACTCCCAAAAACAAATAAAACCAAAGGAGAAGAATAGTGGTAATTTGCATGGCCCATGCATGGGCATTAAATGCCATGTTTTAATCTTGTGAAAACAAAATAGATAATCATGGCATTTATACATATGCATTCCAAAATATGAGTAAGGCCAAGCTAAAAGAATTTAAAAGAATGTTCCATGTGGAGTATATGGAGATGATCATATTTGAGTATGATTGGGCTTGCTAGTGATTATATTCCACTAGATGTTTAATACTCTAAAAAATATTCCAACATGAGCATACATTCATAATAATCCATATGGGAACTAGAAAAAGGGTTACCACTCACAAAGCATGCCAAGGTGGCTCCACATATTAATAATGTGGAAACAACATGATGCTAGTGTGAGGGCATGTGGAAAGTAGAAGTGGATCCATCCTAACCCACATGAGCTAGGTTTAAATGCCAAAGGAAAAGTAAAAGCTCATGGATAATTAGGATGGTGGGATTATAAGGTGGTGACAAAGAAAGCCGGTGGAGTTGAATAAAAGATATGCCACCAACTCAACTTGGGCATCAAGCATTTATCAAGAACCAAATACAATATATCAAGAGTCAAATACAATTACTAATGCATATGAGAGAAGAACCAAATGAAAAAGGGCTTTATATGATGCTCAAATGCAAGGTGGCATGATGACATGAGCATGATATAATTATGATGCAACAATTATATGTAGGAAGTAGCAATTATATTACTAGACCAAGTAGCATTACATATGTTAGACAGATGGGATGCTACAACTCTCCCCCACTAAATAGGAATCTCGCCCCGAGATTCTAGGAAGAAGAAGAAGACACGAAGAGGATAGGATACTTGACACGGAGCTCGTCCTCGCGTTCCCAAGTGGCTTCATCAACGGAATGGTGCGACCACTGCACCTTGCAGAACTTGATGGACTTGTTGCGAGTCCTTCTTTCTGCGACTTCTAGAATTTTTATGGGGTGTTCTTGATAAGACAGATCTTCTTGGAGATTGATGAGTTCATGGTCCACGGTCCTTCCGGGATCCTTGAAGCACTTCTTGAGCTGAGAGATATGAAAGACATCATGGACCTTGAGTTTTTTAGGGAGCTCAAGAGCATAAGCAACTTCTCCTCTTCTTCCACGAACTTTGAAAAGGACCGATGTATCTAGGAGCCAGCTTTCCTTTGATACCAAAGCGGTGCATGCCTCTCATGGGAGTGACACGAAGGTAAACGAGATCACCAGGAACATACTCCATGTCCGTGTGCTTTCTGTCATAGTTGCTCTTCTGGCGACTTTGAGCAACCTTCAGATTTTCAAGAATGATGTGAACCTTCTCCTCTCCTTGAGTTACAATGTCGGGGCCAAACAATGTTCTTTCACCTGCGCCCGACCAACCAATCGGAGTTCTGCATTTGCGACCATAGAGAACCTCAAATGGTGCAATCTTTAGACTTTTCTGGAAGCTGTTGTTGTAAGAGAATTCAGCATAAGGAAGGCATTCTTCCCACTTCATGCCGAAAGATATAACGCAAGCACGGAGCATATCTTCCAGAATCTGATTGATCCTTTCAACTTGTCCTTGCGACTGAGGGTGGTAAGCTGTGCTGAAGTTCAATTTTGTTCCCAAAGCATTTTGGAAACTTCCCCAGAACTTGGAAGTGAAGATGCTTCCACGGTCCGAGCTGATCTCAAGAGGAACCCCATACAGAGAGACAATTCTGTTGATATAGAGCTCAACCAACTGAATTGCAGAAATTGTTTCCTTGACGGGAAAGAAGTGAGCCACTTTAGAAAGCCTGTCGATGACAACAAAGATTGCATTGTTGCCCTCCTGCGACCTTGGAAAACCAGTTATGAAGTCCATCTCTACTTTCTCCCATTTCCATTCCGGAGGCTTCAATGGCTGTAGAAGACCGGAAGGTTTCTGATGAACAGCTTTAACTCTGCGGCAGACATCACACTCCGAGACATACTTGGCACAATATCGTTTCAACCCAGGCCACCAATATTGTGTTTTCAAGTCCATGTACATCTTAGTGCTGCCAGGGTGGATAGAAAGAACAGAATCATGCGCCTCCTTGAGAACTTGCTCTCTTAGACCCGCGTAGTTCGGAACAAACATCCGATGTTCAAAGAAAAGAGTGCCTTGGTCGTCGACGTGGAAAGACTCATACTTCGGAATCTGAATGTTGGAGATGATCTTTTTAGTGTAAGGATCACCAAGTTGAATGGAGCGAACTTTTTCTTCCAAGAGAGGTGTTGCTAGAAGGTTCGGAAGATACCCTTGATCCACAATTTCAAGGTTGAGCTTGCGGAATTCCTCACACAAGAGAGGTTGTTGTTCTTCCACCATGAGGTTGTTGACATAAGCTTTTCGGCTGAGAGCGTCGGCCATGACATTAGCTTTACCCGGAGAGTAGTTGATGGTCAAATCGAAATCATTAATTGCTTCAATCCACCTTCTCTGACGAAGGTTGAGATCAGGCTGTGTGAAGATATACTTCAGACTCTTGTGATCAGAGAAGATCTCACAACGGTTGCCAAGCAAGTAGTGCCTCCATACTTTCAAAGCAAAGACAACTGCTGCGAGTTCGAGGTCATGTGTAGGATAGTTGATCTCATGCGTCTTCAACTGTCGAGAGGCATAAGCAACAACTTGTTTTTCTTGCATAAGGGCTGCACCCAATCCTTGCAAGGAGGCATCACAGAATATCTGGAAAGGCTTTGATGTATCTGGAGGAATCAAGACTGGTGTGGAAGTGAGCTTCTCTTTGGGTGTTTCAAAGCTTGCTTGACATGCAGGAGTCCAAAGCTATTTCTTGCCTTTCTTGAGGAGATCGGTAAGAGGCTTCGCAATCTTCGAGAAGTTCTGAACGAAACAATGACAGTAACTAGCCAAACCAAGGAAACTCCGGACTTCTTTGACATTTTTGGGTGGAAGCCAGTCAACAATTGTCTTAATAGTTTCTGGGTTGACGGCAATGCCCTTGGCAGAGATGACGTGACCAAGATAGGTGACTTGAGGCAGCCAGAACTCACACTTGGAGAACTTTGCATATAGGCGGTTCTCACGAAGCTTGTTTAGGACACACCGAAGGTGTTCTTCATGTTCTTCCTTTGACTTAGAATAGACTAGAATGTCATCCAGATAGACCACAACGAACTTATCAAGATACTCCATGAAAACCGAGTTCATAAGCCTCGAGAAGGTGACAGGTGCGTTGGTGAGACCGAAAGACATGACCGTGTACTCATACAGGCCATAGCGGGTGGTGAAAGCTGTTTTGGGAACATCTTCCTTGCGGATTTTGATTTGATGATACCCACTTCTCAAATCCAGCTTAGAGAATACCACAGCTCCAGCTAGCTGATCAAAGAGATCATTAATCCGTGGAAGGGGATATTTATTCTTGATGGTTTTAGCATTGAGAGCCCGATAGTCAACACAAAGTCTATTAGTCTTGTCTCGCTTCTTCAGAAAGATGGTTGGGCTACCCCAAGAAGAAGTATTGTGCTGAATGAAACCCAACTTCTCTTGTTCATCAAGCTGACGTTTGAGTTCAGCCAACTTAGCAGGACCCATTTTATAAGGCCGCTTGGAGATAGGAGCGGTACCAGGTTCAAGCTCAATCACAAACTCGACCTCTCGGTCAGGAGGCATACCTGGCAACTCTTCAGGAAAAACATCTGGGAACTCACAGACCACCGGAACACTCTGAATAGCTTCCATAGCATCATCATTCAGAGCCGCCAAAGAGAAAAGCTGAATTGTAGGAGTCAGACTTGGAGAATAGACTATATGGCCTTCAGGAATTTTCAGAGAAACCGAGCGTTCAGCGCAATCAATCACAGCTGCATTTGCTGTTAATCAATCCATGCCCAAGATAACATCAATGTCAGAATTGCCCAGAATAATTAAGGAAGCCGGAAACGAAGAGCCACCAATCTCAATTTGATTGCCATGGCTGATATGAGCAGCCCTCATGTTTGACCTAGGAGATCGTACCACAAGACGATGCAATAAAGGAACCATAGCCAGATCATGCTCATGCGCAAACTTGTGAGAAACAAAAGAATGCGAAGCACCAGAATCAAACAAAACTCGTGCAGGGACTGAGTTAACAGGAAGCATACCCATCACAACTCCAGGAGCATGCTCAGCTTGAGCGACGTTGAAACAGTTGGCACGAGCAACCGTAGACCCGGGCTTGGTGTTGATGTTGAGAGCCCGAGGTGGAGGTGCACGAACCATAGAAGGACTTGCCGCAGGTCTTGGAGGTGGTGGTGGAAGAGCTTTCTTGTTCATTGGACAATTCCAGTGCTGATGCCCAGTGTTTCCACAAGTGTAGCAAGCACCAGGTGGACATGGAGCAGCGTAGCCAGGGACTCCGCCAGGCGCTCCAGGGTAGTTGAGGTTGTAGCCCCTAGGAGCCGTGGTGAAAGAGTTTGGTGGCCTTGCCGCATAGCTTGACGGTCTTGGTGGAGCCGGGAGCGACGGTGGGGTGTTAGGAACCCACACGCAGCGCTTAGAAGGAGCTGTCATAGCTGAAGAGCTTGCTGCATCGCGGCTGTGTTTCTTGGACTCCTCAAACACTTGCCTACTTGCTTCTTCCTGCAGAGCTGTATGTTGGAGCTCTAGAAAAGACCCCGGCCTTGCATGAGTGATTGCATATTTGATTGATGCATTGAGCCCTTGCCTGAACCTCTTTTGCTTCTTCTTGTCATCAGAAATCTCATCGCCACCATACCGAGAAAGGTTCATGAAGTTTATGATATAGGTATTGACATTGTCATTGCCCTGCTTGAGGTTGAGAAACACTTCCTTCATCCTTTCCATGACAATTTCTGACATATATTGCTCTTTAAAAGCCGAAGTGAATTGCTCCCAAGTAGGCTAAAAACCAGAGTGGTCTGCCTTCAGGTAATTTTCCCACCACAGAGATGCATCTCCCTTCAGAAGGTGCGTGGCACATTTTACCCATTCTTGCTCAGGAACATCCGCAGTCATCAGCAACCTTGACATTTAACGCAGCCAATCATCAGCATCAAGTGGCTGATCAGACACCTCAAATTGGCGTGGGTTGAACTTCAGAAAACTCTTGATGTCTCCTCGCTTGGGAGGTGGAGGTAGCGGAACAAACTCATTCCTCCTGACACTTTCTTCGAATCGCTGCTGGTTCTGCTGCATTGTTCCCAAGGCATTAGCAATACTTGCCAACGCAGCCCCCAGTTCAGGTGGTATGTCCTCCTCAGAATGGCGTGGTGGTGCCATCCTGTGATTGATATAAAACACAAGTCAGTACTATAATGGAGAATAATAATAATCCAAAATAGTACCAAAATGGGATTAACCAAGATTAAAGGATAAAATTCACCAAGATGATATTAAAATATCAACAAAGTTCAAAGCACCTAGAAGATATTCAGCATATCGCACACGACTGAACAAGGAGTGTGGTACACAAAGCTATCAAAGAAAAAATTTCCGCAAATTTCGGCATTTAAATACCACTATATGTGCAAAACCACTTAACGAATCAAGATTAGTAACTGTACCAATTCAATATACAAGAGCGAATGATAAAAGTAGTGGTATGGTCGCGACTCCACCCCGCACTCAAATCATTACTCCGCACATGAATCAGTAAAACACATATCCCAACACCTTCTTTCTAAGATGAACCTAAAGATTAGTAACTACGGAAACGAACACCCCAAACAAGATACGTCGGATAACAAAGAGTAAGACAGATCGCATCGGTATACAACGAATTGGATAGATCACGTCGGTTTACAAAGGACTGTCGGTATGGAATGTACCAACAGTTGATAACCAAAAGGCAGATAGTGGTAACATTTGGATGCAACAGATAGACAAGGAATTCACACACACACACACAACCTATGGTACTACGGAACCCAGAACACGTGAATCCTAGTTTGAATTTTAGAAGAGGATTGAAAATGTTACACTTCCTTTCTAGAAGAAGGGTGGGTGGGTGGGTAAGAAGAAAAATGGAAGCAGTCCTACTCTCACGTTTTGTTTTTTTCCTAGTATACATAGCTACCAAAAATATTTGCTAGACTGACAACAACCATTTGGCTGAGACCCTGAAGGGCGGGATGGCTCTGATACCAATTGTAACTACCTCGGTGAATTACGCTCTTAGTTGCATGCTTGGATGGACGAAAGTGGTTAAAATAGTACGGTGGGGCCCAGGAGCCACTCACAGGTAGACCTGTCGGCCGTCCTAACCACTTCCAGAACATCAGGACAAGAACGAGACGCGTAATCGGCAGGCGAAGGGATCAACTACATACACAAGTGAGTATGTATGCAAGCCACCATACAACTATTCACAAAGCCATTCCATCTAAAAGAAATAGAAATATTGCAACGACATACGGCAAGATCCAAATATCCTAGATAGAGATAATAGTTTAGGATAGCTCCTCATACATCAAACATCAGAGTATCAGGCGGAAGCGGAAAACAAGATCCGAGTACAGATAAGAAGCAAATCGGCATAAGATGCCACTTAAATAAACACATCCCGCCCATAGATCTCGCGGATCCCCATCCCCGGAATCTCTACACCGAGTGATCGTTGCCAACATCATCTATCTCCTCCACCCAGTATCCATCTTGCGAGTACACCTGTTCATCTGAATCAAACAATTTATCGTGTGAGACCCTAGGGGTACTCAGCAAGTCTTTATGCCTCTAAAGGGGACATATACCTAGGGTGACGCAATTGCAGCAAAAGATAAAACTAACAAGCCTATAGATACTCGCTAACCATCGGCCTAACCAATGTTAGACGGATGTCCGTTAATTAGTAACAACAGTTATAACAGTATAATTAACAGATCCATCCTCCTTCTCGCTTACCAACGAGAAAGCGGACGAACAACCCCATCCGTTGGCAGTTTCATTAACCATTCCATGAGCATTGCACTATTTACTAGTCAGGTACTTAGTCAAATTAAAAGCGGTACTTTAGTTATATTTGTCTATGATCGAGAAACTGTGCTCCAAGTCGTCCATAACCGCGGACACGGCTTTCAGAAAGATTTACCCTGCAGGGGTGCACAAATAGCAACACACACTCGATCAACCTCGGAAAAACCAACTCAAAACCCAACGAGGCATTCACGACGAAGCGATCATAGGATTCAGAAATATTTCAGGGGGCCACCCCACTAAGCTACCCGCAACGAAGTTGGCCGGCTCCGGAATGGACCCAGGGTTTGTGTGGACAGCGGTAAACGAATGGGAACCCGAAAGTGTGACTGGGCTTGTCGATACAGCGAAAACGTGTCACGATCCAAAATAGTACAGGTGCTCCATGCATAATCGTAAATAAACAGTAAACATGGCATAAGTACAGGATAGTAATAAAACCCCAAACTAATTGTGGCCCCAAGAAATAGAAATAAATCAAGCTCTAGCTCAGGGGGGTCCATAAGGCCTCCCGGATGTGGATAGTGCGAATAGTCAAGGAACAGGAATCAAGTACTCGGGGTCCTAAGGGACACAAGTGAGCATGAAAAACCAAATAGCAGATATTGCTCACCGGTGCCTCTTTCATTAGTTATCCCATTACTACTCAGGTTAAGTTGTTTAGGTACCTCGTTATCCATCATACACTTATATACCCTACACATGTTGTTCTACGACTCGCATAGCTCAAACAATTCCTGTAGTAATGGCTCATGGGATGGAGGAACAAGCTTTGGTGGGGTTTAAAAGTAAAGGCTATGCAGTACTTGGGATTCAATTTAATGCAATCGCGACTCAATGATGCAAGAATAAGATAGAAGCACTAGGTACTATATGTATGCAAGCATGTGGTAGTGCTTGCCTGGCAGCTCAGTTGAAGCGAGAGATGGATCTGGGTAGAACTCTTGTGATTCCTGATAATTCTCCTGCTGGGCGTCTATTCGAAGAAGAACCAAACAAACAAGGGCCAACATAAATAAAGTGCACAAGCATATGAATTAAAATGCGACAAGCAAACAAGCATGTCATGATGAATGATGCACAATTTACATGGCAATAAAGTAGCATGGCATGGGTGAGGTGTGGGGACAAGAATAGTTCATTTTATTATTTATTTGGTCAAGTTTTATTGCCATAAACAGTTCTGATTTTTAATAATGACATGGTGCATGCTTCAATTCAGAACATGGAATGCATAGTTAGAACGGGCTCGTCGCGCTGATCGATTTAGACATATTATTTGTCGAATTTGGAGTTGTAGAATTAAAGTTATTATTTTATTAAGAAAAGGGCATTTTATTGTAATTTTAATCATCTCAAAAAATTTAAAGTGGTTAAACAACATTTTGAATGGCATATTTGAATTCCACACATTTTTCTGATTCAAAAACATATATCATTTGTATTATTTGGATTTACAATTTAAAAGTTATTAGAAACAGATTTAAATTCATATTTAAACATTTCTGAATTTGTTTTATTAAAACAGATAAACGGAAAAGCTTTTTATACTCAGCCACTCCTAGCCATAGTCACAGACAGGTGGGGCCGCTGCTGACTGGGCGTGAACGACGCGCAAAAGCTTTTCGCACCGCGAGTTGACCCTGCCACAGAGAGTGACAAGCGGGACCGGGGACTGCGGGCCCACCGCGCGTGTGCGCCAGCTGGGGCTGGACACGTGGCAGATCCGGGGGACTACGGGTTGGGGTTCTGGAATATGCGGGTGCCTTTTTGTAAAACCACCACAGTGGCTGACAGGTGGGGTCGGAGGGGAGCGCGGGTTGAGAGAGTAAAAAGCTGGGGGGGTTTGCGCAAAGTGCGCCTGACACTGTTTCTCTTCCTGAATTTACCGACGAGGGGATGGTGCTCGACAGCGGCAGAGCGCGGCGCGGGGGATCGATCGGTGGAACAAGTGCGGTGGGTGAGGGGGTGTTGACAGGAGGAGGCCGGGCGGCTAGATATAGCTTACGCGACGCCATGGCGAGGAAACGCTCGTGCACGCCGGCGCGCAGAGCGTGCTCGATAGATGGTCTGGTGTGAACAGGAAGCAACGGCGAGGACGGAGATGTCGGGGAGGATTGGGGGCTCACCGTGGTGGCGTCGGTAGGGATGGATCGGGCCGAGGAGCAGCAGGGCGACGACGAGGCAGAGGCCGAGCGGCTAGGGTTTTGGTTCGGCGCGTCGGTGTGCAGCAGATCCTGCGCCTCGTCCTCCTCGCTGTTGTGCACGGGGGTGACGCAAAGGATCTCCCCGGCTTCCTCGACACCCAAAGCTCCACGCCCGCCGCCTAGATCTTGTGGTGGAAGCCGATGCCGAGGTGGTCGGAGTTGGAGCAGAAGTGGAGCAGGGGGTAGGTGAGGAGGAGAGGGTTGGCGCAGAGGCCAGGGGAGATGTGGACGACACGGCAGAGGCGTGGGGGTAGGTAAGGTCGGGATAGAAAGAGGGGGATGCCGTGGGGGATCGGTGGAGTAAAAAGGTGGTCTCCACGCCACCTTTCTCTCCTCCCTCACGTTCTGGGCATGGCTAGGGTAGGGGTAGGGAGGCCAGGGCTGCCAGGTGGGACCAGGGCGAGGCCAAGGAGCAGCAGGCTCGATGTGGGGCTGGCTTGGCAGAGAGAGAGAGAGGCTCGGCTAGGTCTAGGGTTACAGGGGGAAGGCTCGGGTTAGGGTGGCATGGAGTAGTTGGCCAGGGTTGGGTCGAGCCAGGGGTAGGCTAGGGCTGGGTTGGTGCCTCGGCATGGTGAGGTGATAGGGTGGGGTTAGGGTTAGAGAGGGAGATTAGGGAGAGAGGGTTTATGGAAGGGTGAGGTGTAGATTAGGGTTTTCTCATCTCCAAGCAAGCATGAGGGTGGCATGGTGTTGGAAAGAGGGGTAGAGTAGATGGGTTTAGGTTTTGGGTTTGAGCATGGTCAAAATAAGATCAAGCAAGGGTTTAGGGTTTGGTGGTGATCCACCAAGATCAAACAAAATGAAAGAAGATGGTGAGATGAGGGCTTGGGGGAGAAAGGTGGAGCTCAACCAAAAGAAAAAGAATCACTTGACATGATTCCCAAAGGTCCATGCTCCACTCCCCAAAACAAATAAAACCAAAGGAGAATAATAGTGGTAATTTGCATGTCCCATGCATGGGCATTAAATGCCATGTTTTAATCTTGTGAAAACAAAATAGATAATCATGGCATTTATACATATGCATTCCAAAATATGAGTAAGGCCAAGCTAAAAGAATTTGAAAGAATGTTCCATGTGGAGTATATGGAGATGATCATATTTGAGTATGATTGGGCTTGCTAGTGATTATATTCCACTAGATGTTTAATACTCTAAAAAATATTCCAACATGAGCATACATTCATAATAATCCATATGGGAACTAGAAAAAGGGTTACCACTCACAAAGCATGCCAAGGTGGCTCCACATATTAATAATGTGGAAACAACATGATGCTAGTGTGAGGGCATGTGGAAAGTAGAAGTGGATCCATCCTAACCCACATGAGCTAGGTTTAAATGCCAAAGGAAAAGTAAAAGCTCATGGATAATTAGGATGGTGGGATTATAAGGTGGTGACAAAGAAAGGTGGTGGAGTTGAATAAAAGATATGCCCCCAACTCAACTTGGGCATCAAGCATTTATCAAGAACCAAATACAATATATCAAGAGTCAAATACAATTACTAATGCATATGAGAGAAGTACCAAATGAAAAAGGGCTTTATATGATGCTCAAATACAAGGTGGCATGATGACATGAGCATGATATAATTATGATGCAACAATTATATGTAGGAAGTAGCAATTATATTACTAGACCAAGTAGCATTACATATGTTAGACAAATGGGATGCTACACTAATCATCTTGACTCCTTCGAGAATTGATTGGGCATTACAACATTATACATAGACCGCCATCCAACTGCATCTATGACTAATAATCCACCTTCAGGTTATCATCCGAACCCCCTCCAGTATTAAGTTGCAAGCAACAGATTATTGCTTTACGAATTGCGTGTAATGTAAACAATACGATTGTTCTATGAACAAAGAATTGTTGTTTTCTCCCTAGTAGCAACAGCACATCTAGTACCTTAGAGATTTCTATCACTTCCCCAGATTACCAGAGGCATGAACCCACTATCGAGTATAAATACTAACTCTTGGAGTTGCTAGCATCTACTTGGCCAAGATAGCTACTAACAACGGAAAGCATGCAAGATCACAAATAACAAAGACATGATAGAATCAATAATCAATCTGAAATAGCATCTCAATACCATCGGATCCCCGCAAACACAACATGCAGAATTACAAATAGATGATCTTGATCATGAACGGAGCTCACAAGATCTAGACATGAAAGCACAAAGGAGGATAACCAACCATCTAGCTACTACATGGACCCGTAGTCCAAAGATGAACTACTCACGCATCACACCGGAGGCTTGCATGGTGATGAAGAAGGCCTCCAGGGTGAATTCCCCTCTCCGGCAGGGTGCCGGGAAGAGCTTCAGATCCCTCCCGATCTAGGGATGGAGATGACGGCAGCTACATACTCTTTCGTGGATTTTTGACCGGGTACTTTGGGTTTTCGTCCCGAGGGCAATATATAGGCGGAAGGACAAGCCGAGGGGGTGCCTGGGCTGGTCAGACCACCCCCTGGCGCTGCCGGGCCTGGCCCACGCGGCCAGGTGGTGTGGTGCCCCTGGCTCCTCTCTGTCTCGTATTCTGGTATCTGATGACTTCCGGAAAAATAGGCACTTTGGCTTTTGTCCCGTCCAATTCCGAGAATATTCATTTTCTGACTTTCCTGGAACCAAAACAGCAAAAAATAGGCAGCTAGCGCTGTGGCTCTTGTTAATAGGTTAGTGCAAGAAATCATATGAAAAGTACTCCAAAGTGTGGACAAAACACAAGAAAGTGGATAAAACCAAGCATGGAACATCAAAAATTATAGATACATTTGCAATGTATCAACATCCCCAAGCTTAACTCCTTCTCGTCCTCGAGTAGGTAAGTGATAAAAAGAAAGAATAATTTTTGAGGTGACATGTACCATCAAAGACTTGATCAAAGTATTTGTAAAACATTCAAAGCTGGGATCATAGTACTTCAATCATAACATGAAAGACAAAGTTCCAGCAATAAGAGAAGGAAACTATGATGCAACATGAAAAGGCACAAACAAAAGATTCATGAATAACAATGCTTTGCAAGACGTTTGTTTGTTTCACATAAAGAAAACATAGCATAATAGTATTCAGCTTGTCCCTCATAGAGTAGCAAATATACATGCATAGGACACCTTCAAAGTTCATAAGAGCAACTAGATACAAATAATTTAAAAGAAGCAATATCAAGTTATGCATCAATCAACTCTTCTTGGGACAATGCACATAGAACTAAGAATGGCCACTATGCTCTCAAAGTAGGTGCATAAAGGAAGAAGGTGGAGACTCAATATAATGGTGGAAGAAAGGCCTTTATAAAAGGAAGTAGGGATTCAAGTCTCATAAAGAGCTTCCAAAAATTATGGTACTTATAGCTTTCAGCTCTCATCGCCCCTATCATAAGCATCTTGAAGGTGATTAAGGTTAAAGTGACACAACTAAGAGGATATGCTTGACAAGTTATAAACCGAAATCTCATGCCCCTTACTTACGAAGACCGAACCTCATGCTACTCAACTTTAGTCACGAGTAAGATCTTGTCATTGTAAGTACATGTGTATCATAAAGAACCGCCAACGGGGTACCCCTTGCACATGATACAGGAGCTATCCCATAATCAAAATGACAAGGCAAGCAGACAATGAGCATCTCAGCGATCTTTTTATTTGCTATTTGCATAGGTTTTTATTGAGGATGCTTCATAGAGTGCTCATTATGGTGATGCTGCAAGTTTCCACCGTGATTAGGCATGGCTTAGGCTAGCGGCCCAGACGTTTCTCTAACACACATACAAACTCCATGATCTTACAAGTTCCACTTTTATTTCACACCGCCGGGATCCATAAGCAAAAGAACATGATATCAACGGGGTACAAAGTACAAGTGCAATGTTGAACACATTCCCCATGATACATGATTCTACTAATTTCAACTTATAAAGCGCAAGCATATACGCAACAAAGAAGGACCCAATGGTTCAAATTTATTAGATGCAAAAAGTAAAGTGTGCCATCAAGTTCGTGAGAGCTTATTCACTAGTTTTCTCATAACAAGTTTAATTTGGAAGGTAAACAAAAGCATGAATATACTTGGAATAGAATATGCTAGTAGGTAGGTATGGTGGACTCTTTGGAATAACTTTGTTTAGGGAGTTGGATGCATGAGTGGAACTCATACTTGGTTGTGGAGGCTAGCAAAAGACTGGGAGCGACAAACTAAGAGAGCAATAATGGCCATAATCATGCAGAGCGACAAAACATCAATGATAAAAGCATAAAGTGATACTACAAGTTGAAAACTAAAGGATCATAAAGGCTATGGTGACTTTGTATAGTCATAACATGGTCTGAGCATGCGCCAAGTCAACCCAAATAAAGCATCAAAGGAGAATACCACTATACTATGCTTTAATATGCTAAAATAACGCATGATTCATCCAAGGCACATTAAGCAATCTCAATTGTTTATAACAAGTCATGCTACAAAAAATAATACTAAGCATAAAGCCAAAACAATATCAAGCATGACATGACAAAGCATAGGCCACAGTCAAAAATGAGCTCTTTTTACCACATAAGCATGAGCTTCCTACTCTTTTCCAAACCAAACCAAACTATTTGAAAACCAATGTATGAAAGAGGGGGTCCAACCAATTTATTCGAAAAACTAAGCAAACGAAAAACCAAAACGAAAACGAAAAAGAAGATGCTCCAAGAAAACACAACTGTGCATGAAACAATAAAAATGAAGCGTTTGGAAGAAACCTGGGATTTTTATTGATGAAGAAGGGGATGCCTTGGGCATCCCCAAAATTTGATGCTTGTAATTCTTAGATGTTTCTTGTGGTGACACGCGTGGCATCCCCAAGCTTGAGCTTTAGTCCATCCTTCATCTCATTACTCATTCCTTCCATAGACCTGAAATTTTTCCTTCATACAAAACTTCACACAATCTTTATTAGCAACATTAGTGCACTCAAGATAATATGTCTTAAGGTTCAGTTCCAACACCAATAAACTTCTATTAGAACACTAGCTACTGTAGCACTTCCCTCAAAAAGCTCAATTCCCCAAAAGAACTAAAAAAGGAACCAACAAGAAGCAAATGCAGAAATCTGTCAAAACAGACCAGCAGGTAAAGACGAATTTTTTCGAAGACCTTCTGTTGCTGAAATCAAAAAGTGTTGAACTAAAGAAAGTTAGATAACAACCTAGACCAGAAGCACAAAAATGCATGCCTCAAAAAGACGTCCAGAGATTTTACACGAATTTTTACGGTGAAGCACATAAATCTGTTTCGGGACAGCAACTTTCCCAACCATTACTTCTCTCTCATTAGAGGTTACTCTTGGCACAAAAAGCAAAATAAAAAGGATAAGGAGCGGTCATTACTGAAGTAATAACTTCCAAGACTCATCTAAAACATTTTGGTTATCTCCCAATAATTACTTTTCTTTAACGCCTTTAAGTTAGGCATAAGAAGCAAAAAAGAATCAAGTGTTCTCAAATGAAGAAGCATTAAGACCAAATTTTGTTTTCATAGGAGAAGCAAAAGAAATCTTCTCTCTCTTCTTAGGGAAGTGTTCTATACCTTTCTTGAGTGGGATTTGATATTTAATGGTGCCTTCTTTCATATCAATAATGGCACCAACAGTTCTAAGAAATAGTCTTCCCAAAGTAATAGGACAAGAAGCATTGCATTCAACTTCCAAAACATAGAAATCAACGGGGACATAGGCATTGTTAACCATAATAAGGACATCATTAAGACTCCCCATGAGTTTCTTTTTAGCATTATCATCAAGTGGGACTATCATAAATCCTTCTAGGAAGAATAGAAACACTACTACCAAGATCACATAAAGCTTTGAAATCAAAGTCATTTACTTTCATATTAATGATGGGTTCCCAACCATATTCTTGTTTTATAGGAATATAATCTTTATGTTTCATCTTTTCTTCTTTAATCTTTATGAGAGTATCAGTAATGTGTTTTGTAAAGGCCATATTCATAGCACTAGCATTAGGACTTTTAGCAAGCTTTTGTAGGAACTTAATAACTTCAGAGATGTTGCAACCATCAAGATCAAAACCATAATTATCATTTAAACTAGTAGAACTATTACTAGCCTCAACACTAGTGGTGGTAATAGTAGAAACACTAATGTTTCTAGCAATTTCATCTTCTCTTTCCCACTTAGCATGTAATTCAGCTAATAGTCTAACATTTTCATCAATTCTTACTTGTATAGCATTAGTAGTTGCAAAGGGATTATCATTAGTTTCAGGTTTAGCAGCCATTTTATTCAAAGAAGATTGACCTTCAGCCAAAGATGCTATATTTCTTTCAGCATTAGATAGTTTTTCCTCAATAGTTTTATTAAAAGCAGTTTGCTTACTAATAAAGTCTTTAAGCATAACTTCAAGTTCAGAGGGAGCACTCCTATTATTGCTGTAAGAATTTCCATAAGCATTACCATTGTTGGGAGGATAAGGATTATAATTGTTGTTACCAAAATTACTCCTATAAGCATTATTGCCAAAATTATTATTTCTTATGAAGTTCACATCAACTTGCTCTTCTTGAGCAACCAAAGAGGCTAAAGGAACATTATTTGGATCAATATGGATTGCATAGACATAATAATATCAATCTTATCACTCAAGGAGGAGGTTTCCTCAACAAAATTTACCTTCCTACCTTGTGGAGCTCTCTCAGTATGCCATTCAGAATAATTAACCATCATATTGTCCAGAAGTGTTGTTGCAGCACCCAAAGTGATGGTCATAAAGGTACCTCCAGCAGCAGAATCCAATAGGTTCCTTGAAGAATAGTTCAATCCTGCATAAAAAGTTTGGATGATCATCTAAGCCGTTAGTCAATGAGTGGGACAATTCTTTACCAAAGATTTCATTATTTCCCAAGCTTGAGCAACATGTTCATTATCAAATTGTTTAAACTTCATTATTTCACTTCTCATAGATATAATCTTAGTAGGTGGATAGTATTTTCCAAGGAAAGCATCTTTGCATTTAGTCCAAGAATCAATACTATTCTTAGTTAAGGAATTCAACCATTCTTTAGCTTTTCTTCTCAAATAGAAAGGAAACAATTTCAGCTTAATAATATCACCATCTACATCCCTATGGTTTTGCATCTCACACAGTTCAACAAAGTTATTTAGATGGGCAGCAGCATCTTCATTACCAATACCAGAAAATTGTTCTCTCATAACAAGATTGAGTAACGTAGTTTTATCTCAAAGAAAGTATCTTTAGGCACAGGCGGAGCAATATGTGTGCTCATAAAATCATTGTTGTTGGTGCTAGTGAAGTCACACAACTTAGTGTTTTCAAGAGTAGTCATTTTTTGTGTTTTTAATAAAGAAAGAAAAATTGTAAAACTAATTTTTTTGTGTTTTTCTTAACAAAACAAGCAAACAAAGCAAAAAGAAACTAAGAAAAACAAAAATAACAAAGTAAAGAGATTGGTTATGAGGGACTCCCCTTGTGAAGATGTCCTTGACTCCCCAGCAACGACGCTAGAAAAATGCTGGTGCGGTGTTGACGTGGGAGTTTCTTCTTCTTCGCTCCCCGGCAACGGCGCCAGAAAAATGCTTGATGGCTCAGTGTTGATGTAGAGCTCGTTGGGAACCCTAAGAGGAAGGTATGATGAGCACATCAGCAAGTTTCCCTCAGTTATGAAACCAAGGTTTAATCGAACCAGTAGGAGCAAGGAAACACCCTAAAGGTGTTGCTAGCTGAGCCTTGGCAGGGCGCACTACCGGTGCTAGTAGCAACGTGGAGACATGCACAACACAACCATAGAACTCTGTCCCCAACTTGCGATGAGGTTGTCAATCTCACCGTGTTTTGCTGAAAACAAAGGATTAAATGTATCGAATGGAAGGAAGTAATAGTTTGCAGAAAGTAAACACAAAGCAGTAAACAGTTTATAGATTGTATGTAAAGAAAAAGGACCGGGATCCATAGTTCACTAGAGGTGGCTCTCCTTAAGATATATAACATGCTGAGTGAACAAATTACAGTGGGGCAATTGACAAACATTGAGAAAGCAATACATGCATATACTAATCATCTTGACTCCTTTGAGACTTGTTTGGGCATTACAACATTATACATAGACCGCCATCCAACTGCATCTATGACTAATAATCCACCTTTAGGTTATCATCCGAACCCCCTCCAGTATTAAGTTGCAAGCAACAAATTATTGCTTTACGAATTGCGTGTAATGTAAACATACGATTGTTCTATGAACAAAGAATTGTTGTTTTCTCCCTAGTAGCAACAACACATCTAGTACCTTAGAGATTTCTATCACTTCCCTAGATTACCAGAGGCATGAACCCACTATCGAGCATAAATACTAACTATTGGAGTTGGTAGCATCTACTTGGCCAAGATAGCTACTAACAACGGAAAGCATGCAAGATCACAAATAACAACGACATGATAGAATCAATAATCAATCTGAAATAGCATCTCAATATCCATCGGATCCCCGCAAACACGACATGCATAATTACAAATAGATGATCTTGATCATGAACGGAGCTCACAAGATCTAGACATGAAAGCACAAAGGAGGAGAACCAGCCATCTAGCTACTACATGGACCCGTAGTCCAAAGATGAACTACTCACGCATCACACCGGAGGCTTGCATGGTGATGAACAAGGCCTCCAGGGTGAATTCCCATCTGCGGCAGGGTGCCGGGAAGAGCTTCAGATCCCTCCCGATCTAGGGATGGAGATGACGGCGGCTATAGACTCTTTCGTGGATTTTTGATCGGGTACTTAGGGTTTTCATCCCGAGGGTAATATATAGGCGGAAGGAGAGGCCGAGGGGGTGCCTGGGCTAGCCACACCACCCCCTGGCGCGGACAGTCCTGGCCCACGTAGCCAGGTGGTGTGGTGGCCCCCTGGCTCCTCTCTGTCTCGTATTCTGGCATCCGATGACTTCTGGAAAAATAGGCACTTTGGCTTTTGTCCCGTCCAATTCCGAGAATATTCATTTTCTGACTTTCCTGGAACCAAAACAGCAGAAAACAGGCAACTGGCACTGTGGCTCTTGTAAATAGGTTAGTCCAAAAAATCAAATGAGAAGTACTCCAAAGTGTGCACAAAACACAAGAAAGTGGATAAAACCAAGCATGGAACATCAAAAATTATAGATACATTTGCAATGTATCAGCTCTCATTAAATAAAACACTTTTATTTATTTTATTCAGAATTTTGTTAATTACTTTAATTAACAAACATTCACATAAAACTCCCTGCAACATTTCAATATCACATGCAGAACCAGTTTCAGCAATTTCACCCGAAACAATTCCGGTTTCCATCGAAATGATTCTAGCACTTCCTTAATCTTTATCTGAAACATATTTGCTCCTAAATGGTGTCGGTATCCCTTAAGTGTGTCACCCTACGATTCGCGAATAATGCAGACATGATCGAGACCCCCCTTCGATCAATAATCAGCAGCGGGACCTGGAGATCCGTACTGACTCCCACATATTCAACGATGACCCTTGTGATCGTGTGAACCTTTAACATCGTAACTAAATCCCTTTGTCTCGCGATATATTACATGTCCGTGGTTCTATCATTGGCATCCAAATACCTAGTTTGATCTCGTTACCAACATGCACTCTTTTCTCGTTCCCGTGATATAACATTCTAGTGATCACATCACTTGCTTGCAAGCTATTTCAATGTGATATCACCGAGAGGGCCCAGAGTATATCTATCCATCAACGGGATGGACAAATCCCACTCTTGATCCATGAGCCTCAACATAAAACCTTCGTAGCACTGAACCCACCTTTATAGTCACCCTGTTACGGTGTGACGTTTGATGTTATCAAGATACTCTTCCGGTGTTAGAAATTAACATGATCTCATGGTCTAAGGACTAAGATTACTTCGTATGGTGTTATAGAAATATAAACATAATGACTTTGATCGTAATGCTATACTTTTGATGAATGTTCATCACATCATTCCACCAATGTTGTGACCTCGTTATTAACAACATCCAATGTCCATGATCAGGAAACCTTGATCATCTTGTTAATCAATGAGCTAGTTTATATGAGAGGCATTACTAGGAACTTTGTATTTTGTTTATTAAACACACATGTATTAACGTTTCCAATTAATACAATTATAGCATGCAAAATAAACATTTATCATAAACATGGAATAAGATAATAACCACTTTATTATTGCCTCTCGGGCATATTCCCTTCAGTCTCCCACTTGCACTAGAGTCAATAATCTAGTTTGAAAAACTTTGCGTATTGAACACCTATGGCTTTCTGGTGTTGCATATACGCGATTGCTAGTGGTTAACATAATCTCCAGATCTGACAGTTTCAGGTCCGTGTGTATTTGCATGTCTTTGTGTCTCTACGCATCACTCATTCTCAAATGAGATGGAATTGTATAAATTTGGTCCTTTGGTGAGACCTTTAGTTCGTTCGGGTTAAAATATGTTGATATTATTGTCACACAATATATCTTCATAGTACTAGCCCACTTTGAACCACACCTAGTTTGATAAAAAACTACTTAACACAAATGCCCTCCTTTGCTGCTACTATAGCAATCATATACTTAGCCTTTTGTTGTAGTATCTGTCACAATGCCTCAACTTTGGAACTCATCCAAATCCATCATGGAACATCCTTTCCATTACATTGTGCCACCCAAAGTCTAAATTGAGATAAATTTAATTTGTATCTTGTGCCAAATATTCCGGTTTTGCCCAAGTCTTTCATCGGAATCCTATTTTAATGAAATTCTTAACTTGTGTCAATAAAAGGTACATCTTTATCAAACAACAATATGTACTTTGCATAATGTATTGGAAATTTGTCTCATCGCTTCCACTTAATTTCTTGCAAATGCAAGCATCTTCATCATCTCCGATGAAATTAAACTCCTTTAACATTTTCATCATGGTGAAGATTCCAACTCCGCTATGCTCACTTCAACTATTGAAGTTTGCATGCCCTTTTAGCACCCTTTGAATTAACAAAACCCTTCGGACTGTGTCATGTACACGTCCTAGGTAACCATTCTATTCGAAGAACCTTGTTTTGTTTATTCAACTACCATATAGCAAATTATATGTAGTGGTTGCTACATTAATCCGTCAAGACTAAATATCGCTATGAAAGATAAAATCTTGTCATAGTCAACTCCTTGAACATTGCCGTAAACTTGTTTCCGACATGTCGACTATTTCATAAATGCTAAACATCCATGTCTATTTCTTTATAGATCCAAACACGACCGATAGGCTTCACGCCTTTCCGGAGGGTCTTCCAAGTTCAGAAACTTGATTTCTCGTGTATGTATACTATCATGGATTCTATGACTTCTAGTCATTTTATGGAGTCAGGGCCCATCATCTCTTCTTTGCATGCAGTCGGTTCATCATTGTCAAAACAATAACGACTTTTGTTTCAAATCTTACTATTTGATTCTTACCGACCCACATGGTTCAATAAGAACTCTAATCCCCAAGATCACACCCTTTGTAATCACGGGGGCCATGAGCATTGTGGCCGCCACCAGGAAACTTTCCGGCGCTGCGCTACTTAGCACATATAGCTAAGGTTCAACAACCTTATCAAAGTTCTATTGTCCTCCCACTTGACTTTTCACGAAAAAATCCTTCTCAAGAAACTTGACGTTCCAAGCAACAAACTCTTTTGTCCTTAGTGTTATGGAGGAATTCCCAACAAATTCTTTGGGATAACCTACAAAGACGTGCTTATCCGACTTTGGTTGTAAACATTTTACTTATGCATAGCATACCAAAATTTTAAGAAAAGACAATTCGGGTTTTATCCCAAACCATAACTCATATGGTGTCATTTCAACGGATCACGATGGTGCTCTTTTCAGTGTAAAAGCGGTAGTCTCTAAAGCTTTAATCCTTAAAACATAATGGCAATTTTATAAATGACACCTTTGATCTTACCATGTCAAACAAGGTTTGATTTGATCTCTCGAACATACCATACTCCTGTGGTGTATCGGGAAATGCAAATTCATGGAATAATTCTTGAAATCTTAGGTGTTTTGCTAAACTTGTAACTCAAATATCTTCCTTTATGATCAAATCATAAACTATTTTATTTTCTTGTTATAATGTTTTTTCACTTCATCTTGAAAATCTTTGAACAATTTTCAAATGTTTCATACTTCTTCCTTATTAAGTAAATATATAGATATATTCACTCAAATTCTGGAGAAAGCATATGAAGCAAAAAGATCCATCGCATATGGCTACACACAATGGACTATATACATCAACATGCATAATATCCAATAAGTTAGTTATCCATTCCTCTTTGGCCTATGAACGGAGTTTCAATTATCTCGAGGAAAGTTTCACAAGCGTCAATTGATCAAAATCAAAAGACTCCAAAAATCCATCAACATCGAGTTTCTTCATGTTTACTTTCCAATATAATTCAAAACAGCGATGTCACTTCATAAGTGATCTTCCAATCATTTGTCTTATGACATTTTAGCAATAATGTTTATGGATGTGATTTCTCCAATTAGACTTGTAAAAGTTCATCCATCCTTTATGGAATACGGTAATTATTTGAACAACCATTGTTCTCGTAATACCGGAACAAAATAACAATTATTAAAACAAAATCTTGAAGGCTAGGTTTGACGACAACGAAAAACACAATAACACTTTATTTGTTTTTGATGAACATCATCACTTATTCTCTTGCCAGTTACTTCGGCCGTTGTAGTTCATGAATTGTGTTGTTCTGTATGACACTTCACACCAACCAATTCCGTACCCAATACCTCACAACCACATTGTTTAACAAGAAAGGAATACAGCCATAACATGCATATCTTCTATATACCTAAGTTGGACATCTCCAACCTTCTATTTTCTGCCAAATATTTTATAGATTCTCTTTCAACAATTCCTTTTCTTTTAAAAGAATCTATCAACATCAATAGTGGTGTCATTCACATGACACATAGTACAAAGTATATATAGGCAAATACTAATACCTTTGGACTTGCACTTTGAAGTGGATCACCATCATCAAATGTTTGGTGTTCTTTCAAAAATCCATTCTTTAGTAATCTATTAGTGTAGTAAACATTTTACTTACATCTTCTATTCATACTTATCATGACAAGTTTCATGATCAAGCTACTATACCATATAAGGAAGAATCGCGAGTATAATGTTAGTTCCCAAAACCTTTTTGGGAGATCCGGATGCCTAGCATCTCCATCCTTCACAAATTCACATACAATATGAGAACATGTAATTTGCTAAATTATACTCTATCATAATGCAACCAAAAACATTGTTTCAGATATCACAATATCTTTCACACATGATGGTTTCTGAAACAATTTTCAGCTCCTAGATAATCTTGATATTAAAACAACTTTTGAATATCAATAATCATGGAGGCAAACATGATACTTTAGATACTAACATTGGAATTCTTACTCTTGATTTGATACTACTTATTAAACTTCATGGAGTAAATAGAGTTTGCTGAAAGTTTGCAATAGGACTTCTAAACTTTAAATTTACATTCAAAATAATACGATACCAGTTCACAAAGTCAATAACCAGAATTCTATAGTTCTATTATCTCAATTCAAACTAAGCATAAGGTAGTGAACAAATGCCAATGACTACAACAAATTATGAAAATTCACTTCGATTTAGTTTATGACAAATTGAGTTCGACTAATCCAAATTAGAAATGAACTCCCACTCAAAAATGACATTCCTCGGGCCTTTTTGGTGATTACATGAACCAAATCCACTACACCAAGTCCGATCATCACGTGAGTTGGTGTAGCTTCAAAGGCGAGCATCAATATGGGCATCACATCAACTATATGACTCATGCTTAACCTTTCGGTTCGTGTTCCGAGGCCATGTCTGTACATGCTAGGCTCGTCAAGTAAGAACCTTAGTATCCGCGTGTGTAAAACTGTCTTACACCCGTTGTATGAAAGCGCGGAGTCGAGTACACCCGATCATCACGTGATGTCTCGAAACACGATCCATAGAACAGTGCATACTCCAGGAAGAACACATTTTTTCTTGATATCTAAATGAGGGATTATCTTACAATGCTACTAAAAGCGGCAAACTAGCAGTATAAGATGTGGTCCATCCATTTGATCTCTATCATTTGCATCGTGGTATGATCTTTATCATTCCTTTATGTGTAAGGCCAAGGTCTATGGAACTTACACGTTAAGTGTGTTGTAAGAGTATCTACCATACGTCTACTTACAACATTACCATATCAATACACTAGCCTAGCAACAATCTAAACTAGATGCCTCTAATTTATCCATTGCAAGTTTTACGTGGCTTAGGGCTTTCGGAGATAGAACCGGTCTTACCTACGAACATGGAACCACAACGAGGATAACCAAGTTATTAGTAACTCGCTGTAAATCATATATTGACTATAGTAGGAGAGACAGACACCCACCAGCCACTTATGCAAAACTAGTTGCATGTCAGTCGTGGAACCGGTCTCATGTACGATGGCATGTAAGGTTGGTCCGGGCCGCTTCATCCCACTATGCCACCAATATCCAAAATACATGAAAGAAGCAATAACATGATCATCATCGCCCACATATAAACATATGTCTACTACCCGTGCAAAGCACCTACGCATAGATCAGGCTCTGATACCACTATTGGGTTCGTAGCATAGAAAACAAAAAAATCCCTACGATGGGAACTACACGCCAAGATCTATCTACTAGATACAAGCAATGGTTGGATATACATCCATAGAGAACTTACCCTCGAAGACAACACAGCTTTGTTAACAAGATGGAACTCGTGGATGATGTACTCGTACACTTGCCGATCTCAAGATCGTGATGAAGTCCTTCAGGTCCAGCAGTTCCAGCACCATCAGGTCCAGCACCATCAAGTCCAGCACCGCAAAGTAGCGGTGCATCCGTGATCGCACACACGTTCGGTCCACCGAACAACCTCCGCCTCCTCGCTCCAGCGATGCAGCGGAAGCAGCAACTCCTTTCCAGATAAAGCCACCGGGAACATGTATCTCGCTAATCCGAGACCATGGGGAATAACAAGAGGGAGAAGAGAACCTTCACGAGGAGGTGGTGCAAGAGGAGAGGAGGAGGTGCTCCTTATATAGGGGAGGGGGGCAGCCCAAGGGGGCATGGCACCGGCCATGGTGGGTGCCCTCACCTCTCCCTCATTCATGTGGGTGGAGCTCCCACTCACATAAACACACACCTCCACTCATGTCCACTCACATGCATTAAATTTCCACCAAATTTAATGCAAGCTCTCATTAAATAAAACACTTTTATTTATTTTAATCAGAATTTTGTTAATTACTTTAATTAACAAACATTCACATAAAACTCCCTACAACATTTCAATATCACATGCAGAACCAGTTTCAGCAATTTCACTCGAAATAATTTCGGTTTCCATCGAAATGATACCAGCGCTTCCTTAATTTTTATCTGAAACATATTTGCTCCTAAATGGTGTCGGTATCCCTTAAGTGTGTCACCCTACGGTTCGCGAATAATGCAGACATGATCGAGACCCCTCTCCGATCAATAATCAACAGCGGGACCTGGAGATCCATACTAACTCCCACATATTCAACAATGACCCTGGTGATCGTGTGAACCTTTAACATTGTAACTAAATCCCTTTGTCTCGTGATATATTACATGTCCGAGATTCGATCATTGGCATCCAAATACCTAGTTTGATCTCGTTACTGACATGCACTCTTTTCTCGTTCCCGTGATATAACGTACTATGATCACATCACTTGCTTGCAAGCTATTTCAATGTGATATCACCGAGAGGGCCCAGAGTATATCTATCCATCATCGGCATGGACAAATCCCACTCTCGATCCATGAGCCTCAACATAACACCTTCGTAGCACTGAACCCACCTTTATAGTCACCCTGTTACGGTGTGACGTTTGATGTTATCAAGATACTCTTCCGGTGTTAGCAATTAACATGATCTCATGGTCTAAGGACTAAGATTACTTCGTATGATGTTATAGCAATATAAACATAATGACTTTGATCGTAATGCTATACTTCGGATGAATGTTCATCACATCATTCTACCAATGTTGTGACCTCGTTATTAACAACATCCAATGTCCATGATCAGGAAAGCTTGATCATCTTGTTAATCAACGAGCTAGTTTATATGAGAGGCATTACTAGGAACTTTGTATTTTGTTTATTAAACACACATGTATTAATGTTTCCAATTAATACAATTATAGCATTCAAAATAAAAATTTATCATAAACATGGAATAGGATAATAACCACTTTATTATTGCCTCTCGGGAATATTCCCTTCACATCATCCATTACAAACCATAATAAGGTCTTACACAAATAAAGGATCTCATGATCCAGTCTTAATACAAACAAGCAGCGGAATAAAAAGTGCAGCATTGGGCTCCATCTTCAGTGTCACAGGCAATGCTGACGATGGGAGATGATCCTAGTTGTCGTAGCCGTCCTGCTGTCCATCTTCCTGATAGTCCTCCTCATAGTCTAGCCACGGGAATAGCCAAGGACAACACCATGAGTACTCTTTAAGTACCCGCAAATTATCACTAACAAGTAAGGTAGTTCTAGTAGGAATCCTAACTCTAGGTTTATTTGCAAAAAGCCAGATTTATCTAAACTGAGTTCAGAAGTAAAGAAATTTAACTTAATGTTCTAAATCACTTAAGTTGGGAACCCAGTTTTCATATTCACAACCCTGTTGTGGTCAAGTCAAAATCATAGTTCACTTCACAAGTCATTTTGAAAACATCTGACGACGGAACAATATGGCCACTCCAACTGTCCATGACCGCGGACGTGACTATTCGAATAGTTTGACACTCTACAGAGGTGGTACACTTTCACCACAAAATTCGATACATCCGTCAGGGATAACTGATGATCCATAAGTATAGGGGGTGTATTGCAGTATTTTCGAGGGAAGTGAAACCCAATTTATTGATTCGACACAAGAGGAGACAAAGAATATTTATAAGCCTTAACAACTGAGTTGTCAATTCAGCTGCACCTAGAAACAATCTTGCACACATCAGTTTATTAGTAGCAACAGTTTTGTAGTATGAATAGTAAAGTAACATCAGTAGTAAAGGAAAGACATCAATAACAATATCAGTAAACAGTAGGAATCGAGTGCGGTAGGCATAGGGATGGATGGACGGGCGTTGCATGGACAAGACAATTCACATAGCAATCAGAACGTAGGGCAATTGCAGATAAATAAGATAAAGCATCCAAGTACTAGATAATCCTAGGCATGTGTTCCATATATAGTCATACGTGCTCGCAATGAGAACTTGCACAACATCTTTTGTCCTGCCTGCCCGTTTGCAGCGGGGCCTCTAGGGAACTACTAGTAATTAAGGTGCTCCTTTTAATAGAGCACTAGAGCAAAGCATTAACACTCCGTGAACACATGTGATCCTCACATCAAAGCCTTTCCCTTCCGGTTATCCCGATTTCTGTCACTTCGGGGCCATAGGTTCCGGACAACGACGTGTGTATACAACTTGCAGATAAGACCATAAACAATACTATCATAATGAATCAATAACATGTTCAGATCTGAAATCATGGCACTCGGGCCCTAATGACAAGCATTAAGCATAACAAGTTGCAACAAAGTCATAAAGCACTAATAAAAGATACTAGTCACCATGCCCTAACAATCTGATGCCATTACATGAACGATCTCAATCAATCCCTACCATCCCCATAGCCTACAACGGGGGATTACTCACTCATAGATGGGGGAAACATGGATGGTCAATGCAGAAGCGATGGTGATGATGATGGCGATGATCTCCTCCAATTCCCCGTCCCGGCAGGGTGCTAGAACGGAGTTTCTGGTGCTGTTTCGTGGAATCTGGTGGTGGCGACAGAGCAGAACTCGTTCTGGAAAACGTCGAACCCCCCTGAGTTTTTAGGTCAGAAGACAACTTATAGGCGAAGGGAGAGACCGAGGGGGAGTCTGGGGCGGCCAGACCACCCCCTAGCGCGGCCGGCTAGCCCGCGCGGCCAGGTGGTGTGGCTCCGGGAGTCTTCTGGTGAAATAGGATGTTTGGCATATTTTCTGGGATTTTTTCTGATAGTTGATTTTCTGCGCGAAAAGTAGACACCAAGGCAATTCTGCTGAAAAACAACGTCAGTCCGCGTTATTTGCATCCAAATCACACAAGTTTAGAGGAGAAACAATAGCAAAAGTGTTCGGGAAAGTAGATACGTTTTGGACGTATCAACTCCCCCAAGCTTAGCTTATTGCTTGTCCTCAAGCAATTTAGTTGAAAACTGAGTGCGATAAAAGAACTTTCACGAACACATTTGCTTCATATGATGTATATATTCTCAGCATGTGATCAACTACTTAGACAATTCATAATAAAGAGTATGCAACTAAGTTTACTTAATAGGCATTGCAAGCTATGAAGAGATTCCAACTCAAAAATAATAAGTAGCATGAAGCATAAACATAAGCAACATTACAATGCTCATGAAAAGGTATGATAGAGTGGTATCTCGCTTGCCTTTGATTATGAATGCCAAGGCACCTCTGAAGTTCAGGTGAAGACTAGAAGTAAAGATATCAAAGATACAAGCATCAAAGTCATAACACAAATAATCAAGTTTTGAGACAAGCACAAAGAATGACAACTATGCTCTCAAGAAGGTGCTCAAAGAATATGTGGAGACTCAACAAGTAAAATAAAAGGTTTTGAATAATTTGAAAAGCTTCCAAATGCTGAAAGTATGGTACTTATTAGCTTTGAGCTCTCATTTCCCCTATCATAAGCATCTTTAATATGGTTAAGGTGAAAGTGAGGTCCAATCTGAGTTATATGCTTGACAGACTATAAATTGGAAATCCCATGTCCCTTGAGTACGAGGGTCGCTCCTCATGCTACTCAACTTTAGTTACCGGTAAGTTCTTGTCATCGTAAATATGTGCGTATCATAGAGAACCGCCAACGGGGTACCCCTTGCCTGATGATACGGAAGAATCCCCATATCAAAATGACAAGGCAAGCAGACAATGAGTATCTCAGAAATCTTCTTATTTACCATGGTAAAATGGTGCTTTTTTTCTCTCTTTCCTATTTTCATAAATCTCTTTTTTTCTTTTTCTCAATAGCTATCTCTCTTTTTTATATAAGAAGAATGCTTCATAGATATCATTATGGTTACGCTACAGGTTTCCACCATGATGGCATGGATTAGACCGGCGGCCCAGGCGTTTCTCTAACACACATACATAACTCCATGGACTTACAAGATCCCCTTTTATTTCACACCGACGACATCCGCAAACAAAAGAGCATGGTATCAACTGGGTATATATTTACAAGTGTTGAAAGCGTTCCCCGTGACAGCACGGTTCTGCTAATCCCCAGCCTATAATTTGCAAGCATATAACTTTCATGGACAGTCACAATGGTTCAGGTTTATTATGTGCAGAAAATAAAGTGTGACATCAAGTTCGTGAGAGCTTTACTAACTAACTTTCTCATAACAAGCAAACATTTTATTCGGAAGAAAATAAGGCATATTGAATATGCACAGAAGTAGCAAATGATGCTAATAGGTAGGTATGGTGGACACTTTGGCAATATTTGGTTTCAGGGAGTTGGAAACATAAGTAAAACATTCTCAGTGTAAGTGAAGGCTATCAATAGCTGTCATAATCATGCTTGCAACAAAACAGGACTAAACATGGCATGAAAGTGATTCAAGATCCTCAAGGCAAAATAATTCATCGAGGTTTAACTGATTATTTCAGTCATATGCATGCATGAGCATGTGCCAAGTCAATTCAAACGAAACATTCAGAGGAGGATACCACGGTGTCATACCAAGTTATGAATAGAGTAATGCAAGCAAACATTCATAAGACATACTACAAACTATTAGCAAGATGGAACTAATCATACAGAAGAAAGAACTACTAAGCATCCAAAGATAACATACACCTTACACGAACAGACTAAGCATGCCCACAGTGATGAGTATATGTACAAAAATGAAAACAAATAGAATTCGTTACTAGCCTCTTACCACGCCTCAAGTTGTCATTAATCCTCATTATTGCTCTTCACTTGTGTGGCTTGAATAATAATATGAAACCAATATCCACTGAGGACTGCTAAACCCTGTAGCTAACTCGCAAAACCAAAAAAGAACGACAAATATTTTTGTTGTTTTCGATTTTTAAAACAAGAACCAAAAAGGAAAAACAAGCAAAGCAAAATCTTTTTGGGTTTTTCGAATAATTCAAACAAAGCAAAAAGGGAAAAACAAACCAAGGCAAAAAGAAGAAGAAACAAACCAAAGAGAAACAACAGAAATATTTTTGGTATTTTTGTGTTTTAGAAAGCAAAAGCAAAGAAAGAACAAAAACTAAAAAGAGAACGGAACATGAATATACAGAGTATCGACGCAACATGATAGGGAGATGAGTGTGATGTCGGCGTACCTCACCCAAGCTGGCCAGGATGAAGTGTCACCATGGTACGACGAGGAGGTACCCTCGTCCTAGTGCGAACACGAGTATGTCCCCCCGTAGTGCGCGGAGTAATCGTAGGAGGGCACATCCTCCTGATGCTGCTCGTGGAAACCCAGCAAGCGAAGCTGCTTGTCCACCTCCTCCTTGGAGCACGAGCACAGTCTCATGTGAACACTAAACAAAGAAGACTGTGGCAAAGCGATCTCCCTTTCATCCCCGTCAGTAAACAACATCCTATATACTAGACTGTCCAAATTAGAATCAGCAGTGACAAAATGATGAGTTTTCATAGCAACAAGGTCAAACCTTTGTGGTGCCAATACAATATCATTGGGGTCCACTGAAAGTCCTAATGCATTGAACATACACGAGGCAATGATGCCCCCATAGATAGGCCCCCTAGCAGCTAGGCAGCGAGCAATAAGACTGAGAATGTTTGTAGTATTCTCCCACTGAGAATGTTGGTATTTTGAAATTTAAACACCTATTAAACAAGTGATTGCGAAGTGAATAAAATGAAGGATTCTACTCATAGGGACTTGAAAGAGGCCTAAACATGCATCAAAACTATATCTCTACGCATCAAACAAGCTTACAAGCTCTCAAAACCTGCCACCTACAGCAGCAAAATACTCAAGATATAATCCACTAAACACAAATCTACTTGGACAA
This sequence comes from Avena eriantha, assembly GCA_910589775.1. Classification (NCBI taxonomy): domain Eukaryota; kingdom Viridiplantae; phylum Streptophyta; class Magnoliopsida; order Poales; family Poaceae; genus Avena; species Avena eriantha. Next base: position 73,851,661 of record OU342741.1, read on the forward strand.
GGGGAGGAGTCACATACCAGAGAACAAGTGCTCCAAATTTCAGCAACAAAGATGGGCTGAGCAAGCACAGCAAGAACGCGATTTTGAGCAATGAACTGGAGCTTACTCGGGAGAGAGAAGAAAGTGGCAGGTGAGAGAGTTAGTGGAGAGCCAGGGGTGGCCCACACCATGGCATGGCGCCACCCAGGGTAGGTTGCGCCACCAGGTGGTGAGCCTGCCTGGTGGGTCCCCCTGGTACCTCCCAGGCACTCCTCTGCCCCTTTTTTCACGTAAAAATTTAATATGAATTTTTTGGAATTTTTCGAGACACTATATTTTTGGACATTTTTCAGGTATAGATGAATGAATTTCTGACAGACAATTTTTTTTTGGAATGATGCAAGGACAAAACAAAGCTATAACTACAGAAGTTCTAAGACACTCTAACATGTAAGCAACTAACAACAAAAATAAAACTAAATGAAAGCAAAAACTAAAATGAATAGAATAGAAGGACACAGAAATAATCATAGTGAAAACATTGTTTTGTTCAATGAAATCCTTTTGCTAACAAGGTTGATCAGGTCTTGCTACCAAAACAATTTCATATGAGACAAAACTTTGTATTCCACTAATGATTATGTTACCTCAACCTTGATCCTTAGGGATGTTCCTTTTATTCAAGACAATATCCTTCAAAACTATATCAGGTCTTGCTACCAAGTTTCTTTGGAACCTTACCATTGAAGGAATAATTAGCAAGCAAAGTAGAAATTTCTTCATTAGGGATGTTCCTTTTATTCAAGACAATATCCTTCATATACTTTGAGTAAGGAGGCAACTTAATAGCATCAGTCAAAGGAATTTGCAAGAATAAAGGTTTCATCCACTCACAAAACTTATTATAGTGTTCATCTTCCTTTGACTTGTGTTTCTTATCAGGGAAAGGCATAGGTTTTTGGACCCAAGGCTCTCTTTCACTACCATGTTTCTTAGCAACAAAATCTTCTTTAGTGTATTTAGTATTCTTAGTGTGCTTTTCAGGTTCTTCTTCATTTTTTTCTTCATTAGGAGCTTCCTTTTCTTCATTACCAATTTTAGTTTCAGCATAAGAGATAGATATACTATTAGGATCTATAGCAGGTTCAGAGGGTTCTACAATAGTTTTATGTTTCTTTTTCCTTTTCTTATGAGTAGAAACATTATTTTTAGCTTGTTGAGAATCCCGCTCAATTCTTTTGGGATGCCCCTCAGGATATAGAGGATCCTGGGTAGCAACACCACTTCTAGTTCTAATTTCATAAGCATGTTTTGCTTTAGCAGCATTAACTAGCAAGTCTTTTTGCACTTTAATGAGTTGACCTATTTGAGTTTGAACCATTTGAAAGTGTTTAACAATCATTTTAACATCATTAGAGGTTCTTTCCACAATATCTTTCAACTCAATAATAGCTCTAGTGTTTTCCATTAGATGATTTTGCACCCTTTTATTAAAATTATCTTGCTTAAGAATAAAGATATCGAATTCTTCTAAGCATTGATCAGGAGGTTTAGAGTAAGGGATATCACCTTCATCAAAGTGTTGGAGAGAGTGTACCTCAATAGTGGATGAGTAGGGAATAGGCTTACATAATTCTTCTATATGAGGTAAATTCTTGATATCTGCAGCTTTAATTCCCTTCTCCTTAAGGCATTTCTTAGCTTCCTTCATCACTTCATCATTTAATTCAATAACTCCCCTCTTCTTTGATGTTGGAATAGGCACTGGTATAGTAGGTTCAGGTACAATTACTTCAGGTATAGCTTGTTCAGGAGGAGTCCAATCTTCATAGTTCTTACTTATTTTAGCCATTAATTCCTCAGCTTCCTTAGGAGTCCTATTCCTGAAAACACAATCAGCACAACTATCTAGGTACGTCCAAGATTCCTCGGTTAGTCCATTATAAAATATATCAAGAAGCTCATTCTTAGGTAATGGACTTCTAGCCTGTGCATGAACCAAAGCACAAATCCTTGCCCAAGATTCGGGCAATATCTCTTTTTCTCCCTGTTTAAAATCAAAAAGTTCCTGCAAAATAGCATGTCTAGCACTTGGAGGAAAATATTTCTGCAGGAAAGTACTAATCAAGCAATCAGGGCTATCAATAGATCTAGGAGGTAAATTACTAAACCAAGTTTTAGCTTCTCCTTTCAGTGAAAAGGGGAAAATCTTAGCAACAAAGTAAGTACGCATCTTAATATCATCAGAAAACAAGCCACTCATGGTAGAAAGTTCATTCATATGTGCTACCGCACTCTCATTCTTAGTCCCACAAAAAGGTTCTTTCTCAACAATAGCTATGTAAGATAGATCGAGAGATAAATCATAATCTTTATCTTTAATGTCTATGGGAGAAGCAGCAAACTTAGCAATAGGAGACAATTTGGGTCTAATAGTACGCCTCTCAAGGAGACTCTTAGCAGCGCTCCTATCATGGGTGTTTTTTACATTCTTTAATAAATTCATCGGTCATCTCAACATAACCATCTTCAATATCATAACTCTCACTAGACTCAGGTGAACTAACAGGTGTAGTAGTGTCTTCATTAGGAGTTTCAGTATTTCCAGCTATAGTTCTAGCAATTGTCGCATCTAGGAAAGGACCTAATGAACCACTCTTATCAAGCATATTAGAAGCAGCATCATAAGTATCAGAAGTTCCAGATTCAGTAGTAGCAGTGTGTGTAGCATGTGTATGTGGTGGTGTAACGAGCTAACTCATAACAGATGGTGAATCAAGAGCAACAGAGGTGTTTAGAACCGTACCTCTTCTTGTAGTGGATGGTAAAATAGGAACCTTGCCATCACGAGACTTACCCATGATGGATGGATAACAGCGAACACTAGAGAATCCAAGTTAACCTGATAAATAAAGCGATGCTCCCTGGCAACGGCGCCAGAAAATAGTCTTGATGACCCACAAGTATAGGGGGTGTATCGCAGTATTTTCGAGGGAAGTGAAACCCAATTTATTGATTCGACACAACGGGAGCCAAAGAATATTTATAAGCCTTAACAACTGAGTTGCCAATTCAGCTGCACCTGGAAACAATCTTGCTCACAACAGTTTATCAGTAGCAACAGTTTTGTAGTAGAAATAGTAAACTAACAACAGTAGTAAAGTAAACACAGCAAAAACAATAGCAGTAAACTATAGGATTAGAGTGTTGTAGGCATAGGGATGGATGGACGGACGTTGCATGGACAAGACAATTTACATAGCAATCAGAACATAGGGCAATTGCAGATAAATAAGATAAAGCATCCAAGTACTAGATAATCCTAGGCATGTGTTCCATATATAGTCATACGTGCTCGCAATGAGAACTTGCACAACATCTTTTGTCCTGCCAGCCCGTTTGCAGCGGGGCCTCTAGGGAACTTCTGGCAATTAAGGTGCTCCTTTTAATAGAGCACCGGAGCAAAGCATTAACACTCCGTGAACACATGTGATCCTCACATCAAAGCCTTTCCCTTCCGGTTATCCCGATTTCTGTCACTTCAGGGCCATAGGTTCCGGACAACAACGTGGGTATACAACTTGCAGATAAGACCATAAACAATACTATCATAATGAATCAATAACATGTTCAGATCTGAAATCATGGCACTCGGGCCCTAATCACAAGCATTAAGCATAACAAGTTGCAACAAAGTCATAAAGCACTAATAAAAGATACTAGGCACCATGCCCTAACAATCTGATGCCATTACATGAACGATCTCATCCAATCCCTGCCATCCCCATAGCCTACAACGGGGGATTACTCACTCATAGATGGGGGAAACATGGATGGTCGATGGAGAAGTGATGGTGATGATGATGGCGATGATCTCCTCCAATTCCCATCCTTGCAGGGTGCCAGAACGGAGTTTCTGGTGCTGTTTCTTGGAATCTGGTGGTGGCAGCGAAGCGGAACTTCTTCTGGAAAAACGTCGAACCCTCCCTGAGTTTTTAGGTCAGAAGGCAACTTATAGGCGAAGAGAGAGACCAAGGGGGAGTCTGGGGCGGCCAGACCACCCCCTGGCGTGGCCTAGGCTAGCCCGCGCGGCCAGGTGGTGTGGCCTGGGCCCAGCCCCCCTCCATCTCATATTCTGGCTCTAGGAGTCTTCTGGTGAAATAGGATTTTTGGCATATGTTCCGAGATTTTTCTTGATAGTTGATTTTCTGCACAAAAAGTAGACACCAAGGCAATTCTGTTGAAAACATCATCATTCCACATTAGTTGTATCCAAATCACACAAGTTTAGAGGAGAAACAATAGCAAAAGTTTTCGGGAAAGTAGATACGTTTTGGACGTATCAATAACCCTGAATCATCATACTTAGTATGCGGATAATCAATCATAACCTTTCAATTACACACTCTAGTATAGGCACCTCCCCTATGAGCTTGGCCCCCCAGCCATGGCCATCTGCCATCCTGGGCACTACATAGGTGGACATCATCAAGAGGTAGTCTCAGCTCAACCTCCTCCTCGTGGGAACCCATACTAATGCATATAAACTTCCGGATAAGCCTTACCCAATTCAGGTATTGTGGTTGTACGATAAAATTGGAATGGTATCACATTCGAACCCAACCATCAGTTTTTATAAAGGGCTAAGGCTCATGCCTCAACAGTTTCATCATCAAATCCATTTGTGTTTCTCAACACATGTCAAAACATCTCAATAGAATGACTCATCATTCCAAGGTTTTCATAATCATTTTCACCAAGTATTCCCATCTAGAGTGATCAAGTTTTATGTTTAGCACTAGACATTAAGTTAACAGTGTTCACTAATGAGGGATGCTAATCTCAATCTCATGCCATAGAATGACATCTAGTATAGGCCTAGTTTTATACTCTTTACGTTATCTATACTACTTTCCAAAATCTCACAAAGCATTTAACTAAAGGTAAAGAAACTTTGGTAAAGTAAAAAAAGTAAAGCTTGCAAGTAAAACTTGGGATGGGTATAAATCAAAGTATATAACCAAAGCATGCCTAATGCATCTGCTTAAGTTATCAAGGGGGCAAGTATTAACTTGCTTAGTTCTAGCTTGCTTAGTAATGATGGATTGCCTTGATTGGTGCAGTGATTGAAGTTTTCTTCGTCTTCGTCGGGGTAGAACTCTTCCTCCTCGTATCCTTGGTCGGTACTATCGTCTATAAAGGAATAGGTACACAATCACCAAACAATACTTAACTAAATCTATTTAGCACACTAAGGCTCACACTTGATGTTCTAGCATCATCACAATCATCACATGAATTAAAGAACTAGTTTTATTTAGTTTATTTGAGAACAGTAATTTCTACTCATTGAAATTAATTAAGATTTAATATTCTCCAATTAAAATATGGGATCATGTGGACACATGTCATCACCACATATTATAATACATGGGAATGTGATTTAAAGGGTTGATCACATTTTATAAAGTTTAAGAATATTATTTAAGAGATTTAAAGTGACTAGAAATGCCCTAATAGCATTCTTTGGGTACTAGTCCAATGTCACTGCATGCAAACCTAGAGATTTTTACATATTCAGATAGATATTGTCAAATGTGATTTTTGAGAGTTGGAATCAACTCAAAAGCTATTATGGTTGATTTTTGAAAAATATTTGAAGTTGCAAAAGTCTGTGTTTTATTATTTTTGCTAAAGATTATCTCTAACTCCAATTGATTTAAATCCAATCGGCTTGGATAGATAATTTAATTATCTTTCTACAAAATTGAATCGTTTATTTTGGTTAAGTGAAATTCTCTGAATTGATTTTTGAATAAGTGGACAGAAACTAGTTTAAACTAAAAAGGAAAAACCTTATTTGAATTTCCAAGCCTGAGCGGGAAAGCTAAACGGGCCGGCCCAACTGCACAGCATAGCGCATCGCGCGGCTGACAGAGGGGGTCCACTGGTCAGTGACTCATCTAACGTGAAGCGGTATCGTTGATTCTAGGTCGTGCGATTAGAAGCAAGGTCGACGGCTAAGGGTCGTCGTCGACTACGAACAGCTCCAATGACGAGCTAAACCTAACGCGGCAGTGGGTGTCTCTCGGGGCTCACCTAGGCTCCAGCTAGGCTCGACGACGGGGGAAAATGACGTGGTAGACGATGGCGAGGCGAGGCGTGGTCACGGTAGGGCTCGGGGTGGTCGGAATCGCTGGCGCCTTTCTCCTCCAGCAGCGGTGGACTCCGGTGAAATTCCAGCGCGGTGGTGCTCGCCTTGCTCCCAGGAGAGGTGGGGAAGGTCAGTGAGGAGTGGTGAGTTGAGTGGTATGAGGAATAGAGGCTGGGGTGGCCTCCTTTTATAGCTCGGCGAGGGGACTGAGCGGTGCAGCGGGGAGCTGACGGTGGTGTCACTACAGGCAGCAAACGGCATGGGCGAGGGCGTAGGATGGTGCGGTGTCTCCTAGCGGTTCTCACAGACTTAATGGCACAGCGTGGGGCGGCTTGGTTTGGTTTGGCGCGTGCGGCACTCTGAGCGGAGGCAGAGGTGCTTGCGGCGGCGTGCGGCAGCTGCGGGTCGCGCAGCGGTGAACGGGGGTGTCTGCCGGGGTGGGGTGATCATCCCGAGGCTGCGCATGCACAGTGAGGGCAAGGCGCGAGCTAGCAGGGCTAGTCGGGCACGGCGCACTGGCGTGCTCTAGACACGGTGTGGAGGGGTGGTGCGCGGCGGTGCTAGTGTGGTCCACGGCTCGGCTGGGGCTGTGGCCTGGATAGGGGTGGCGGTAGGGTGCGGTGAGGCTACTGGACATGCTGGATGGGCGCGGGGCTGTCTAGTGCGAGTTGGACGTGGTCGGCTGGCGATGAACACAAATGGGCGGCGCTCCACTTTGCAAGCGGTGCAGGGGAGCTGGTCTAGGGTTGGGTTAGGCTTAGGGGAGACATGGAAGTAACTAGGGGACCATTTGGTCGATGATCACTGTACAAAACAGTGAAGTTAGCCTAGAGATTATTCTGTGCATGCCAAGTGTTTGTGTTTATGGCTGCATGAAAGATACTTTTTAATTTTTGTCCAAATTTTTTGAGTGATCTTAGATTAAGCTTGAGAGACTAGGTTTGCTTGGAGAGGTCAAGGTGAATTGATTTGGTAGGTTTTTGAAAAAGTGGGATCTTAACACATACACTTGATTCAATTTTCAAATGTCCTTTAAATGGATTTTCTAGATGTTTTTGTAAGTTTGTAAAGTGGGCATTGTTTCATTTTTACTTGTTCTAGCACGAGGTGAAAAGAAATAGAATTGCGTCTGTTAGAAATCTTCTTCTAGGAACACCTAAAGTGACCTAGTGGTTTAAAATGGTCAAAATGACCATTTGCTTTATTTAATCTTATTTGATTTTGTTTCTCTTTCGATTTTGTTTGTAAATGGTCTAGATGATGTGAAATTCACCTTTAAACCATTTCACAACATTTAGAACAATCAAGCATGGCATATACACTCAATTCTACACTAATGCAAACACACATGCATTCGTATGCTTTTTCTTAATAAAAGTTTTTGTTAACCCTAAATTGGGTGATTAGAACTTTGATAATCTTGATTAAAGTTTTGGGGTGTTACAAACCTTCCCTCCTTAAACAAAATCTCGTCCCGAGATTTAAGAAAAACTAGGAACTAAAGAGATCTAGAAACTCAGTCCTAATGTAATCTTCTCGCTCCCAGGTAGCTTCTTCTTCGGTATGGTTGCTCCATTGGATCTTGAGAAACTTGATACTCCGGGTCCTGGTGGTTCTGAAGGCTTCTTCTAATATATGAATGGGCACTTCACGATACATCAGATACTTGTTGATATCAATGGCTCGGTGATCGATGTTTTTGAAAACTTCGGTCTTCTCCGGAACTTCTAAGCATTTGCGAAGTAACGCGATATGGAACACATTATGGATGGCTGACATCTCCTCTGTCAGTTCTAGTTGATAGGATACTTCTCCTCGGTGATTCAGAATCTTGAAGGGTCCAATATATCTGGGGGTTAACTTTCCTTTCAGCTGAAAACGCTGCATTCCCTTCAAAGGCGACACTTTGAGATACACAAAATCTCCGACATTGAAAGTCAGGTCTCTACGTCTCTTGTCAGCATAACTCTTCTGTCTGGATTGGGCGGTCTTGAGGTGCTCACAGACTTTGTGAACCTTCTCTTCAGCTTCTCGTAGGATGCCGGGTCCAAAAATCTGACTCTCTCCAACTTGCGACCAATTCAAAGGTGTATGGCACTTTCTTCCATACAGAAATTCAAATGGGGCCATTTGCAAACTGGCTTGATAACTGTTGTTGTTTGAGAATTCTACAAAAGGCAAACAATCTTCCCATTTTGATCCATACTGTAAAACACAAGCTCTCAACATATCTTCTAAGATTTGGTTGAGTCTTTCAGTCTTTCCATCGGTCTGTGGGTGATAAGCTGTGCTAAAATTCAACTTGGTTCCCAATCCTTCTTGGACTTTCTGCCAAAATCTTGAGGTAAATTGGGTTCCTCGACCCGACACTATGGTCTTAGGGGTTCCATGCAAACTGACAATTCTAGCAATGTACAACTATGCTATCTTCGAACTCTGGTAGGTTGTCTTGACATGTATAAAATGGGCTACCTTGGACAGTGTATCAACTATGATCTAGATAGAGTCATTTCCCCTACTAGAAGTAGGCAAACCGGTGATAAAGTCCATTCTGACAAAATCCCATTTCCATTCCGGAATCTGTAATGGTTGCAACAATCCTACGGGTCTCTGATGTTCTGCTTTGACTCTTTGACAAATATCACACTTGGCTATGTAGCTTCCGATTTCTCTCTTCATCTCGTGCCACCAAAATTGCTCCTTCAAATCTTGATACATCTTCGTTCCTCCGAGGTGGATAGAATAAAGAGTATCATGAGCTTCCTGCATGATAACTTGCTTCAGCTCTGAATCTGTTGGCACACAGATACGTCCTTTGTACCACAGAACTCCTTCTTCATCCTTGGTGAATCCTGGTACCTTTCCTGTACCAATACGATGGTTGATTCCGTCAATACTTGCATTTCCCTTCTAGGCTTCCTTGATCTGGCTAATCAACGTGGGTTGAAGTTCAATGCTAGCTAAAAATCCTTTGCTAACTAGCTCAGTTCTAAACTGCTCCAACTCCTCATGCAAACTTGGCTGGGCTTCTTTGATCATGGTGTTTAATCTACACGACAATCTGCTAAGAGCATCTGTTACCATATTGGCTTTGCCGGGGTGATAGTGAATGTCAAGGTCATAATCCTTGATTAACTCTATCCATCTCTTTGCCTCATATTCAGCTCCTTCTGAGTGAAAATATACTTGAAGCTCTTGTGATCTGAATAAATCTCACAGTGGTTACCCATAAGGTAATGACTCCATGTCTTCAAAGCTAAGACTACAGCTACAAGTTCAAGGTCATGGGTAGGGTAGTTTTTCTCATGCTGCTTTAGTTGTCTTGACAAATATGCTATCACGTTTCCTTCTTGCATCAACACACATCCAAGACCAATCTTGGACGCATCACAATACACATCAAAAGGCTTCTTGATATCTAGCATAATCAATATTGGGGCTGAAATCAATCTCTTCTTGAGCTCTTGAAAACTTGCTTCACATTTATCGGTCCATTCAAACTTTTTATCTTTCTTCAACAATTGGGTCATTGGTCTTGCGATGCTCGAAAATCCTTCAACAAACTTGCGGTAGTATCCCGCTAATCCAAGAAATGCACGGACTTGAGTTTGAGTGGTTGGGGCTTCCCATTCTTCAACATCTTTGATCTTGGCGGGATCAATAGTGACTCCTCCTACCAACACAATATGTCCGAGGAATCCTACTTCCTTCAAACAGAACTTGCATTTGCTGAACATGGCATACAACTGATGCTCTCTAAGGTTTTCAAGGATGGTTCTCAGGTGTTGCTCATGATCTTCTTCTGACTTGGAATAGATTAGAATATCGTTGATAAAGACAACAACAAACTTATCTAGAAAATTCATAAAGATCTTATTCATGAGATTCATGAAATAAGCAGGGGCATTGGTTAATCCAAAAGACATGACCGTATACTCATACAATCCATATTTGGTGGTAAAGGCGGTCTTTGGAATATCCATTGCACAAATCTTGAGTTGGTGATAACCAGTTCTAAGATCAATCTTAGAAAACACTCTAGCACCAGTCAACCGATCAAACAGATCCTCTATCTTTGGAAGTGGGTACTTGTTCTTGATGGTGACATCATTCAGCTTCCGATAATCTGTGCACAAACAGTTACCTCCATCTTTCTTGTCGACAAACAAAACAGGCGATCTCCATGGTGATGCGCTTGGTTGAATCAAGCCTTTCTCTAGCATAGCATCAAGTTGCTTCTTCAGCTCCACTAAATATGATGGATTCATACTATAAGGTCTCTGAGCTATGGGTCCAGTTCCAGGAATTAGTTCAATAATGAACTCGATATCCCGATCTTGGGGCATACCGGGCAATTCATCTGGGAATACGTCGGAGTATTCACAGACTACTCTCACTTGATCTATGGTTGGTAGGGCTAGACTCTTGTTGCATTTGAATTGACGGGGTAGGATTTCAGATAGATGCTCTACTGACACTCCAGAGATACTGGTCATGGTTATGGCTTTCTTGGCACAGCCGATCAATCCTTTATGTTTTGACATCCAATCCATTCCTAGTACTACTTCCAAACCTTTGGTTCCAAGTACTATTAGATTGGCATAAAAATCTATCCCATGGATTCTGATAGGTACAACCTTGCAAATTTTCTAGCTTTGGTGGTTGAACCAGAAATTTGAACTATCATAACATGCTTCAATTTTGTTGGTTGAATCTTACTAGTGCATGCAAATTCTTCTGTAACAAACGAGTGTGATGCTCCAGAATCAAACAACACTCTTGCAAGTACTGAGTTAACAGAAAACATACCCAACCCGACATCGGGCGCTTCCTGGGCTTCTTCAGCATTCATGTGGAATAGACGGCCGTTGCGGTTGAGAGAGCTCCCTGGGGCAAATCTTCTTCCAGGCTAAACACAGCGCTGCTGATGAGCTGGGGCATTCACATTGGTGGTGGCTGATACATTGCAAATGTATCTATAATTTTTGATGCTCCATGCTTGGTTTTATCCACTTTCTTGTGTTTTGTCCACACTTTGGAGTACTTTTCATATGATTTCTTGGACTAACCTATTAACAAGAGCCACAGTGCCAGCTGCCTGTTTTCTGCTATTTTGGTTCTAGGAAAGTCAAAAAATGAATATTCTCGGAATTGGACGGGACAAAAGCCAAAGTGCCTATTTTTCCAGAAGACTCCAGGAGCCAGAATACGAGATGGAGGAGGGCCAGGGGCTAGCCACACCACCCCCAGGCGCGGGCTGGGCCTCGCCGCGCCAGGGCATGGTGTGGTGGCCCCAGGCACCCCCTCGGTCTCCCTCGTCGCCTATAAGAAGCCTTCTGACCTAAAAACTTTGGGGGGTTCGACGTTTTTCCGGAAGGAGTTCCGCTCCGCCGCCACCACCAGATTCCACGAAATAGTACCAGAAACTCCGTTCTGCCACCCTGCCGGGACGGGGAATTGGAGGAGATCATCGCCATCATCATCACCATCGCTTCTCCATCGACCATCCATGTTTCCCCCATCTATGAGTGAGTAATCCCCCGCTGTAGGCTATGGGGATGGTAGGGATTGGATGAGATCGTTCATGTAATGGCATCAGATTGTTAGGGCATGGTGCATAGTATCTTTTATTAGTGCTTTATGACTTTGTTGCAACTTGTTATGCTTAATGCTTGTCACTAGGGCCCGAGTGCCATGATTTCAGATCTAAACATGTTATTGATTCATTATGATAGTATTGTTTTTGGTCTTATCTGCAAGTTGTATACACACATTGTTGTCCGGAACCTATGGCCCCGAAGTGACAGAAATCGGGATAACCGGAAGGGAAAGGCTTTGATGTGAGGATCACATGTGTTCACGGAGTGTTAATGCTTTGCTCCGGTGCTCTATTAAAAGGAGCACCTTAATTGCCAGAAGTTCCCTAGAGGCCCCGCTGCAAACGGGCTGGCAGGACAAAAGATGTTGTGCAAGTTCTCATTGCGAGCACGTATGACTATATATGGAACACATGCCTAGGATTGTCTAGTACTTGGGTGCTTTATCTTATTTATCTGCAATTGCCCTATGTTCTGATTGCTATGTGAATTGTCTTGTCCATGCAACGCCCGTCCATCCATCCCTATGCCTACCGCACTCGAATCCTACTGTTTACTGCTTTTGTTACTACTGTCTTTGTTTTGCTACTGCTGTTGCTTTACTATTCCTACTACAAAACTGTTGCTACTGATAAACTGCTGTGAGCAAGATTGTTTCCAGGTGCAGCTGAATTGACAACTCAGTTGTTAAGGCTTATAAATATTTTTTGTCCCCCTTGTGTCGAATCAATAAATTGGGTTTCACTTCCCTCGAAAATACTGCGATACACCCCCTATACTTGTGGGTCATCAAGACTATTTTCTGGCGCCGTTGCCGGGGAGCATAGCTTTATTTATCAAGTTCACTTGGAACCACTATTGTTCAAGCTAAGTTTATCTTTCTCCTTGTTTGCTTGTTTCTTTATCAAAAATAAAAAAAATTAGTTCCTACTCTAGTTGTTATTTTCGTTGGTCTGATATTGTCTTGCTTTTTCATGCTTGATGTCAATGGTTGGTTTCTTTAAAACTGAATCTTATTGGCAAGGTGGGTTCACGGAAGATCAAAAGGATCATTATAAGGAACACCGCTTGTCACAAAAAGGGAAACACTTATGGGAACAAATTGATAGATTGTATACCATTGCTAGAAATGTGTGCTCTACTTATAACGTTACTTATTGCTGTGATGAATCTCTTTGCAGAAAGAGGTATAAACACCTCCCTTTTCAATGTGAGTATAATGAATGATACCATATCTTCCTATGCTAAAGGAATTTATGACTTTTATGATGCGGAACAAATTGAAGAATTTATTGCTTGGAAGGGTGCTTTTGAACTTGCTAGTTTGCTTGAAAATATTGATGATTCACCTTACAAATATGAGGTGTATGGTATACTTAAATTTTGCTTTGATAATTACAAGGATGAAAATGGCTATATTCTTGAATATTTTAATAGATGATTTCCACAAATGGAAGAGACCAATGCCTTGCAGGATCCTATGGAAGAAGAAATTGATGAACCTGAAATCTCATTAGATGAAAAAGAGGAGGAGAGTGATGAACAAAAGGAGGAAGAATGGATTAGCTACCCATGCCTACCTTCTAATTAGAGTAACTCTTTATCCCTTACATTATTTGATTGTCCCCCTTGCTTACTAAAGGAGAGTGAATGTTTAATGTTCCTAAGTTTTCTCTTGAAAATGTTTATAATAAAGCTCTAGTGCTTGTAGATCATGAAGAGCATGCTTTATGTGATAGTTATATTGTTGAGTTTCTTCGTGAGACTACTGAAAATTATAATGAGAGAGGAAAATATGGTTGTGGAAGTTTTCATGGTATTGAAACACCTCTCTATGTGCTAGAAGTTTTGAAGTTACTCTTGTTTTATCTTCCTATGCCTGTCACTTTGTTATTTGCTTACACGATTCCTATGCATAGGAAGTGGGTTAGACTTAAATGTGTTTTGAATTTGCTTCTTGATTCTATCTTTTACTTCAACTCATATTTCTTATGAGAGCATCCTCTCAAACTTTTATGCCTGAAGATGCTAATATGTCTATTATTCTTGGGAGACCTTTCCTTAATACTGCAGGAGCTGTTATTAATTATAATCAAGGGAAGGTGACCTTCAATGTTAATGACAAGGAACACATTGTCTATTTCCTCAAGAATATTTAAAGGACTTATGGTTTGAATTCAATTGAACATGTTGAGGGCATTCAAGTTGGAGAAATATATTGTCCCATACCAAGAGAAAAAATTGAAACTATTATGATTGGGACCATTGCTATCAAGGTTGAGGTAACATAATCATTAGTGGAATACAAAGTTTTGTCTCATATGAAATTGTTTTGGTAGCAACACCTGATCAACCTTGTTAACAAAAGGATTTCATTGAACAAAACAATGTTTTCACTATGATTATTTCTGTTTACTTCTATTCTATCCATTCTAGTTTTTGCTTATGCCTAACTTAAAGGGATTAAAGAAAAGTACTTATTGGGAGATAACCCAAAAGTTTTAGATGAGTCTTGGAAGTTATTACCTCTGTAATAACCGCTCCTTATCCTTTTTTTTGCTTTTTGTGCCAAGGGTAACCTCTAATGAGAGAGAAGTAATGATTGGGAAAGTTGCTGTCCCGAAACAGATTTTTGTGCTTCACCGTAAAAATTCGTGAGAGAGCTCTGTATGTAGGATTGAGCTGTAATTTTTTTTTGCTTCTGCCCCAGGTTGTCATATAACTTTCGTTAGTTCAATACTGTTTTCTTTGAGCAACACAAGGTCTTCGAAAAAATTCGTCTTTACCTGCTGGTCTATTTTGACAGATTTCTGCCATTTTCTGCATTTGCTTCTTGTTAGTTCCTTCTTGAGTTCTTTTGGGGAATTGAGCTTTGAGGGAAGTGCTACTGTAGCTAGTGTTCTAATGGAAGTTTATTTGGTGTTAGAACTGAACCTTAAGACTTATTCATCTTAAGTGCACTAATGTTGCTAATGAGATTGTGTGAAGTTTTGTATGAAGGAAAAATTTCAGGTGTATGGAAGGAATGAGTAATGAGATGAAGGATGGACTAAAGCTCAAGCTTGGGGATGCCACGCGTGTCACCCCAAGAAATATCCAAGAAGTACAAGCTTCAAAGCTTGGGGATGCCCAAGGCATCCCTTTCTTCATCAATAAAAATCTCAGGTTTCTTCCAACCACTTCATTTTTATTTGTTTCATGCACAGTTGTGTTGTTCTTGGAGCATCTTCTTTTTTGTTTTTGTTTTGGTTTTTAGTTTGCGTGGTTTTCTTAGTTTGCCGAATAAATTTGTTGGACCCCCTCTTTCATACATTGGCTTTCAAATAGTTTGGTTTGGCTTGGAAAAGAGTAGGAAAGTTCATGCTTAAGTGGTAAAGAGAGCTTGTTTTTGACTGTGGCCTATGCTTTCTCATGCCATGCTTGATATTGTTTTGGCTTTATGCTTAGTATTCTTTGCTGTAGCATGACTTGTTATAAACAATTGAGATTTCTTAACGTGCCTTGGATGAATCATGCGTTGTTTTAGCATATTAAAGCATAGTATAGTGGTATTCTCCTTTAATGCTTTATTTGGGTTGACTTGGCACATGTTCACACCATGTTATGACTATTCCAAGTCACCATAGCCTTTATGATCCTTTAGTTTTCAACTTGTAGTATCACTTTATGCTTTGATCAATGATGTTTTCTCGCTCTACATGATTATGGCCATTATTGCTCTCTCGTTTGTCGCTCCCTTACTATTGCTAGCCTTCACTTCCACTGAGTGTGTTTTACTCAAGTTTCCAACTCCCTAAACCAAATATTGCCAAAGTGTCCACCATACGTACCTATTAGCATCATTTGCTACTTCCGTGCATATTCAATATGCCTTGTTTTCTTCCGAATAAAATGTTTGCTTGTTATGAGAAACTTAGTTAGTAAAGCTCTCACGAACTTGATGGCACACTTTATTTTCTTGCACTTAATAAACCTGAACCATTGCGTCCTTCTTTGTTGTGCATATGCTTGCGCTTTATGAGTTGAAGTTAGCAGAACCATGCATCATGGGGACCGCTTTCAACACTTCATTGGTACTTTTTACCTAGTTGATATCATGTTCTTTTGCTTATGGATCCTGGCGGTGTGAAATAAAAGTGGAACTTGTAAGATCATGGAGTTTGTATGTATGTTAGAGAAACGCCTGGGCCGCTAGCCTAAGCGATGCCTAATCATGGTGGAAACTTGCAGCATCACCATAACGAGCACTCTATGAAGCATTCTCAATAAAAACCTATGCAAATAGCAAATAAAAAGATCGCTGAGATGCTCATTGTCTGCTTGCCTTGTCATTTTGATTATGGGAAAGCTCCCGTATCATGTGCAAGGGGCACCCCGTTGGCGGTTCTCTATGATACGTATATACTTACAATGACAAGAGCTTACTCGTGACTAAAGTTGAGTAGCATGAGGATCGGTCTTTGTAAGTAAGGGGCATGAGACTTTGATTTATAACTTGTCAAGCATATCCTCTTAGTTGTGTCACTTTCACCTTAACCACTTTAAAGATGCTTATGATAGGGGCAATGAGAGCTCAAGGCTAATGAGTACCATACTTTCAGCATTTGGAAGCCTTTCAAACTTTTCAAAACCTGTTTGTTTCCTTGTTGAGTCTCCACACATTCTATGAGCACTTTCTTGAGAGCATAGTGGCCATTCTTAGTTCTATGTGCATTGTCCCAAGACTTGTTGATTGATGCATACCTTGATATTTCTTGTTTTAAACTATTTGTATCTTGTCACTCTTGTAAACTTTGAACGTGTCCTATGCATTTATGTTTGCTACTCTTTGAGGGACAAGCTGAATGCCACTATGCTATGTTTTCTTTATGTGAAACAAACAAACGTCTTGCAAAGCATTGTTATTCATGAATCTTTTGTTTGTGCCTTTTCATGTTGCATCATAGTTTCTTTGTCTTATTGCTAGAACTTTGTCTTATTGCTAGAACTTTGTCTTTCATGTTATGATTGAAGTACTATGATCCCAGCTTTGAATGTTTACATATACTTTGGTCAAGTCTTTGATGGTGCATGTCACCTCAAAAACTATTCTTTCTTTTTATCACTTACCTACTCGAGGACGAGCAGGAGTTAAGCTTGGGGATGTTGATACATTGCAAATGTATCTATAATTTTTGATGCTCCATGCTTGGTTTTATCCACTTTCTTGTGTTTTGTCCACACTTTGGAGTACTTTTCATATAATTTCTTGGACTAACCTATTAACAAGAGCCACAGTGCCAGCTGCCTGTGTTCTGTTGTTTTTGGTTCCAGGAAAGTCAGAAAATGAATATTCTCGGAATTGGACGGGACAAAAGCCAAAGTGCCTATTTTTCCAGAAGACTCCAGGAGCCAGAATACGAGACGGAGGAGGGCCAGGGGCTGGCCACACCATCCCCAGGCGCGGGCTGGGCCTGGCCGCGCCAGGGCATGGTGTGGTGGCCCCAGGCACCCCCTCGGTCTCCCTCTTCGCCTATAAGAAGCCTTCTGACCTAAAAACTTCGGGGGGTTCGACGTTTTTCCAGAAGGAGTTCCGCTCCGCCGCCACCACCAGATTCCACGAAACAGTACCAGAGACTCCATTCTGGCACCCTGCCGGGACGGGGAATTAGAGGAGATCATCGCCATCATCATCACCATCACTTCTACATCGACCATCCATGTTTCCCCCATCTATGAGTGAGTAATCCCCCGCTGTAGGCTATGGGGATGGTAGGGATTGGATGAGATCATTCATGTAATGGCATCAGATTGTTAGGGCATGGTGCCTAGTATCTTTTATTAGTGCTTTATGACTTTGTTGGACTTATTGTGCTTAATGCTTGTCACTAGGGCCCGAGTGCCAT
This sequence comes from Avena eriantha, assembly GCA_910589775.1. Lineage (NCBI taxonomy): Eukaryota > Viridiplantae > Streptophyta > Magnoliopsida > Poales > Poaceae > Avena > Avena eriantha. The sequence continues at coordinate 73,869,276 of OU342741.1, forward strand.
GATTTCAGATCTAAACATATTATTGATTCATTATGATAGTATTGTTTTTGGTCTTATCTGCAAGTTGTATACACACGTTGTTGTCCGGAACCTATGGCCTCGAAGTGACAGAAATCGGGATAACCAGAAGGGAAAGGCTTTGATGTGAGGATCACATGTGTTCACGGAGTGTTAATGCTTTGCTCCGGTGCTCTATTAAAAGGAGCACCTTAATTGCCAGAAGTTCCCTAGAGGCCCCGCTGCAAACAGGCTGGCAGGACAAAAGATGTTGTGCAAGTTCTCATTGCGAGCACATGACTATATATGGAACACATGCCTAGGATTGTCTAGTACTTGGGTGCTTTATCTTATTTATCTGCAATTGCCCTATGTTCTGATTGCTATGTGAATTGTCTTGTCCATGCAACGCCCGTCCATCCATCCCTATGCCTACGGCACTCGAATCCCACTGTTTACTACTTTTGTTACTACTGTCTTTGTTTTGCTACTGTTGTTACTTTACTATTCCTACTACAAAATTGTTGCTACTGATAAACAGCTGTGAGCAAGATTGTTTCCAGGTGCAGCTCAATTGACAACTCAGTTGTTAAGGCTTATAAATATTATTTGGCTCCCCTTGTGTCGAATCAATAAATTGGGTTTCACTTCCCTCGAAAATACTGCGATACACCCCCTATACTTGTGGGTCATCAGTGGCTGCAAGCTTCTTGGGACACTGGTTGGAGTAGTGACCCGTGACTCCACATTCAAAGCAAGTAATCTAGGACTTGTCTTTGGTTGCAACAGGCACACCATTGCTTCTAGTCCTTGGGGCAGTATTGTTGTTGTTGTTGGACTTGGGAGGTGCATGGTTGAAGTTGTTGGAGTTGTCGGGGTTGTTATTGTGGTTTGCTTCAGACTTCAAGTTTTCTCCGCTACGATTGGGGTAGCTTGGACGAGACATTGGGGGTCTATTGTTTCTTGGGGCATATCCTGCAGACGGGTTGGGGCGATACTTCTGGGTATTGTGAGACCCAGTCTGGTGCATCATTCTGCGCTTGCGGTTGTCATTGGCTTGGTTTATCTTCCCTTCCATCTGGATGGCAGAATCAACTAGCTCTTCTAGGTCATCAAACCGGATGTTGACTAACACAGTCTGCATCTCATCATGCAATCCATTCAAGAACCTTTCCTTCTTCTTGGCTTCAGTGTTGATCTCATCAGGGGCATACCTATCTAGGGACAGAAATTGGTCACGGTACTCAACTACCGTCATCCTTCCTTGCTTCAGTTCCCTGAACTCATCTCTCATTCTGGTGACTAAACCTTGCGGCACATGGGTGTGGCTGAACTTGATCTTGAAAGCTTCCCAAGTCATCACTTGACTGCGGTTCATGGTATGGGTGCTATTCCACCAGGCTCTTGCATCTCCTGCCAGATAGTGGGTGGCAAACAATACCTTCTCTTTGGCGTCAACTCCTGCGACTTCCAGATTATTCTCCATTGTCTATAACCAGTCATCAGCATCTAAGGGATCCTCAAATTTGTTAAAGATAGGGGATTGGTATTCTGAAAGTTCTTAAGATTAGATCCATGATGATCCTGATTTCCATGGCCTTGGTTATTGTGGGCCATCTGAGCTATCTATTGCAGGTTGGCTAGATTGGCTTGGCGCTCTGCTCTACTAGCTTCAGGTCGGAAACTAAAATCTGCAGAATCTGCAGCATCGGGTCCTGTGATGAGCTGCTTCCTCCTTTGTTTCCACGAGGCATCTGTAGATTGAGATAGATAATGAGGTAAGAGGGAAAGTTCTAAGGTTCATGTTTTTTTCAAAAAGCTTTAAACTTGAGTTTGAACTTTGGTTTTGCAACTAACTTATCTCATTCATTCATTCAAAGCACACAATACAAACACACACACTACAACATAAATGCAAAAATAGATGGTTTTAAGAACATTCTGTGAACTAAGATACAGTGGGACCGATACAACTCTTTCCTACGGTAGTGATCAAGTGCATCTACTCATCATCAATGAAGTCGGAATCATCATCATCGGTGTAGAAATCCATGGCATCATCCTCCAGGTAGTCATTCTCATCACTGAGGTACGAGTGAATATCTCGCTGGATGTCTTCACCTTCTTCTTCTTCTTCCTTTGCTTCAAGCTAGACTTCATGTTCACGGACGGTCTTCTCGAGGTCGGCCGCCTTCTTGCGAAGACGAGCGATGGTGCGATCCTTCTTCTCGCGTTGACGGCGAAGTGATTGGCGATCCTTGACGAGCATGGCGAGAGTCTGATCCTTCTTGGCGACAATGGCAAGGTTGTGGTTGGCGTAGGCTCGAGCATTGTCCAATTCCTTCTATCTATCATACAGCAGGATGTCAAGATTCTCCACCTGGCGCTTCATCTCTGGGTGACTTGGCATCTCCAATGGCATTCCCATAGAATCACGCCTTGCGTAAATGAGCAAAGCGAGTTCCCTGGATCAGGTTGATGTTTTGCCCACACAGACGGGCAAGAGCTTCATGCATAGCCCTGGTTAATCCATCTAGCCAGTTGTTCTCTCTCATGGTGAATTGGATCTTCTCAGAAAGGGGTGCTTCCATCTTGCCTTTGAGGTCTACCACTATCAGCCATTGTAGATCTCCTCTCGGGAAATCCTTGAGTTGAGCTCCGACGAATTCCGGGTGCGGGCGCTCAAGGTACTCAAACAGTGCATCAAGATCCCTCTCAAAGATCAGTTGGCCTCCGTTGCCCAACTAGCAGAACTTGCAATACTGAACTTCCATCTATAAGAATTTAGAATGAGTAAGTTAGTGAGGTGATCAAGTGTGTCAAATTTTATGTAGTAATGTAAGAAATTTTGAGGAACATGATTTTTTTGAAAGAATCAAGGATAAGAGTGGGAATATTTTTTCATAAATACTCACTTCATTTGTTTTGAAACAAAGTTTTGTTTGGACGTCCATTCTAACTAGGGTCTCCTATTGTCATGATGGCTCTGATACCAACTTGCAAACACCCGGGTTTTTAATCCCAGATGCATGTTATGCCATACATCGCAATCTCAGGATTACCATTTTTGCGAGACATAACATATTGGATATCACAGTACATCATCCATTATAAACCATAATAAGGTCTTACACAAATAAATGATCTCATGATCCAGTCTTAATACAAACAAGTAGCGGAATAAAAAGCGTAGCAGTGGCCTCCATCTTCAGTGTCACAGGCAATGCTGACGATGGGAGATGATCCTAGTTGTCGTAGCCTTCCTGCTGTCCATCTTCCTGATAGTTCTCCTCATAGTCTGGCCATGGGAATAGCCATGGACAACGCCATGAGTACTCTTTAAGTACTCGCAAACTATCACTAACAAGTAAGGTAGTTCTAGTAGGAATCCTAACTCTAGGTTTATTTGCAAAAAGTCAGATTTATCTAAACTGAGTTCAGAAGTAAAGAAAGTTAACTCAATCTTCTAAATCACTTAAGTTGGGAACTCAGTTTTCATATTCACAACCCTGTTGTGGTCAAGTCAAAATCATAGTTCACTTCACAAGTCATTTTGAAAACATCTGACGACGGAGCAGTATGGCCACTCCAACTGTCCATGACCGTGGACGCGGCTATTCGAATAGTTTGACACTCTGCAGAGGTGGTACACTTTCACCACAAAATTTGATACATCTGTCAGGGATAACCCTGAATCATCATACTTAGTATGCGGATAATCAATCATAACCTTTCAATTACACACTCTAGTATAGGCAGCTCCCCTATGAGCTTGGCCCCCAGCCATGGCCATCTACCATCCTGGGCACTGCATAGGTGGACATCATCAAGAGGTAGCCTCAGCTCAACCTCCTCTGGGAGGGAACCCATACTAATGCATATAAACTTCCGGATAAGCCTTACCCAATTCAGATATTGTGGTTGTATGGTAAAATTGGAATGGTATCGCATCCGAACCCAACCATCAGTTTTTATAAAGGGCTAAGGCCCATGCCTCAACATTTTCATCATCAAATCTGTAGGGGAAAGGGTAGGCTACACTAGCGTAAAATCAAAATTTTCTACCACGCCAACCAAGAATACTGTGGTCATAGATCATGGGATTACCACTAGACTCGCAGTTGCGGAACTCGATGAAGCACGTCAGGGCAGTGTAGATGTTCTACGTCTCCTCCTCGTCCTCGTCCCTCGAGAATCTCCCCTTTGCGGGGCTCGTCCAAGTGCTACAGCTGCAGCACCTCCGAGGTATCCACACGTCTGGAGTGGAAGCTGTCACACGCCAGACTGCTAGGCCTGCACGTGCAATACAGGCGGAAGAGGAGTGGCGGATGGGTGGAATGCTCAACCCTATTCAGCTCACCTCACTCTCTCTTATATAGGCATCCCTGGTGGGCTTCTACATTAGTAGCCCATTAGCAGCCTAAACCTGGTCTAATTCGGATCCAATCTTCATTAGGCTTCTAGACCCTAAAGTGTGTGACCCTATAGGTTCATACACGTATAGACATGACACGAGTACACTTACTTTGTCAATAGTTGGTAGTGGCCTCTAGAAAGACGTGCCAACTCCTAAACGCATATAAAGATCATTCGGATGAACCATCACAAGGTTGAGTACATGTCTTTCCCTTTGCCTCACGATATTTGGTCTAGCTCCAAGCTGACCTCTCTTTCTCGATACTGTGATTCGGAATCTCTTTACTAGGTTAACTCTTAACCATATGTAGCACGGCCATGCATTTCTGGATCCGATCACTTGAGGGGCCCAGAGATATCTCTCTCAAGTAGAGAGGGGAAAATCCCATCTTGATTGACCGATGCCTTGCAGCATGTATCAGGACAAACCCGAAAACTACCTTTATAACTACCTAGTTAAGGAGTAGTGCTTGATAGCCCCAAAGTAGGTCGATCCACATCTCAAGTACATGCGACAATCTCAGGTCTAAGGACAAAACATACACGATGTGTAGAGAGAGCTGCAAGTATTATTGCTAGTCTCAAGTTGGGTCTGTCCAACCCCATGTTCATAACATGTGTCCACATCATTGGTTTGACATCTCCATGTCTATGACTTGCGAAACATAGTCATCAACCAATCGATGTGCTAGTCTAATATTTACGTGTGTCCTGACATGAACTCCGACTAGGAACAATTATTAGATAACCATACAAGTAAAGAGTTTCACAAACAATTCACATAATTGCCAATCAATACAAGTTGCCTGGTATATGGATATTCAATGAACATTATAAAAACTCATGGATACACATGAAATACAATCATCTCTATGATTGCCTCTAGGGCATATTTCCTTCAAAATCCATTTGTGTTTCTCAACACATGTCAAAACATCTCAATAGAATGACTCATCATTCCAAGGTTTTCATAATCATTTTCACCAAGTATTCCCATCTAGAGTGATCAAGTTTTATGTTTAGCACTAGCCATTAAGTTAAGAGTGTTCACTAATGAGGGATGCTAATCTCAATCTCATGCCATAGAATGACATCTAGTATAGGCCTAGTTTTATACTCTTTACGTTATCTATACTACTTTCCAAAATCTCACAAAGCATTTAACTAAAGGTAAAGAAACTTTGGTAAAGTAAAAAAGTAAAGCTTGCAAGTAAAACTTGGGATGGGTATAAATCAAAGTATATAACCAAAGCATGCCTAATGCATTTGCTTAAGTTATAAAGGGGACAAGTATTAACTTGCTTAGTTCTAGCTTGCTTAGTAATGATGGATTGCCTTGATTGGTGCAGTGATTGAAGTTTTCTTCATCTTCTTCGGGGTAGAACTCTTCCTCCTCGTATCCTTGGTCGGTACTATCATCTATAAAGGAATACGGGGTACACAATCACCAAACAATACTTAACTAAATCTATTTAGCACACTAAGGCTCACACTTGATGTTCTAGCATCATCACAATCATCACATGAATTAAAGAACTAGTTTTATTTAGTTTATTTGAGAAAAGTAATTTCTACTCATTGAAATTAATTAAGATTTAATATTCTCCAATTAAAATATGGGATCATGTGGACACATGTCATCACCACATATTCTAATACATGGGAATGTGATTTAAAGGGTTTATCACATTTTATAAAGTTTAAGAATATTATTTAATAGATTTAAAGTGACTAGAAATGCCCTAATAGCATTCTTTTGTACTAGTCCAATGTCACTGCATGCAAACCTAGATACTTTTACATATTCAGATAGATATTGTCAAATGTGATTTTTGAGAGTTGGAATCAACTCAAAATCTATTATGGTTGATTTTTGAAAAATGTTTGAAGTTGCAAAAGTCTGTGTTTTATTGTTTTCACTAAACATTATATCTAACTCCAATTGATTTAAATCCAACGAGCTTGGATAGATAATTTAATTATCTTTCTAACAAAATTGGAATCATTTATTTTGGTTAAGGGAAACTCTCTTAATTGATTTTTGAATAAGTGGACAAAAACTAGTTTAAACTAAAAAGGAAAAACCTTATTTGAATTTCCAGGCCTGGGCGGGAAAGCTAAATGGGCCGGCCCAACTGCACAGCACAACACAGCGCGCGGCTGACAGAGGGGGTCCACTGGTCAGTGACTCATCTAACGTGAAGCGGTATCGTTGATTCTAGGCCGTGCGATTAGAAGCAAGATCGACGGCTGAGGGTCGTCATCGACGACGAACAGCTCCGGCGATGAGCTAAACCTAACGCGGCGGTGGAGGTCTCTCGGGGCTCACCTAGGCTCTAGCTAGGCTCGGCGACGGGGGCAAACGACATGGTAGATGACGGCGAGGCGAGGCGTGGTCACGACAGGGCTCGGGGTGGTCGGAATCGCTGGCGCCCTTCTCCTCCAGCAGCGGTGGACTTCGGTGAAATTCCAGTGCGGTGGTGCTCGCCTTGCTCCGAGGAGAGGTGGGGAAGGTCAGTGAGGAGTGGGGAGTCGAGTGGTTTGAGGAATGGAGGCTGGGGTGGCCTCCTTTTATAGCTCGGTGAGGGGACCGAGCGGTGAGGCGGTGAGCTCGATGGTGGCATCGCTACAGGCAGCTAATGGCATGGGCGAGGGCGTAGGACGGTGCAGTTTCTCCTGGCGGTTCTCACGGACTTAATGGCGTGGCATGGGGCAGCTTGGTTTGGTCTAGCACGTGCGGCACTCTGAGCAGAGGCAGAGGTTCTTGTGGTGGCGTGCAGCAGCTACGGGTCACGCGGCGGCGAACGGGAGTGTCTTCCAGGGTGGGGTGATCATGGCGAGGCTGCGCGTGCACGTGAGGGCAAGGCGCGAGCTGGCAGGGCTAGTCGGGCATGGCGCGCTAGCGCGCTCTAGACACGGTGCATAAGGGTAGTGCGCGGCGGTGCTAGTGTGATCCACGTCTCGGCTGGGGCTCTGGCCTGGACATGGGGTAGCGGTAGGGTGCGGCGAGGCTACTGGACATGCTGGATGGGTGCAGGGCTTTCTGGTGCGAGCTGGCCGTGGTCGGCCGACGATGACCACAAATGGGCGGCGCTTCACTGTGCAAGCAGTGCAGGGGGAGCTGGTCTAGGGTTGGGTTAGGCTTAGGGGAGACAGGGAAGTAACTAGGGGACCATTTGGCCGATGATCACTGTACAAAACAGTGAAATTAGGCTAGAGATTATTCTGTGTATGCCAAGTGTTTCTGTTAATGGCCGCATGAAAGATACTTTTGAATTTTTGATTCAAATTTTTTGAGTGATCTTAGATTAAGCTTGAGAGACTAGGTTTTCTTGGAGAGGTCAAGGTGAATTGATTTGGTAGGTTTTTGAAAAAGTGGGATCTTAACACATACACTTGATTCAATTTTCAAATGTCATTTAAATGGATTTGCTAGATGTCTTTGTAAGTTTGTAAAGTGGGCCTTGTTTCATTTTTACTTGGTCTAGCACAGGGTGAAAAGAAATAGAATTGCTTATGTTAGAAATCTTCTTCTAGGAACACCTAAAGTGACCTAGTGGTTTAAAATGGTCAAAATGACCATTTTCTTTATTTAATCTTATTTGATTTCTTTCTCTTTGGATTATGTTTGTAAATGGTATAGATGATGTGACATTCACCTTTAAACCATTTCACAATATTTAGAACAATCAAGCATGGCATATACATTCAATTCTACACTAATGCAAACACACATGCATTGATATGCTTTTTCTTAATAAAAGTTTTTGTTAACCCTAAATTGGGTGATTAGAACTTTGATAATCTTGATTAAAGTTTTGGGGTGTTACATAATTTAAGAGCAAGCAATATCAAAGTTATGAATCAATCAACGAGTTTTGGGACAATGCACATTAAACTAAGAATGACCACTATGCTCTCTCAATTGATGCATAAATATAGAAAATGGAGACTCAACATAAAAGTAATAAAAAGAAAGGCCCTTCACAAAGGGAAGCAGGGATTTCAAGTTTCATGAGCATCCAAAAATTATAGTACTTATTAGCTTTCAGCTCTCATTGCCCTTATCAGAAGCATCTTGAGGTGATTAAGGTTAAAGTGACACCAATATGAGGATATGCTTGATAAGTTATAAGTTGAAAATCTCATGCCCCTTGCTTACGAGTACCGAACGTCATGCTACTCAACTTTAGTAACAAGTAAGTTCTTGTCATTGTAAGTACATGTGTATCATAGAGAACCGCCAATGGGGTACCCCTTGCCCCATGACATGGGAGCTATCCCATATCAAAATGACAAGGCAACAGACAATGAGCATCTCAGCGATCTTTTTATTTGCTATTTGCATAGGTTTTTATTGAGGATACTTCACAGAATGCGATCTTTAGTCACAAGCTCCCCTTTTATTTCACACCGCCAGGATCCATAATCAAAAGAACATGATATCAACTAAATAATAAGTGCAATGTTGAAAGCATTCCCCATGACAACATGGTTCTGCTAATTCACAACTTATAAAGTGCAAGCATATAAGAAGCATAGATGGACACAATGGTTCAACTTTATTAAGTGCAAGAAAGTAAAGTGTGCCATCAAGTTCATGGGAGCTTTAATCACTAATTTTCACATAACAAGTTTAATTTGGAAGGTAGATAAAAACATGAATATACTTGGAATGGTGTAACACACCATGCATAGGAATTTATAGTGGACTCTTTGGAATAACTTGGTTTTCTTGGAGGTTGGATGCATGAGTGGAACTCATACTTGGTACAAGTGGAGGCCAGCAAAAGACTGGTAGCGACCAACTAAGAGAGCAATAATGGCCATAATCATGCAAAACAACAAAAAATTATTAATTAAAGCATAAAGTGATATTACAATTCAAAAACTAAATGATCATAGAGGCTAAGGTGACTAGTGCATAGTCTTAACATGGTGTAAGCATGTGCCAAGTCAATCCAAATAAAGCATCAAAGGAGAATACCACAATATTATGCTTTTGTATGCTAAAACAACACATGATTCTTTCAAGGCACATTAAGCAATTTGAATTGTTTGGAACAATTCATGCTACTGCAATAATCACTAAGCATAAGGTCAAAGCAATATCAAACATGACATGATAGATTCTAGGCCACAGTCAAAACAAGCTCCCTTTGTACCACTTATAAGCATGAAGCTTCCTACTCTTTTCCAACACCAATTGCCTTATTTGAAACCACATATGAATGCGGGGGTACAACTAATTTATTTAAGCAAACCAAACAAAAGAAAACTAAAAACAAAAATGCTCCAAGAACAACATAATTGTGCATGAAACAATAAAAATGAAGTCTTTTGGAAAAAAACCTGAGATTTTTATTGATGAAGAAGGGGGTGATACGTCCAAAACATATCTACTTTCCTGAACACTTTTGCTGTTGTTTCTTCTCTATACTTGTGTGATTTGGATGCAACTAATGCGAACTAACGCTGTTTTCAGCAAAATTGCCTTGGTGTCTACTTTTTGTGCAGAAAATCAACTATCAGGAAAAATCCCGGAAAATATGCCAAAAATCCTATTTCACCCAAAGACTCCAGGAGCCAGAATACGAGACAGAGAGGAGCCCTGGGGTGGACACACCACCTGGTGGCACGGGCCAGGCCAGGCTGCGCTAGGGGGTGGTGTGGGCCCCCTAGGCACCCCCTCGGCCTCTCTCTTCACCTATAAGGAGCCTTCTGACCTAAAAACTTCGGGGGGTTCGACGTTTTTCCAAAAGGAGTTCCGCTCCGCCGCCACCACCAGATTCCACGAAACAGCACTAGAAACTCCGTTCTAGCACCCTGCCGGGACGGGGAATTGGAGGAGATCATCGCCATCATCATCACCATCGCTTCTCCATCGACCATCCATGTTTCCCCCATCTATGAGTGAGTAATCCCCTGCTGTAGGCTATGGGGATGGTAGGGATTGGATGAGATCGTTCATGTAATGGCATCAGATCGTTAGGGCATAGTGCCTAGTATCTTTTATTAGTGCTTTATGACTTTGTTGCGACTTGTTGTGCTTAATGCTTGTCACTAGGGCCTGAGTGCCATGATTTTAGATCTGAACTTATTATTGATTCATCATGATAGTATTGTTTTGGATCTTATCTACAAGTTGTATACACACGTCGTTGTCCGGAACCTATGGTCCCGAAGTGACAGAAATCGGGGTAGCCAGAAGGGAAAGGCTTTGATGTGAGGATCACATGTGTTCACGGAGTGTTAATGCTTTGCTCCGGTGCTCTATTAAAAGGAGCACCTTAATTGCCAGTAGTTCCCTAGAGGCCCCGCTGCAAACGGGCTGGCAGGACAAAAGATGTTGTGCAAGTTCTCATTGCGAGCACGTATGACTATATATGGAACACATGCCTTGGATTGTCTAGTACTTGGGTGCTTTATCTTATTTATCTGCAATTGCCCTATGTTCTGATTGCTATGTGAATTATCTTGTCCATGCAACGCCCGTCCATCCATCCCTATGCCTACCGCACTCGAATCCCACTGTTTACTGCTTTCGTTACTACTATCTTTGCTTTGCTACTACTGTTACTTTACTATTCCTACTACAAAACTGTTGTTACTGATAAACTGATGTGAGCAAGATTGTTTCTAGGTGCAGCTGAATTGACAACTCAGTTGTTAAGGCTGATAAGTATTCTTTGGCCCCCCTTGTGTCGAATCAATAAATTGGGTTGCACTTCCCTCGAAAATACTGCGATACACCCCCTATACTTGTGGGTCATCAAGACTATTTTCTAGCGCCGTTGCCGGGGAGCATAGCTTTATTTATCAAGTTCACTTGGATTCTCTATTGTTCGTTGCTTTCCATCCATCATGGGTAAGTCTCGTGATGGCAAGGTTCCTATTTTACCATCCACTACAAGAAGAGGTACGGGTCTGAACACCTCTACCGCTCTTGATTCACCGTCTGTTCTGAGTAAGTTCCTTACACCACCACATACACATGCTACACACACTGCTACTACTGCTGAATCTGAAACTTCTGATGCTTATGATGCTGCTTCTACTGTGCTTGATAAGAGTGGTTCATTAGGTCCTTTCCTAGATGCTATGATTGCTAGAACTATAGTTGGAAATACCGAAACTCCTAATGAACACACTGCTACACCTGTTAGCTCACCTGAGTCTAGTGAGAGTTATGATGCTGAAGAAGATTATGTTGAGATGACTAATGAGTTTATTGAAGAATGTAGGAACACCCATGATAGGAGAGCTACTAAGAATCTCCTTGAGAGGCGTACTATTAGACCCAAATTATCTCCTGCTGCTAAGTTTGCAGCTTCTCCTGTAAACATTATAGGTGAAGATTATGATTTCTCTCTCGATCTATCCTACATAGCTATTGTCGAGAAAGAACCTTTTGGCGGGACTAAGAATGAAAGTGCGGTAGCACATATGAATGAACTGTCTACCATGAGTGGCTTGTTTTCTGATGATATTAAAATGCGTACTTACTTTGTTGCTAAGATTTTCCCTTTTTCACTGAAAGGAGAAGCTAAAACTTGGTTTGGTAATTTACCTCCTGGATCTATTGATAGCCCTGAGTGCTTGTTTAATACTTTCCTGCAGAAATATTTTCCTCCTAGTGCTAGACATGCTGTTTTGCAGGAACTTTTTGATTTTAAACAGGGAGAAAAAGAGGTATTGCCCGAATCTTGGGCAAGGTTTTGTGCTTTGATTCATGCACAGGCTGGAAGTCCATTACCTAAGAATGAACTACTTGATATATTTTATAATGGACTAACCGAAGAATCTAGGACATACCTAGATAGTTGTGCTGATTGTGTTTTCAGGAATAGGACTCCTAAGGAAGCTGAGGAATTAATGTCTAAAATAAGCAAGAATTATGAAGATTGGACTCCTCCTAAACAAGCTATTCCTGAAGTAATTGTACCTGAACCATCTATTCCGGTGCTTATTTCAACATCAAAGAAGAGGGGAGTTATCGAATTAATTGATGAAGTGATGAAGGAAGCTAAGAAATGTCTTAAGGAGAAGGGAATTAAAGCTGCAGATGTCAAGAATTTACCTCCTATAGAAGAATTATGTAAGCCTATTCCCTATTCACCCACTATTCAGGTACACTCTCCAACACTTTGATGAAGGTGATATCCCTTACTTGAAACCTCTTGATCAATGCTTAGAAGAATTTGATATCTTTATTGTTAAGATAATAACTTTAATAAAAGGGTGCAAAATCATCTAATGGAAAACACTAGAGCTATTGTTGAGTTGAAAGATATTGTGGAAAGAACCTCTAATGATGTTAAAATGATTGTTAAACACTTTCAAATGGTTCAAACTCAAATAGATCAACTCGTTAAAGTGCAAAACGACTTTCTAGTTAATGCTGCTAAAGAAAAACACGCTTATGAAATTAGAACTAGAAGTGGTGCTGCTACCTAGGATCCTCTATATCCTGAGGGGCATCCCAAAAGAATTGAGCAGGATTCTCAACGAGCTGAAAATAGTGGTTCTACTCGTAAGAAAAAGAAAAAGAAACATAAAACTATTGTAGAACCCTCTGAACCTGCTATAGATCCTAATAGTATATCTATCTATGATGCTGAAACTGAAAGTGGTAATGAAGAAAATGAAGTTCCTAATGAAGAAAAAGTTGAAGAAGAACCTGAAAACCACACTAAGACTACTAAATACACCAAAGAAGATTTTATTGCTAAGAAACATGGTAGTGAAAGAGAACCTTGGGTCCAAAAACCTATGCCTTTCCCTGATAAGAAACACAAGTCAAAGGAAGATGAACACTATAATAAGTTTTGTGAGTGGATGAAGCCTTTATTCTTGCAAATTCCTTTGACTGATGCTATTAAATTGCCTCCTTACTCAAAGTATATGAAGGACATTGTCTCGAATAAAAGGAAGATCCTAATGAAGAAATCTCTACTTTGCTTGCTAATTATTCCTTCAATGGTAAGGTTCCTAAGAAACTTGGAGACCCAGGGATTCCAACTATCCCTTGCTCTATTAAGAACAGTTATGTTAGAACTTCTTTGTGTGATTTGGGAGCTGGAGTTAGTGTTATGCCTTTCTCTCTATATAAGAGGCTTCAGCTTGAAAAATTGATACCAACTAATATATCTTTGCAAATGGCTGATAAGTCTACCACTATTCCTGTGGGTATATGTGAGGATGTACCTGTCCAGGTGGCTCATAATTGCTTGATATTAACTGATTTTGTTGTGCTTGAAATGCCTGAAGATGATAATATGTCTATTATTCTTGGGAGACCTTTTCTTAATACTGCAGGATCTGTTATTAATTGTAATCAAGGAAAGGTGACCTTCAATGTTAATGACAAGGAACATACTGTCTATTTCCCCAAGAAGATTGAAAGGACTTATGGTTTAAATTCAATTGAACATGTTGAAGGCATTCAAGTTGGAGAAATATATTGTCCCATACCAAAAGAAAAATATGAAACTATTATGATTGGGACCATTGCTATCAAGGTTGAGGTAACATAATCATTAGTGGAATACAAAGTTTTGTCTCATATGCAATTGTTTTGGTAGCAAGACTTGATCAACCTTGCTAACAAAAGGATTCCATTGAACAAAACAATGTTTTCATTATGATTATCCCCGTTTATTTCTATCCTTTGCATTTTAATTTTTGCTTTCATTTAGTTTTCTTTGTGTTGTTAGTTACATGCATGCTAGAACTTCTGTAGTTCTAGCCTTGTTTTTGTCCTTGCATCATGTTTCCAAAAAGAAAAAAATCTGTCTGTCAGAAAAATCATTCTTCTATTTGTGAAAAATGCCCAAAAATAAAGTGTCTCGAAAAATTCTAGAAAATTCATATTAAATTTTTACGTGAAAAAAGGGGCAGAGGAGTACCTGGTAGGTACTAGGGGGCCCACCAGGCAGGCACACCACATGGTGGCGTGGCCAGACCTAGGTGGCGCCATGCCCTGGTGTGGGCCACCCCTGGCCCCCCACTACCTCTCTCTCTTGCCACTTTCTTCTCTCTCCCGAGTAAGCTCCAGTTCATAGCTCGAAATCGCGTTCTCTCTGTGCTTGCCCTCGATTTCTTCGATCTCTTTGCTCATCCCATCTTTCTTGCTGAAATTTGGAGCAATTCTTCCTTGGTATGTGACTCCTCCCCTTGTCCAAGTAGATTTGTGTTTAGTGGATTGTATGTTGAGTATTTTGGTGCTATAGGTGACTGGTTTTGAGGGCTTGTAAGCTTGTTTGATGCTTAGAGATATAGTTTTGATGCATGTTTAGGCCTCTTGCTAGTCCTTGTGAGTAGAATCCTTCATTATATTTGCTTTGCAATCACTTGTTTAATAGGTGTTTAAATTTCAGAATACCAAGCATGAACAACCACACTTTTGGAGAGATATTTGAGAGTGATGCACCTAGGAGGTCAAGGCCCTCAAGAACAGCCTCTCAAGCTAGGCCATCATATAATGAAGACCTCATTGCATCATGTATTGGCAGCGAAAGAGATGATGGAGATGCTCACCCATCCTCTTTCCCTTGTTTTACTTTCTTGCAAGCTGCAGGTATTCTTGATGATTTCTTGCTACTGATTGAGAGGGTTGTCTTGACCTCTTATATGCAAGATGAGAGTGCACAATACGCTCTGCTCACCAAAACTTTTGTTGAGAGTTTCTCATTTGCTAACACATCCTATCATTCTACTGTCTCATTTAAAATCTATGATATGCCCTTCACCATGCCTTTGGAGAGATTTTGTAGTATTGTAGGTGTGCGTATGACAGGGACCGTGAAGAAAATTCAAGGGCGGCCCGCTGATTTGTTGGAGCTTTACCGAGGGGTAACCAATGATGATGACCACGTGGCGCAGCGCGGAAAGATAAGAAATATCCAACTCCCTGCTCTTAGATACTTTGCATACTACCTTGCCACTAGTGTATTGGGTAGGGAGAACACTAGTAATATCTCCAACTAGCACTTAGCTTTCCTTGCTGCTGCGCTCAACAATGATACTCGGTACAATCTTGGCTCTCTTATTGCTCGCCGCCTAGCTGCTAGGGGGCCTATCTATGGGGGCATCATTACCTCGCGTGTAGTCAATGCATTAGATCTTTCAGTGGCTCCCGATGATGTTATGCTAGCACCACAGAGGCTCGACCTTGTTGCCATGAAAACTCATCACTTTGTCACTGCTACCTCTGATTTGAACAATCTAGTATATAGGATGCTTTTCACTGACGGGGATGAAAGGGAGATCCTTTTGCCCCAGCCTGCTTTGTTCAGTGTTGACAGGAGACCGTGGTCGCGCTCCAAGGAGGAGGTGGACGAGCAGCTTCGCTTGTTGGGTTTCCACGAGCAGCACCAAGAGGATGTGCCCTCCTATGATTATTCCGCACATTACGGAGGGACATACTCTGGCTCGCACCAGGACGAGGGTACCTCCTCGTTGTACCCCGGTGACACTTCATCTTGGCCAGCCTGGGATTGATACCCACTTAGGACAAAAGCCTAAGCTTGGGGGAGGTACGCCGACACCGCACTCATCTCCATATCATGTTGTGTCGGTTCTTTGTATATTCTTGTTTTCGTTCTCTTTCTAGTTTTCGTTCTTCTTTGCTTTTGCTTTCTAAAAACACAAAAAGACCAAAAATATTTTTGTTGTTTCTCTTTTGCTTCTTCTTTTTGCTTTGGTTTTCTTTTTTCCTTTTTGCTTTGTTTGAACTATTTGAAAAATCCAAAAAGATTTTGCTTTGCTTGTTTTTCTCTTTTGGTTCTTGTTTAAAAATCGAAAACACCAAAAATATTTGTCGTTCTTCTTTGGTTTTTGCGAGTTGGCTACAGGGTTCGGCAGTTCTCAGTGGATTATTGGTTTCATATTATTATTCAAGCCACACAAGTGAAGAGCAATAATGAGGATCAATGACAACTTGAGGCGTGGTAAGAGGTTGGTAACGAACTCTATTTGTCTTCATTTTTGTACATATACTCATTATTGTGAGCTTGCTTAGTCCGTTCATGTAGAGTGTATGTTTTCTTTGGATGCTTAGTAGTTCTTGCTTTCTTGTGATTAGCTCCAGCTCGCTAATAGTTTGTAGCATGTCTCATGAATGTTTGCTTGCATTACTCTATTCATAAATTGGTATGACACTGTGGTATCCTCCTCTGAATGTTTCATTTGATCGATTTGGCACATGCTCACGCATGCACATGACTGTAATAATCAGTTAAGCCTTGACGAATTATTTTGCCTTGAGGATCTTGAATCATTTTCATGCCATGAGTAGTCTTGTTTTGTTGTAAGCATGATAATGACAGCTATTGCTCTCTCGTTTTCCGCTCCCTTACTATTGCTGGCCTTCATTTCCACTGAGTGTTTTACTCATGTTTCCAACTCCCTAAACCAAATATTTCCAAAGTGTCCACCATACCTACCCATTAGCATCACTTGCTACTTCCGTGCATATTCAATATGCCTTGTTTTCTTCCGAATAAAATGTTTGCTTATTATGAGAAAGTTAGTTAGTAAAGCTCTCATGAACTTGATGGCACACTTTATTTTCTACACTTAATAAACCTGAACCATTGTGTCCTTCTTTGTTGTGCATATGCTTGCTTTTTATGAGTTGAAGTTAGCAGAACCATGTATCATGGGGACCGCTTTCATCGCTTCATAGGTACTTTGTACTTAGTTGGTATCATGTTCTTTTGCTTATGGATCCCAGCGGTGTGAAATAAAAGTGGAACTTGTAATATCATGGAGTTTGTATGTATGTTAGAGAAACGCCTGGGCCGCTAGCCTAAGCCATGCCTAATCATGGTGGAAACTTGCAGCATAACCATAATGAGCATTCTATGAATCATCCTCAATAAAAATCTATGCACATAGTAAATAAAAAGATCGATGAGATGCTCATTGTCTGCTTGCCTTGTATTTTGATTATGGGATAGCTCTCGTGTCATGTGCAAGGGGTACCCCGTTGGAGGTTCTCTATGATATGAATATACTTACAATTACAAGAGCTTACTTGTGACTGAAGTTGAGTAGCATGAGGATCGGTCTTCGTAAGTAAGGGGCATGAGACTTCAATTTATAACTTTTCAAGCATATCCTCGTAGTTGTGTCACTTTCACCTTAACCACATTAAACATGCTTATGATAGGGGCAATGAGAGCTCAAAGCTAACGAGTACCATACTTTCAGCATTTGGAAGCCTTTCAAAATTATTCAAAACCTTTTTTCTTCTACTTATTGAGTCTCCACATATTCTTTGAGCACCTTCTTGAGAACATTAGTTGTCATTTTTTGTGTTTGTTCCATTACTTGATTATTTGTGTTATGACTTTGATGCTTGTATCTTTGATATCTTTACTTCTAGTCATCACTTGAACTTCAGAGGTTCCTTGACATTCATAATCCAAGGCAAGCGAGATACCACTCTATCATACCTTTCTATGAGCATTGTAATGTTGCTTATGTTTCTGCTTCGTGCTACTTATTATTCTTGAGTTGGAATCTCTTCATAGCTTGCAATGACTATTAAGTAGACTCAGTTGCATACTCTTTATTATGAATTGCGTAAGTAGTTGATCACATTGCTGAGATTATTTACATCATATGAAGCAAATGTGTTCGTGAAAGTTCTTTTATCGCACTCAGTTTTCAACTGAATTTCTTGAGGACAAGCAATAAGCTAAGCTTGGGGGGAGTTGATACGTCCAAAACGTATCTACTTTCCCGAACACTTTTGCTGTTGTTTCTCCTCTATACTTGTGTCATTTGGATGCAACTAATGCGAACTAACGCTGTTTTCAGCAGAATTGCCTTGGTGTCTACTTTTTGTGCAGAAAATCAACTATCAGGAAAAATCCCGGGAAATATGCCAAAAATCCTATTTCACCCAAAGACTCCAGGAGCCAGAATACGAGACAGAGAGGAGCCCTGGGGTGGACACACCACCTGGTGGCGCGGGCCAGGCCAGGCTGCGCTAGGCGGTGGTGTGGGCCCCCCAGGCACCCCCTCGGCCTCTCTCTTCACCTTTAAGGAGCCTTCTGACCTAAAAACTTCGGGGGGTTCGACGTTTTTCCAGAAGGAGTTCCGCTCCGCCGCCACCACCAGATTCCACGAAACAGCACTAGAAACTTCGTTCTGGCACCCTGCCGGGACGGGGAATTGGAGGAGATCATCGCCATCATCATCACCATCGCTTCTCCATCGACCATCCATGTTTCCCCCATCTATGAGTGAGTAATCCCCTGCTGTAGGCTATGGGGATGGTAGGGATTGGATGAGATCGTTCATGTAATGGCATCAGATTGTTAGGGCATAGTGCCTAGTATCTTTTATTAGTGCTTTATGACTTTGTTGCGACTTGTTGTGCTTAATGCTTGTCACTAGAGCCCGAGTGCCATGATTTTAGATCTGAAATTATTATTGATTCATCATGATAGTATTGTTTTGGATCTTATCTACAAGTTGTATACACACGTCGTTGTCCGGAACCTATGGTCCCGAAGTGACAGAAATCGGGGTAGCCAGAAGGGAAAGGCTTTGATGTGAGGATCACATGTGTTCGCGGAGTGTTAATGCTTTGCTCCGGTGCTCTATTAAAAGGAGCACCTTAATTGCCAGTAGTTCCCTAGAGGCCCCCGCTGCAAACGGGCTGGCAGGACAAAAGATGTTGTGCAAGTTCTCATTGCGAGCATGTATGACTATATATGGAACACATGCCTAGGATTGTCTAGTACTTGGGTGCTTTATCTTATTTATCTGCAATTGCCCTATGTTCTGATTGCTATGTGAATTGTCTTGTCCATGCAATGCCCGTCCATCCATCCCTATGCCTACCGCACTCGAATCCCACTGTTTACTGCTTTTGTTACTACTATCTTTGCTTTGCTACTACTGTTACTTTACTATTCCTACTACAAAACTGTTGCTACTGATAAACTGCTGTGAGCAAGATTGTTTCTAGGTGCAGCTGAATTGACAACTCAGTTGTTAAGGCTGATAAGTATTCTTTGGCTCCCCTTGTGTCGAATCAATAAATTGGGTTTCACTTCCCTCGAAAATACTGCGATACAGCCCCTATACTTGTGGGTCATCAGGGGGTGCCTTGGGCATCCCCAAGCTTTGACGCTTGTACCTCTTGAATATTTCTTGGGGTGACACGGGTGGCATCCCCAAGCTTGAGCTTTTGTCCATACTTCATATCATCACATTATTCCTCCCTACACTTGAAAATTTTCTTCATACAAAACTTCACACAATCTTCATTAGCAACATTAGTGTATTCAAGATAATAAGTCTTTGGCTTTAGTTTCAACACAAGTAAAACTTCCATTAAAACACAAGCTACTATAGCAATTCCTTCTAAAATCTCAAGTGATCAAAGCGAACTCAAAGAGAAAGAGAGTAAGAGGCAAATGCAAATAATGGCAGAAATTTGTCAAAACAGACCAGCAGGTAAAAACCAATTTTTTCGAAGACCTTCTGTTGCTCAAATAGAAAAGTGCTAAACTAACGAAAGTTAGATAAAAACCTGGGACATAAGAACAGAAAATTACAGCTCAATCCGACGTACAATGATTTTTCACGATTTTTCATAGTGAAGCACAAAAAATATGTTTCGGGTCAGGAACTTTCCCAAGTCTAACTTCTCTCTCATTAGAGGATATTCTTGGCACAAAAACCACACAAAAAGGATAAGGAGAGGTTATTACTGAAACAATAACTTCCAAGACTCAACAGAAAAAACTTATTAAAAATAAAAATAATTTGGGTTATCTCCCAATAGTGCTTTTCTTTAACGCCTTTCAGCTAGGCATAGGAGCAAGATTCAAGTATTTTCAAATGAAGAAGCATGAAGAGCAAATTTTGTTTTAATAGGAGAGGCATGATGGCTCATTGCACGGCGCCCAGAAAAGTGTTGGTGTGTGGTTGATGTAGAGCTCGTTGGGAACCCCAAGAGGAAGGTATGATGAGCAAAGCAGCAAGTTTCCCTCAGTTATGAAACCAAGGTTTAATCGAACCAGTAGGAGCAAGGAAACACCCCAAAGGTGTTACTAGCTGAGCTTTGGAAGGGTGCACTACCGGTGCTAGTAGCAACGTGGAGACCTTCACAACACAACCACAGAACTTTGTCCCCAACTTGCGATGAGGTTGTCAATCTCACCGAGTTTTGCGGAAAACAAAGGATTAAACGTATCGAATGGAAAGAAGTAAAAGTTTGCAGAAAGTAAACACAAAATAGTAAAAGATTGTAGATTGAATGTAAAAGACAAGGACAGGGATCCATAGTTCACTAGAGGTGGCTCTCCTTAAGATAGATAACATGCTGGGTGAACAAATTACAGCGAGGCAATTGACAAACATCGAGAAAGCAATACATGCATATACTAATCACCTTGACTCCTTGGAGACTTGATTGGGCATTACAACATTATACATAGACCGCCATCCAACTGCATCTATGACTATAATCCACCTTCAGGTTATCATCCGAACCCCCTCCAGTATTAAGTAGCAAGCAATAGATTATTGCTTTACGAACTGCATGTAAAGTAAACTATACAATTGTTCTATGAACAAAGGATTGTTGTTTTCTCCCTAGTAGAAACAGCACATCTAGTACCTTAGAGATTTCTATCACTTCCCCAGATTACTAGAGTCATGAACCCACTATCGAGTATAAATAATAACTCTTGGACTTGCTAGCATCTACTTGGCCAAGATAGCTACTAACAACAGAAAGCATGCAAGATCACAAATAACAAAGACACGATAGAATTAATAATCAATCTGAAATAGCATCTCAATATCCATCGGATCCCCGCAAACTCAACATGCAGAATTACAAATAGATGATCTTGATCATGAACGGAGCTCACAAGATCTAAACATGAAAGCACAAAGGAGGAGAACCAGCCATCTAGCTACTACATGGATCCGTAGTCCAAGGATGAACTACTCACGCATCACACCGGAGGCTTGCATGGTGATGAATAAGGCCTCCAGGGTGAAATCCCCTCTCCGGCAGGGTGCCGGGGAGAGCTTCAGATCCCTCCCGGTCTAGGGATGGAGATGACGGCGGCTACAGGCTCTTTCTTGGATTTTTGATCGGGTACTTAGGGTTTACGTCCCGAGGGCATCTTATAGTCGGAAGGGAGGCCGAGGGGGAGCCAGGGCTGGCCACACCACCCCCTGGCGCGGGCCAAGCCTGGCCGCGCGGCCAGGTGGTGTGGCCGGCCTCTGGCCCTTCTCCGTCTCGTATTATGGCACTTGATGACTTCCGGAAAAATAGGCACTTTGGCTTTTGTCCCGGCCAGTTCCGAGAATATTCATTTTCTGACTTTCCTGGAACCAAAAACAGCAGAAAACAGGCAGCTGGCACTATGACTCTTGTTAATAGGTTAGTCCAAGAAATCATAAGAAAAGTACTCCAAAGTTGGAACAAAACACAAGAAAGTGGATAAAACTAAGCATGGAACATAAAAAATTATAGATACATTTGCAATGTATCAAGGCAACATGTATCTTCTCTCTCTTCTTAGGGAAGTGTTCTATACCTTTTTTGAGTGGGAATTTATATTTAATGGTGCCTTCCTTCATATCAATATGGCACCAATAGTTCCAAGAAAAGGTCTTACCAAAATAATAGGACAAGAAGCAGTGCATTCAACATCCAAAACATAGAAATCAACAGGGACATAGGTATTGTTAACTATAATAAGAACATCATTAATACTCTGCATGAGTATCATATAGCATTATCATCAAGTTGGACATCTAAATAACAATCTTCCAATGCTGGCAAATCAAGCATTTCATAAATCTTTCTAGGCATAATAGAGACACTAGTACCAAGATCACATAAAGCTTTGAGATCAAAATCATTCACTTTCATATTAATGATGGGTTCCCAACCATCTTCTAATTTCCTAGGAATAGAAGCTTTATGTTTCAATTTTTCTTCTTTAATTTTTATGAAAGCATCTGTAATGTGTTTTGTAAAGGCCATATTCATAGCACTAGCATTAGGACTTCTAGCAAGCTTTTGTAGGAACATAATTACTTCCGAAATATTGCAACCATCAAGATCAAAATCAAAATTACCATCCAAGGTAGTAGAGCTATTGTTTCATATATTTTGAAGAATTTCAGCATTTTTATTGGAAAATTATCCATTGGATTTAGGCATTGTTGCAAAAGGAATAGGGACTTCATGTGGTTTTCTAGCATCAACATTGGTGGTGGTAATAGTGCAAATACTACTATTTCTAGCACTTTCATCTTCTCTTTCTCACTTAGCATGCAATTCAACTAATAGTCTAACATTTTCATCAATTCTAACTTGTATGGAATTAGTAGAAGCAAAGGGGTTTTCCATAGTTTCAAGTTTGGCAACCATTTTATTAATCAAAGAGGATTGTGCTTCAGACAAAGATGATATTTGTTTTAGCATTCGAAAGTTTTTCCTCAACAGTTTTATTGAGAGCAGTTTGTTTACTAATAAAATCCTTAAGCATGACTCCAAGTTCAGAGGGTGCACTTCCATTGTTGTTGTAGGAATTTCCATAAGCATTACCATTATTGGGAGGATATGGCCTATAATTATTACTACCAAAATTATTCCTATAGGAATTTTTGCTAAAATTATTATTTCTAATGAAGTTCATATCAACTTTCTCTTCTTGAGCAACCAAAGAGGCTAAGGGAACATGATTTGGATCAATATGATCTTTTCCATTAACAAGCATAGACATAATAACATCAATTTTATCACTCAAGGAGGAGGTTTCTTCACAAGAATTTACCTTCTTACCTTGTAGAGCTCTCTCAATATGCCATTCAGAATAGTTAACCATCATATTATCAAGGAGCTTCGTTGCAGCACCTAAAGTAATGGTCATAAAGGTGCCTCTAGTAGCAGAATCCAACAGATCTCTTGAAGAATAATTCAGTCCTGCATAAAAAGTTTGGATAATCATCCAAGCTGTCAGTCCATGAGTAGGGCAATTCTTTACCAAAGTTTTCATTCTTTCCCAAGCTTGAGCAACGTGTTCATTATCAAATTGTTTAAATTTCATCATTTCACTTCTCATAGATATAATCTTAGCAGGAGGATAATTTTTTCCAATGAAAGCATCGTTGCATTTAATCCAAGAATCAATACTATTTCTAGGTAGGGATAGCAACCATTCTTTAGCTTTTCCTCTCAAAGAGAAAGGAAACAATTTAAGCTTAATAATATCTCTATCTATATCCCTATGCTTTTGCATCTCACAAAGTTCAACAAAGATATTAAGGTGAGCAGCAGCATCATCAGTACCATCACCGGAGAATTGTTCTTTCATAACAAGATTGAGCAAAGCAGGTTTAATTTCAAAGAAAGCAGCTTCAGGAACAGGTGGAGCAATGGGTGTGCACACAAAATCATTGTTGTTTGTGCTAGTGAAGCCACACAACTTAGTGTTTTCAAGAGTAGTCATTTTTTGGTAAGATTAAAGCAAGCCAACAGAAATAGAAACTAAAATAGGAACTAATTTTTTGTGTGATTTTGATAAAAGAAGCAAACCAATACAACTAATTTTTTTGTGTTTTTGATTAAAAAACCAAGAAAAATAAACTAAGAAAAAACAAAAACAAAGTAAAGAGATTGGTTGTGAGAGACCCCCCTTGCAAGAATCTTCTTTCTCCCTAAAAAGTGATTGACGAGGAGGAACAGATTGAAGCTGTCCTTAACTCCCTGGCAACGGTGCCAGAAAAAGGGCTTGATGGCTCAAAATATGTAGAGCTCGTTGGGAACCACAAGAGGAAGGTATGATCAGCACATTAGCAAGTTTTCCATCAGTTATGAAACCAAGGTTATCAAACTAGTAGGAGTAAGGAATGAACTCCAAGGTGTTGCTAACAACTTGGAATCCTGCACAATACAACCACAAAACTTTGCCCCAACTTACAACGAGGTTGTTAATCTCACCATTTTTTCTGAAAACAAAGGATTAAACGTATGGTGTGGAAGATAGTAATTGCTTGCAGAAAGTAAACAGTAAACGATAAATAGTAGATGGTATATCAATGGTAAGGGAATGGACTGGGGTCCACGGTTCACTAGAGGTGTTTCTCCTTAAGATAAATAGCATGTTGGGTGAACAAATTATAGCGGGGCAACTGACAGATTGAGAAAGCATAACAATGCATATACTAGACATCTTGACTCCTATGAGATTTGATTGGGCATTACAACATAATACATAGACCGTAATCCAACTGCATCTATGACTAATAATCCACCTTCAGGTTATCATCCGAACCCCTTCCAGTATTAAGTTGCAAGCAACAGATAATTGCATTAAGCAAAGTGTGTAAAGTAAACAATACAATTTCCCCATGGACAAAGGATTGTTGTTTTCTCCCTAGTAGCAACAATGCATCTACAACCTTAGAGATTTCTATCACTTCCCCAGATTACTAGAGGCATGAACCCACTATCGAGCATAAATACTCCCTCTTGGAGTTGCAAGCATCTACTTGGCCAAGATAGTTACTAACAAAGGAGAGCATGAAAGATCACAAATAACATAGACATGATAGAATCAATAATCAATCTGACATAGTATCTCAATATCCATCGGATCCCCACAAACACAACATGTAGGATTACAAATAGATGATCTTGATCATGAATGGATCTCACAAGATCTAAACATGATAGCACAAAGGAGGAGAACCAATCATCTAGCTACTGTATGGACCCATAGTCCAAGGGTGAACTACTCACGCATCACTCTGGAGGCTGGCATGGTGATGAAGAAGGCCCCGGGATGATCTCGCCCCTCCGGCAGGGCGCCAGGAAGAGCTTCGGATCCCCCGATCTAGGGATGGAGATGGTGGCGGCTATAGACTCTTTCATGGATTTTTGATCGGGTACCTAGGGTTTTCGTCCCGGGGTACTTTTATAGGTGAAGGGGCAAGGTCGGTGGAGCTACAGGGGGCCCACACCTGGGCCTGGCGCACCTGGCCCTAGGCCATGCGGCCACCAGGTGTGGCCACCCCGGTGTGCCACTTTGTCTCCCGTTCTGTCTCCATGTTACTTCGGTAAAATATTGACTTTGGCTTGTGTTCCGTCCAACTCCGAGAATATTTCTTTACTAGCTTTTTTGAACCAAAAATTGCAGAAAACAGGCAACTGTCACTATGGCATCTTGTTAATAGGTTAGTTCTAGAAAATGTATAAAAATACCTCAAAGTGTGAAAAAACATAAGAAAGTTGATATAAAACAAGCATGGAGCATCAACAATTATAGATATGTTTACGACGTATTGCAACCTCACGGAAGTGGCCAAGGAACCTCAAGGCGAAGGCGTGTGCTCTGGCAACGGCAACACCCCCAAGGACGGCGGCTTCGATCCATAGGGGAATATGTAGGGTTAAGGTGGGAGGAGATCAAATCTCGTACGCAAAGTTCTGGAGCACTAAAAGGAGGCAGCGTCATAGGGCACAAAGGTCAATTCATATGGGCCTTGAGCTTAGCCCTTTTTTATTTTTGTTTTCTTTTCTTTCCTCTCGTACTTAGGAAACAAAAGGAAGGCATCTCATTTTATACTAAAAACCATGATGGAAGCTGGTTGGAGCTTCAGACTTTGAATGGCAGGTCAAAGGATCAAGTGCTAATTCACTCTATTCTCAAAACAATTTTTTTACTATTCCTCTCAACCCACATATAAGTAGCGTCACTTCATTTTATTTAATATACCTTTTGAAAACAAAACAACTGAGCTTAAAATATTGGAATTACAATTCTGGGATATCATAGTCAAGAATTTTTGCCAATTTTTGTGCACACGGAGGATGAAAAGCTATAAATGTTGTGCAAATATGAGCGCAAACATAGTTACAGAAAAAATCAGAATTTTTTTCTACCAAAAAACTGTTATGCAGGTGTTGGCTACTCCATATGTTTTACAACTTTTTATCATCCAAGATGAGTTCCAATTGGTACTTTATTACTACTCTACAGCAAAGACACTGAAAAGGTCTCTTTTAACAACAAGCGAACATAAAAATAAATGACCGGGTTGCCTCTCGAAAAGCGCTTTCTTTATATAGCTAGGCTTTAATTACTTGGTTAAGTGATATGGAATTCATGTGGTAGCTTGTGTTTGTGTTCTACCTCCTTCCTTGGAAAGTGTTCTATGCACTTCTTATGAGGAAAATGAAACATCACATTCCTTCTTTTGTACCAATGATTGCACCTGTGGTTCTCAAGAAAGGTCTACCAAGTATTATAGGACTTGAGGTATTTCTCCCCATATCCATTATAATAAAATCAACAGGTACAAATGTCATATGTAATTCAACCATGATATCTTCAACTTTCCGTAAGTCATGTTTGGTTGAATCATCAACAAGTAAAAGATCTATAGAGCATTTTTCGATGGGTTTCAAATCAAGGAAATCATATAGATCCTTGGATAAACTGAGACACTAGATATTAAATCTAGAATGACATGATGTGTCTCTTTTTCAATAGTGATTAATATCTTGGGGAGCTATGCACCCCAAGCTTAGGTGGTATCATAGCTTTATTATTATAACTTTCAATTTTTTTCTTGTATAACATAATTTGCTATGTATGAACCAAATCCTGCTTGATGAACATTAAAAGAAGGATCATTAGCAAACTTTTGCAATATGTTAATGAGTTCATGCAAGCTACATTTATCAAGATCAAGTAGAGCTTCTTTTGTTTCACTTATCATTTTAACTTCCTCTATTTGTTTATCATTTGTCATCATGAGTGTTTCATTTTCCTCCATCATATTAAGAGTCTCCCATGATTTATCTATTACTTCTTACACATATTTAATTGTTTCCTCATGGTTCTTTTGAGCTTGAATAAGATTTTTAAAAGATATGACTTCTTGTGTTAGGAGATCAACCCATTCAATAAGAGCATCTTGTCTTTCAAACTTAGCTATAAATTCCTTGTTAAGTTCCTTTTGAGTTGCTATAAAAGACCTCTTGGTACTTTCTAAATCATTAGAAGCATTATTACCACTAGCATATTTGTTAGGAACATAATGCGGCCTACCATATGAGTTATTATAGTTGTTCCCATATCCATTATTACCACATTTTCTGATGTAGTTGATGTATACATTTTCATTGGTATTTGATACTAATACTTGCAGAGGAACATCATCAGTATTTTTCTTAGATATGTAGGCAAATATGGCATCAAGTTTACTTCCTGTGGGGTCTAAGTCTTCAATGGAATTAACTTTCCTAGATGGGTTTGGTGCTCTTTCAGTATGCCATTGACTATGGTTGTGGAGCATGCTTTCTAGGATAGTTTTAGCTCTAGGCACAGTTTTACTCATAAATGCACCCACCGCAGCAGAATCTAGAATGCTTCTTGACATGATATTTAAGCCATTATAAAAAGAGTGCAATATTGTCCATTCATTTACTCCATGAGATGGGAAAGATCTAAGCATGTTTTAACTCTCTCCCAAGCTGTTGCTACATGTTCATTATCATTTTTTCTAAATGATAGGATACTATTTATGTTTTGTACAATCTTAACAGGTAGGTAATATTTATTAATGAAAGATTCTTTTAAGTCATCCCAATAGTTTATACTAGTAGTAGGAAGTGATAATAACCATTCATTAGCTCTACCTTTTAGTGAAAATGGGAATAATTTAAGTTTGAATGTCATTTTCCACATTTTTTAAGTTTTGCATATCACAAATTTGACAAAAATCATGCAAATGCATAGAGGCATCCTCACTAGCACCCCCCCAAATTATTCTTTAGTTATAATGTTTAAAATATCAGGACTTACTTCAAAACTTTCAGCAGTAATTTCAGGAGTGGTAATAGGTCTAGCAATGAATTGATCATTATGAGTGTTTGTGTAGTCACAAAGTTTTGTTCCTATTTATCCCATGTTTGCAAATAAAAACTTGATACTAATTTTTATGTGTTTTTTGTTTTAAGGAAAACTTAAAAGACTAAAAACAAGACAAAGAAAAAGTGCTTCAAAAATCTAAAAGGAGAAGAAAAAGCTCATAGTGGTGCAACCTCCCCAAGCTTGGGTTGTTACACAAGTTGATGAAGATGATGGCTCGACTAGTGATGTCCTTCTTGCAGTTCCCCGACAATGGCGCTAGAAAATACTTCTTGATGACAACAATCATGGCCACTTTTGAGGGTTTAAATCGAACTCTCGGGGAACTGGCTTAGAAGTTATTCGCCTTCTCCTTGTCAAGCAACCTGTAAAGAAAAATAATTTGTCTTGTGCCCCCAACTCCACAAAGTGGTTGTCAAGAATAAGGTTTTGTATTAGTAATGTGAAATAAATTATAGTAAACTTAAATAAATAAAATAAATAAAAATAAAACAATGCAAACTATATGAGATATGTGAAGATAAAGTTGTTTTTGGGGTTTTATAAGTGATTGTAAGTAGGAAAAGTATTTTTGTATTTTCGAAATAATAAATTACATAAAACAAAAGTGATGATAATTGCAATGGAAAGGTGTTTCTTATGATTAAAATTGGACTCGGGTTCATGGGTTCACTTGTCTACTCTCTTTTTAAGTTGTGGTGATCATAAATAACTCATCAATGATACATATTCATGGAACTTCTATATGTGTATGCTAAGCATTCATATGGGCATCACTTCCTAACATAGGGATGAAACACATCTCTCTTATACTCCTCAAGAAAGGGAAACCTCCATGCAATCTTGAATTAAGAGCAAATCAGAGTATAGATTTAAGTAATATGATATGATGTTTTAAATAAAAATATGCTACCTTGACCTAACAAGATTATCTCACTGTCATAAGATAATTATAGCACATGATTTCACTTTATCCCTAGTGAGGCTGCAAAAAAGGTAAAAACCAAAGTAGATCTTGAATATTGTTGTCACAATTCAATCACTACCACCATGCTAGTCCATCTAACACACACTTCTCCCCATAGAAGTTCTTGTATACAAGTTGGATCAAAACAAGCAATTAAGAACGAGGTAAATAATATGCATCTACTAATAGATATTACACAAAATAGTTTCCAATCTCATATATCAAATCATAGAATAAAGATCCACCACATAGGAATTACATATATGACCATAATCATGTTGTGCAGCTCATATGGTACTAGATCTATGAAGAACAAGAGAGAACTAGATCAAGCTACTTCCACAAACCCATAGTCCAAGGGTGGAATACTCCCTCTTCATCATGGTGATGATGCTGGAGATGTTGGAGAGGGTGGAGATCCCCTCAAAGGCGGCTCCAGCCGAGTTTCCCCCTCCAATCTTTGCTCAATCTGACTCTGTTTGGTGGTGTTTTCGTATCTGGTGTGCTCTCTCTCGAGGACTCCCTGGGGGTCCTTATATAGGGGGTTTTAGGTCAAGAGAACTCCGTGGGCGAAAGAATCAAGGTGATTAGATGGCCGAGGAAAAAACGAAGGCAGGGGCGCACCACCTGGGCTAGGCACACCCTCTAGGCTCTTTGGGGCCTCCTAACCCTTCTCCCAAGATTCTTGCGCTCTAGATGCTTCTCATGGTAAAATATTGATATCCCCAAAAGCTCAGGTCCATTTGATTCCGTATAGGTCCCAAAACATCAAAAACATAGAAAATATGGTTTTCTGACCTTCAGGGTTGGGAAAAACTGAGTACAACTTAAAAACCAAGGGCAAAACTGACAAAGGGATTCAAATATAAAATATAGAGAGATTTTAAAAAATTGGAAAATGCGTCTTTTATACAATAAAATACATCTTGGCATACATCAAACTATTTGCAATTCATATATACATCAGTTTGACAATTATTGCCTCATTCAGACAAACTATGCTTTGGGGAGGGATGTTTTGGTAAGAGGATTGAGTTGAAAGCCATGAACCTTCACACATAGTAGGTGATTTGAGAAGTGGTGATTTAGGTTAAAACTTGATTTCTATACATTTCTTATGGTGGCAGGTCACATAATAAGACTCCCTGGGTAGATGCCACTACATTTTGATCTTTTTGAATTTGTTGTGCATAAATTGACTAAATTAGCTAGCTAAAACCCATTCATTGACTCTCTGTTGACCAGCCACCGGAGGGTAAAACTGAGTATATTGCACACGGCAGTGTTAGTACTGGAGGGCAAAACTGAGTACAACCAAACTGCTAGTGTTACACTCGAGGCTATAACTGAGCACAACTAAGTTGGCAGGGTTAGACACGAGGGAAAAACGTGCCGCATGGTACGTGAGTCGTAGTGCACGAGGCGGTAGCGGACACATGTGGCCGTGCATGGTGCAGTAGCGTACGCGGTTACACGGTGCACAGTTGTGCAACGAAATGTCCCTTCCATTCACCTTTATAGAGACCTCCTTCACTCTCGCTCATCAGTCACTCGCTCACTCATGCAACCGTTTCCACTATCCCATCACCTGGTGCAAACCCCTAAGAAAACCCCAACCACGTTGGCGATGGAGAAGAATGGCGCGGTGGCCATCGTCTCCTCCAAGTCTACCGGCGAGGAGGCCCCCGTTACCGTACAGGCCCCTGTCAAGGCATCGAAGGCAGCCGCTGTCGATGTCTAGACCCCCATCCCCGCTTCCGCCGTAGCCACCGGCGAGGAGGAGAATATCATTTTGCGGCCCGAAAGTTGGGGTGTCCAGGCAACGCGGTACCCAAGTTCCCTGAAATCAGCCGGGATGACTACAGTTGGTGTGCCAAATACTCAGAGGGTCTTTTTTGGCACGAATTCAACTTTACATTTCAATACAAAAAATCAGGCTAATGGCCGTCAAGTTGGGCCCCCCTAGCAGTTCTCACCGTTATGTCGCTCCCGTCACTTAGGTGTCAATTAGGCTTGCAGCGTTGGCGCCTGCATCCATTACATGTCTTCTTCTTCCCCGGAGCGGCAATCTGTGGGGCGACGCAGCCATGGCGTAGAGCTAGGACGTGGAAGAACCTGCTCGGCCCAGCTCTCCTCCATGTAGGCTTGCAGCGTTGGCGCCTACATCCATTACGCGTCTTCTTCCCCGGAGCAGCAATCTGTGGTCGCGGCCATGGCGCAGAGCTAGGACGTGACGAAGCTGCTCGGCCCCGCTCTCCTCCCCATCTCGAGTCGGAGCTCGCCCTCACCATGGACGCACCCATGGCATGGTGCGGGGATGAGAATTGGTTCCCGGTGAGATCTATCACCTTTTCGACCATGCTCGTTTCTGTTTCCCTCCTCTAGAATCTGAGCTCGCCGTCGCCGTGGTTGCACCCGCACCAATTCTGCCACCTCTGCCGAGGTCTCTATGGTAGCTATGGGGCTCTCCAAGTTCTGCCATGTTGGGCCTGTAAGTGTTGTTGTATGTTAAACTAGCAAATCTCTTTTGTTCAAATCTCTTGGGCTATACCAACTTCATTGAGTTTAATTATGAAAGACAAAATATAAATGATTTCTCTCAATTTCTCGCATATAAAAATGCACAACTAATTTCATATTCTCACAGGAACTGGCCCCACTTTTTGAACCGACGGCACTGCCATGATCTCCACGTAACCACGGTGAGTTCTTGAACCAAAAGTTGCACTTACCACGTTTCTTCTGCAGTCATTCCTCTTCCTCAGTCATTCCTCTACAGTTTTTCCTAGGCGCTTCTTCTTCCTCTGTTCTGGAACTGTCGGTTCATCTTCTTCTTCCTCTCGTAGGCAGTTCCTCGCAGGCATTTCCTTTCACCTATTTCCTTGCAGGCATGGAGAATGGGAAACGCACAACAGAGACCCCACTTGGTCCCTGCCCATGGCACCATGACTTTGACAGTGGTGTACACAAATGATGAAGCGACTGTGGAGACAACTCTCGCCAGGTTTGAGCAATTGCTTGAGAAAGATAAGCACAAGTTTGTGGGGCTAGACTTGGAGTTCACTCGCGCAAATAAGCGAAAAAATCGTCCACAAGAGATCGCTGTTGTGCAAATCGCCATACATGATGAGGTTCTCGTTTACCACTTCTGCGGGTATGTGAAATTTAAATTTGAGATCACCACTTCTGCATCCCTTGTTCCCTTACATCCCTAGAACCATCTAAGTGTAGGAGTAAACCAACTGAGATGCATTGTCCGGCTCTGGTCGGGTTCTTGTGTAGGAAAGGGATAACTTTCACTAGCATGGATATCACAAATGACACAATTATGCTTTCTCGTGCATTGATAAAAATTCCAGAGGGGCACCACATCGACATCCAAAATTTGTACAAGATCAAATCATACCCAGCGAAGGATGGCATGGGTGATCTGGCAGCGGAAATCATCGATAAATCCTATGAAAAACTGAAGAAATTGAAGCGAATCGATCATGACTACTGGGAGTGGAAGCCGATGAGCCAGGTGCGCCTCGAGTATGCAGCCAGAGACGCCTACATGGCGTACGAGTTGTACAGTAAGCTCATTACCATGAAAGATGGGATTGTTAAGGTGAGGTTTTTCGTGAGAGAGTTATGCCCTGGTTGCAAGCTAGCCCAGGAGAAGAAGCGCGAGGAGGACAGAAAGCGGTTTAGTAGGGATCTTGGGACGGTGGCGACATCAAGCGGTTGAAGGGGAAGCAAGTCAAGGACGACAACAAGAGGTGGTGATACATTATGTGTTTGAACTAGATTTTAGTTTCTAGTTTATTATGTGTGTGATACATTTAGTTACTTCAATACAAAATTTCGACCAATTTAACTTGTTGATGTATTTCTTGACAATTATAATATAATCGAGCACTAGAAATATTTTGTAGTGTGCATGAGCATGATCAGTACATATAATTGAACACTAGAAACTTTAAGGCACTCCATATAAAGGAGTAGATTAATATAGAAGGTTCACCAGAGACACCAAGGATATATTGTCTTACATGCCACACACAGGTAATAATTAACTAGAACAAAATAAAAGCAAGGGATGCAGTAGGAGGCCGGGACACGGAGACGCCTAGCAGGGCAGGGGTTTATCAGCAGGAGGCAGCGACAACCTAGTCGATGGGATACAGGCTAGTCCTGACATACTCCCGGAGGAATTTGCCATAGGCTGCGTGCCGTGCCAAGGTAATTGGCCTATGGCTTCTGCCTCCGCCTCTGCCACTGCCCTTCGCGTGCTGGATCATGCTGTTGAGGTCCACGTTGATTGCTCTGCCACAGAATGGGCAAAACAGTCTCCCCCTACGGTGGAAACGGATTAGCCCACACCATAACCGCCTCAGCACGTAGCGGCTCTTGTTGTCCCTGGATACCTTGTTATCGTCCACTTCATCATCATCCTCCTGTTGATTTTCAAGAACATAACTTAGAACTCATACATATGATTGAATTGTATTACAACTCAAGAATTGACAACATGTATATGTAAGACAATATATCCGTGGATATCAAAGATAAAGCATCTCAGCAATTGTTTGATCGGTTCATATATCATTTCATCTCAACACAATGACAAATAATTGCATCAGAGTGAATGCAGGATAAATCTAGGGGCCTCATAAGTTTCTTCAGGGATGGAGTCAGTGAACTAAGTAACAATTGTACAACCTGTAATGTTGTTGTACATCGCCCCAGGTTCACTAACTCATCCCTGAAAAAATCTGACACCAATGTGTCTGCCTCTCTTTTGGAACAAATTTGAATCATTGGACACAATAAGAAATTGAAATGTAATCATACAAAACATTATTCAGGGATATACATAGTCAGGTACAAAAACAAGCCTAAATATTGTAATTATAAATAAAAAACAAACAATTAATCTTTAGGTACAAGTTAAAAATACTTATGATCAAAACCATTCATATACATATGCATCATACCAATCATTAAAAGATCAGAAACAATTCAAGGATCATATATGTAGTTCCATATGAGAATAAATCTAGGGCCTCATAGTTTGTTTCAGAGATGGAGTTGGCGAACCAAAGTACCAACAACACAACCTATATTGTTTGTGTGCATTGCTACCTCAGGTTCACCAACCCATCCCTAAAACACGACACCGTCATATGTGTCTCCCCTTGAACTCTTTTGGGGAAAATTTCAATCATCGGCCTCGGCGACAAACTAAAATGTAATTCTTATACACTGAATGCATGGAATATGTAAAATGTAATCATCGGCCTCGCTGAGGGAGACGTCCGTGCTATCTCACGATGTACTGTGAAGGGCACGACGTGTGCAACGATCATCGTTGGATCGCACAGAATCAACGGTTGGTGCGCACGATCCGCGTGACAACTATGACAACCAATCAGGGAGCAGCAGACAAGGTGAGCACATGTTTGGGCTTCTAAGAAATATAGAGAGAGGGGGGCAAAACTAAGTAGTACCACATAAAACTAAGGGCAAAACTGAGTAGTTTAAAAATGGAAAGTGTCTTGTACAATGAAATACATCGTGGAATACATCAAATTATGCCAAGATAGATATACTAGAGTCATTGCATGTCCGTTACTTCCATAAACCACACATGGATCCACCGGTGTGATTGCATGTCTGTTCTTTTCATGAACCCCACCCAGTGTCATTGCATGTCAGTTCTTTTCATGAACCACATAAGGATCCACCAGTGTCATTGCATGTCTGTTCTTTTCACAAACCACATGCAGTGTCATTGCATGTCTGTTTTTTTATGAACCACACCCAGTGTCATTGCATGTGTGTTCCTCTAGACAAACCACATAAGTCATTGCATGGATGTTCTTTTCATGAACAAAACCCGGTGTCATTGCATGTGTGTTCCTCTAGACAAACCACATAAGGATCCACCGGTGTCACTGCATGTCTGTTCTTTTCATGAACCACATAAGGATCCACCAATGTCATTGGATGTGTGTTCTTTTCATGAACCACACCTAGTGTCATTGCATGTCAGTTCTTTTCATGAACCACATAAGGATCCACCGGTGTCATTGGATGTGTGTCCTTCTCACAAACCACACATGGATCCACCAGTGTCATTGCATGTCTTTTCTTTTCATGAACCACACCCAGTGTCATTGCATGTCTGTTACTTACATAAACCACACATGGATCCACTAGTGTCATTGCATGTCTGTTCTTCTCACAAACCACACATGGATCCACCAGTGTCATTGCATGTATGTTCTTTTCATGAACCACACCTAGTGGCATTGCATGTTTGTTCCTCTAGACAAACCAGATAAGTTATTGCATGCCTGTTCTTTTCATGAACCACACCCGGTGTCATTGCATGTGTGTTCCTCTAGACAAACCACATAAGGATCCACTGGTGTCACTGCATGTCTGTTATTTTCATGAACCACATAAGGATCCACCAGTGTCATTGGATGTGTGTTCTTCTCCTGAACCACACCCAGTGTCATTGCATGTGTGTTCTTTTCATGAATTACAGCTAGAGTCATTGCATGTCTGTTACTTCCATAAACCACACATGGATCCACCGGTGTCATTGCATGTCTGTTCTTTTCATGAACCACACGCAGTGTCATTGCATGTCAGTTCTTTTCATGAACCACATAAGGATCCACCGGTGTCATTGCATGTTTGTTCTTTTGATGAACCACATAAGGATCCACTAGTGTCATTGGACGTAGGTGCTTCTCATGAACCACGCCCAGTGTCATTGCATGCCAGTTCTTTTCATGAATCACAGCTAGAGTCATTGCATGTCTGTTACTTCCATAAACCACACATTGATCCACCGGTGTCATTGCATGTCAGTTCTTTTGATGAACCACACCTAGTGTCATTGCATGTGAGTTCTTTTCATTAACCACATAAGGATCCACCAGTGTCATTGCATGTCTGTACTTTTCACAAACCACATGCAGTGTCATTGCATGTCTGTTCTTTTCATGAATCACACCCGGTGTCATTGCATGTGTGTTCCTCTGGACAAACCACATAAGGATCCACCAGTGTCACTACATGTTTGTTCTTTTCATGAACCACATAAGGATCCACCAGTGTCATTGGATGTGTGTTCTTTTCATGAACCAAACCTAGTGTGATTGCATGTCAGTTCTTTTCATGAACCACATAAGTATCCACCAGTGTCATTGCATGTCTGTTCTTTTTACAAACCACACATGGATCCACCAGTGTCATTGCATGTCTGTGCTTTTCATGAACCACACCTAGTGTCATTGCATGTGTGTTCCTCTAGACAAACCACATGCAGTGTCACTGCATGTCTGTTCTTTTCATGAACCACACCCGGTGTCATTGAATGTGTGTTCTCTAGACAAACCACATAAGGATCCACCGGTGTCACTGCATGTCTGTTATTTTCATGAACCACATAAGGATCCACCACTGTCATTGGATGTGTGTTCTTCTCATGAACCACACCTAGTGTCATTGCATGTCTGTTCTTTTCATGAATCACAGCCAGAGTCATTGCATGTCTGTTACTTCCATAAACCACACATGGATCCACCGGTATCATTGCATGTATGTTCTTTTCATGAACCACACCCAGTGTCATTGCATGTCAGTTCTTTTCATGAACCACATAAGGATACACCGGTGTCATTGCATGTCTGTTCTTTTCACAAACCACATGCATATGTTCTTTTCATGAACCACATCCGGTGTCATTGCATGTGTGTTCCTCTAGACAAACCACATAAGTCATTGCATGTCTATTCTTTTCATGAACCACACCCGGTG
Organism: Avena eriantha; assembly: GCA_910589775.1. Lineage (NCBI taxonomy): Eukaryota > Viridiplantae > Streptophyta > Magnoliopsida > Poales > Poaceae > Avena > Avena eriantha. Next base: position 73,906,404 of record OU342741.1, read on the forward strand.
TCATTGCATGTGTGTTCCTCTAGACAAACCACATATGGATCCACTAGTGTCATTGGATGTGTGTTCTTCTCATGAACCACACATGGATCCACCGGTGTCATTGCATGTCTGTTCTTCTCGTGAACCACACGTAGTGTCATTGCATATTAGTTCTTTTCATGAACCACACATGGATCCACCAGGGTCATTGGATTTGTGTTCATTTCATGAACCACACCTAGTGGCATTACGTCTCAGTCCTTTTCATGAAACACATAAGGATCCACCAGTGTCATTGCATGTATGTTCTTCTCACAAACCACATAAGGATCCACCAGTGTCATTGTATGTCTGTTCTTTTCATGAACCACACCTGGTGTCTTTGCATGTGTGTTCATCTAGAGAAACCACATAAGGATCCACCTGTGTCACTACATGTTGTCCTTTTCATGAACCACATAAGGATCCACTAGTGTCATTGGATGTGTGTTCTTTTCATGAACCACACCTAGTGTCATTGCATGTCAGTTGTTTTCATGAACCACATAAGGATCCACCAGTGTCATTGCATGTTTGTTCTTCTCACCAACCACATAAGGATCCACCAGTGTCATTGCATGTCTGTTCTTTTCATGAACCCCACCTAGTGTCATTGCATGTGTGTTCCTCTAGACAAACCACATAAGTCATTGCATGTCTATTCTTTTCATGAACCACACCCGGTGTCATTGCATGTGTGTTCCTCTAGACAAACCACATAAGAATCCACCGGTGTCACTGCATGTCTGTTATATTCATGAACCACATAAGGATCCACGAGTGTCATTAGATGTGTGTTCTTCTCATGAACCACACATGGATCCACCATTGTCATTGCATGTCTGTTCTCTTCATGAATCACAGCTAGAGTCACTGCATGTCTTTTCTTTTCATGAACCACATAAGGATCCACTAGTGTCATTGGATGTGTGTTCTTTTCATGAACCACACCCAGTGTCATTGCATGTCAGTTCTTTTCATGAACCACATAAGGATCCACTAGTGTCATTGCATGTATGTTCTTTTCACAAACCACATGCAGTGTCATTGCATGTCTGTTCTTTTCATGAACCACACCCGGTGTCATTGCATGTGTGTTCCTCTGGACAAACCACATAAGGATCCACCAGTGTCACTACATGTTTGTTCTTTTCATGAACCACATAAGGATCCATTAGTGTCATTGGATGTGTGTTATTTTCATGAACCACACCTAGTGTGATTGCATGTCAGTTCTTTTCATGAACCACATAGGTATCCACCAGTGTCATTGCATGTCTGTTCTTTTCACAAACCACACATGGATCCACCAGTGTCATTGCATGTTTGTTCTTTTCATGAACCACACCCGGTGTCATTGCATGTGTGTTCCTCTGGACAAACTACATAAGGATCCACCGGTGTCACTGCATGTCTGTTCTTTTCATGAACCACATAAGGATCCACCAGTGTCATTGGATGTGTGTTCTTTTCATGAACCACACCTAGTGTGATTGCATGTGAGTTCTTTTCATGAACCACATAAGTATCCACCAGTGTCATTGCATGTCTGTTCTTTTCACTAAGCACACATGGCTCCACCAGTGTCATTGCATGTATGTTCTTTTCATGAACCACACCCAGTGTCATTGCATGTATGTTCCTCTAGACAAACCACATGCAGTGTCATTGCATGTCTGTTCTTTTCATGAACCACACCCGGTGTCATTGAATGTGTGTTCTCTAGACAAACCACATAAGGATCCAC